>CM064349.1:18840470-19465470 GCA_032595735.1 Pelochelys cantorii | reverse complement strand
TCTGTCAATTTTTTTAATTTAAAAAAAAAAACCCACCTTTGATTGAATTTCTCCTGTTGGTGACATCCAAACTAAACCGCGAGGCTGCCTGTATTTCTTAATGCAGGTCACATTGTAAAAAGCGCTGCAGAGCAAGCAGATGTAGCACCCGTCCCTCCTTTCCAAGATCTTTGCTTTTCAGATTTTTTTTCAAATCACTTGATAGGCTGTGGCTATTCTGACGTCAGCTCCGTAAGCCTGAACACTAGTTAAATAGGCCCGGTTGCACGTGGTATAATAACTGCTCTTCTCAAACGCTCTCTGAATTAAATAGGTAGAAGATGCCGCTGATGAAGGAAGCCTTAATTAGACGAGAAATACATTTCTCAGCTCCCTTTTCTCCCCTGATCCTGATGGTTTTGCAGTGATGGCTAAAGCAAGGTAATTACTTCTTTGCTGTCTTGCAGTTTTTTGGGGGGGTTTTTTTGCACTGTCTTCTCCACGTTGATCGAGACTAGGTGGGGGAGGTGATACGTTATTGGACCTGCTTCTGTTGGTGAGAGATACAAGCTTTCGAACTTACACACAGCTCTACTTGGGATGCTAACTCCAAGGCAGATTTCTGGCTCTTAGCCTGGTTTGAGTGGCTTAGATGGCCAAGTGCTGTGGGAGAAAATGATGTTTTATATGTGCAGAAGTTTTTCACTGCCTGCAAACCAAAGTTGATGAGGGGATACGTTTGTAAAAACCCAGCGGTTGATGAATTCTTCCCCTCTCCCCCGGCCACACACGCACAAACTGGCTAGGAGGTGAAGCATGTATTAAAGTTGACAGCAGCTTAGCTCCTGGAGACAGTTCTATTTTCTAAACAAATTTTGTATAAAGCTTCCGCCGCCCTTGCATTTTATCACGTGATGTGTTCTGGCTGCAAAACTGCAACTGAGGGTGTGAGGTTGGGTCATTAGTGCTGGACCAGACTCCAGCCAAGAGGCTGTTTGTTACATGTTTACCAAGCACAGCCTGTAGCAGTTGAGTCTGTTGTTGCTCTCTGGCGGTGGCTGAGAACAGAATTTGTCCCTGTTTGAGAGAGAGAACCCATGGGGATATTTGGGGGCATGGCAGGTGGTACATTTCCCACCCAAGTAGGATATCCAGGGTGTAGTTGTCCTGCAGTATGAAGCTCTTCTGTTTCCAGTTAACCCATCAGATAGCACTAAGTTGGTTCCTCAGCCCTTTGTGTATTTGTAAGGCCTGGAAAGGTGGGGGAAGTGTGTATGGGGGAAATCTGTAATTCAGTGCCCTCAATTCATCCTTCCTCTGTATTTTATACCTTAACCCCTTCCTTCCTCTTCCACCCCAATCCTGGGTTGAAGTGTGTTAGGCAAAGCTACTCTGTGGAAGGAAAGTAACAGATATAACAGCAATAACCCATCAGTCAGAGCTTTTGATGTAAGGAGAGATGGGAGGGGACTGGGAAGGAGACTTGTGGGGGTGGGGATGGGAGAACCACTGAACTGATGCCTGCTATTAAATTTACAGAATTTTATCATGCCCCACCTTTTTTTTTTTTTTTTTTTGTAAGCCAGTAAACTAACCCAGGTTCCAATCCCATGCACCCTTGTTTTAATTTATTTGAGAGAACTCTAATTGTATTTTCATGGCAGTATCTTGTAATTTTTTTTTTAATTTTTGTGATTCAGAAATGTGAAGAAGAGAACAAAAACCCGATTGCTAACAGTGTTTCATTCCTTGTTCTATAGAGCTAACCACTCTAAAATTGTTTGGTAAAGTCACTTAGTGTAATTAATTGTAACATATTCTTTTAAATAAATTGATTTATTGATGAAACTACTAGTTGATCCTCTCTGGCCCTGTTTGTCTGCCGGGGGGGCAGGGGGAAGGGGAGCAACGAGGGATAAGGGCCTGGGGAAGTGGCAGGATGGGAGGATCTTTGCCTGCCTGTGGAGCTCGCTCTGATCTGGTGGAAGCTGCCTGGGCAGGGGGTAGCAAGCTGCCGAAACAGCCTGTACAACTGCCCCATCTGTCTCGGGCTTAGATCCTTTTGGCTGTGGGAAGGAAGCCATTCCTGCCCTCCCCCTCTGTCCCTATCATCCCTTTGGCCCCGGACCGTATCCTGTTTCCCCAACGGTGACAGGCCCCACTCACCCTTCTGCCCATCTTCCCAATGAGGAAAGGCCCCGCCCTCCAGTCGCACCTCTCGGCTCGGCCCCTGCAGGGAGTCCTGTGGTGGTGATCCTGGCTCCCATGCGTGAAGTTGGGGGAGATGCCCATGGGGGCCCCCATCTGTGAAAGGAACCTGCTCCCGCCCCGCCCACAGCCAGTGGCAAGCTGCCCAAGCCCCTCCCCCCACCAGCCATCATGGCATGACAGCTGGATGAGCCCATAGACGCTGGAGGGGGACGGTGCCTCCCCCAATGGGACAGGAATCTAGGGGTCATTTGGCTGCTGGCATCTCTATATCACAGTCCCCACCCCATGGCCAGGCACGTCTGTCCTGCCAGGGAATAGGGGTGTTGCCAGGAGGCAGCCCTCGGGCAGGGCCAGAGGTAGATGGCAGAGGAACCGGGCCAGGAGTGGGACTCGACTTTGGACACAGACCTTTTCAGGGATGGCCAAACTCACGGAGCCCCCGAGCGGCATCGGGCAGTCGCCAGAAGTTCAAGAGCTGGGGCACGCCTGCTGGGACTTAAGGTTTGTCCTCTGTTAGGGCTAAGGGCTGGTGTTCAGCTGGGTCGGGGGGAGGAGGAGGGCATTTTGGGAGGCAGCCAGGGCTCTGTGGAGGGAAGCCTGAGCTTTCAGGTCCCTGTGGGGGGGGGGGGGGGCAATGCACGGTTAGGGCTGCCCAGCTGTCTGGCCGGGCATCTGTGTGTGCATGGGTGGGGGTGACAGGCTGGCTACGTGCAGAGGTGAATGGGAAGCTGATGGAGCAGAGCAGACCATGAGGAAGAGGCTGGTTCCGCTGTTGTCTGAGCTGTCTGCCCTGTGCCCATTTCAAGCTGCTTCTAGCATACTAGGCATGAACTCCCACCTTCTGAGAGAGATGTCACCAGGGACAGCGCCCGCAGCAGGTCCCTTTCCAGCTGAGGCCTCTATGCAGGGGTGGTTCTCGGAGCTCCTCCACCTTATCTGAGAGCAACAGTGGGGACTCACTTGCCAACGCTGTCAACTCTGTGGGAGTTTATCTGGGCATCCTTGTGTATTCCAGATGCAGCCTCAAGCTGCTCCACGTCTGGGAGCTTATTGCATTGGGCAAAGCCCCTGCGCGTAATGCATTGGCATCTTGGGGGGCCCAGCTGGGGGGCCCCTCAGCACATTCAGAGCTAAGGATGCTGGAATTTAACCGATGAACCGTTTACCCGATAAGCTGCTGCTAACCGTTTAATGATCTCGGTTAAACTCAGCCAGCTTCTGGGGAGCAAGAGCTGCCAGCTCTGCGCCCAGAGAAGAGGTGGCTTAGCAGGGGCTGGCGGCCATGCTCTCGGAGAGGCTTCATTGCAGGCTCTGCAGTATAAAGCTAAGCTGCAGAGCCCCCAGCGTGTGTAACTGCTATGATTTTAACCAATACCCGATTACCCTAGTACATGACTTTTAATATACCTAGTCAGGAAATGCCCAGGTTGTTGTAGGAAATGATTGTACTGCTGGAGGGGGGCACTGTGCTGCAGGAGGTGCCATGCCCCTAGGGGGCACTGTGATGCTATGGAGCGTCGTGTTGCAGGAGGTGCCATGCCCCTAGGGGGCGCTGTGGTGCTATGGAGCATTGTATTGCAGGAGGTGCCATGCCCCTGCGGGGCGCTGTGGTGCTATGGGGCATCGTGCTGCAGGAGGTGCCATGCCCCTAGGGGGCGCTGTGGTGCTATGGAGCATTGTATTGCAGGAGGTGCCATGCCCCTAGGGGGCGCTGTGGTGCTATGGGGCATCGTGCTGCAGGAGGTGCCATGCCCCTAGGGGGCGCTGTGGTGCTATGGAGCGTCGTGTTGCAGGAGGTGCCATGCCCCTAGGGGGCGCTGTGGTGCTATGGAGCATTGTATTGCAGGAGGTGCCATGCCCCTAGGGGGCGCTGTGGTGCTATGGGGCATCGTGCTGCAGGAGGTGCCATGCCCCTAGGGGGCGCTGTGGTGCTATGGAGCATTGTATTGCAGGAGGTGCCATGCCCCTAGGGGGCGCTGTGGTGCTATGGGGCATCGTGCTGCAGGAGGTGCCATGCCCCTAGGGGGCGCTGTGGTGCTATGGAGCGTCGTGTTGCAGGAGGTGCCATGCCCCTAGGGGGCGCTGTGGTGCTATGGAGCATTGTATTGCAGGAGGTGCCATGCCCCTAGGGGGCGCTGTGGTGCTATGGGGCATTGTGCTGCAGGAGGTGCCATGCCCCTAGGGGGCGCTGTGGTGCTATGGAGCATTGTATTGCAGGAGGTGCCATGCCCCTAGGGGGCGCTGTGGTGCTATGGGGCGTCGTGCTGCAGGAGGTGCCATGCCCCTAGGGGGCGCTGTGGTGCTATGGAGCATCGTGTTGCAGGAGGTGCCATGCCCCTAGGGGGCGCTGTGGTGCTATGGAGCATTGTATTGCAGGAGGTGCCATGCCCCTAGGGGGCGCTGTGGTGCTATGGGGCATTGTGCTGCAGGAGGTGCCATGCCCCTAGGGGGCGCTGTGGTGCTTTGTGGCATTGTGCTGCTGCGGGGCCATTAGATCTCAAGGCAGTTTGCACAGGAGTCAGGTGCAGTCCCTGGTGTGCTGGGCCAAATCTCCCCTCTGCCAATTAACATCTGGCTCATCAGATGCTCCCACAGAAGATGGCCTCCTTCCCATCCTGGCCTCAACAGCTGGATGCCAGCCGCTCGCCCGCACGCTGGCTCCCCCTCTCCTTCCGCCAGGACCCAAGCACACGCAGCATTTGAACGGGCCCCTGCTTCCTTTGTGAGCAACCAGCTGCGGGGGGAGCAGGCTCCCTGCGTGTGTTCAAAGCCGCCACCTGCCGCCGCTGCGGCGCTCTCTGCGGTTGCTGGGGTGGGACAGGAGGGGTTTTAAGGCGGCAGTAGCTTGGCGTTGCCTGCCTCATGCACCTTCCCACCCCTGTCCGTGCCCAGCACTCCCATGCCTCTGGGTGGGAGTGTTGTGCAGCCAGCCGTTGTCACACCAACAGCTGGTAGGGCTGTGCTCCACAGGCTCTTTGAGTGTATAATCAAGCAGGGCTTGAGGTGCCCCTTTGTGGTAACAGGAGGCAGAGCAGGCTGGAAGCCACGCACACCCACCTCTGCCCTCCTGTGTTAATACAGAATCTTCCTTTCTATTCAGAATACCTGCGTCTTGCCTCACCTCTGCCCCTTTAAAGGCCCCAGGCTGGTCTCATTCAAGCTCTTCCCGTGTTGAGCTTCTCCCTTGTGCCCTCATTTGTAGTCCAAGCAAGGAAAGCCCAGCAAGTCCCAGAACTCAAGACGGAGACCTGCTAGGACAGGTCTGAGTTTTGGGAGGTTTGCAGCAGGGAGAGTAGAGCTTGCTTACCTTTCCCAGCCAGCAGCAGGGCTGGAGCTGAAGTGGTACAGCAAGGGCTCTCCAGGGGGCACGCTTACAGTCTTGCGAGTTCTTTGTGAGCGAGCAAGTGGTTAGTCTCCGGAGAAATGCTGCGTGTCTGTTCGTTTTGTGATGGTTCCGTTCTTTGGAGAGCTGTTGCAAGCAGCCATGAGGTGTCGCTTTCTGCCTGAGTCTCTGGGTCTCCAGGCCAACCTTGGGGGGTGGGCTATTGGTACTTCAGTTGAGATGCCCAAAACCTGTTCGCTGCTTTATTGCTTTAGTGACTTTGCAGACATGGGGAGTTAGAATATGCAGCTGGGCACCTTGAGCTGACTGGTGCTGTGGGCAGGCGGTGCTGAATTAATGAGAAGTGGGTTTGGCTTAATGGGGTGTGTGTGATGGTGAAGAGGGCGTGGTCTAGTGGGCAGCACAGATATAGCAAACTAGATGCAGCCGTGGCCTAGGGCTCAGGACTTCTGCTTCCTGGCTCTTCCATTGAGCTATGCCTCAGTTTCCTGTGCCACCCTTTACTTCTTTTAGAGCAGGGGTGGGGAGCCTACGGCCTGGGGGCCGTATTCGGCCCCCAGCTTGCCTGGACCTGGCCCCCAAGACTCAAAGCTCCACCCACCAGCATTGAGAAGCCGATGCTGGCGCTCAAGCCCTGTGCCCCTCATAGGCTCCCCCATAGGGCTGGAACCCCAGCACCCAGACCCCCCCACTCCTATTCCACTCCTACACCCTACCTCCCACCCAGTTCTCCCCCTTCCAAGCTATCTCCTGCATCCTCCCAGACCCACCAACCCCCCCCCCCCCACACACACACTCCTGCATCCTCACTTCCACCCAGAACCCCACACCAGGTCCCGGCAGCCCCCTTCCACACCCTGAACCCCTCATTTTTTTGACCCACCCCAGAGCTTAGAAGGGCCCACAAAATCTACTAGCCCAGGCCCCCCTAGGCCAGGGGTCTCCAACCTTTTTAAGCACAAGATCACTTTTTAAAAAGGTCGTAGAGCAGTTTTTAAACTAAGAGGTGGGGGAAAGCTGATTGGTGCGGGGGAGCACCTGGATCGGACGGAGACTTCTCTTACACGAGGCTCCATAGGTAGGGATTCCCTAGAAGTTAGTCAGATAGGGAACGTGGGAAATAATATATGGGCAAGATCAGATGTGAAACAATCGTGCATAAAAAAATCCAATGTGTCTGTGAAAGGCGGACATATAAATAGTGGTAGTTTTCTAACATGCTTTTACACTAATGCTAGGAGTCTGTCTAATAAGATGGGTGAACTGGAGTACCTCATATCAAAGGAGGAAGTTGACATAATAGGCATCTCAGAAACATGGTGGAATGAGGACAATCAGTGGGACACTATCATACCGGGATATAAATTATATCGGAAAGACAGAACAGGTCATGCGGGTGGCGGAGTGGTACTATATGTGAAGGATAATATAGAATCAAATGAAGTAAAAATCCTAAAGGAATCAAAATGTTCCATAGAATCATTATGGATAACAATTCATTCCTCTAATATGAATATGGCATTAGGAATATATTACCGACCACCTAACCAGGACAGTGATAGTGATGCTGAAATGATAAGGGAGATTAGAGAGGCTACCAAAATAAAAAACACAGTAATAATAGGAGATTTCAATTATCCCCATATTGATTGGGTGCATGTCACCTCAGGACGGGATTCAGAGATTAAATTTCTTGATGCCTTAAATGACTGCTTCTTGGAGCAGCTAGTACAGGAACCCACAAGGGGAGAGTCGATTCTCGACCTAGTCTTGACTGGAACGCAGGATCTGGTCCAAGAGGTAACTGTTACTGGACCGCTTGGAAATAGTGACCACAATATAATAACTTTTAATATTCCTGTGTTGGGAAGAACACCGCAGCGGTCAAACACTCTGGCATTTAATTTCAAAAAGGGGAATTACACTAAAATGAGGAAGCTAGTTAAACAGAAACTAAAAGGGAGAGTAATTAAACTAAAATCCCTGGAAGCTGCATGGGAACTGTTTAAAGACACCATACTAGAGGCCCAACTTAAATGTATACCCCAAATAAAAAAACACAGTAAGAGACCTAACAAAGAACCACCATGGCTAAACAGCCATGTTAAACAGGCAGTGAGAGAGAAAAGGGCAGCTTTTAAAAAGTGGAAGTCAAATCCTAGTGAGGAAAATAGAAAGGAACATAAACACTCCCAAATTAAGTGTCATAATGTAGTAAGAAAAGCCAAAAAAGAGTTTGAGGAACAGCTAGCCAAAAATTCAAAAAATGATAGTAAAATGTTTTTTAAATACATTAGAAGCAGGAAGCCCGCTAAAAAAGCAGTGGGGCCCTTGGATGATAAAGATATAAAAGGAGCGATCAAGGAAGACAGTGCCATTGCGGAGCGATTAAATGATTTCTTTGCTTCAGTCTTCACGGCTGAGGATGTTACAGAGGTTCCTAAATCTGAGCCAGCCTTTTTAGGTGACAAATCTGAGGAACTCACTCAGATTGAAGTGACATTAGAGGAGGTTATGGAATTAATTGATAAGCTGAATAGTAACAAGTCTCCGGGACCAGACGGCATTCACCCAAGGGTTCTGAAAGAACTCAAAGGTGAAATTGCGGAGTTATTAACAGTGGTTTGTAACCTATCCTTTAAATCCACTTTGGTACCAAATGACTGGAAGATGGCCAATATAACACCAATATTTAAAAAAGGCTCTAGAGGAGATCCTGGCAATTATAGACCGATAAGTTTAACATCAGTACCAGGCAAATTAGTAGAAACACTAGTAAAGAGTAAAATTGCAAGGCACATAGAAGAGCACGAATTGTTGGGCAAAAGTCAGCATGGTTTCTGCAGAGGGAAGTCGTGTCTAACTAATCTGTTAGAATTCTTTGAAGGGGTTAATAAACATGCGGACAAGGGGCACCCAGTGGATATAATATACCTAGATTTCCAGAAAGCCTTTGACACGGTCCCACACCAAAGGCTTTTACGTAAATTAGGTGGTCATGGGATAGGAGGAAAGGTCCTTTCATGGATCAAGAATTGGTTAAAAGACAGAAAACAAAGGGTGGGAATAAATGGTAAATTTTCACAATGGAGGAGGGTAACTAGTGGTGTTCCCCAGGGGTCAGTACTGGGACCAATCCTGTTCAACTTGTTCATCAATGATCTAGAAAATGAGGTAAGCAGTGAGGTGGCCAAGTTTGCAGATGACACAAAGTTGTTCAGGACAGTCAAAAGCAAAAGGGATTGTGAAGAACTACAAAAAGATCTCAGCAAACAGTGATTGGGCAGCAAAATGGCAAATGAAATTTAATGTGGGTAAGTGTAAGGTAATGCATGTTGGAAAAAATAACCCAAATTACACGTACTACATGATGGGGTCAAATTTAGCTACGACAGATCAGGAAAGGGATCTTGGAGTTATAGTGGATAGTTCTATGAAGACATCCACGCAGTGTGCAGCGGCAGTTAGTAAGGCAAATAGGATGTTAGGAATTATTAAAAAAGGGATAGATAATAAGACAAAAGATATACTTCCCCTATATAAAACTATGGTACGCCCACATCTCGAGTACTGCGTGCAGATGTGGTCTCCTCACCTCAAAAAAGATATATTGGCATTAGAAAAGGTTCAGAAAAGGGCGACTAAGATGATTAGGGGCTTGGAAAGGGTCCCATATGGGGAGAGGCTAGAGAGACTGGGACTTTTCAGTTTGGAAAAAAGGCGATTGAGGGGCGATATGATAGAGGTATATAAAATCATGAATGGTGTGGAGAAAGTGATTATAGAAAAATTATTTACCTTTTCCCATAATACAAGAACTAGGGGACACCAAATGAAATTGATGGGTAGTAGGTTCAAAACTAATAAAAGGAAATTTTTCTTCACACAGCGCACAGTCAACCTGTGGAACTCCTTGCCCGAGGAGGCTGTGAAGGCCAGGACTCTATTAGGGTTTAAAAAAGAGCTTGATAAATTTTTGCAGGTTAGGTCCATAAATGGCTATTAGCCAGGGATAAAGTATGGTGCCCTAGCCTTCATAACAAGGGCAGGAGATGGATGGCAGGAGATAAATCACTTGATCATTGTCTTCTGTTCTCCTTCTCTGGGGCACCTGGCATTGGCCACCGTCGGCAGATGGGATGCTGGGCTCGATGGACCTTTGGTCTGACCCAGTATGGCCATTCTTATGTTCTTATGTTCTTATGAATGTAAGTGCAGGATCCATCTCACACCCAAATACTCTTGCCCCGCCTCCTTCTTTCTCCAAGGTCCTGCCCCTGCTCACTCCATGCTCCCTCCCCCTCCTTTCCTTTCACCAGGCAGGGGCAGAGGGTTGGGACGCAGGCTCTGGTCATGAGCTAAGGGATTTGGAGTGTGAGAGGGGCTCTGAGCTGAGCCTGGGGCAGGGGCTTGAGGTACAGGAGCGGTTCAGAGTACAGGCTCTGTAAGGGAGTTTGGATCCAAGGAGCTCAGGGTTTGGGGTGCAGGAGGGGTTCATGACTGGGGCAGGGGTTGGGGATTCTGGCTCCAGGTGGCTCCTGGGTGGTGGTGCAGTCGGGCTAAGGCAGGCTAAGCCCTGGCCCTGCACCACTCTCAAAAGCAGCCAGCAAATTCCCTCCATCCCAAGCCCAGTACCTGCATCCTTTCTGTGGAGATAGACTATGGGGGGAGGGGAGACTTCAGGGCAAAAGGCAGGAGCTGCGTAGCAACGGGGGAAGGGGGAGCGGAAGTGCTGTGCTCAATAGCCTCTTGGCCAAATCAGTAGGGTTGCCAGGTGTCCGGTTTTGAACCGGACAGTCCAGTATTTGAGCTTTCTGTCCGGGAAACAAATTGAGAAAATATACATGAGAAAATATAAACATCCGGTCTTTTCTAACTAAGATGTAATGTAGATTGTGCTGCAACGTCCAGTGAGTCCGGTATTTTTGTCGAAACCATCTGGCAACCCTACAAACCAGTCAGGATCACCTGTCAGAGGCACCAAGATCTACCGGTAGATCCCGATGGACTGCTTGGTGACCACTGCCCTAGGCTCTGATGTGCGAGGGGAATGTGGAATGTGTCATTCTGCTTCTCAGTCAGGGGCCACGTCAGTGAGGGGTGTGTGGTGTGGTTTTTTTGCTTCTTGCGCTTGTGTGGCCCGCAAGTGTGGGTCAGAGGTCAGTGGCCCCTGGCCTAAAAAAGGTTCCCCCCCCTCGGTTTCAGAGTGTGATCTCATCGAGGCAGAGACTGTGTCTCACTCTGTGCCAGACAGCATCCAGCACAACAGCGCTCCCATCTCGGTTACTGTGCGTCTGGGCAGCGCCAGGCCTGATCTTCGGTACTCTGCGTCTGGGCAGTGCCTGGCCCAACAGGCCCCCAATCGCGGTTGCCCTGCATCTGTTGCTCTTGGTGAGACCCCCTGGGGGGGGTGGGTGTGTGTGTGTGTGTGTGTGTGTGTGTGTGTGTGTGTTTTAAGCCACTAATATTAAAAACCCAACCACAAGGGGCTTCTCTTGGATTTTATTTAGACAGAAAAAATTAAATTATTTAAAGTAAATGGCAATAAATAACAAATAAGTTAAGCATTGATATCGTCTGAAACATAGACTTCAACTTTTCTTTTTTTCCCCCCCACCCCACTAAAAGTTGTATTTTTCCCCTCTAAATAAAAGTACCCGGTAATAAACCCCTTCCCCTTCCCCCAAAAAAGAAAAAGAAAAAAAAACAAAGAAAAACCATTAAAATTCTCTAAAATTGGAGAGGAGAAAATGGCAGCAACTTGAATCCTTTTGGATTGCAGCTAATCTCAACGAAATTATTTACAATTACTGGATTAGCAGGAGACTGTAAACATAGTTTTTCTTTTTCTCTTTCACGTAGTACAGCTTGGTTTCAGAGCGCAGTAGAGATGAGAGGTGGTTCAGCATGTGGAATATCATGCTATTTTACAGTTGCCAGAGAGGGAAGGGCCTTAAAAACAAAATGCTGGGAGAGGAAAACTAAGGCTAGGTGATTTGACAGGGGTCTGCTAGTGCAGGGGAGTAGCAGCCCTGACATTTCTGCTGGAGTCACTTGACAGCAGGGCCCTCTTTGGGAAGAGGGTGACCCAGGGGGCGTGGAAGCTGGACTGGGGAGTCAGAACACTTGGATTGTGGTCTGGGCTTGGCCCGACCCATGAGCAAAGTCATCTCCCCGCTCCGTGCCTCGGTTTCCCCTCCCACTCTCGGTTGAGTTCGATGTCTGATCTCGGTTATTCTGGGTCTGGGCAGCACCTGGCCCAATGAGGCCCTGATCTTGGGCCCTCTGTGGTGGGGCGGTGCCTGACCCAACGGGCCCCTAATCTTGGTGGGGGATGCCAGAGGCTATCCCAGGAGAAGCATCACTTTTGAGTGTACGGCTGCACCCCCATGTAACCCGTCTCAGGCACAGGGCTCCCTCCCAGCAGCCATGTGGGGGCAATGTCCTTCCGACTGTCCCCCCTGTGGGGGCCCAGAGAGTTCCTTTGCCTTCTGCTACGCAAAGGCCACTGTGGCTCGCGGGAGCGGAGGGAAGCGGGATCAGCTTCTCCAGCTCTTCCTGGCGGGGCTGGGATTTGAAAACAGCAACGTCTTAACCATAAACAATGAGAAAATCCACATGGCGGGGACAAGGGGGTGGCAATGGAGCAGCAGAGGTGGCCCAGACAGCCCCCGCGAGGGCCCTGTCTGGGCTGTGCAGGGACATTGCTGATTGTGCGAGGGGAGGAGGGAGGGTTGAGAGTTGTCGGAAATGTCCTGGCTCGATTGGCAGGGGGAGCAGAGTGGAGGTGGGGCTTGTCTCAGTCTTGCCATGGGTCTATGCTGCCACGCCCCAGCGATGGTGGTTTGATGCCGTGTGGAGGGATAGAGGCGGGGCAGGAGGGTGGCCTGTCCCCCTTCGTCCTCCCGGCCGCAGTCGGTCCAGTGGCTCAGCTGGGAGGCCTGTCCTGTGCCGCTTTCCTCCGCAGTGCCCCGGTGTGAGCAAGCGGCCACGCGGGCGCAGAGCCCGATGGGCTTGGGGAGAGGCTCCGGGGGCTGGATTTCACCTCTGCCCACACTAGCATTCCTGTCCCCGGCCGGCCAGAGTCCCCCGGCTTGACCACATGTGTGGGGCAGGCTCCTGGCTGTCCTGGAGGAGACTGGTGCCCCAAGATCAGAGGCACCCAGGTCTGGCTTGTGGTGCCTGCTGTCAGCTTCGCTCCCCCTCCCCCTCCGGTGACATTGCTGCTTCCCCGTGGCGTCTGGCTCCCCCCGCCCCCCCCTTCCCCCCAAGGCCGCAGGTACTCGGAACTGGTTTTGGTCCTGTTGGGTGAGATTTGGTGAGAAGAAAGCTCCGAGCATGGACCCCCTCCCCACTTTTGCCTGTGATGGGTGTTGAACCACTTGCTGCCTTCCAGCTGGGCACAGGGCAGGGCTCCTCTTGCCCCTTTCCCCCAGGGCAGGATCAAGCCCACTGCATATTCCCTACGGCTGAGCCTAGTCAGTCCTGCACCCCCTGCCACTGCAGGAATTCATGGCTACTGCCGGGGGCGGGGGACTCCTTCCCCTCCTCCCCCCCGCCCCACCATCGAGGGATGAGGAGGAGGCAGGGCCAAGATCACATATGAAGTCCCCCCCCCCCCCCATTGCCTGTGCCCCCTTCACCATAGCAGCCTCCCCAAGCTGCAGGCTGCTGGTGGAGTTAGGCACAGAGCAGGGCTAATGGGTGGGGCAGGTGCATTCAGTGCTGCTGATCAGGCCGAGTCCCGGAGCCGGCCTCTGGGCTGTGTGTGCTGTAGAATCGCTCCCAGCTGGAGAGTCAGGTGGTCAGGATCGGTGCTGTGGCGACTAGGCACAGGCTAGGGATGAGCTGCAAAGGGTGGGGGAAGGGGGTGATGGGCCAGGTGGGGGCAATCTGGGGACTCCCTCCTCCAGTGAGCTCCAGACCTGGGGGGAAGTAAGGATGAGAAGAGAGGGAGAGTTAAAGGTGCTCCCGACCAAGGTGTGCTGAGCAGGCAGGGACATGCACAGGGCACCAGCCAGTTTGATTCGTGCTACCCCACCCCTCCCAGCCTCGTCATGCCCCAGACAAGGTGCAGTTTAAACGTGGCCCAGGGTTGCCTGTCACCCAGCTGCAAAGGATGGGTTGGGCCTTTGTGCACGGAGGGGAGTGAAGGAGACCAGGGTGGTAGGTAGGAGCGGGCACCCGCAGGTCTATGGCTGGGTTGCAAATGCTGTTGGTGGGTGGGAGGGGCACCCCAAAGCTGTTTGGGTGCTAAAGGTTGGGTGAGCAGAGGGTTGTGGGTCAGGAGTGAGGGGCATCAGCAGGGCTGGGTGAGGAGAGGGCTGCAGGTGGGGAGTGAGGGGCAGAGCTGGGTGAGAGGGAGGAGAGCCCAGGGCTGGGTGAGGAGAGGGCTGCAGGTGGGGAGTGAGGGGCAGAGCTGGGTGAGAGGGAGGAGAGCCCAGGGCTGGGTGAGGAGAGGGCTGCAGGTGTGGAGTGAGGGGCAGAGCTGGGTGGGAGGGAGGAGAGCCGAGGGCTGCAGGTGTGGAGTGAGGGGATGCTGCAGAGCTGGGTGAGGAGAGGGCTGCAGGTGGGGAGTGGGGCATGGGAGGCAGTAGCAGAACAGCCTGGGGCCACGTTTGCCACTATTTGACTATTCCAGTTGAAATCCAGCTGTGTGCCACCCCTCAGCCCCGGCTCTGAGGCTGCTGGCCACGGGCAGGGAGAAGTCTCTCCTGGAAGCCCAGGGCTTGTGGGGCCGGTGGGCTGTGGGACCAGTTAGCGAGGCCCTGTCACCCGCCAGCGTTGCCACATGCTGTGAGAAGGGGCTTCGTTGGGCATCACCAGCCACTCACTCTGGGGGGCCGGGAGCCGTGGGCCTGGGCAGAGCCAGGCAGCCAGTCCTGTGGCAACTCACCCAACGGGGCCTTGAACCCCCACCCCCTAGCCCAAATCACCCCACCTGGCTACCACACTGGGCAGGCTGAGGCTGTCCCCCTCCCCTGCACATCCCCAGCAAGAGCAACAGCCCTCACCCCGAGTCCACGGTCGGGGCAAGCGGAGCCCTAGCCTGGGGCGAGTCCCACTGGGGGCAGTGGAGTCCTGCCCCCCTACCTCGCTGGGGGAATCTGCCCCCCCGCAGCTAACATGTCTGCACCCCCCCCCCCCATGGGGCTGCCACAGTGGGTGTGTTGGGCGGGGGGGCATAGTGCTTTGAAGGGGAATAAAAGTAGCTTCCTCAGCACAGCCGTGGGTGCCGTGTCTGGGGGGCTAGGAGGGGCCATGCCAGTCCGTGGCTCCCTGGCCTGTAGCCCCTCTGGCCATGGGAGGCCATACCTAGCTCACAGCTATGCCATGGGCCAGAGCTAAGCCCAGCATCTCTTCCCCCTCTCCCCCTACTCCACACCATGTCCTGCAAGGGTGGGACAAAGCATCCGCTACCCTCCTCCCAATTTAACCCTCTCAGCTGGCTGAATTATAGGACACCCCTGCCCTGCATCAGGAGTGGGTGCTACCTGGGCACATCTGGTTGCTAAGGAACAGCCAATCAGGAGTCTCCTTTTGCTGGGCTGCCAAAGGAAGGGGAGGGGGGCAACTGGGACTGGATCAATGCTAAGGATGGGAAGGCAAAGGGGGAGATGTTTGGGGGGGTCAGCTGTAGCTGAGTGGCTCTAAGGGGGTGGAAAAATTAGCGGGGGGGGGGCTGGGCAGAGCTACAAATACCAAGCAGAACGCAAGGGGGGAGCTATGCTGCTGGTGGGGGCTGCCACCTGCTGCCTGCCCCTTGTCTATTCAGTCTGCACCAGTGGCGCTCAGCTGGGGGGAGGAGATGGCCTGAGCCTGCAGCATTGGGGGGGGGGGAAGCATTATGCCCAGTTACAACTGGATTGGGGTAGGCACCCGCTGCTTGGTTAAACACGCTTCTGGCACCGATCTAACACAAGGCCATGGGGCTTATGGACCTGACCAGTCCTGGGCCATGCTGGAAAAGGAGGGGAGGGTCTCTTCCCCAGCTCTGTTTGAGGGTAAATCCTCCCCCGCCCCCAGCTCATCTCACTGGGAGATCCAATCCTGCAGTGGTGCAGGGCAGTTGCTGGACTTGTGGCCACCATGCCCCTGTCCTCTAGGGGGCGCCGTGGGGGTTGTGTGCTCTGCCCATCTCTGACATGTGGCCGGAGGGGGGGGGAGCCCTGATGGACGGATCATGGCAAGGAGGGTGAGGTGCCACCATGTAGCCCGGTACCCCCGAGCCAGGGGAGAACCCAGATGTTCTGACTCCCAGCCCCTGCCCCCAGCCTCCTCCTCTAACCACTAGACCCCTACTGCTCTGCCACACCTAGAGATACAACCCAGGAGTTCTGATGCCCCCTCCCCAGTCACTAATCCCCACCCCACCCCTGCTATGCTGCTCATGGCATGACAAGCAGCACGTTTCCCATTTGACTCTGATGTCACATGGACCTGAGGCGTTTTTCCTACCACCCGCTCTGAACTTTGTGCCGTTGTTAACCAGTCCCTAGGTCCCACTCCAGAAGTGGCTGCATTATAATAGTGTGTGAGTGGGGGAAGGCTGATCTTTATATAAACAGCTGCCATGCCCCAGCCCAGAGGTGGCTGCATCCTTCAGTGGGCAAATGAACTCTGTATAAACAGCTGTTGTACCCTCCCCCAGATGTGTTGCTCACCCCCCCCCCCCACCCCAGTTCCCTGGACAGCAAATAGCGGTCTGATAGAAAGGAAGGTGGTGACAGGTTTCCTACAGAGGCCCAGGTAGCTCCTGTGCCATGCTGCTGTGTCGGGAATCCAGGTGCCAAAAGAGATGGAAGGGACTCCCCTCCCCCTCCAGGCCTGCAAAGAGGCACTGTAACTCCTTCATACACACACGCTGTCTCTCTCGCTCTCACATACACACACGCACACCCACAATGTGCAGCAACATGCGCAGCCCCAGGTCAGCGAAGATCAAGGAATAAACCAAACTGAGAAGCAACCATGACACAAGAAGCAACGACCTGGCAACCAGCACAACCAAAAGAAAAAAAAAACGGTCTAAGAGGTGAGGTTGGGAGGGTGACATACGCCAGTCAGACCAGCAAAATATCAGCAGGGAGAATGAGATATTGACAGAGGCCTGAGATGCTGTTTTGGGTTTTGCGGCTGGTCGGGGGAAGAGGGTTTGGTGAGTGTTTTTTTTTTATTTTTGGATTTTACCCAACAAAAACTCCTGTCCATTGGGCCCATCATCAAGAGAAAAGCCCTCACCGCCCAGCCAACCACCGCGACAGCACAGGGCACGCTGTACAACCGCTAGCTCTGCACACATGAGGGGGTCAGACGACACAAAGCACAGAGGGCAAAAAAGCACACGAGTATTGCTAAGAGACAACACTTGGGTCAGGCTGTCGGATGCAACTTACAAGGGGGGGGGCGGCGCTATGGCGCTTGCAACAACGAGTGGCGGCTCGTGTCTCAAGATAGGACTGGTACCCTGCCGGGGGGGGGGGAGAGGTGGGGATGGGGAGGGGATGGTTAAAGAAAGAAAATGGGGGGTTGGGATTTATTTTGGTTCAATTAGGGGCCAGGTCAAGGCCACTGTGCGTGCGCATCACCTTTCTTACACAGTAAAAGAGACACACCGTGGTTCGTTTCGCACCATCTCCTCTCCCCCCCCCCCCCAGCAGGGCTGTTGGGCTGACGCCGCTGGGGAACGGCTGAGGTTTGAGCTGTCGCAGGGTTGGGAAACCACAAAGCCCCAGCACTGATTAGGGGAGGCCAGTTTGGGGACTCCAGCAAAGGCCTGACTTGCCAGTGGGCCAGGACTTGGTGCTTTGGTGGGGTCCCCCTCGCTTGCACACACCGCCTTGCTGGCGGCTCTACCAGCCATCAGCCCGGGGGTGGGGCTCTATTCCTAGTTC
The DNA here is from genome assembly GCA_032595735.1 of Pelochelys cantorii. NCBI lineage: Eukaryota > Metazoa > Chordata > Testudines > Trionychidae > Pelochelys > Pelochelys cantorii. The sequence continues at coordinate 19,448,043 of CM064349.1, read as the reverse complement.
CAGTGAGTTTTTGGCTGACCCAGGCCAAGCCATGTTAACTATACCGTGCCTCGGTTTCCCCTCATGCCCTTATCTGGACAGAACGCTTCGGGGTGGGGGTTGGGGCTGCCTCGCCCTCTGGATAGGAAGCGTCTGGCATGCTTTCCTCTGCAGCCTCCTCCTGGTGCTGCAGTTAATACCATGGAGCCGGGGGGTTTAGGCCATCGAGTCTCACCCAGTGCGGTGAGGGAAACACATTTCATGGGAAGAGAGCTCAGAGAGGGGTCGGTGCCCTCAAACCCTAAAAGGGGGTGGCCGTGGAGAACGGGACACTCAGTGGGGCGGAGGGAAAGACCTGGCTGCTGGGATACGGGTGCCTCCCCGCCCTGATGCCAGGGGGCTGGCTCCTTCCCACGCCAGCAGGTGGGGGCAGCAGGTTCTGCTGGGGGAGAGGGCTGCAGGGCGCCGGTGCCAGCTTGTCCATACCCCAGGCACTACTCCCTGTGGCCCCTGGTGGGCAGATGGCGAGACCCAGGGAACAGCCCTGGGGGAGGGGGGGGGGATGGGTGGCAGGCCTCCATGCTAGGCCTGCTGGCCGGTGGCAGGTGGCTGGGGCCAAGCGATGGCCAGGGGCACAGAGCTGGAGTTGGGAGGGGCAGCGGGTGCGCACTGGTGGCCTGATCACACCCTGTGGCAACAGGATCCCCCACCTTCGCTCTCCAGGAGCAGCTTTCAGCCCCCACGCTGGCATGGGTCAGAGCAGCTGGGCCCGGGGCCTGCTGGCAGGGGAGAGAGGCCTTCGCAGGGGCTGAGCTGAATCGGCCGGTGCCCCTCATCCCCGACTGGCAGCCCCCTGCTCTCCCAGCCCTGGGGTCCCCCCCCCTCAGTTCTGCCAGTGTCCCTCATCCCCAGCCTTCTACTACCCCAGTCCTGAGCTCCCCTCCCCCACATCTACCACTGCCCCTTACTCCTGACCCACAGACCCCCCTGCCTTTCCCCCCCACCCCCCAGCTCTGCTGGTGCCCCTCAGTTCCATGTTATCCCAGACCACAGCTCCCCTCCACCAGAGCTCCGCCCGGCAGCCCCCTGCGGCCCCAGCCCTAGGGCCCCCCCCCTCACAGCCCCGCTGAGGCCCGCCGTGGCTTCCCTCTCCACCAAACCGTTTCAGACAAACACCTGGAATCCAGCCCATCCCGTTCTCCCCAGCCCTGCTCTGGCCCAGCACCCGCGCCCACCCTGGGGCTGGCGTTTCCCAGCCCGAGGGCCTGGCCCAAGAAGCTGGAGGTTTGCGCTCAGGCCGCTTGCCGAGCCTGGATCGTGGTGGTAAATTTCAGCCCCTTCTCCCGCCCCCGCATACCGCCAGGACTCGTCGCCCCACAAACCAGACCTGCGCGCTGCCAGACCCCCGTTCCCTGTGCGAGTCCCTGCTGGGGCCCAGCCCAGTCCCGGCGTTGAGCCTGGATCTGGCCTCCCGCCACCGAGGGTGGCCCAGGGGACGGCAAGCCCATCGGGTGCCGTGTGCACAGGGCCCGCGGAGCTCTCGAGGCAGTGGGCAGCAAAGGAGGGACTTGCAGAGAAGGCCAGGCTGCAAGTCCCTCCTCCGCCACAGATTTCCTGGGTGACCTGGCTCATGTCGCTTTGCCGCTCTGCAGCCCACTTGTTCATCTGTTCAATGGGGCCAAGAATCCTGCCTCGCCCCCGATGCTTGGGCTATTAAAGAGCAGAGGTGGGCAGACTTTTTGGCCTGAAGGCCATGTCGGGTACAGAGACTGTATGGAAGGCCGTGTAGGGGAGGCTGGAAGAGACTCTGTGTGGCCTGGCTCCAGCCCCCACCCCCATCCAATGCCCCCCTGCTCCCTATGCCCTCAGTGTCCCTCAGGGTTCCCTGCATTCAATCCAACCCCCCTCCTCCCCCACCACTCCTTGACCCTCAGGTGCCCCTGGGACTCCCACACTCTATCCAACCCTCTCCTCACCCCTCACTGCACCGCCCGGAGCAGCAGGGCTGGCGGCATGGCGGCTGCAACCACCCGGGTGCTGGAGGGTGCCAAGGGTGGCTGGGGGGCTAGAAGGAGGGAGGCCAGAGGCTAGCTGTCCCTGCTTGCCGTGCTGCTCCTCCCAGCAAGAGCTCAGAGACCAGGCTGAAAGGTCCACCAGGCAGGACGTGGCTCGCGGGACGTAGGTTGTCCCACTCTGGTTTAGCATGTGAACTCTTTTGGATAGGACCTGTACCTCACTGCATCTATGCAGCACCTGGCACGACAGGGCACTGATCTTGGCTGGGGTCTGGGCAGCACCCGGCTTGATGGGGCCCTGAGCTCGGTTGTGATCTGGGCAGCGCCTGGCACGATGGAGCCCTAAGGTCTATGCAGCACCTGGCACGACAGAGCCCTGATCTCGGCTGGGGTCTGGGCAGCGCCCGGCACGACGGAGCCCTGATCTCGGCTGGGGTCTGGGCAGCACCCGGCTCGATGGGGCCCTGATCTCGGCTGGGGTCTGGGCAGCACCCGGCTCGATGGGGCCCTGATCTCGGCTGGGGTCTGGGCAGTGCCCAGCACGACGGGGTCCTGATCTCAGCTGGGGTCTAGGCAGCACCCGGCTCGATGGGGCCCTGATCTCGGTTGTGATCTGGGCAGCGCGTGACATGATGGAGCCCTAAGATCTATGCAGCACCTGGCATGACAGGGCACTGATCTCGGCTGGGGTCTGGGCAGCGCCCGGCACGACGGGGCCTTGATCGCGGCTGGGGTCTGGGCAGCACCCGGCACGACGGGGCCCTGATCTCGGATGGGGTCTGGGCAGCGCCCGGCACGACGGGGCCCTGATCGCGGCTGGGGTCTGGGCAGCGCCCGGCACGACGGAGCTCCCCATTCTGGCTGGATTCTAAGTGCTAATGCAATATGGATTACAGCAGATCCTTAAAGAACTAGAACCTGCCATTGCGACCCAGTGGAGTCCCTCTCCCAGCTGAGGCAGGTGGTAAATGACTGGACCCGCTGTCTCTTTTATGTGCAAAAAAGAAATTAAGTTCAATGACAAAGACACCACGAAACATATGAACAAGCAAAACCAAACCAAAAAAACCCCCAAACCAAACGGATGCAGCACGAGAAGGGGCCCCTGTGAGACCGCGCACGGAAAACACGTATCAGAACAAAAGCAGGGTGCGTTCACGTGCCACAACACACACAGACCCCCCCTTGCCCCACGCTACGCCGCGCTGGGGGTCTTCACCTGGCTGAGACAGGGCTCTGTGCAGCACAGCCGGAAAGAACTGCTAGCGGGAGGTTATGTTCTTCTTTCTTAAAATACAGGGTGAAATTCTGTTATGCGGATCTCTGAGATAGACGGGGGGGTGGGAGTGGGGGATTTAGTATCACTGGTTTAATGCTTGATTGCTGGGAATGCAGCGCGGTGGGGCTTTCACCTTCTGCCCCCCTATAAAAGGCTGCAGGGTTATTTACTCCCCTGGAGAGTCAGACTGTGGGGTCTGGAGTGGGATAGTGGTTCATTCTGCATTTGTGCAGCGCCCAGCACAGTGGGGGGGGGGGCTGCCTTGAGCTTAGCTGCTAAATAATAAAAGTGTGTGTGTGTGTGTATACACGCATGAGCAGTGTGTGCATTTCTGCTCTCTGCGGGGGGGGGGGACACTGGAGTGGCTCCTTATTTGAACGGCTTATGTGTGTAGATATACATAGGTGCATGTGTGTGTCCCCAAGGCCACGTGTAACTGTGTGTGCAGGGCACGTGTGTGACTCCCTGCGCATGGCTGCATGTACTCTGCATATGTGTGCATAGACGTGTAATATGTGTTTCCCTGTGAATGTAGGTGTCTTCATGTGTGTACCTGTGGGCGTGTGTATATGCCTGTGCCTGCTCTCTTCTGTCCCTGTGACGCACCTGGCGCTGGCCACTGTCAGAAGACAGGACCCTGGGCTAGATGGAGCTTTGGTCTGACCCAGCCTGGCCGTTCTTGTGTGCTTATCTGTAGATGCATGTGCACCCAAGCGTATACGCCAACATGCATGTATTTGTGTGCACCCGCGTATCTGTGTGTGTGTAAACGTGTGCGCCCCTGTGCTTGTGTGTGCCCTGTGCGTGTATCTGCATGTGCCCTTGTGCATATGTCTGTCTACTTGCTTGGGTGTGTATCTGTGTATGCTCATGCGTGTACCTGCATGTGCCCATGCGTGTATCTGCATGTGTCCATGTGTGTACCTGCGTGTGTCCATGTGTGTACCTGCGTGTGCCTGTGTAGTGGGAGAATCACAAACATATCACTGACAGTTTCCCCTGGTTTGAAATCAAACGGTGAAATTCCTGCTAGGATTTTCGGGGGCCCTTGTCTCCCTCCTGCAGGGCCGTACACCCTGAGAGTGGAGATGCCCAGCCTGGGGCCTGGGTGGAGACGTTACCCCGGGAGACTCCATCCAGCAGGAGGCAGCCCCACCCCCCGCACACTCCCATTATGCTGCAGCTCCCCAGCCCGGCCTGCTGCGTCTGGGAGGTCCCTGTCCTCGGGGGGTACCCACCTGGGGTCTTAGTACGGCCGGTTGGCGTCTTTCGGTCGCTTGAGCTGCACTTTCAGGCGCTTCATGCCGATCTGGAAACCGTTCATGGCCTGGATGGCAGCCTGGGCGCTGGCAGGATTGTCGAAACTTACGAACCCTGGGGAGAAGACGGGAGTAAGGGAGGGGGGAGCCAGGGTGGGGTAAAGAGGCTGAGTGACCCCGGGAGACCCAACCAGCCAGTGCCCCCTGCACACCAGGCCCGGCTTCGTCCCGTGGGTGCCTGACTCAGGGTGGGCAGCTCCGCACTCAGGAGTCACCTCGTGCCCAGCCACCCCATCCATGGGGGCCGGGAGCCTGGGATCTGCTCCCTGAGGCTCGGGCCTGGGAGCATCTATCGGTGGCAGCTGGAGGGTACCTGATGCCAGCCAGTGTGGGGCACAGGAGAAGGGGCTAGCAGAGCCCAGGTCTGGGCAGATCCACTGGGGTAGCCAGCTCAGCAGCGGGCTCAGTGCCAGCCCCTGTCTACACGAGAGGCTGCACCAATCCATTGCCTGGGAGGCCGGCCCCTCGCCCTGGCGCCCATTGGTTGCTTCTGGGGCTCAGCAGGAGGTCCCACTGGCTGGCCTTACCAAAACATTTGCTCTGATTGGTTGCCCGATCCACGAAGACTTTGGCAGAGATGACGTTCCCGAAGGGCAAGAACATCTGCAGGATCTCGGAGTCAGTGAACTCCTGGGGCAGGTGGTAGATGAAGATGTTACAGCCCTCGGGGCCTGCGGGGAGGAGGCAGGTGAGAGTGGACGGGGGCTCAGGGCATTGCCTGCCCTGGGTTCCCTTAAATCCCCCCATGGTGGACCCCTGTTCTAGATCCCCCACACTGGGCCCCTGGACTAGACCACCATGCGGGGGCCACATTCTAACTCCATCATGTTGGGCCCCAGTTCTAGATCCCCCAAGCTGCCCCCCCCATTCTAGATCCTCCCCACTATGCACTCTCTAGAGCCTTCTGTGCTGGACCTCCCATCCTGGATCCTTCAATACCCTGCATTCTGGATACCCCATTCTGGACCTGCCCCATTCCAGATCCCCCCCTCTGGACTCCCTGTTCTAGACCACTCTATAGCCTGTTACCATGGACTCCCACATTCTTGGCCCTCTAGCTCCCCCTGCTCTGGACCTCCCCCCCATTCTAGGCCCTTCAGTCTGGACCTCCCTGTTCTAGACTCATGTTCTAGATGCCTCATTCTGCCCCAATCTGGACCCCTCTAAAGCCCCAATATTCTGGACCCTCTCATGTTCTAGCCCACTCTAGAGCCTCTCATTCTGGATCCCTGTCGCAATCCCATGCTCTGGTCTCCCTCTGTGAAGTGTTGGGGTCCCCCAGAAAGATGTGGGGGTCCTTAAAGTGCCCAGTGAAACCCTCTCCCTACTGATTGGCACTAGGGTAGGGCTCCTGGCATTGACAAGAGATGTAAGGGGCCCAGGTGCCAGAGCTGAGCGTGGTTTCAGGGGGACAGTGTTGGGGGGCCTAGGAAGTCCTGGGAGGGGCGATATGGGGGGCAGCAGGCCCAGGCCTCACTTACCTTCCCGTTGCTGCTGCTGCTGGGGGGGCGGTTGCTGCGTGAGGATGGCTGGCTGCTGCGGGAAGGCCGGGCTCACCAGCCCATAGGCAGCGGGGTAGGCGGCTGGCATGGAGGCAAAGGAGCGTATGAGTGACCCCTCAGGCTGGGCTGATGCACTCCCAAGCAGAGGATCTAGGCCCAGCCCTGAGGCCCCCTCTGCCTGTCGTTGGCCTAGCTCCCCTCCCCACTGCTTCCCATTCCCCCCACCCCAGGTCCCTCCACTCGCCGGGAGACCCCGCCCCACAGCCGCTGTCCCTCTAGAAGCCGCCCCAAGGCCCTGGGGGGTGCGGCTGGCACTGCCACCCCCTGGCACTGATCAGACCTGGCGCACATGCCTGGGATGCCCTGCAAGGGGCTCATGCTACTGCCTCCACCCCACCCCCCAGCACCTTCCCCCACACAAGGCCCCTTCCAGATCCCTCGGCTCCCTCCCCCCAGGCCCCTTCCAGCCCCCACCAGACCTGTATAGTGCTGCATCCCAGCGTAGGCCTGCTGCAGGGGGTCCACAGGGGCGGCCGGGCTCTGAGCTGTGAGGGGAGAGGAGGGGGTTACCCGGGTAGCCTCTGGTGGGGGGCCCCGCTCCCAGCTGAGGTGGGGGGGGGGGAAGCAGGCGGGGCGGGGCGCGTACCTGGGTACGGGTGGACCCCGTTGGTGTAGATGGCCTCGGAGGCCGGCTGCCCCGTGGCCTGCGTGGGAACGGGGCTGTAGCCGTTGACGCTGAGCGTGGCCGGGATGGCCGACACGGGGGTGGCAGCAATGGCGGGCGGCGTGCTGGTACCTGCGGAGCAGAGAGTCAGTAACGGGGCGGGGGGGGGTGGGGCAGGTTCGGGGCCCTCTCCCCACCCACGGAAGGATCCCAGCTGGGTGCCAGCTCCTGGCTTGCCCCACCCCCAGCCAGGCACCCCGGGTCTTTCTCCATCCCTGGGCCCGCCAGCTGGGGTGGGGCTGGGCCCCAGGCGCTCCCTGGCCCTACCTGAGGAGGGGGTGAGGGGCGTGAGGGGCGTGGCGATGATGCCATTGGGGTTGATTGTTGCCATCTGCTGCATCTGGACGGCGGCCATGGTGGCCATGGGGTTGAGGTAGGCGGAGTGCGCAGCAACCAGGGCTGCCTGCTGCTGCATTAGCTGTGGGGGAGAGAAAGTGAGAGGGCGGGAGAGCTCAGCGGCCATTTGCCGGGCTGCTGGGGGGCTGGGGAAGGCCCGTCTGCAAGGACACACGCTGCTGCCCCGGCCCCCCAGCTCTGCCGGTGCCCCTCAGCCCCGACCCACAGCCCCCTGCTAGCCCAGCCCTGGGCTCCCCATCCCCCAGCTCTGCCAGTGCCCCCCAACCCCAACCCACACCCCATTCCTCCCCCTGCTCTGGGCTCTCCCATCCCCCAGCTCGCCGATGCCCCTCAACCCCGACCCACAGCTCCCTGCTAGCCCAGCCCTGGGTTCCCCCATCCCCCAGCTCTGCTGGTGCCCTTCAGTCCTGAGCCGTAGCCCTTCCTCCCCCCCGTGGGCTTGCCCCATGGCCCCGCTGGGAGCCCAGCGCCGCGGCCGGCAGGGAGCCCCTTACTGCTTGGGTGTAGGCGCTGTAGGCCCCGAACTGCAGGGCGATGGGGCTGAACATGCCCAACTGGTTGGCCACCTGCTGCATGCGGCGCAGGCCCCGCTCCTTCTCCGTGTCGGCGAACTTCACCACCAGGCTGGAGGAGGCGCCCTGGGAATGGACCCCCCCAGCTAGTGAGACAAGCAGAGTATAGGCACTGGATCTGGCCCGGGCTGGGCCCTGCCCCACAACTCAGCCAACCCGGGTGACACACAGGCCCCAGGCAAGACCTGTCTGGTCCACGCTGGCCCCCAGCCCCTCCTTGTGCAGCCACCACGCCTGGCAATGTCCTGGAGACCATGGAGGGTCTGGCCTTCCCCTCCTCTAACCCCCTCCCCCGCCAGGTCATAGGACCTAGTGGGTAGGGACCCAACCTCAACTTCAAAACACCAGGGTCTCTTTCTGTCTTGGATGCTCCTTGAGCTTGGGTGAGTTGCTTGCCCTGCCCGTGTGCCTCAGTTTCCCCGCCTGTTGACTGGGTCGAATGATCCCGACCTCCTTTGTAAAGGGCTTTGAGGGTCTTGGCATGAGCAGGACTCAGAGCCAGGGTGACAGGGGGTGGGGTCGGACATGGCGGCCAACGGTTTTGAGATTGTGAACAACCATCCCCAAAGGACTCGGGGTGAAACGTTGAAACGCTGGGACGTTTTCTTCAACAGCCGAAGAAATGTTCCTCGCGGGGCAGTCAGGACGTTTTGTTCCCGCAGTGGCTCTTTTATCGGTGGATTCCCCGCTCCCTCCGGCGCGCTCACGCCGCGGACGCCACAGTCGCTTTGATGCGGAAAATGGGCGCTTTTGTTCACCGCAGGCACACGGACGTGGGATGTGCCGATACTTCCCAACCAGCGACACTTCTCCTGCGTTGAGAAACGGGTCCCAGCCCAGCCATTCCCACGGCAATGGCCTCTCCCCCGTTTGGCGTTTTCCAGCTAAAAAACGTTTTCTTGGAAAATTCCCGACGGGCTCTCGAGGCTGCAGTGGCGAGGGCGGTCCATCAGGGGTCAGCAGAGCCTTGGGCACAGTCCTCTCCCCCTGTCCTGGCGCTGAGCTGGGTCCTTCCAGGGAGTAAGTCTGGGGGGCTAAGAGCTGGAGCTGCCCACATCAGAGGGTGCAAGAGGCTGAGGAGGGTGCCCGCTGGTGTGCAGCCCAGCTGGTGCCCAGCTAAGGCTTCAGAGAGGAATGGAGGCTTCCAGGGATGGAGGGGCTGGAGCAGGAGAGGCCAGGGCAGGCCGGACAGACTCACACTAGCTGGGCTTCAGCTGGCGCCCGCCCAGCCCTCTGGCTCCAAGCTTGGGCAATGAAAGCCTCCGTCTTTGCCTGGCTGGCAGCACGCTGGCTCGGCCACCTGGGCAGGCTGACTCCTGGCTGCAGGGTAGATGGGCCCGGTGCGTTCCTAGCATGAGCTGAGGAGCCCAGGCGGGTCCCCGCAGACAGACAGACCCAGCTTCAGTCGACGCCCTGGGCCGAGGCGGGGGAAACGCTGAGGGCCGGGATCCACGCCTGCAGGGGCACCGCGAGTGCCGGGCCGGGGGAGGCCCAGCCAGGTCAGTGTTTAATGCCAAGCTCCCGACTGAGAGCCATGCCAGGAATGGCCCCCTCTCAGCCCCTGGGGGCCGGCGCGCCCAGCCCTGCCTTACCGGCAATGTCCGGCTGCCGTGCAGCGTGTTGATGGCAGCTTGGGCCTCGGCGTGGGTCTGGAACTTCACGAAGGCGCAGCCTGCAGGGGGGGAGGGGAGAGTCAGTGCTGTCAGGGGAGGGGACAGGACCTGCGCAGACAGACACCCGGAGCGCACCCCCTGAGAGTGCACAGACACCCCGAGTGCACCCCCTGAGAGTGCACAGTCACCCCGAGCACACACCCCCTGAGAGTGCACAGACACCCGGAGCGCATACCCCCTGAGAGTGCACAGAAACCCCGAGCACACACCCTGAGAGTGCACAGATACCCCGAGCGCACACCCCCTGAGAGTTCACAGATACCCCGAGCGCATACCCCCTGAGAGTGCACAGACACCTCGAGCACACACCCCCTGAGAGTGCACAGATACCCCGAGCGCATACCCCCTGAGAGTGCACAGACACCTCGAGCACACACCCCCTGAGAGTGCACAGACACCTCGAGCACACACCCCCTGAGAGTGCACAGATACCCCGAGCGCACACCCCCTGAGAGTGCACAGATACCCCGAGCGCATACCCCCTGAGAGTGCAGACACCCCAAGCACACACCCCCTGAGAGTGCACAGACACCCCGAGCGCACACCCCCTGAGAGTGCAGACACCCCAAGCACACACCCTGAGAGTGCACAGAAACCCGGAGCGCACACCCTGAGAGTGCACAGACACCGCGAGTGCAAACACCCTGAGAGTGCACAGACACCCTGAGCGCATACACTCTGAGTACACAGACACCCCGAGCACGCACACCCTGAGAGTACACAGACACCGCGAGTGCAAACACCCTGAGAGTGGACAGACACCCCGAGCACACACCCCCTGAGAGTGCAGAGACACCGTGAGTACACACCCTGAGAGTGCACAGTACCCCTGCTGTACCCCCGCCCCCTACAGCACAACCCCCCATTGTTTCCTCGTCTCCTGCAGCCCAGCGCCCCCACTGTGCCCCTGCTGTGCCCCCGCCCCCTACAGCACAGCAAACCCTGCTGTGCCCTCACCGCCTACAGCACAACACTCCCCATTGTGACCCCGCTCCCCACAGCACAGCACCCCCTGCTGTACCCCCCTCCGCAGCACACCAACGCCCACTGTACCCCCACCCCCTGCAGCCCAGCACCCCCTGCTGTGCCTCTGCTCTGTACAGCACAACACCCCCCATTGTGCCCGCCCCCCACAGCACAGCACCCCCTGCTATACCGCCATCCCTCGCAGCACAGCACCTCCTGCTGTGCCCCCGCCCCATACAGCCCAACACTCCCCGCTGTGCCCCAGCCCTGCTCCTGCCACACAGTGTCCCATAGTGCCCTCCTGCAGCAGTGCCAGCTCCTACGCCCCAAGCTGTGTGCAGCAAAGCATCCCCACCCCGCTCCCTGCAGCGCCCCTCGGCCACGGGGCCTGGGCCCGCGACAGTGACCCCTGACAGCCCCTCACCTTTGCTGGTGCCGTCGGGCCCTCGCAGCACCGTGCACTCGTCGATGTTCCCGAAGGGCTCAAACATTTTCCTGACGTCCTCGTCCGTCTGCTGCTTGCCCAACATCCCCACAAACAGCTTCCGGTCTTCTGGCAGGGAAGAGGCAGCGCTGAGAGGGGAGCCGGGCCCCTCTGCCCCCCAGTCTGCCCCTCGCGCAGAGAACCCCATGCCTCCTCTCACCACCTCGGCTCGGCCCAGGCTGGGAGCGTGGCATTGCGGTGACAGGCGCCAGTGGCGAGGTCCAAGCATGGTGCCGTGATGGATGGGTCCCAGGGGTCCGGGGGCACTGCAGAGTCGCAGCTACGCCTGGCTGGATCTCTCCATCCTTAGGGCCTAGGCTGCTGATCTGTCTGCTTGTCCTTAGCTCTGTCCCCCTAGATCCTGCGCCGTCTTTCTGTCCCTATCCTTGGATACTGGAATGCGGGTCTGTCGGGCTGTCTCCCTCCCTAGACCCCGGCTGATCTACCCGCTCTGGTATCTGCCGAGAACACTGTTAGCCCTGCCCAGTATCAATCTGATGTCATGAGAGAGCAGGGTGGTGAAAACACGAGGGATCCTGGAAATGGGAAGGGGGGACCCCCCTCCCCAATCTGATCCAAGCCTTGCTCCCCTCCCCAGAGATTGTTGGGAGCCCCGGGGTGAATGCTGAAAGGGAGGGGTGTCTGTTGGGGTAGGGGATCATCCCTTTGTTCTGGTGGGGGTTTAGCTGGGGTCCCAGAGCAGGCCTGCCCCCTCCCCATGCCCGGCGGGTACCTCCTCTGCTTTCGCTGTCTGCTGGCTTCACCTGGATGGGCCGGTTCATCTGCAAGGGGGAGAGAAGGGAGAGACACTGAGGATGTGACCAGGCAGCCCCTGGCACTCGGAGAGCAGGGAAACCCCTCCCTTCTCCCCTGGAAATGGAACCATTCAGCAGCCAGACCCTACCCCCCATCAACGAGAACATCCTGCTAGGAGCATGAGCCTGGTAGAGTCGTATCACATCATACAGAGGGGAAACTGAGGCACCGTGACATGCCCAAGATTGCCCAGTAGGTCAGAGCCCAGATGAGTCCAATCAGCTATAACCATTAGATAACACACCCCTCCCACAGCCAGGAATCCTGGCTTGCTCCCCTTTGTCTAGTGACACCCTGGAGAGCCAGGACTGCAGTTTCCCCACCTGTCAGAGCCCTACCCTGGAGGGTCCCTCTTGGGACCAAGCGCAGAGCTTGTCTGTGCCGGCTCAGACCTTGGCCTCTATGCGCCTGTCCCTGCCTACTGACCTGAGCCCCATCACACAGCCAGGAACCGAACTGGTAACCTTTGGGCAAGAGCCCTATACCCCATTTCCCAGGCACCCAGTCCCGGCGCTGCCCTGAGACCGGATCGGACCAGAGCACCCTGGAGGGGGCGAGGTCCCATAGCCCATTCCTGGCCCCCCTGAGCCAGCCAGTCCCCACAGTCTGGGGCTGGATCCATTCTGGGCACCCAGTGGGAAAAGGCTCAGAGGCTGTTCCTGAGCTGGCCTGGCCTGGGGGGGTCCCAAGCTGATGGGGAAAGGAGAATCCAGCAGCAACTACAGACACCCCAAAGCCAGTGTCAAAGACCCCTTCACCCGCTCCCTGCAGGTTCACTGGGTCCGCCGCTGCCTGCGAGGGGAGAGTGCCCCCTAGCAAACATCCCGCTTCCTGCAACCCAGCCCAGCACTATGAGGGGAAAGCGCCCCCTAGCGAACACCCCGCCCCGCTCCCTGCAGCCCAGCACTGCCTGCGAGGGGAGAGCGCCCCCTAGCGAACGCCCCACTCCCTGCAGCCCAGCACTGCCTGCGAGGGGAGAGCGCCCCCTAGCGAACACCCCGCCCCACTCCCTGCAGCCCAGCACTGCCTGCGAGGGGAGAGCGCCCCCTAGCGAATGCCCCACTCCCTGCAGCCCAGCACTGCCTGCGAGGGGAGAGCGCCCCCTAGCGAACGCCCCACTCCCTGCAGCCCAGCACTGCCTGCGAGGGGAGAGCGCCCCCTAGCGAACACCCCGCCCCGCTCCCTGCAGCCCAGCACTGCCTGCGAGGGGAGAGCGCCCCCTAGCGAATGCCCCACTCCCTGCAGCCCAGCACTGCCTGCGAGGGGAGAGCGCCCCCTAGCGAACACCCCGCCCCGCTCCCTGCAGCCCAGCACTGCCTGCGAGGGGAGAGCACCCCCTAGCGAACACCCCGCCCCACTCCCTGCAGCCCAGCACTGCCTGCGAGGGGAGAGCGCCCCCTAGCGAACGCCCCACTCCCTGCAGCCCAGCACTGCCTGCGAGGAGAGCGCCCCTAGCGAACGCCCGCTCCCTGCAGCCCAGCACTGCCTGCGAGGGGAGAGCGCCCCCTAGCGAACGCCCCGCTCCCTGCAGCCCAGCACTGCCTGCGAGGGGAGAGCGCCCCCTAGCGAACGCCCCGCTCCCTGCAGCCCAGCACTGCCTGCGAGGGGAGAGCGCCCCCTAGCGAACGCCCCGCTCCCTGCAGCCCAGCACTGTCTGCGAGGGGAGAGCGCCCCCTAGCGAACGCCCCACTCCCTGCAGCCCAGCACTGCCTGCGAGGGGAGAGCGCCCCCTAGCAAACGCCCCGCTCCCTGCAGCCCAGCACTGCCTGCGAGGGGAGAGCACCCCCTAGCGAACACCCCGCCCCGCTCCCTGCAGCCCAGCACTGTCTGTGAGGGGAGAGCGCCCCCTAGTGAACGCCCCACTCCCTGCAGCCCAGCACTGTCTGCGAGGGGAGAGCGCCCCCTAGCGAACGCCCCACTCCCTGCAGCCCAGCACTGCCTGCGAGGGGAGAGCGCCCCCTAGTGAACGCCCCACTCCCTGCAGCCCAGCACTGCCTGCGAGGGGAGAGCGCCCCCTAGTGAACGCCCCACTCCCTGCAGCCCAGCACCCAGCCCAGCACTGCCTGCGAGGGGAGAGCACCCCCTAGCGAACACCCCGCCCCGCTCCCTGCAGCCCAGCACTGACTGTGAGAGGAGAGCACCCCCTAGCGATCACCCTGCCCTGCTCTGTGCAGCTCAGCGCCCCCTAGAGCCATGCTGAGGGTTTGGGCCCAGTGCTGACTGGGAGGGGAGAGCACCCCCCTGCCGAGCACACCACCCCGCTCCCATGCGGAGCAAAGCCAGCCCGCGAGGGGAGGGTTAAAGCAGAGCCATGGGATTAACTCAGTGGGGTGGCCGGGACGGGTTCTGTAAAAGCGTCTGTAATCATATTAAAGGAAAGCTGCAGCTTGAAGCAGAGAGGGGAGGGAGGCAGCCTCCCCACACACTGCATGGCAACACTGTACTCCCCCCCAGCCCCAGGGTGGCTAGATAGCGGGTGTGAGAAATCAGGACCCCTTTTGTTTCAGGGGGGTAGAGTTGCATCTATAAGACAAGTCCCTAATAGTGGGATACCTCATCACCCTACTCGCATTGCCTGGAGCAAGGGGATCTGGAAAGCAAGGGGACACCCCACCGCCAGCAGCCGTGGAGGGACAGCACCAGTAAAATCCCAGGGGTGACTCTGGGGGTCACAATGTGAGGGCCCGGTCCTGAGCCGGTCGATCCCGAAGGCAAGTGGGCACCATGACCGGGCAGGGGAGCAGCCAGAGGCCCAGGATTGACATGGGAAGGCAAGAACAGAACCCAGGTATCCTGGCTCAAAGACCAGCAGCCTGTGCACTGCCCCCCGCCGGCTTTCTCTCCACCAATATTCGCTCACATTTTTTTCCACCCATGTGTGGAATACATTTTGTGAATGTGCACCACCAATGGAAACACATGCTGGCAGCTGTGGGCTCTGAGGGCGCTCTGCTAATCAGCTGGGTGAAATGGGGATCCCTCCCGGGTGGCCGCCCAAGCACACAGATTACAGGGAACCCTGCTCTCCACACTCTTGGCAGTTCTGCCCTCCATCCAGGTAGGTGACTGGCCGGTGCCTTTGAGAGAGAGATTTAGGCCCAATTAAAAATAAGCCAGGAGTGGGCGGGCTTCTAACAAGGCCACATTGAAACTGCAGGGGTGAGTGTCCATCAGGACTAGCCGCCGATCTCTGCCTTTCACCATGGTCTAACCCTCCTTCCTGTACTGAGCCTCCCAGTCCCCCTGAGAGGCAGGGCTCTTATCCCCAGTGTACAGATGGGGAAAACTGAGGTCCAAATCGTTTGCTGCATCCACTGACTTCAATGCAGCAGCACCAGCTAGGAGCGGCTGAGGACTGGCTCCCTGCCCCCCATTCACCTGGACCCATCTGCAGTCCCAGTGCTGACCCGCTCACTGAGCAGAACCCCGTGGGCCAGTGTCACACGAGGTGCTGGCACTGCGGCAGCCCAGCGCAGGAACACGACTTATCCAGGAGATCAACAAGAAAAAACGCCCCGGACCTGAGGCCATCTGTTCTTACAGCTCTCACGCTCCCAGCCTGGTCATGGGCCGGGGCAAGGTAGAGGTCCTACCAGGACACCAGCTTGGCCCCATTGGGGGATGGGGATCTCAGTGCTCTGTAAAGCAGCTGGTATTTCTGGCAGGGCACTGCCTGCCCACCTTGCCTGCTCTTTGCACCTTATCTTTCCAGGGAGGACTTACATGGTGGTTGGGGGTGGGGCAGGCAAGGATCCCACCCAAGCCGTTTAAATAAAGCCCCGCTAATTGCCCAGTGGACTGATAATTACCAAGCTACTGAGCTCTATTGGTCACACAGAGGGTGCGGATGTGGGTGAGACACCCAGCAGGGCCCTTGCCCCTCCCCGCCTCCCGCTTGGTCAGCCTCCCCAAGAAAAGGACACCTCCAGCTGCATAGCCAACACCGTCTCACTGGCCGGCCCAGTGCAGGCGAGACACGGGCTGTCTGGCAGCCTCACCTCCCAGCCCCCTTTCAGATCAGCGGGGCTATTTATCTGCCATCTGGGTCTAACTGTCCGTGGGTTCCACCTCTCCTTGTCCTATCTGTCCATCTTGTCATCTGTCCATCTCTCCACCTACCAATCTGTAGCTGTCTATCCAGCTGCTCATCTAATCTCTCCAGCCATCCATCTCGGAGGCCCATCTCTCCCTAGGAAGCGTCTAGCCAGCGATTCCAACCCCTGCCCAGACACAGCTCCGAAGCAGCCTGTCAATCACCACTCTTTTAGGAGCAGGTAAGCCCCTCAGATGCGCTCCCACCCCCTGTCCCCATGCAGTAAGAGAAAAAACACCCCAGCCAGAAGGTCGCTTGGATAGTCAGTTGCCATGGTGCCCCTGCCCTGCATCTTCCTCCATGGTTCCCCAGCCTCCCGCCTTGCTTTGTTGCCAGGTTATCTCTGGTTGCCACAGCAACCAGTGCAGCATGGGGACCGCTTTTCCTCTCGTGGTATAAAAAAACACATACACAACAGGGCCTGGCAGCATCTAAGGAGCCGGGGATTTTCAGAGCAACATGGCACCCAAGCTGGGCACACAGTCTGGTAAAAGGGGCCAGCCCACAGAAGGGGCAGCATCTCCTCGGGTTTTCAGCCCCTTGAGCACATAACGAATCTAGTGCTGACAGGAGAGACCTAGAGATCTTATGCCTAGATCAGGGCCAGGATCCTGGGCTCCCCACCCTGGCCTTGCTCCGGGACCAGAGAGCAGCTTGGTGCCCCCAAACCTTCTGAACATGTCTGTCTTTATTGGAATGCGCATGAGGGGTAGTATCCGGAGCACAGCCCAGCCCGAAAGAGCTCACAACCTGAAGAGACAAGGGTAAACTGAGGCACGGAGTGGCAAAGGGGCTTGCCTTCTCCAGACTGTCAGAGACATGCCCTAACCAGTAGGCCATGCCACCCTCCCTCCTGAAACTGTGGAATCGGTCAGAGACACACTTACTCCTCCCATTTCACTGGGGCTGGCACCACTGCCCTGGGTTGGATTTGAAGTGGCAGCCTAGAGGCCAAAGGCTCCCCTCTCTGGACTCCCCTTCAGAGTTCAGCCCCAGTGCTAGGGGTGGGGACCCAGCTATTAACCAACTGGCAGCACCAGCAAGGGGGATGTGGGAGGGGTGCTGGGGAGGGGTGACCCCACTGCACACAGGAAGCACTTGTGGCTGGCAGAAGGGGGTGACGAAGGACCATGTGCTCACTGCCTGGGAAGGGGGAGATGGCTCTGGCATGCAGCAGTGTTTTATAGAGAAAGTACAGACCCACTGTGGAAATGCAGCCACCTCTGGGGTGGAGTGGAGTGGTTGCTTATGCAGAGAACACAGGGCCCAGCATTGGGACAAAACCACTTCTGAGGCAGGGCGGTTGCTTACACAGACAGCCCTCACTCAGCCCTCAGATGCAGCTACCTCTGGGGTGGGGCAGCTGTTTATACAGGGATTCCTCACTTATGACACCACCCTGGTGGCTGGGATGTGGACACCTCACTGTGCCAGCCTCCAGCCCCAATGAATCCCTGCAGGGTTACGCTCCACAGCACATGGGAGCTTAGCCCCACAGAGACACAAGCTTGCCAGGCCTCAGGCTGATCCCGCAGAAACCAGCCACCCTCAGCTCCAACATCCCCACTTCTGGTACCCACAGAGGACATTGGGGGGCGGCCTTGGAGGTGAGGGCTGGGGGAGCAGTCAGCCAGTGCTGTCCAGCCAGCCTTGTCCCACAGCATATGACTCACCGGCCCTAAACCTACTGAGCCGAGACCCATTACCATATCAGAGACCCACTCTTGGAATGCTGCTGTGTCCATTCCCACCCCTGCTTTATTAAATTAATGTATGGATACAAACATGCATAACTCAAAGATGCTTTGGACAAAATACCTCATGGAACCTGTCAGTTTGGATGGCTCAGTCTGCGGGATCTGGCTATCTTATTTTGGTGTCTGTATCACCCTTGTGTGTAAAGTCAGAACTATGGGGTAGGGAATTGGCTATGGTTTTAAATGTGCAAATGAAAGCCATCGAGGGTGTTTCCAGTGCTGGGGGATCAACTTAACAACTTGCAAACAGCCTTTTTTGTCTGAGTCGTGCTTGGTCCTGGAAAAACATGTGACCAAAACAACTTACCCTGGTATGTGAGTTTAACCAGGTAATTTTCCATGGAAGGGTGTGTGTGTGTGTGTGTGTGTGTGTGTGTGTGTGTGTGTTGATCCAAGGTGCAGGCCCTCAACCCTACCGCACAGTGGGGAATCACCTTGCTGCATTCTGCCTCCAGAAAGGCACCCCTCCAAGACCAGAGTAAATCTCTATAGGCTGGCAGAGTGGGGTGCAGCTACAGGGGGCAAGGCTGGGGGGGGCATACGATCCTGCGTAGAGGATACTTCTGGTATGAATCAGCTGATTAGCCATGGGCTTCACAATGAGCTAGAAACTGGGGGGCTGACCAGGAAGGAGAATTAATTGCAATAAACAGGGATGCCTCTGCTCAGGAATCTCATGTCACGAGGGAAGGATCCAGGCCCGGGTTGGGGTTTTGGGGAGTCCCCCTTCCCAGCCCATGAGCTGTGTCGCTTTTGGCATCCATGACAAAGTCATCGCAACCTCACCTCGCGGGGCTGTCACGCCAGGGGGGGAAAAAAAAAAGCAGCAGCTGCCCGGTAACCATGGCAACCAGAGAATATGAACCATGGCAACCGCCCACTCATCCCCAATTTACCCACTGTGTTACCTAGTAACCATGCTGACATCATCATTTATCTCTATAAACAACACGGGGGGGGGGGGGACAATGGGAGCAAAGGGGAAGAAAAACAAAGGGTGTGTGCAGGGAGGGGGTGTTAAAATCTCCAAAATATTCAAGTAGGGATAATGGGGAGAGCCCTGGGGGAAAAGACAGACATACACCCCCCCAACCCTGCTAAACAGCCTTCTTTTGGCAGCTGTTTGTACTGGACTCCCTCTTCTGATGCAGCCATGTCTGGGGTGGGATGCAGGGGCTGTTTATACTGGTACCAGTTACCCTTCACCTGACATCACCATGCAGTTACCTCTGGGGTGGGACACGGGGAACTGTTAATATAGGGTTCCCTTGCCCAGCACTGAAATGGCCACCTCTGGGGTGAGGCAGCTGTTTATATAAGGATCGCCCACCCAGCTCTGCTAGACATCTCTGAGGTAGGTGGGGCACAGGGGCTAGGTGCCCTTTGCCTGACACTGAGATGCAGCTGGCTCTAGTTTGGGGCATGGCATAGACTTAACACAGCAACAACCTGCCGTGCATCACCCAATGTTCCCTCTAATCTTTTCCATCCCTGTGCAGATTTTTTCCATCCCTGTGCAGAATAAATTTTTCTGTGTGCACTGAGGCATATGAAATGTGCACCACCAGGAGAAACACAAACCTAATTGCAGGCGCTCTGTTTAGGGTTGCCAGATGGTTTCAGAAAAAATACCCAACAATGACAACAACAACAAAAAACATGCCAGGAAAAAGTTTGTTGAGCAAAAAAAAAAAAACCCAGAAACACCGTGGCCCCTTTAAAAACTGCGTGTGAGGCTTTTGGGCCCTACCAGGCTGCTGGCGGCCACCCACCATCTTGCCTCCCTGAACCAGGCCGGACAGCTCCCCGGTAAGCACTAGGGTTGCCAGGCTGCCTCCGTATTGAGCCAAACAGCCCGGAATTTTCGCCTCCTGGCCGGGAAAAAATCAGAAAGTACCGGACATTTTAGCTCAATACCGGACACCTGGCAACCCTAGTTCTGCTAATCCCTTCCCAAAGTTGCCACAGCCAAAGCTGGTTCCCACACCAGGGCAGCACGCTGCAGGACAGGTGTTGTGCCTGGATCAGAGGGACGGGGGCTCACCCAGTGCTTAATCTGGAATGAAAGAGGAGCCGGCCAGGGCTCAGCCTTCAAGCCCTGCTGCCTGTTTGCCAGTCTGGGGTGTCTTCCTCTGGATGCCGGCGCCAGTGGGGGAGCCTCTGTCCTTGAGGAGCAGCCCTGAGGCACAGGAGATGCCAGGTGCCCCCCCCCCCGTCAGCTGCTGGAACCAGAGCAGAGCGGACCCGGCTGCGTCTTTCCTGCCCCTGGGAACTTTTCAGATCCGCCAGTGCTGCTTGCTCAGGGGGATTCTGCTGCAATTAATAATTTCCTGGGGGCTGCTGGTCACACCGCCTGGCCTGGGCTTCCGATAGCTTCTAAGCATGGGGCTGGGGGTGGAACACTCTGCTTGTGGCCTGTGGGACTCCCAGCCACAGGACAGTGGGCTCTGCAGGGTTCATAAGACCTAGGCCGGTGCTCCTAAAGAGAATGAAGCAGGGCGGGGCTTAGCTTTCCCTCCCCATTGTTTACAAATGACACTTGGGGAGGGAGGAGGAAGGGCACCCCAGCAGCCTGGGGACCATCCCCTCTGCCCTCCCAGCCTGCCCGGCCCGGGGGCTGGAAAGAGGAGGCAGGCTCCCCGTGTGTCAGGGGGGTTGGTGGAAGCTGGGCAGTGCCATCCCGCTGGTGGAGGGCCCAAAGCCAGGGAGGGAAGGAGCTGGTCTTGCTTGTGGTCTGGCTGCCTGTGCAGCCCACCTGGTCTTGAGGCAGACTCTGGCTGGGCCAGGCAGCTGCTCAAACTAGCTGGCCACTGAAGTTCCCTCAGCTGTCCGCAGCCGGCTCGGGACCTGGCTCCCTCTTGCCAAGGTATTCCTTCACAGCTGGGCTGGGGGGAAGCGCCCCTCAGCCCGGGGACCAGCTCCCTCCTCCGCGTGTGGGGACAGCCAGCCCCGCAGGGCCGTGGTCTCCCTAGTCAAGGCTCTCGCCCGGCCAAGGCATGGAGATCCAGGGCGCCCCGCCCCCGGCCCGGACCCAGCATCCTACCAGAGCGACCTTGGCGGGCGCCAAGCGGCAATGCTGCCACCAGCTGCGGCAGGGCATCCCCCGTATCCACCAGCCGAGGCAGGGCTCGCATCTGGGACCTGGGAGCTGCAGGCCGAGGGAGAAGCTGGGAGATGCAAATGGGAGACCCGGGGCCTGATCTTGGTTGCAGTTTGTGACACTGCCGACGAACACCTGAGCACCAGACGGGGTCACTGTCACTCTGCTGTCAAGACCAGCCCCTCTGTAACTGGGGCAACTGGCCCCGGGGCAGTTGCCATGGTAACAAATGCCATCTGAAGAGGCTGTACTTGGCACAAGGGACAAGAGCCACAGGGATCAAGGGGGGGGACAGTTTCACGGGCATTGGCAACAAACTCTCCGGCTTGGGGCCAGAGAGAAACATGCTTCCCTTCAGCCCTCCACCCCATGCAGGACAGGCAAGCTGGCCAGGTGCACTGTGGAGGTACTGGCCACTGCTTGGGAATCCAGAGTTCAGAGCCCGCTGCCCACAGGTGGGAGGGGGAAATTCCCTGTTCTCTTCTTCTTCCCCTGGCGGGAGGGCACAACTTTTGTACTGGCCAGGAACGCTCTCGCCAGCCTGGCGCTGTTAGAAACAAACAGCCCCACGGTGCTACCTGCTCAGGGAGGGGGCATGCCGCTTTCGGCTCATCCTGCTGAGCCCCCAAAGGGGACTGCATGGCACCTCCCCCGGCCGGTCCCCTCTGCTCTGTCTCCAAGAGCTTGGGAGCCTTCTTGGACTATTTGCCATGGGGGAGCGGGGGATGCTTTGGGTTTTTCCAGCCCCCTGTTTGCACAGCAGCCCCTGTGTGGGCTGTTTGGCTGCATGGGGGGCAGGGGGGATTGGGACTCAAACCCCCATTGCTGCCCTCTCCGGCAAATGCCCTATCCCCTAGGCCACTCCACAACCCACCTCTGTAGCCAGAAATAGATTCCTGGCCAGGAAGCAGAACTGTCCGAGCTGCTATTTTTCCCTCTTCACTCAAAGGCACAGGCCCCTGTAGGCTTTAGTGGCTGGGTGGCCCCGGGAACTGCCTTGCCAGCCTCTCAATGACTTGGCCTTGTAGCAGAGGGTGGCTTTTGGCTGGCTCAGGCCAGGCTGAGGACGTGCCAGTGACTTGATCCCCCTACCCCCCAGATCAGAAGGCAGCTGTCCGGGAGCTGCCTGCTCTAATCCCACCCTCCAAATCCCACCTTCCCCTCCCCCCTCGCCTCAGATTTACCATGCATAAATCCTGGGATTATCCAATCAAATCTAAAGCGCCTTAGGTCCCAGCATGCAGTGTGAGCTCCATGCTGGTATCACCGTCGGACTGCTAGGGTTCAGGAAACCTGAGCCAGGACGGCAGGAGCAGCTAGTAGAGCTACTGCAAAGCAACCTGGGATCAACAGATCCTGGGGAAGGGGGTCCCAGCAGATCACCCCATAAGCACAGCCCCAGGGAATCTGAACCAAAACCCCAGGAGCCCTTTGTCTGGAGGCGTCATTCATCACTCGGGGTGAATTGTGTTGGGCATGAGAAGTGATCAGCCCTGTCTGGGGCAGACGGGTAGAGCAAGCGAGCTGTGCAAACTTCCCCTCCCCCAGCACCCCTCTATCCCAACCCGCAGGACAATGTTCCCTCTAAACTTTTCCATCTCTGTGTGGAATAAATTTTGTCAGGTGCACCAAGGCCTGTGTGAATGTGCACCACTAGGAGAAACACCAGCCTAGCTGGGGGCACTCTGCTAATCATCTGGGCAGCCTTGGACTCTCTCCTGAGCGGCCGCACAAACGCAGGGAATACTACCCGCAAGCCCCTACGATCCCAGCTCGGAGCGGCCCCCTCCCCCAGCTCTGCCCAGGGCCCTCCACCCTGGCCCACAGCCCCCTCCTATCCCAGCCTCCAGCTGTGCTGGAGCCCCTCAGTCCTGACAGACACCATCCTTGTTACTCCAGGCCTAGGCCTCCCCTGAGCGCAGGCTGCCCAGGCATTCCCCGCGGTACAGTGGACTCCGACAGCTGGACGGGGAGGGCCCCTTCACTTCCCCCCGCCCCCATGAGATGGGATCCCTGGGAGCAGGCTGGCACCTCACCTGGTCAGTGATGGGCACCCGCCCCTGAGCCCCAGCCCTGCAGGATCTTCCTGCCCCAGGGCCTCTCTGCGGAGGCTGCAGATAGGCCAGTCTGCACCAACTGATGGGGCTGAGACCCAGCCCCATATTGGAGTCAGGGAGGGGGCGGCTCTCTAACAACCCCCCTGCCCCCATCCTCTCCTGCAAGGCCATCCACCCTCTTGCCACAAATATGCCCGCTTTCTTGGCTGGCACCTGTCACTCAGCGGGGGTGCCGGGGGGGGGCAGGAGGGACCCCCCCATACAAGTGTTTCCTGCCCCCTCTGTCTGGCCCTACTCCCCCTCTAACAAGGGGGTCAGCTGTTACTCCCCCCCATCTAGCCTAGCAGTGGGGGAGGGGAGCAGAGCCCCCTGCTCCCTATTAGAGTGACGGTTTCATTCCCAGCTCAGGAGGGAAGAGGTGTCTAGTGGTTAGAGCAGGAGAGCCAGGACTCCTGAGTTCTGTTCCCAGTTGGGGGGCGGGGAGGAGTAGGGTCCAATGGTTAGGGCAGTAGGCACTGGGAATCAGGACTGCTGGGTTCTGTTCCCAGCTTGTGGGGGGAGGGAAGTAGGGTCCGGTGGTTAGAGCAGTGGGCGCTGGGAATCAGGACTCTTGGGTTCTGTTCCCAGCCCTCAAATAAGGCTGCTGTGTACCAAAGCACAGCGCCACCCGAGGCCACCAACCCCCCCTCCCCCATCCCCTTCCCCGGGGGCTGCCCAGGAAGCAGGCCTGGCCCTAGACACGCAGACAGGCTGGCGTCGCTGCTCCCAGATGTTGTGGCCGAGTTCTCCCCAGAAAGGCCCTGGGCTTTGTTAGCTCAGCCGCCCCCTGTCCCTGGTGCACCTGCCCCGCGGCCCATGTTTACCTGGCAACGCGTCATTATGTGCCTGCCGGTTACCTAGCTACCAGGCTGCTGGCGCCCGCGCCCCACCAGGAACAGAAGGGGTTATTTATCATCCAGCTGCGCAGCCGTGGCCTCCCCAAACAAAAGGGAACCTACCAGAGCTGGCTCTCTTTGCCCACCCCTCCCATGGGCCCAGAGGCTGTGGTGATGGGCTCTACCTAGCAGATGTTTCCATGGCTGTTTCTATGCCTCAGTCAACACTCAGTCTCGCAGGGATGCCAGTCAGTGCCCAAGTGAGCATGGGAAACGTGTGCCCACCCCCCAGCTGGAATGGGAGCTGAGACCCAGCAAACTCATTCCAAGCTGGGGGAAGGGTCAGGGGTTCCCCAGCAAGCAGGAATGGAAAGATTCAGCAAGACACCCTGGACTCCAGAGCCAGCTGCCCCCAGGCTTTTGAGCTCCATAACCCACCCGGCTGGGGTCTTGTCCCTCTGGCTGTGGGGCCAGCTCTGGCAAGAGGGGACCCTTCCTCTCCAGTACACTGGGGAGGGCCGGTTCTGGTTTCAGAGCCATGGAGCTGAGGGGAACACTAGCTGTGGTAGCCAGCTGGCTGTCACTATGGTACCTACATTCCCTTTGCACTGGGGGATGTTTTCTTCTCGCAGCCTTACCAGTGGCCAGAGACGATGCTGCGAAAAACCAGGGACACGAGACATTGGCTAGTAACAGGCCGAGTGCACAGTGGGCCGGAGCCCATGCACCTCTGCTCTGCAGGGTTCCAGCCGCTTGCCTGGGTGTGTAAATATGCATGTCTCCCCTGCACACATGCACATGGAACCCTGGCAAACGCCTCTGCCCGCCTGAATGCATACGCCTCCATCTGCCCGAAAGCCCATGCCTCCGTCTGCCCGAATGCACACATCTTTTCCTGCCCGAAAGCCCATGTCTCCGTCTGCCTGAATGCACACGCCTCTTCCTGCCCGAAAGCCCATGCCTCCGTCTGCCTGAATGCACACGCCTCTTCCCGCCCGAAAGCCCATGCCTCCGTCTGCCCGAATGCACACATCTTTTCCTGCCCGAAAGCCCATGTCTCCGTCTGCCTGAATGCACACGCCTCTTCCCGCCCGAAAGCCCATGCCTCCGTCTGCCTGAATGCACACGCCTCTTCCCGCCCGAAAGCCCATGCCTCCGTCTGCCCGAATGCACACATCTTTTCCTGCCCGAAAGCCCATGTCTCCGTCTGCCTGAATGCACACGCCTCTTCCTGCCCGAAAGCCCATGCCTCCGTCTGCCCGAATGCACACATCTTTTCCTGCCCGAAAGCCCATGCCTCCGTCTGCCCGAATGCACACGCCTCTTCCCGCCCGAAAGCCCATGCCTCCGTCTGCCCGAATGCACACGCCTCTTCCCGCCCGAAAGCCCATGCCTCCGTCTGCCCAAATGCACACATCTTTTCCTGCCCGAAAGCCCATGTCTCCGTCTGCCTGAATGCACGCGCCTCTTCCTGCCCGAATGCCCATGCCTCCGTCTGCCTGAATGCACATGCCTCTTCCCGCCTGAAAGCCCATGCTTCCATCTGTCTGAATGCACACGCCTCTTCGTGCCCGAATGCCCATGCCTCCATCTGCCCGAATGCCCACGCCTCTTTCCGCCCGAATGCCCATGCATCCGTCTGCCTGAAAGCCCATGCCCCTCCTGCCCCCTCCCAGATGCACATGCCCTCCCTCACAGACACACACACGCCCTGCATGTGCCAACACCCCCCCTCCTCTCATTTGCAGGTGCAAAGGCAAGCGGCATCCCTTTGCACAGGTGTGCAGCGCATGCAACCCAGAACCCTGTGCCTACACACACGTGTGTAAATGGCCAGGCATGTGCGTTCTTACAGGCACAGCGGTTACAGAGACCCCTGCCGGGACTGACTATTCCAGGGTCCCCCCTGACAGACAGCACACAGCCTCTTACCTTCTGACTCCCAGACCTGGGACCACCTGCCCTGGGAAAGAGGCTGGCACAAGGTGCCCTGCCCCTCAGACAACAGCTGCTGGGCAAAGGGGAGGCGCCTTTAAATCAAGAGACAGAGCGAAGAGACAGAACGAAGCAGGAACAACAAAGCTGGATGACGGGGAAAGGGCCGGGATGGAGAAGGGGGGGGGGACGCAAGGGAAGGGGAGAACAGCAGAGCAGGCCCCTGCTAATGGATATGTACACCCACAGCACAGGTGTTATGAGGAAAAAGCCTGGCAGATGCCAAACACAGGATCCCATGGGTTACAGTTGGGGGGCAGGGGCTGGGAGCCAGGACGCCTGGGTTCTGTCCTCTGCTCTGGGAGGGGAGTGTGATCCAGTGGGTAGAGCAGGGGAGTCTGGGAGGCAGGACTCCTAGGTTCTTTTCCCAGCTCTAGGAGGGGAGTGGGGTCTAGTGGGTAAAGCAGAGGGGGACCTGGGAGCCAAGATGGCTAAGTTATGCCCCCAACTCTGGGAGCGGAGTGAGGCTGAAGAATTGCAGATGAAGGAAACGGGAGCCCAGACAGCTGGGCTCTACTCCTGTGACTGGCATCTAATGGTTAGAGAGGGGAACTGGGAGTCAGGACTCTTGGGTTCTCTTCCTAGCCATGGGATGGGAGAGGTGTCTAGTGGCTAGAGCAGGGGGGAACGTCAGGCCAGCTGGGTCTGAATCTGCTCCATGGCTCTAAGCATGCGCTGCCCCTCCCCGCACGGAATTTGGTATGGCTGGGATAAGTCACTGCCACAGACTAAAACGAATCCCGCGTTAATGGCTGCCATCAGCGTTGACTTATTTCAAAGCCAACAGGGCCCAGATGGGAGGGTGGAGATCAGGCAACACAGCCGGAGCCCAGAGCCTAGGCTGCTGCAGAGAGCCGGGGGAGATGGGGTTGGGATTAAGGCCTGGATCCTGAGACCTAGTTAGACTCCGAACTTCCATGGAAGTCTGATGCGCAGAGCCCAACCCTTGGGGTGTACAGCCTGGAGCCCAGAGTGTGGGGTCTAGAGATGAGCAGTGAGTCCCGGGTCCGTCTTGCCCCTGGGGTATCATCCACGCCTGTGTGAGGCAGGTGTCCTGTTGCTCCCAATGGTGGGGGTGGGGGGATATGGGCCGGGCACTGTTTTACACACTAGAAACGATGGCTCAAGGCAAGGGAAGGCTCAGGGCAGAGCCAGGGTGTGTGTGTGTGTGTGTGTGTGTGTGTGTGTGTGTGTGGGCATTAAAAACCCATCATCTCTCTCCCTCCCCCCGGATTCTACCTAGTGAGGGCCGCTCCCTGGAGACCCCCCAGGTGATGGTGGGCAGCACACCCTGCCACAGGACAGCTGCCACAGGCGCACCAACAGGGGTACCCATGATGGTCACTGTCTCGGCTGAACACCGGGGCCTCAGCTAGGGGCCCCCAGCGCAAAAAGCAGGAGCTAAAGAGTGGGGGCTGCACAGCTGGGGCAGTAGCACCTTCCTCCGCCTGTAGGTCAGCCCAGCATGGACCCTGCCCTGACACAATCACCGTGGGTTCTGTACACACCCCTGCCAACAATACGACGCTCTAAAACACTCCCACGCGTTCACAGAGAGACACCCAGAGAGCCCTGGGCTAAAAGACCCCCGAGAACCCCACCTCCCATCAGGCCTCCCTACAGGTAACACACACACACACACACACACACACGTGTGTACACAGGGAGGAGCAGCCGTACAGAGGTAGGCAAAAGACAGACTCACAAACGCACAGATGCATGCTAAGCACACACATGCGATCGCAGGCCACATGCCCTGCTTCCCCGGCGCCCAGGCATTTACCCCAAAGGGGCGTAACACATGATGCTTTGTGCCTATTTTGCACAGGTGCGAACACACCGCACTGCCAAGGCCAAGGTGGCTTCGGCGTGTTACCTACAGGGGCATCTCCACACAGACACACAGGCGTGAGTTTGCGCTGGCACGTGGCTAAAAGCGCCAAAGAGCCGGGGCGACGCCTGACCCCCACAACCACACACTCGTGCTACACACACCTGCCCCCAGAGGGAAACGCACACAAAGCCGGCGCTCCCAGCTCCGTGGTGACACACTCTGGTCCCAGAGTCAGGCACGCACACCGGCACATAAAGAGCCGGGGAAGAAAAGCAGGTGGTAAAAGCGGGCGGAAAAAAGAGAATAAAGGGAAACTCTGGAGACAATCCTCCCCCCCCCCCCCCCCCCCCCCCCCCCGGCTCAGTCACATCTGCTCCCAGTATTCAGAAGGGAGGCAGCAAGAAACAAAGTATCTCTGTCTGGCCCCTTCCCTCCCCAAGCAAAATACACTTGGATGCTGCGTTTGTGTGCAGGGGGCGTGATGGAAATCAGGGCTGGGGGGGACAGGCAGGAAATGTCGCCTTCTCTTTTAAGGGGGGGCCTAATGGGGGGGAAGCGGTAGAGAGAGCAAATCCGCCCCCGGTAGAGCTGGTGTCTTGGCAGGAGATGCCCATGAGGGTTGCTATGGCGATGCCAAGGCAACCTCTCCTCCCAGCCTGGCGCTGCTGTCCCCATCGGGTTGTTTTTTTCCCATCCAAAGGCGCAGAGGGGCTTTGCGCTTTGCCCTTATTGTTTCAGGAGAGTTTCCCCAGACGCGAGCTGCCCTCCCGCCTGGGGCATCCTGGCCAAATCCCTGGCTCGCGTTATCCTGCCAGTCCCCCCTGCAGCGTGGCGCTCCCAGGCAGGGCTGGGGTCCCCATCTCACTCTCCTCCCCCCCCCCCCCCCGAAAGTAGAAAAATCTCATCACCATCTGTACGGAAACCGCCCTCTGCCCCTGGATATGGGGCCAGACTGGGAGGTCAGACTGCAGGGTGGTCTGTGGTTTTCCATCAGTAGATGCTGGGGCTTCTAAACCAAGGCAACGTGGCTAGTTCAGCCCTAGACAGGCAAAAAGCCCTTCCCCAATTCAGGGCCGAAGGAAGTTGGGGCTCTGCTCACCTCCTGCCTTGGGCTGGGGAGGGCTCCATATGGCTCCCTGGATGCCCCAGGGGGTGGCAGTCCCTAGAAGAGACAATATCACGTCCAAGAGAGGATCAAGGGTCCTGGGATGAACTAGGCTTCAGGTCTGTCTCCTCCAGGCCCCCATCCCCGGCGTATGAGCACCTGGCCCAGTCTGTAGGGCACTGACCCTCACACCGCTCTGTGGGGCAGGGCAGGGCTGCCCCCCAAACATGCAAAACAAAGTCGTGGCCCAGATCCTCCTTGCGGTTAGGCACCAAACTGCCACCCGGAGGCCCTAACAAAGGGACATCATCTGGCTTCAGTGGCTCTGTCAGGGGGTGGGGGTGGGGGGCAGCCAGCAGCAGATGGGGGGCAGCAGTGGGGCACCAGATGCCTCAAGACCTTTGAGGATCAGAGCCCTGAGGACTTGCCTGGGGTCACGGTACAGGCAGTCTCATGTGGATCAGGGCCATGAACCTAACTCTAAAGTCATCAGCTGGTGGCCTAACCACTAGTCCATCCTTCCTTCTGCAGCAGAACACAGAACATGAGCTGCCGTTCTGGGCCCGACCAGCATCTTGCCCCGTCTCCTGGCTGCACCAGCAGCCCGTACCAGAGCTTCATGGGGAGCGAACCAAACAGGGCAAATTGGGGAGATCCACCCTTCTTCCGCTCCTGGCTTCTGGCAGCCAGAGGTTCAGGGCCACCCCCAGCATGGGGTTAAGTCCCTAACCAATGTGGCTTTAACCCCTGTCCACCCATTCCTGCACAATGCAGCCATGGGATCCAGCCCCTGTGGCATGGGAAGTGTCTGACTTGATCTCTGAATCCCACTAGGCTACACAGCCTTGGTCTAGACTGGGCAACAGCAAGCTCGAGATCTGTCCTGAAAGAACCCACCAGAGCCCCCAGAAATGCAGCTCTGCCCGGGGATCCCTGCTCAGCCAGCAGGCCCCAGGACGGGGAGCCGGGACGGAGCCCTACGCGGCGGCGGTTCTCCCCAGGGAGCTGGCAGCAGGAGGGGGAGGAGAAGCAGCCCAGAAGGATCCTGCCGGAGGGAGCAGGAGGCCAGGCAGAAAACCAGCCAGCTGGGCATTTTGGCTTTCCTCAGAGGCCAGTGTGAAGGACAGGTCAGAGCCAGGGGGCTGGAAGGCTCAGGTGAGGCTCTGGGGCCTTTCACCTCCAAATGCCGAAGCGCCGAACTGGCTCCAGGGACTGATGCTTGACCCTCATGTGACGTGAGCTCGGCGGGTCTCAGCCTGGAGCAGAGCCGGACTGGGCGCTCGGTGCCCTCGGGGCTCCCCAGCAAGGCAGGGGAGTACACGTGGGAATGTATCCCTGGTTCCTGGGGTGGGTAGAGGCCTGCACTCCAACCAGATCTGCCGAGCATAGGCTTCCCAGACGCTTTCAACAAAAATCCCGAACATGGCAAACTTGGTTGAGCAAAAACAAACAAACAAAACAGGAAAACAGGAGACCAAAGTTGTTGAGCAAAAAAAAAAAAAGTTGCTGCGTCTTTAAATGGCCCCGCACTCCTCACTCCCCCGCCAGATGCGGCAGGGGAAAACTGGCCCTGCTGGGCTTCCATCCAAGGGAAACAGGAAATACCAGACATTTCACATGTCCGGTATTTTCTGTTTTTTTTTACCGGTCGGGGGACCCAAATACGGAATAGTCCGGGCGAAAACCAGACACCTGGCAACCCTAGGAGCACTGGGGGGCCTATTTGGGGGAGGGGGGTCTTGGGGGCACCCCTCTAACTTTAGTCGCCTCAAGCTTTCCACAAGCCCCCTCCCTGCTCTGCCCCATCTTGCCCCCACCGGTTGCCATGGGTGCGGCGGACGCGACTCCTGCTGTGGGATGGGCACTTGCAACCGGTGCTCCCATGGGACGGCTCTTAGGCGGGACTTGCTCCCTGGACTTCCCAGCACGTCTGGTTGCTCCAGGACACGGGGGCATGGAGCTCCCATTGGGCAGCCATCATATTAAAGCAGTTGAGATCCGCCAATCCCGCCAGCCTGGCTGGGTGCACATTTGCATGTGGCCCCTCAGCAGCAAATTTCCCTTCAGACAGAACCCTGCCGCGTTTCCGGACGGCACCCGGCCTGGTCGGGGCCCTGCCTCACCCCGCTCCAGGGGGCTCCAGACAAGGGTCCTGTCTGTGTGTGAATCCCCAGCCCCCCATCAGGAATGGGGGCAGCCCCCAGCTAGAAAGGAAGCAGGGAGTCAGGACACACTTAGCTCTGGGAGAAGAGAGGGGCATAACTGGGTCAGGGAAGTGGGAGTCCAGGACTCCTGGGTTCTCTGCCTGGCCTAGAGGGAGCCTGCTTCCACTGCTGGATGTCCCTGGTTCAAAGCCCTGCTCAGCACAGACCACCTGTGATGCCGTTTGTCCCTGATTTGGTGGCCCCTGAGTGAAATGAGTTTACCAGGCCTCAGCACCTGGTTCTGTCCCCTAGAAATGGGGGTTCTGGACATGCAGCACATGGGTGGTGGGGTAGGATGCCCTACTTTTGTGCCTGGGACCACACACACACACACACACACACACATACACACACCCCTGACACACCGGACTTTGCTCTCTGCAGCTGCCAACCTGGCACCCGAACACTCCAATTCAAATTGACGGGTGGAACCGGCGCACAGACACCCACCTGGCACTCCAACATCCATCACTGCCCGGCACCCATCCCCCTGAAGCCCCCAGCCGGAGGCATGCGGCCCTTTGGAGACAGCTGGCCACACAGTGCTTTTCCATCAGGAGCTGCGAGTGAGTCACCTTGGGCGGAGGGCAATACGGGGGAGAGGATACGGCATAATCAGAGCTCCAACGATGCTGGCAGGCGCCCAATGCCCGTGGGCGGGCGGGTACGTGTCTGTTAGCCCCCCTCCTCCCAGGGGCCCTTCTCTCCACTCCCCCTTGCCTGTGCCAGGCAGAGCTGGTGCCATGGGAAATTGCTAGCGTCTCCTCGCCCCATGCCAGTGACAGGGCCCAGCCTCCCCACCTCCAATCAATCCCAGATCGGGCCCGCGATGGGAGCTAACCCAGGAGATTTTATAGAGCGGGGCCATCTGGTTATCGCAAAAGCTAACGCACTTGGCAGGGCGGGGGAGGGGAAGATGAGGCACACAATAACACCAGCGCTGGGCAGCTGCAGCCCGAGATAACGGAGCGACGCCCCGGTCCGAGCCCCTCCCCACGGTGTCCCCCTGTATTGCCCTGCAAGGACTCACCCCTGGCAGCGTTTTCTGCTCGTGCAGCGCGCTCTGTGCCTTGAGGGCCGATTCCCGGGCGCAGTAGGTCAGGAACGCGCATCCTGCAGGAGGGAGAAAGCAGAGGGGAAGGGTCACGGGCGCTTTGGTCCCTCGGATCCCTGCCCCTCGACACGACGAATTTCCCCTCCCCCCCCCCATGGAAACCGGGAACCCAACTTCCCGGGGCTCCAAGGCGGGGAGATAATGGGGCGGGGCTGGGACTGCCCCAGGTCCGAATGTGACAGCGAGCTTGGCAAGGCCCATACCAGCCCCATTCCCCCCACCCCCTTACAGGTCATGTGTCGGGGGCATTTTCCCAGGGGTGGGAGAAAAAGGGTTAAACCCCTAGGCTGGCATTCAGCTCTAGGATCACTTCTCAGCTCTGCCGTTGTCCCCTACATGCCCCTGGACAGATCCACAAAGGGAATTGGTGCCTAACGCCCATGAGTGTCCATGGGAGTTAGGCCCGTAACTCCCCTGGGGGATCTGGGCCTTCTTGTTTCTGAGCCTCGGTACGCACCAGGGGGAGAACGCTCCTTCTTGGCTCCATTGAGTGGGAGTTTTCCGGGCTGCAGCAGATGCCATTGTTTGTACAGCGCCTGGTGCTCGTGGGCCTGGACTCACTCGGGCTGCTCCTCGCCAGGCAGAGGAGCCGGCCCGAGGGCGGCGGAGCGCGGCGCGGACGGGGGAAGGACGTGAAAGGGATGCATGGAAGAGACAGGGCCCCATCGGTGCGCAGAAAGGGAAGGAAACGGGCCCCGGCAGGGTGAATGTGACGCAGGGAAAGAAAAGGTATCTGTGCCGGAGTGTCAGCCTACAGACCAGGGAGCCCCAGTTGGGAATCCGGCGCGGGGGCTTTGAAACAAAAAACAGGCTTTGCCCAGCCGTCTGCTGTCCATTCGCAGCTTTATCTCACAAGAGAGAACACCCCCGCTTCCACTCGTTCGCCACCCTCCGGCAGCTCTGATCCCTGTGGCGGGTGTTCTCCCCCAGAGCCCCTGCTCCTGGATTCATGTGACTAAAGGAAACACTCAACCTCCATTTAAAACCAAAACCACCTGGAAGCATCTCGCTCTCCTGGTTACAGTGGAAAGTTTGAAAATACAAACCGGGGCATCGAATGAACAAAGAACATAAGGATGGCCAGGCTGAGTCAGACCATTAGTCCATCCAGCCCAGGATCCTGTCTTGCAACAGTGGCCAATGCCAGGTGCCCCAGAGGGAGGGAACAGAACAGGGAATCATCAAGTGATCCCTCCCCTGTCGCCCATTCCCAGCTCCTGGCAAACAGAGGCTAAGGACACCATTCCTGCCCATCCTGGCTAATAGTCATTGATGGACTAGCCTCCATGAACTTATCTAGCTCTTTTTTTAACCCTGTTGTAGTCTTGGACTTCACAACATCCTCTGGCAAGGAGTTCCACAGGTTGACTGTGTGTATGAAGAAATACTTCCTTTTGTTTGTTTTAAACCTGATGCCCATTAATTTCACGTGGTGACCGCTTGTTCTTAGGTTATGAGAGGAAGTAAATAACTTTTCCTTATTTACTTACTCCACACCAGTCATGATTTTATAGACCTCTTGCTTATCCCCCCTTAGTCATCGCTTTTCCAAGCGGAAAAGTCCCAGCTGTATTTCTCTCTCCTCATATGGCAGCCGTTCCAAACCCCTCATCATTTTTGTTGCCCTTTTCTGTACCTTTTCCAATGCCAAGAGATCTTTTTTTGAGATGAGGAAACCAGATCTGCCTGCAGTGTTCCAGGTGTGGGCATACTGCGAATTCATATAGAGGCAATATGATATTTTCTGTCTTATTCTCTGTCCCTTTCCTAATGATTCCCAACATTTGGCTTGCTTTTCTGATGGCTGCTGCACATTGAGGAGACATTTTCAGAGAACTCTCCACAATGACTCCCAGATCTCTCGCCTGAGCGACAACAGTTAATGTAGACCCCCTGATTTGATGTATGGAGTCCGGACTCTGTTTTCTAACATGCATTACTTTGCATTTATCAACACTGAATTTCAGCTGACATTTTGTTGTCTGGCCACCCAGCTTTGTGAGATCTCTTGGCTGTGCTTCACAGCCTGTTTGGATGTAACTACCTTGAGTAGTTGTGTATCAGCTGCAATCAAGTCCCCGCATTTATCATTTGCAAAACAAAGCTGAGTTCTAAGTCAATCTCCGGGCTTCAGGAGATGTGATTCGTGTGTATTGCTGGCTGGGGGTTGCAATCCAACAACTGACCTTAGGCGTGGGCATAGGTGCAGGAACTAAAAGTGTGGGGGGCCCTGCAGCACCCTGAGGTTTTAGTTGGGGCTGGGATGCCAGCCCCTTGCTCTGGTCCCAGCAACTGCTGCTTCTCCCCTAGGGTGATGGTTGCCTGCTTTGCACCCCCTTACCAGGGCTCTGCTTGGGGCAGGGGGGAGAACGGGGTAGTGGGGTTAACTTTCAGCCCCCTCACTACTAAAAATGTTCCCACGCCACTGGGCCCAGACCCCCAAAGATACTCCGGTGCCTGCCTCACTCCTATGGGTGTTTAGGGAGAGGGGCTGATGGTAAGATACTGGCCCGGGACTCAAAGCATCTGGCCTCAGTTCCAAACACTGCTGCAGACTTCCGGAGCGACCCCAGACAAGTTGTGCCTGGCCAGATTTACGGCACTGGGACCACTGAGGCCTGTTTCCAAGGGCTCGGCTCGCTTGAAGGGCTTCGGTTGCCCCATGCGCTCAGCAGCTCCTAACCTGGCAATGATGAAGATTTGTTCCTTTTGCGGCCACAGCATCTAGGAGCCCTGGTTCTGGGCCATGCCCCCTCCCCGCGCTAGGTGCTGCACAAACATGAAAAAGAAGCTCACCCCTGCCCCCAAGGATCTGGTCTGCCAAGCCGGCTGTCCCTGGCTGTGAGTGCTGGAAACTTGACCCTTTCTCCCTCTGGGATCCCTGCCAGGGGCTCTGATGCCAAGAGGGGCAGAAATGATTTTGCCAGGCTCCTGCAGCGTAACCTGTGAGCACCTTGCAATCTTTACCATATATCCTACAACCCCAGTCCTCCCAGTGTGCCAGGGCAGGGCTCTTATCCCCGTTGTACTGATGGGGAAACTGAGGCCCAGAGAGGACACGTAACTTGCCCAAGCTCACCCAGGGAGTCTGCTGCAGAGCAGGGAAGCCAAGTTACGGGGTTACCTCAACCGCTGGCCCATCAGTCTTTATAATCTCCTCCTCCCCTCCCGCCCTTGAGCCATGGAAAATACATTGGATGCTATCAACAAACTAGGCCCCCTCCAGTCCCATAATCACGGGCCCTTGCAGCTCCCCCAAGCAGAGACGGCTTCCTGTTGATTGAACATTCCAAAGGAACCCAAAGGAACCCAATGTGCCCATGTTGTGGGCAGACGGGGCCCCACTTGGGCATCGCTGGTTTTGTGCCACTGGCTGGCAGAAAGAGCTGCAGACCCAATTCCACGTGGCACGGTTGGGAGTCCAGAATCACTCCCCTGGCGGAAAGTGGAGTTGCTCTGGATTAGCACCGGAACAGAGATCAGAGTCTGGCCGGGGCACCACGGATTCCGGGGTCGGCCCCTCTGGACTTCCCCGGGTGCAGTGGAGTCACTACCGATTTAACTGGGTGCAGGCTGCGGGCCTGGCAAAGCAGGGGTGGAGAGTTCAAATTGGATCAGTCCAAGTCCCGCCCCACAACCCAGATCTCAGTCGGCCCCTGTGCATCCGCACCCCCCCAGCCCTGCCCCTCCAGTGCAACCACCCCTGCAGCAACCGCTCCAGCGATCTGACCCGGCCCTCTGTCTGAGCCCCTCCTGGCAGGACATTAATCTCTGTGCCAGCCTGGCTCCCTGCCTGATTCTTACACCAAGTGGCACAGTCAGGGCTAGCAGGGGGTCCATGATAACAACAATGATCAGTGCCAGAAAAGGGGTGGCCAGCGAGACCCAGCACCCAGACCCAGACGGGCTGAGTCCCCCCAATCTCATTTCATACCAGCCACCAGACAGCTGATTCAGGCTGGGGTCAGCGTAATTGATCCTGCACGGAAGGGAAAGGATCTGGCCAGCCAGTCCCCCCTGCCAGCCACGGGGACTGCTCTTGTCCAACCCGCCTTGCTGACATGAGGATAATCCAGCACCTCCCCTCTTGCTGATGTGAGGCAGGCTGATGTGGCGCACACCCCGGACCCTCCGGCTAATCCCCCTGCTAGTCCCTTCTGCCTGTTGATCTCATCGTGCTCTGGACGCCTGCACCCTCCCACGACCCCTAGAGAGAGGACTTCTTTCACAGAAGGGGGTGGGGAAATCGAGGCACAGAGCTTGGTCTGTGATGCCAAAGGGTTTGTCTCCACAGCACAGAAAACCAGAGTGAATCAGTGGCAGGGCTGGAAACAGTATTCACATCCCCCCTGCTCTAACCATTATACCCCAATTCCCTCCCAGAGCTGGGACAGTACCCGGGAGATCTGACTCCCACACCTTCTGCACTCACCACTCATCTGCACAGCCTCTGGAGGAGCACGGCTCCCACCATGAAGCGACATGGCAGGAATCCCCAGTGAGCACAGGGAGGACAGGGTGTCCTGCATTACGTCCAACCCTGCCTCCTCCCCACAGCCGGCAGGGAACCGGGCATGGCGAGGGCAGATTTGGAGCTTCCAGGCCTAGGATGGGAGAGCTGTTAGGACGAGGCGGGTTGAGTGGGATGCGGACTCTGCCCAGTTCCTGAGGAGATCCCACAGCTGCAGCACAACCCCCTCTGTAGCTGGCCATCCCTGGCTCCGGACTAGCAACCCCCCCCCGGCCCCCGGATTGTCCCCTCTGCCGGACCTTGCTTGCGGCACATCGGCAGGGGAGAGCTGGCCCGGGGGTTGCCCTAGCGTACACAAGGCTCCGTGTCCCGCGCCGCCCATCGTGCACAGCTTGCCAGCCCAGACAGCCATGCCCCTGGGCCTTAGGCAAGCAGCTGTCCAGCCCTGGGGCTGCAAGCCCCTAAGGGCCGGGCCTGCCCGCTTTTACTCCCTACCTACCGCTCCTAGCAGAGGCCCATCTTGAGCAGGGCCCTATGCAGGAGAAACAAATAGCAGCAAGTGGGCTAGTGGGGCCAATCCTCCCTGGCCGGGCAATCGTACACCTTCTCCCCCATGCACAGCACCCTCCTCTTCCTGGGGAGCGCCACGCACTCACCCCCCAACCTCCCCTCTCTCTGGCCTGGGGCAACAGCCCTACGCACCACAACTGCCTCTCCGCAGAGCCTTGCTCCTCCAGGCTCCCGCCACTGGACCCTTTCCACGGACGACTGCAAGACCAAGGGGAAGAAGGAAAACACAGAATACCGCCCCCCTGCCCAGGCCCGGCAAGCATGAATGGCCGCCCAAGGGGAGGCTGGATGTTACTAAACAAACCCCAGCATTTCATCTCTATCAGGCAAAGCAGAGTCTCAGCTTTTAGGGCAGAGGCTGCTCTGGTCAGCAGGTTGGATCTCCTGGCTAACCCAGGCCAGAGAGCCTCCCCGGGCATCTCCTGGATGAAGCTTCTGGTGGAGCGGCTGCTTGGCTTTTAAAGAGCCGGCCGGTAGGGAGTTCAAGCCTTCCAGGGAGAGCGGGGAGCTCTGCCAGCGGTGAATGGCCCTCCCTGCAAACCAGGCACACCTTATTGCTAGGCTACCTGTGTGGCGTCCCCGTCCAGCCTTTTCTTTTGGGTTTGCCTGTTTGGGGAAAGAGCCGCCTGCTCTAGAAATCACCCTTCCCCCTTCACCTTCTCATGGACAAACTCAACAGCCCTGAGCCGGTTCAGTCCCATCCCTTAGACCTGGGGTTCTGCACGCTGCGTTATCGCTGTTGCTGGGCTCAGAATCCTCCCCAAAAACTCAGCAGGCCTGGTGGGATGGGCTAGGTGGGTAGACAAGCTCTTAAAACAGGACCGGTTCCCCCTGGATGCCCAGCAGCCATGGCCATGCTGAGTTTTGCTGGCCTGGCTACCTGCTTAGATACCTGAAAGGGAGCTGAGCTCTTCTGAAAGTCTGCAGGAGGGTCCCTCGGAAAGCTGCCCCAGAAAGTCAAGATGCTAATGTTTCTGGCCCCTGAGTGCCCTGCTTGTGACCTCCCCCCTTCCTCCAAGGACTGCAAGCCGCTTGGGAAACAGGAATTAATTTGCCTCATCCTCACGCAACAGAAAGGGAAACTGAGGCACAGACATCATGCTGGGCAAAAGCAGCAGGGCTGAGCTCAGAACCCAAGAGTCCTGACTCTCAGGCCTCTGGTGTAGACTTCCTCCCCCTCCCACAGATATAAGAACAGAACCCAAGCATCGCAATTTCCAGGCTCCTGCTCTAACCACTATGCCCAACTCTCCCCCTTTTTTTGAAGAGCTGCTTCCCTTCTTTCCTCTCCCTCCCCCACGCTGCTTGTTCTCTCGCTGAACCCGCAGCGAGCGTGCGCCGAGCGAGCCACAAGAGTGCTGGTCGCACTGTGGGAGCGTGCACGGGGGGAGGGGTGCGTGCGTTGTCGCTGGTGTTAGCTGCCTGGGCTCGTGCCATGCGTAGCGCTCAGACAGGGCCCGGGGAGACTGGCGCTGTAAAATGGTCATGAGCCAAACACGCTCTTTTTCTTCCTCGCTGGAGTCCGGAGACTAAATTTAGCTCCCTGCCAGTGAGAACGCGGCGGAGGGCAGCGAGGTGGAAAAGCAGTTTGGCTCCCGCCGGCCCTCCCGGAGGTGCCCCCTTCCCAGCTGCCAAAGGGGTTCGGTCCCTTGCAGCAGCTCCCGATGGAAGCTGGGCACATGGAGAGCGGGCGGGGGGAGGGGAGGGGGCTGATCCTCAACTGGAGTGGAGCCAGCATCACCTCCCTGTTGCCTCGGCCGCCCATTTCCACCAGTGGGGGATCTCCCCTGGCCTGTGCACCAGCCACCCCTGCTCCAGGGTGGAACCCGGGGGAGCACGCCTTGTTCCAGACCCCTGCTTGTGGCGGCTCCCAGCCATCAGCTGCCCCCTCTCCCTCCCCTGGGCCCTTCACAGGCCACCCTGGATCCAGTCTTACGCCCACCCTCGTATAGGGAAGCTCCCGTGTACGGATGGGGAAACTGAGGCATGCAGTGAGTAAGGGCTGGATCCCTTCCGTAAGCTCTGACTCATGCCTGCATCCCAAGTCACCCCACTGAGGTTGGTGAAGGATTGACTCAGCGCGGGTCAGGGTGCAGCAGCCGGCTCCTCAGCCAAGGAGACATTGCAGCCAGATCTCCTGCATGCCAGCCCCGCTACTTCAGCTGTTCCCTCTCCTGCCAGGGGCTGCTGCCTGCAGAGCCCTCCTCCTGCACCCGCTAGCCCGGAGACATGCCCAGGGACTGGCAGCCTAACCCTTGCCTTGCTAGCCCACTAGAAACAGCCTTGGGAAAGAGGAAGCCGTCCAGGGAGCGGCATGGGGGACTGGATCCGGGGCCGCCAGGGCCACACCTCTGCCACTGAGGCAGAGGGAGACGCTCCCTGCCTGACTGCATTGTTCTCAGTGGGCACTCGCTGAGCCAGCTACCCCAGAGCCCAGGCCGTACCACCGCCATTTCCAGAGCTGGGGACTGGGGTCTGGCAGCCCCCCCGGACCCAGCGCACGCAGAGCTGAAAGAAATCCACACCTGGGCACCAGGCCCAGCCCAACACCTAGGCCCTGGTCAGGCCTTTCAGGCCCAGTGGGGAGCGGCTCTGGGTCTGGGCCCTGTGGCTGGGCGCGGCCTGCTCTGGGGAGGGTCATGAAGGGGTTGTACCGGGGAAGGGGCTGTGACCTCCCCCCAGGGGGCGGGTCAGCAACACGGCGCTGCCCCTCGTGGAGATGCTCCTCTGTGGGGGGCCTGATCCTCCCCTTGCCAGGAGAGGTGGCACCCCTGGGCAAGGCGGTATGAGGTTCACCGTGCTCCATGGGAGCCTCCAGTAGGGTGGCCCTGGCAGAGCCTGCCCCTTGGCATGGCTCCATGCCAGGGTGAGGGCCCTGCTACTGGGTTGACCAGTGGGAGTGAAAGAGGGTAAAAGCCTCTCTACTCGGGGAAGGGGCAGATTGCACCTTGGTATCTGCAGTAATGATCCCAGCCCCCAGCCTGGCCCTGTGCAGGACTCTGGGCGCCTCAGCATACAACAGGATCTGCCTTCAATCCCGGCAGCCTTGGCAGGCCACTCCCAGGGCCCTGCTACAGCGCAGGCCCAGCGCATTAGGCCGGGTGTATCCTCTGCTCCACCCTCGTCCTGCATGGGTGCCGAGCATGCTCTGCTCTGGTGGGTGCTCAGCATGGCACAGACTCGGCCCCTCCATGCCCAGCTCAGGGGCAGGCGGGGTGCTGAGCCCTTTGGCAAAGCGGGTGAGTACCAGGCATCTGAAATCTGCCCTGTAATCCAGCCAACAGCCTGCAAGCCAAGGCCCGGTGCAGCCAGAAGGAGTATAAGGATGCAGAGGCCTTCCTAGGGCTGGGACCTACACATGCCTTTGGGTCAAGGCCTTAACGTTAGGGTCCTTTATCCATCTGCAGCCCTTTGCTTGACAAGCCACCCCTCCCCACTTCAGAGATCAGCATTTGCTGGGGTGAAAATAATTCCATCTCCTTACCCCTCCCCTGGCTTTTTGGCCCTAAATCTGGAGCAGGCGCGGTACCAAAAAAACTGTCCTGAAAAAAAAAAATCCAACCCAAACGCCTCTTATTGTTTCATCTCAAACCTCCCAGCTCTTTTGCATTCAGATTCTGCTGCGGCTGGAAATCTTCCCTTCCCAGGCCATTTCAATGGACGGGACAACAAAAGCCCAGCCCAGCAGCTGGGGCTAGAGCAAAGCTTTCCAACCACCTGGACTGTAATTATTTAGGACTCGGTCCTGCTTGATCTCAGCGAGCAGGTGTCGTGCTGAGGACCCCCTTGGCCGGCCCCGTGACAGGGAACACTACCCTGATAGGCCTCTGGACTGGGTCTTAACTCCCGTAAACTCTTGGAGGGCCTGGACTTTTGCCTTCACCCCTAAAGTGCCTAGCCCTGTGGGTGCTACAGACATACAGAAGGATCTAGTCCATCAGAAGTGAGAAACTCCCTCACGCCTTCCCTTGGAAAATTGGATTCACACTCGCCCCGGCTCCCTCTCCTCCCAAAGATGCTCCATTTTGATTCCCTGAATGTGTCAGCTTTGCCAAACCCAGAAGCGCATCTCAGCCCCTTGGATTTAACTGGCACTACAGAGCCAGTGAAAACAACCAGCCCTGAGTTGGGGCCATGTTAGCATGGTGCCACCTTGCTCCATCTTCCCCACACAGGGACAGCCTGGTAAGGAAAGCTAGTTTCACACCTTTAAATCATTTAAATATCGCTGTTACATAAGGAGCTTTGGGTTTTTGAAAGCACAAAATTCTTGCCCGGGAGCATTCTCTGTTTGCTGGTTTGCATTTAAATTGTTTGCATTTGTGTTTGATCAGATAATTAGTTGCACCTAAGGGGACCCTCTTGGTTCAGTGGAAATCTGAGTGATTGTTTATCTGTGGTGTGTTGGTAACATTCAACCCATCCTGCCTGCCAGTCCTAGACCCCTCTCAGGCTGGGGTTAGACTCGAAGTTTGAACCCCATCGAGCAATGAAAAGACCCAAGACCTGGCTCTGAAGTCGGAGCCAGGTTATGACTGTTGATGTTTTCCACATGTACCAGCTAGGGGAAAAAAAGGTGACGGGCTAGACAAGATGACTGAGAACAGTGACCACTGAAGTCAGTGGGACTACGCTGATTTACACCAGTCTACAAAAATATCAGCCAATGTACTTGATTTGTAAAGGGGCAAAATAAAGCCCCCCCCAACCTATGCCTGCACCCCCTCTTTTTTGTCACTGCTTGAAAACAACAAAGTAAACATGGAACTAGCAAACAATCAGACCAACCTACCACGCATTATACAGTGACTAGCCTTTGTCAGACAGCCTCTATCCTCCCCCTCTTCCCCTCGCTCATCTCTCAATCCAGCTCAGAACACCCTCTTGGAAAGCTGGGTTTCTTCCCAGTCCCTCAGTTGCTTTAATTTTGGGCTTGTAAAAGTTGCACGTTATTACATCCTACAACATTATCTTCGTCATGTGACGTCCCTCCTTAGCTCGCCCTGCTCTTTCATTTTCAACACTACTCCCAGCGCCTGATTTTTTTTTAAAAAATGCCATGATTAACTTTATTGTGAATTCAGAAATGTGCCAGATGACCCCGGCTAAGCTGCCCGTAGGTCTATTTCACACGCTGATCGGGAGGTCCTGTTTGCTTTTTAAAGGCCACTTGCTCCCACCCTAAAGAGGTTTTTTTTTTTTTTTTTTTTTTTTTAAGACAAGAAATTAACCAGCAGAGACAAATTTAGCTCTGACCTAGAGGCCTCAGTCTGGAGACAGGCCTTCTGGAGAAGGAGCCAAAGATCTGCCATTGGCCAAGCTCACGGGGGTGGGTGTGGGTGTGTGTGTGTGTGTGTGTGGAGAGAGAGACCCTCTGTTTATGCAGGAGGAAAGAAATCAGGAGGGAACTGTCAAAGGCCAGCTGGGTATTTGGGATCAGCCCCTCCTGACTTTCCTCTCTGCATCCCCCAGCCCAGCCTTACAGGGGCCATTCTTCCCTGGGCTGGGGACTCCCCTGGAAACTCAAGTCTGGCGCCCAAGACATCAAGAAGGAAAGGGGGTCACAACCCTCCCCCCACAGCCTCTGTCCCCAGGGTGGGGTGCAGGAGAACCGCCCCTCCTCCCCTTGCCCATCCAGTTAAACACCCGGCCTCTATTCATGATGCCTTTCATCTGCTTGCGCCTCCTGCCATCTGTTCCCACCTCGCTCTGG
The DNA here is from genome assembly GCA_032595735.1 of Pelochelys cantorii. NCBI lineage: Eukaryota > Metazoa > Chordata > Testudines > Trionychidae > Pelochelys > Pelochelys cantorii. Next base: position 19,405,469 of record CM064349.1, on the reverse strand, counting down.
CTGCGGCCCGGCTCTCCAGCCCGGGCAGTTAAATATGCAGGGCCACTCCGCCCGGCCCCGCTTTCTCTGCCCTCCCGGCCCCAGATCTGACCCTCCCCTCCCCGCCCCCCCCCCCACACCCGAGTCCCCTTTTTCCTCGGGCTGCTCCTGCTTTGTCATTTCAGATTCAGCGCCCCCCCCCCCGCCCAGCCAGCCCATTGTTGGGAGCCGCTTTATTGTTCAGCCAGGCTCCCTACCTTTGTGCATGCCCGTGTACTTATCCTTGATCACCGTCAGCTCGTAGATTTTCCCGAACTGCTCGAAGATGGGCTTCAGGTCCTTCTCCTCCAGGTTCCGTGGGATCTGCCCGATGAAAAGTTTAATGGCATCGGGTTCCTTCATTGGGCCCAGGGGGCGAATTTGGGGGGCGCGCTTGGAATCCCCGACCCGGCCCCAGCGAGCGCCGCACCCCACGGCGAGGTCTCCCCGACACGTCCCAGCGGCGAAACAAACAAAGGAACCGGAGGCGGGTGGGTTTGGAGGGTGGCAGGAGCCCCCCAAATCTTGGCGTCGATTTTTTTTCCCTTGGCGGAGCTTCCTCGCTGTCTCCTCCTCGATTTTTTTTTCACCTCCCTCGGCTGCTGCTTTTTTATTATTATTTAAAAAAATTAAAATCCCGATGCAAAAAAAAAAAAATTTATTTAAAAAACCCCCCAATTAGAAAGAATCTCACAATTCCGCCTCCTTGGAAGCAGGAGAGCTGTTCGCGATGCCAGAGCCCCGGCGCTAATACTTTTGATCTATTAATTACAGAGCTTGCAAAGCAGTTAATTAGTTTATTGATTAACTTTCCTTGAAGAGGTTGAGACCAGTTTAAAGTCTTGGGTGGTGGTTGGTTTTTTTTTTTTTTAAATTATCGATTCATTTCTTTCTCCTCCTTCCCCCCCACCCCTTTTCCAAGCTGGATTTCAGCTGCTTTTGCTGGATTTCTCCCTTTAATGGATCTTGAGCTCTGATTCAAATCTTTTCTTTACCAACAAAAACCTCCTCCCTCGCCCGCCCTCCTTCCCTGACAAATAATGATGTCAGAGTTAGGGGCTGGCAGCAAACTCCCAGCTCTGGCAGAGACGCAGGCAGGCAGCGAGGTTCATGGCCACAGAAAATGACAGGAGCAGGCCAAATAAATACAGGCCTGGACAGAAAGAAAAGAAAAGAAAAGAAAAAAGAAAAAAAAAAGACCCTAGCAGGTTGCTAGTAGGCTTGTGCTGTTCTTTTAAGGCAGGGACCAGGACACTTTTTTGGAGCCTCTGACCCACAGAAAAATCAGTCGGGGGCTGCGCACAAGTGAGAAGTAAAAACAACCCCCAAATCCTCACTGATGTGGCCCCTGACTGAGAAGGAAAAAGACCCTCTCCACAATCCCCTCACACACCAGAGCCTAGGGGGGGGCAGGCTAGTAGATTTTGTGTGCTCCAGCCCCACGAGGGGGAAGCGGCAGGGCTGGAGCACCAGCACAGGTTCCTTAAGGCTGGAAGGTCACCCTGAGCCTCGGGGGCCAGATCCGGGCAAGCCAGGGGGCTGCATCCAGCCCCTGGGCCTTAGGTTCCCCACCTCTGTTCGAAGGGCCACTCCTTGGGAAGTCAGTGTCCATATAAGGAAAGCCGGCACTGTACAGTTTCAGAGCATGCAAGGCAGAATACCAACAGGCAGCCTCCGTTGAGTTTATCAGGTGTGCACACTCGCATAGAGAGACCAAGGTGTTTGAAAGTGCAGAGCGGGTTTGTGTGTCATCATATGGTAGCAGCTCAACCTGAGACCCCTGAAAGGGTCCAGTGTCCAGGGACTCCAATCTCTTTAAAAGCTTAAGCCAATAATTGAGGCTCTCCTAATCTCTGGTGGTTTTTTTTGAAACTCTTGGCTTCTGGATCAGAAAGCCAGAAGGGGCCAGTCTGACCTCCTGCCTCCCCCCGGAACACCACCCCAAATCAATTCCTGTTTGAACCAGGGCCGCCCTTTTAGCAAACCAACCAGCCTCGCTTTAAAAATTGCCAGGAGAACCCATCAGGACCCGGGGCAAGTGGTTTCAAGGGTTGATTGCCCTTCCCTGTTAAAAACGGGCAACTCAGTTCTCGCCTGAATTTGTCTCACTTCAACCTGTTGCCATTGGAGCAGGCTGGGCCTTTGCTGGGCTGAGGAGCTGCCCTTGATTCTCAAACGCCGGCTGCCCACGTAGATACAAAACGGTGATCCAGTGGCCACTGTCCCTTTGTGGAGCTCAACAGAAGGAGCTCTTTGAGCCTGTTGTTGCAAAGCAGGCTTTCCAAGCTGCTACTCATTCCCGTGGCTCTTTTCTGACCCCTCTGCTATGTATCCACATCCTTCCCAAATGCTGAGCATCAGAGCGAGGCCCAGAATTCCAGCAGCCATTGCTGTGTTGTGTGGGTGTGTATTGTGTGGGCTTGCATTGATCCATACAAAAGAAGATAATGCACGCTCTTACATCTCTCAGGTCACTCTGGTGTTGCCTCACCACGCTACACTACAGCACTAGTGAAATGCAGCCACCTCTGGGGAGAAGCATCGGTAGCTTGGTGTACATCACAGGAAGAGGAGATTTTGGCTAAGGATCTCAGGACCAATCTGGCTTGCCAAGGAGGGCAAAGAGGGGCAATTGCCCTGGGGTGGAGTAATTCTAAGGGGCCTGGAGCTCCTGGATGCTGCTACTGTGGCAGTGGCATTGGCCACAGCCCCAGGCTCTTTAGAATTGTGCTGCATGGTGCACTCTGGCTGGCTTTGAGGGCCAGTGGGGGTGGGGGCGGAGGGGTGGGCTATCTGGGCAGTACTGGGGACTGGCTGCCCCAGCTCCATCCCTTCCACCCAAAGCCCCACCCCTTCTGGGAGCAAAGAGCACCCCTCCCCCCCCCCAATTACCCAGGGGCTGGATTATTGTGTTGGCTTTCCTGGAACCAACACTTGCCCTGAGGTAGTGTGGGGTGGCTGTGACCCAGTTAATGAATGGCAGGTCACAGGAGAAAATGAGATGAGCCAACCAGGGGAGAGAGTTCATATAAGGAGCTGATGCCTTTTTACTCTGGGGGATAACAGGCACAAAAGGGGGTTGAGAAATTGCTGGCAACAGCTATTTTATTATTGTTTAAACCATTTACCAAAGTGAATGTCACATGCTGGGACTCTGTGGGGTGTGTGCGTGTGTGTGTGTGTGTGTGTGTGTGTGTCAGGGGCAACACAGGACCCAGTTCTAAGCATCACCCTAAAGAAGTGTCCTCCCATCCCCGACCCCTGTTGTGTCTGCATGATACCGTCCATCCCTCAGCCACAGAAACGTGGAGCTCGGTGTAGAGGTCGGTCTAGATAACCCAGCTCGAAGATGTGGAAACTGAGTTACAGCCCACATGTACCAGGTGTTCAGACCCTGGCCCGCTGCCCAAGGCACTAAGCCACCCTCCCACCTGCCAGATGGGAATGGAATCCAGCACTCCTGAGCCTCGGTCCCCTGATATAGGTGCTGAAGGCTGCCCTGGAGAGAACCCAGGAGTCCTGACACCCAGTCCCTCACTAGACCTGCTAGATCCACCCAAGCTGGGAGAAAACCCAGCAATCCTGAGTTCTGCCACAGCCCCCACCCTCCAAGCCAGCTACAAGATCCTGGGTCCCTGGGCCCTGCCCTACCCACTTTCCTAGCCTGCCGCCTTCACTGGGCCAGGCTGTCAACTTAGAGCTTGTGGCAGTCACAAGCCTGGAGAAACCTCCCCGTGCAGAGCCGGGCTGAGAATTTGGCGACCGTCCCTAAGCCGGTCCCAGCGCACCCCCCCATTGTTCATGGAGCTGTCCGCGGTGCTGAAGCCCGGCTGGGCCTCCATGGAGCCGAGCCGAGCCGAGCCGAGCGGAGCCCAGCGGCTGCCGGACCCGGGGTCGCCGGGCCGGAGCCCCGGCTTGGGTGCGCCTGAAAACAGACACATGTATACACACCGGAGGAGCTACACGCATACACCCGCAGCTACACACACTGATGTGCGCAATCCCCCCCCGATACACACATAGATGTGCGCACACACCGCCCCCCAGCTACACACACAGATGTGCGCATACACACACCAGATACACACATAGGTGTGTGCACATACACCCATAGATGTGTGCACATACACCCAGCTACACACATAGATGTGTGCACACACAGATGTGCATGCACACACACATAAACACATTGAGCTACACACACAGATGTGTGCACAACATCCTCCCCGGCTACACACATAGATGTGTGCACACACACCTGGCTACACACACAGATGTGTGCATAGACACATAGATGTGCACACACACAGATGTGCATGCCCACACTCATAAACACATTGAGCTACACACCCAGATATGCATGCGCAGTTCCACACAGATATGCACACACAAAGTAAATGACACAAACAGATGTGCGCAAACACTGCTACACACATAGATGTGCATACACACATAAACACAGCTACACACACAGATGCGTGCACACACAGATACACACACAAACACGGCTCTACACACACACAACTACACACATGCGTGCACACGCAGCTATACACACACACATGTGCACATACACCCACAGATGTGCACTCAAACATACACACAGAGACGGACATGCAGCAACACACACATATAAAGGAGCAATCCACACAAACACAGCAACAACACACACAAAGGTACACACACAGATTTGCAACAACTCACAGACAGCTAGTGATACAGACACATGGCAACACACACATAAAGGAGATGTACAGCCCCCGAGACGGGTACATGCTGCAGACACAGACACAGGATTTAAATCCTAATCAAATCATAGTAACAGAGGCAGAGAGACGCCCTGCTGGGAGCTGGCAGCTGTGGGAAGTGGGTTTCAGAGAAATGATCTGGGGCTTGCAGGTCTCCCTCGCTGGCTGCTACAAATACAAAGAAGGGGCCTTTTGGAAACGCAGGCAACAAACCAGCCAATCCCAAATAGCCCCCGATCATTTATTTTAATGGGCCATAGCTCTCAATTCATCTATATCGAGTGACATCAGATACGTCTCCCATACCCCACCCTCCACCCCCATACGCACCCACCCCTCCACCCCCCCACACCTACCCAACTACCCCTCCACCCCCATATGCACCCACCCCTCCAGCCCCACCCAGCCACCCCTCCAGCCACTCAAACACACAGCCGTTATGCCGTGGCCATGCATATATACATGCACACACACGTATGCAGAACCCAGATATACACATCCGCTGGCCCGCCCCTTAACCCCTGCCCCGGTTTTCAGACACCCAGTAGCCGCCTTGCAAATGCTTTGTGGCACGGGCTACCTCTCACACACAAAGAAGAGGTGACATGTGTGCTGGTTCCCCAGCCCTGCGTGTGCCGCGGCGGCGGCGAAATTCTGGCAAGCCGTGCACGGGCGCCTCACCCTTCACATTTCTTTGGGCTTTCAAAGAATTGTTTTGCTTCTGCAATTTTCCAAGGGTTTGGAAATCAGGACATTTTATTTTGCCATGCCCCCCCCCCCTCCGTTTCCTTAGCCAGAGACAATGGACTCTCCCCCAGGAGTCAGAATGGGTGGTGATTATGATGTTTTTCCTTAGGCCCAGGGGCAGAAATATGTAGCTGGGGAGAGCGGAAATTGGCTCTTGCTCTGGGCTGGCCTGACAGCCAGGGATGGGAAGCGGGGGTGGCTAAGCGGTGGGAGGAGACTTTCCCGGTTAATAAGCTTTATCGAATTCTGGTCATGGAGCCATGGCTTTCCGGGCGGGGACGAAGCCTCTGCCTTGCTACGCACACAGACACGCCAGCCGTGTCCTGTGCCCCTGGCCGGCTGGTTTCTGCATCCAGAGCTGGAGGGACGTGCCAGGGCGCTGGAGGTGTTAGGAGTCATTTCTGATGGCCGCGGGTGTGTCCTTCAGGAGGACTTTTTATGAAGAGGTCGTTGCTTCTCTTTCCACAGGGATTGGAACCGGGGCTGGTGCAGGGGCTGTCTGGGGGATCGTACATGGGGTTTGTGTGTGTGTGTGTGGGGGGGGGCGGTATGTGTGTTTGGACAGGCAGCAGGTCCAAATTGCAGACTGATCACAGGACCACAACTCCTGGTCCTGTTGTGAGATCACTGTAATCCCCCTTCAACTCACAGCTGGACTAAAGGGAGGAGGTGAGAAGGAGGGGGTGCTGTCCCCACGGTTGAAGTGGTTTCCAGCATATACAGGGTTAACAGTTTGGTTCAGTGGCTCTCACCACCCCCACTACACACTTTGTTCCAGCTCCTCCCCTCCCCCACCCACTTTAACCTTCTGCCCAAGAATAAGGCAGGAGTTTGGGGGGGAAACCAACATGAACAGGTCCGCACCTGCACACCACCGCGGCCCTTAACACAGGGTGCCTGGCTGACTCTGCGCTAGGTACCAGGCTGCTAGAGGGGTTGGACTAGTGGGCAGATGTTGGACTGGGACTCAGGAGAACAGGGAAGCCATTCTGCTCTCTGCCACAGACTTTCTGGGTAATCTTGGGAAAGTCACTTGACCTGACAGCTGTAAAGCAGAGAACATGGTCCTACCTTTGTCAGGTTGGTGCATTTGGACTGGAGGCTCAGCTGGATGGGGAATATTTCTCCCTGTACATGCACAGGCTCTGATTTCAGCTGTGGCCTCTAGAGCAGGGTTTCTCAACTTTTTTTTTATAAAGTACCCCTTTAAAAAAATTATAAGCTCCCCCAGTAGCTACAGTTTTCAGACACAGAAAATTTGTTTCTACCATTGCAACACACTGATTTAAACAACTTAATCACAGCCAGGCGGGCGATGACATTTTTGGGTGTAAAAAGTCCAAAAATAATAAAGCGCTGTAAAACTTAAAACAAAAATTCAGTTTTCTCCAAATTTCAGTTGTGTTGACCTACCCCCCCCCCCCAGACTTCTCTCGAGTACCCCTCAGGGTACTCGTACCATTGGTTGAGACACACTGCTCTAGAGGCTATGGTAACATAAACCACCCAGGAAACCCCCAACTTACAAACAGGTTGTGTTCCAAAAGTGTGGAAGTCGGTTGTTTGGAACTCAGAATGCATTTTCCCATAGAAACAGTGCCATAAGTGGTAGTTAGGTTCCCAGGCTAGCCCACACAAGCCCTTGTTTAACTCACAATGGTGCCGAAATACTGTACATCTGCAATGAAAATGAGCAGAAATCTTTTTTTGTATTTAACCCAGAATGCGGGTGCTTAAGGAAAGGCAGGTTTGGTTAGAAGAGGATGAGGAGGTAGGTGGAGAGCCTGAAGGGATTCTGGCAGTCCCCCCACCACCGGCCCGGCTCTCCTCCCTGTGGGCTCTGAGCCCTGGCTGCCGTCTCATCCCAGTGGACTCAGCATCAGCTCCAGCAGCTCCCCCCACCCCAGGCTGCACCCAGCCCCTGCTTACCAGGAGGTGGTGAATGGCACACGCACAGGCCAGAGGACTGTGAAGGAGCAGGTGCAGCCGGCAGCTGGAGAAAAGTGGCGCTTTCTCCTTCTCTCCAGCCACTGGCTGCACGACCTTAACCCTCTGGCCAGCACTAGATGCCCCTTGTTCCCTCCGAGAGGCTGCCGGTGAGTTTTGTTTGTAGGTGCAGCTGTGTGGAAGTCGGCCGTTTGTAAGTCGGGGCATGCCTGTAACCCTGCCTGATGAGGAGTGGGGGCTGGCCCTTTAAGCTGGGCACGGCCTGGCCCGCAGTCTAGCTGTTACTCCTCAGCCTTGCCTAGGAGCTAGCCAGCTAGGGGCAAGGACCCATCCCAGCTGGGGGCCCTGGAATTAGAGTGACCACCCACAAGCTGCTGAGGGCTCAGACAAAGGGAAGAGATGACACAGAAGGCAGGTGCTCCCTCAAGGAGCAGGGTAGGACCCTAAAGGGGGTTCCTGAGATGGCAGCTCTCTGGTCTTTGGGGGGCCCTGATGGGAAGCTGGCAGGGTCAGCCAGCAGGAGGTGCGAGAGACAAGGACCCCTTGCAGCACCGCCCCCTACCACAAGCGGGCAATCCAAGGGCACTACAGGCCCTTAGGTAAGAGGGCTGAAGCCCTAAAGGAAGTCAGAGCGATGTGTGTTGAGACTAGCCCCTCGGATCAAGGACAGCAGTGCAAAGAAACAGATGTGATTGATGCCTTTTTTTAATGCACCGAATGTATTTTTCACTTTCCCCTGAACCGTGTTTCTTCCATTTCCATAGAATCTCATCAATAAAACAAACCCGGGCCAGCTCATCTGTGCAGAGCCCTTGCTAATTTACACCCATTGGGGATCTGGCCCTAATAACGTGACGTTGAGAGAGCTTTTGGAAAAGGACTTTTCCATACAAGCATCCCTTGGGGAGCTGTATTTATGACTCCCATTAATCATTATAGCTCATTAGCTGTGTTGTGCATTGTGGTGCTGTCTAGGAGCCTAAGAGATGGGCCAGCCAGGCAGAGTGCTAGGCGCTGGACAAACCCAGTGCAGAAAGACAGCACCTACCCAAAGAGCTAGTCCTCCAGATTTTTTTGTCAATGAATTAGAAATGGCGGGCAAGCAGCAGCGGGCAAGCCAAAAGATTCCAAACCAAAAATTCCCCCCCACACCAAATCAATTACTTTCCATGTAAACACCCCTCTGCAGAGGCAGGGCCACCTTATAAGGGAAGGACCCAAGGGTAAATAGCAGCACCTGGATTTTACAGGTGTGGAAACACAGACATAATGAGGAGTGATGATTGCTATTATTTGTATCACAGCACTGCCCAGAGATCAGGCCCTTGGTGTGTGTAGCACTGCCCAGACACAGAGTAACCGAGATCAGGGTGCATTGTGCCAGGTGCTGCCCAGACACAGAGTAACTGAGATCAGGATCCCGTCATGCCAGGCACTGCCCAGACACAGAGTAACTGAGATCAGGGCCCCGTTGTGCCGGGCGCTGCCCAGACACAGAGTAACTGAGATCAGGGCCCCGTCATGCCGGGCGCTGCCCAGACACAGAGTAACTGAGATCAGGGTGCATTGTGCCAGGTGCTGCCCAGACACAGAGTAACTGAGATCAGGGCCCCGTTGTGCCGGGCGCTGCCCAGACAGAGAGTAACTGAGATCAGGGTGCATTGTGCCAGGTGCTGCCCAGACACAGAGTAACTGAGATCAGAGCCCCGTCGTGCCGGGCGCTGCCCAGACACAGAGTAACTGAGATCAGGGCCCCGTCGTGCCGGGTGCTGCCCAGACACAAAGTAAGAGACAATCTCTGCCCCACAGAACTTACACTCTTAATAGCCACATAGATTGACTATCCCTCTTGTACAGTTAAGGAATAGAGGTACTGCCTGAGCAAGTGCTATTACCCTGTTCTACCGGTTTCACGCAAACAAGAGGACATACTTTTGCACACTAAGCACAGTTAACCTGTGGAACTCATTGCCCCTTGGCGGGAGATATCATGACTGCCTTCAGGGCCCTGATCTCAATGACTGCATTCAAAAAAGAACATGGGAGGACAGGTCCATCAATGGCAATTAGCCAAGATGGTCCAGGATGCAACCTTAAGTTCTGGGGTGGCCCCAAACTGCCAGAGATTAGGAGTGCTAGACAGGAGTGGCTCACTCCATTAGTGCTCCTTGTTCTGTTCATTCCCTTTGGTACTGGCCCCAGTCAAAGGCGGGACACTGGGCTGAAAGGGCCATTGGTCTGACCCCTAAGACAGAGCTCATGTTAAGTGATGGGGAGTCAGTAGCCAGACAAGGGAATGACCCAAGATCCCTGGAGTCCCAGCCCAGGGCATTAACTATAGGACCATCTTTTATCCCCTTCCAGTCAAGGCGGCCCGTGGATACTGATCCCCTTCTGGTACTGATAACACTCGCCAACATTTCCAAACACAGGCAGCTAACGCTCCCCACCCTCATCCCCTCAGCTGTCCACATCTCAGTCAGGGACCTGATCCAGCTACTCCTGATGACTTCTTAGGGAGCCACACACGTGCTGAAAATTAGGCCATGCGTCCAGGGGCCTAAACGTGGCTTGACTTTTACTGCAAATATCAGCCTGAGATCCCGAAGCTCTTGGGAGCTTGCGAACCATGAGGGTTGGCTGGAGAGAAGGGAGTCCCTTCTACCCCTCACACGCACACACATACACGTGGGTTTCTTCTGTCTCCGCTGATGTTAGCTACCCCAGGGGCTGACGGCCCCTGGTAACACTGAACAGCCGCTGCCCACGGCCCGGACAACGCATCCCGGAGTTTCAGCTCCAGCTCACTTGTAAGTCACATTAGCACCAGCTGGCTCCCTGCTCGGAAAGCCCCCATCTCCCAAGATGCATCTGCCGCTGCTGCTATTTCTGGAGGTTGGCAAAGCCAGCAGGGGAAGTGGTGGAAGCTGCGTTGCTCGAGACATTTCCAGGCAGCCTGGACAGAGCCCTGGAGACAGACAATCCCGTGCAGACCCGGTCAGGGTCCCAGGCTTGAACAAATCCAACCAGGGTTGCCCGTGGATTGAAAACCAGTTGCTCCACGGGCCCTTCTGCATCCACTGGAGACAGATCTGGCATTGGCGGCAAACCCTGGGATGCTGAAGGGATATATGGGTGTGAATGTCACATTCCCTGCTTGCCCTGGGGGCGGAGGGAGGGGCCCTCTGAGTCTGGATCCAGGGTCTCGGCACAGTCTCAGAGCAGGACATTAGCTCCCATCTTCTCCTCCGCCCCCTATTTCATTACGTGTATTAGACCAGGGGTTTTCAAATCAGGGGTCCCCACCCAGCACTGGGGGGGGTGGGATGTCGGGCGCTGGGTCTCGTGGCTGCAGGGGGATCAGGTGAGCAGTGGGGGTGCTAAGGCAGCTTCCTGCCTGTTCTGGCACCGCAGACTGTGCTGCGCCCCAGAAGTGTCCGGCAGCAGGCTCAGCTCAGGTCAGGGGAGGGGAGAGTGCACAGGGCTCCGCCCACTGCCCCTGCCCCGAGCACTAGCTCTACACTCCCATTGGCTGGGAGCCTGCTGCCAGCTGCTTCTGGGGGCAGCCTGGTCTGCAGTGCCAGGAAAGGCAGGAAGATGCCTTAGCCCCCCGCTGCACCACTGACCGGAAGCCGCTCAAGGGAAGCCCTTCCTGCCCCACCCCTGACCCTCCCCCCAGCTGGTCCCCCCCCCACACCTCCAAAGCTCCCATCCTCAGCCCCACCCTGGGGCCCACATACCAGTCACATTCTGTTGGGTCGCAGCATCAGCAATTTTCTTCATCTGGGTCAGAAAAAAATATGTTTGAAACCCGCCATATTAGTGCGACACCAGGGATGCCTGTGGAGATCAGGGCCCCGCTGTGCCAGGCTCTGCCCTGTCAGAGATGGTCCCTGTCTGGACAGACAAGCCCTGGCTGGTCAGATGGGGAACTGAGGCCCAGACAGGAATAAAGTCTCATCCGAGGGCACCTAGCAAGTCATGGCAGGGAGTTGAACCCAGACGCCACATGTCCCAGTCATGGGACCAACACCCCAGGCCCTCACTAGCTTTGGTAACCCCCACCCTGCTCCTCACCTCAGGTTGGGGTTCCCCTCGCTGCCTTGTCCTGCATTCTTGAGCACAAGCCCTGCCCAGGAGTGACTCCCCAGACCCAGGTCTGTTGGGCGTCACGACCCTCCCACAGCCCTCCAAGCAGAGGCCCCAAGGCTGCTGAGCCGGGGCCGTAACAGACTGAGTGACTCTGCAGGCGGGGGGCAGAGAGAGGGCCAGGAACACCCTTCTCCTGTGGGCCATTAATGCACCAAGTGGGGTGCGTGGCCAGGCATGGGGCAGATAGTAGCCCCCATCAGGGGCCCCATCTAGCAATTCAGGTGGGAGCTGGGTACCCCAGGATGTCTGAGCCCCCAGGGACTGTCCAAAGGCCATAGCACATTCCAGGAGCTTGAGCCAGAGGGGGAAAATACACTAGCTGCATATTGTCCTATGCAAAATAGCATTTGCATATGCTAACGAGGCAGGGCCCTGTGCAACGCCAGTGGAGATTGGCCATGCCAGGGGCAAGGGGGATGGCTGGGGTAGGTGATGGGGAAACCCAGCTAACGAAAGGAGCAACAGGTCAACCCCGTGCCACAGGGAGCTGCCAGTGGTGTCAAACAGAGCCTCTCCCTGGCCTGCAGGGCCAATAGCCGGCAATACAGCCCCGTCTTGGCATCTCAGACACTCGGGTATCCTCTGTGTCGCCAGGCTGTATCCTTGGGAACCTCCCCCGAGCAGGGGTGGGGCCTCCAATCCCGGAGGAGTTGGACCTGTGGAAGTGGCTGATCCCAAGGCTGGTTCTGGTTCCCTGGTGTGAGGCCCAGCTCTTCCCACTGCCCCCCCTCAGGCTTAACGTTCTCAGCGCGCCGCACTCCTCTCTCGAAGAGGCATGTCAGAGATGCTCATGCCAGGAACCCACCCCAAAGAGCTGCCTGGCAGAGGTCAGAACGGAAGCCAGGAGTCCTGGCTCTCAGTGCCTGGCTCTAACCACTAGTCCCCTAACAGCCCATTGGGAATAGAGCCCTGGAGTCCTGAGTCCCAGTCCCTCCCCCTTTATCTCCCTCTTTTCTTGTCCCAACACAAGGCAGCAGGCGGGAGTTTTCATTCAGAGGATTTAGCCAGTTGAAGTCCATCTCGCCTCAGCCCTCTCTGCATTATTATTAAAAAAAAAATCAGTCAAATGTCGCCACATCCTGGGCTCAGAACTTCCTTCCCCGCCTCGTGCCAAAGCCATTCGCCCGTCCTGGCGCTCGGTCTGGAATACAAACGAGATTCCCAGCGCACTGCCTCAGAAATGAAATTCGCTGGGTGTTCCGCCCCGGGCTCCGCTGGGTGGGCTCGCTCTTGGATGGACACAAAGGGACCACAGAATGGCATCTCCCCAACGCAAAAGCCAAATCGAATCCCTAGAGCGTAAATTGCTCCACTCTGCCACTGCAATAAACACAAACTTCTCCCTTCAGCCTGGCAGGCCTGCAAGCTTTAATCAGCCTGGGGGCGGGGGGGGAGGGGAGGGGCTGAGCAGCGCCTGGCACCTCGGGGCTCGGCGTTCTGCCCTCAGCCGCGCCTCCGTGTGTTACTATCAATAACACACCTACATCCCACCCCTCCTTCCCATTACCGTGTTGTTAAATGCCCTGCTGCCTAGAATGCTCTCCTGATTAATCCCACCGACCAACTCGACCTGCTGCCGCAGCTCCCCTGGGACAGTGGTTCTCAAAGTGGGGTCTGTGAACCCGTGACAGTCTTGCAGGTGGGTTGCAGGCTTGGGGTTCACCCCCACCTGCAGCGGGGAGGCTGCACTGGTGCTCCAGCCTTGACCCCCTACCTCCCAGCTGGCAGAACTGCAGCGCAGGAAACTGACCACCTGGAGGCTTTCTCTGCTTTCCCATTGGCTGGAATTACAGCCAATGGGAGCAGCAGGGGGAGGTGCCTGGGCATGGCGGGAGGCATGGAACCAGGTAAGCGCCTCCCTCAAGCCCAGATCCTGCACCATCACCCTCCCGCACCCGCTCTGGGCCAACAACCCACCTCCCACCCCCTCCTGCACCCATTTGGTCATCGTGGGTGGAAAGATCTGTGTTGAGTGGGGCGGACCGCAGGCCAAAAGTCTTCAAACCACAGCTCTAGGTAGGACAGCCACAAATGAGCAAAACTGGGTGAGTCTTTCTCGCTGTGCCACACACACAGGGGCACAGTCACCTTGCCCCCTTCTTTGGCTTCCTAACACTCAAACGGCACCCCAGGCCCATTTGGCTCTGGGGCCTTCCGCTATGTGGCCTTTCCAGCATGTGGTGCGGCTAGGGATCTTTGGACCCGGCACCCGGGACGGTCCTGCCTTGGAGCCGCTCGGTGCGCTGCAGGCTGGACGGTGGGGGTATGAGATCGCTCTGCTCGCCCACTCAGCACCCTTTGCAACCGTTCATTCCACTTCCCCCGCCCCGCTGAGCGGCAGGGAAGGATTAAGTCCCTTTTGGCCAATGAGGGAAACCGAGGCGAAGAGCGTGGCAGGGACGTGGCCCCCAAAGGATGGCCGGGAGTTCTGGCATCCAGTCCAGCGGTCTCACCACCAACCCACACGTCCTCCCCCACACTGAGGAGTCCTGAATCCCAGCCCTGCTGCTCTAGTCACCAGAATATAATCCCGGGCACACAAGCCAGGGGCCTTGGCTCCCGGTCCCCAGCGCTAGTCACCAGTGCTGCCTGTTGATGCCCCTTGTCACCAGCCGTGTTTCATCCCACATGGGGGTCCTGGCACCACGGAGGCCTGGGCTCCATGGCGATGGGGCGACACCAGGCAGGGTTGCCAGCTGCGGCAGCGCCACTTGCTCCGCGAGGGACGGCTGAGGAAAGTGGGTCAGAAAGTGCCCCATGGTCTAAAAGAGGAAACAGCTGCTGTAGCCAAGAGTGGCTTAGAAGGGGACAAGTCAATGGCAGGGCAGGGCCCAGCTGGGGCTAGTGCCAAGGGAGTTACCAGCCAGGGGGCTGCCACACCACGACTGGCAGCTTCCACTGCTGTCCAGAGAGCAGAAGGCCACGAGCTCCTTACAGAAAAGACCCTCCCAGAGCCGGGGATAGAACTCCTGACTCCCCTCCCCAACCCTACTCAACCCCTGCACCTCTCTCCCCTCCCCGTCCTGGCTCCCGGGCCTCGGGTCCAGATGGATTTGGCTCTGGACTCCTTTGCCCATAGCCCGAAGCTGAAGAACTACGACACACTGGGTTCAGTGCGGTGCACGGCTCCCTGAGGCACCGTGGGATCAGGCCCAGCTGGCAGATGTGCCCAATGCCAGCTGCTGGAGAGCTGGCAAACAGGCACTGCCTGCAGCATGGCAAAGGTGGGGGTGGGGTGGAGCTGTTTCTTCCCCTAGTTCTGGAGAAACTTGTGTTCCAGGGGTGGTGGAGAGATGGCAAGAGGGCTGGTTATCTAGGCGTCCAGTGTGGAAAGAAAGAAAGAAAGAGCCTGAAGTACAGAAAGACGAGCCGAGAGCCATGGAAAGCCAAGAAGATGGAGAGAGAAACAGAGACAAGCAAAGGTTATTATAAGCAGCGGAGTCGGGCAAACGTTTTTCCATCAAAAAGCCATGTTGGAGTGTGTGTGGAAAGTGGCTTTCAGCAAAAAGAAATCCCTGCTCCCCCAAACATTTTTGCTCATGGAAGATTTTCCAGCTTTCATGGAACACTCCAAATATGTTGAAATTGAAGCCACTGGAACATCTCAGGAGCCAACAACTGGGAAACAACTGCAGCAGGTTTTCCCAACAAAACCCTCTCAAAATGTAGACACAAAATGAACCATTTTGAAATTTCCCAGGGAGTGGGGGAAGAATTTCCTGCCCCACCCAAGGAACAAGAGAGCAAGAGAGAGAGAATAAGGGAAGGGAGGGATTAAAAAAGGGGCGAAGAAGAGACCAAAAGACAAAGGAAGATGGCAGGGCAGAGCGTGGAATCCATATTCTGTCATCTGTTTCACCCTCTTTATCCCTGGCGATCTGGGACCCCACAAGCAGCCCTGCCAAACATTACTGAGAGTGCTTAGAGCCCCTCTGGTTGGGGGGGGAGGCATTATCTCAATGGGGAGACATTCTTGAACAAAGCAGGAGTGGCCTCCCCCCCTCCAAGCTCTCTAGCTGCCGTCTTAATTGGTGAGGATTTTAAATTGCAAAGTCCCGGGCATTCATTACACTCCTTCAAGGGCTCTGGTGTCCCTTGGGGTCACCATCTGTCTGCTTCAGCCAGGGACAGAGAGGACGGGTAGCTCCGCGGGGAAGGGGGCGGGGGGTCCAAACTGTCAGCAAGTGCAGGCGCCTGCTTCTTTAATCCCAGCTCTGGGCCTGCTCCCCGCAAGGGGATGGGGGGAGGGAGCCCAAGGCGGCCTGCTCTGCCAAGCTGGCTGGCCAGCATCCCACCTGCTCCGTCATCAAGGATGGAGAAGGGCCACTGGGTGGAGAAACCAGTTGGGGCGTGAGGTGGTTAGGGGCAGCTGACAAATGGACCCTGGTGTGAGAACACTGCAACCAAAGCAGCTGCACGAGGAGTAGTGGGGTAGCAAGGAGTGGGCCTGTCTACCCAGCCCACTCTCCATTAGCTGCTAGGAGTAGAGGGCCTATGACCCATGCAATAGATGTCCCTGAGACGGAAATTGTTATATGCCCGGCAGTACTGGATGCCAGGCAAAGGCTGTGAATGGGCTGGAGACCACTGGAAGGGGCCACTGGGCTGGGACAGGAGAAAAGGGCAGATCCTACACTGCTGGGGCCATCCCAGAGAGGGCTGCACGGAGGTAAGGGAAATGCATGGAGGTGGACAGATGGGTGTGAATGGAATAGACAAAGAGATGTGCATGGGGATGGATAGATAGAGGGGTGTGAAGAGGAGACACAGGGATGTGCATGGGGATGGATAGAGGGGTGTGAATAGGAGACAAAGGGCTGTGCATGGGGATGAATAGACAGAGGGGTGTGAATGGGGAGAAATAGAAGGATGCTTAAGGGGACAGACAGATGGAGGGGTGTGAATGAGGATGTGAATGGGAATGGACAGATAGATGCCCTTTTACTTGTGGGTGGCTGTCTTCTCTCTCCATATCCCCAGTGGCAATTCGGTGAATTGTCCAGGCGGGCACTGGGCAGTTAATCTGGATGGTGGGGAATAAGCCCCATCTCTCCCCTGCACCCCCATTACATCACGTGGTTCATGGCAGGGGAAGCTGCAACCCTTCCACCCCAGAAGCAGCTGCATTTCAGTGCTGGGCGAGCCATTCCCTGGTTAAAAGACGTACAGCCTGTTCTGGGTTGACCCCCATTGGAAAATGGAAACCAGCTTCTAACAGAGCCATTTGGGTACATTCATCTTCTACACATCAGCTTAAAATGTATCCAGGCCACTGCACCGGGTGCAACAGGAGGCTACTCTGTGACTAGGGCCCGTTGGGGCGACTGCCGCACAGACGATCCGTAGCCACAAGAAACCCTTCAAGTGCTCAGAGCGCCCGGGGATGCCCCACGGGTCACACAGAACTGGAGCCTCGAATCCAAAGGACGGTGCATGGAAATTCTTTGCCCTGCCATTCGCTCTGCGCCAGAGTCTCTCCCCTCCCCCTCTCGTTATCTCCTGGCTAATTAGAAATGACCTAGCTGCTTGCTTACAGACTCAGGAGTTAAAAACCAGCCAACTGAAACCAGTCCACCCCGCTCTGGTTCCCACCGGGTGCCCATCTTTGTAATCCCAGAGCACTTGGGACGGCTCTCGCCTCAGACACTCTTGCGTGGCGGGGACCCGGCCGAGGGACTGCGAGAGCAGAGGCCGAGTGGGGCAGGGTAGGAGCTGGCTCAGAGCTGGGCTAGGCCCTGCAGTGCCCAAGATATGCAGAGAAAGGCAGAGTCACTAGAGGCTTCATGCCCAGAATTCCTACCTCCACCTTGCGTGGGGCTCGCATGCTCAGAGCCTCGCCAGGAGGGGGAAAGGCCTGGCTTCATGGGTGCGTTTCTATCTTCGAGCAGGAGCCGTTCCATTCGCGTGCAGCAGAGCGGATGGGTAGGGGAGAATGAGGCCAAATTAGACGTGGGGTTCGGGAGGCAGGACCCCGTGGGTCTGTTTCTGGTGGTGGGAGGGAGTGTGGTCTAAGGTTTAGAAGATGGGTCTCACCAGACCAGGAGGAGGTAAACTGAGGCATGGGGGGTGGGCAATGGCTTCCCAAAGGGGACCTACTTCCCCTAGCTTCCAGGCCTGTCCCTTGGCCACGTGGCCTCTCTGGTGAAACAATGCCAGCCCAGGGACTGTTTCACTAAGCCCCAGAGAGAGCAGCTCCCCAGCAAGCCTGTAGGATCCTCTGTCCTCGTTCCCTGACCTCAGATGCCCTCAGCAGCTGCTGCTCCCTGCTCCCAGCTGCCGAGCCCTAACGAGGCCGGGTGCAGCTTGGAGCCCCCCGCAGGCAGTGCCGACAGCCTGGCTTTGTCCTCGCGCAGCGATCTGTGCCCCCCTCGTCCTCCTCCCGCCCCTTCTCAAGAGCCGGAGGGGGGGGGGCGTGAAATGCCACCAGGTGAGAGAGGCCCAATCATGGAGGGCGAAGAATCCCAGAGCCCTTCCGTCTCTGGGCTGGCTGATCGAGTCCTGGGCAGCCCAGCCACGCAGCCAGAGCAGGGCTTGGTCCATGGGCCCAGGGAAGGGTGTTCACCCTTAGGAGCTAGCACGACCCAGCAGAGCCTGAAGCTGGGGTTTCCATCTGTCTCTTGTCCTCCACAGTCCCTTGCTCCCTCCCACAGCCGCCTCCCCAGTCCTCTGGCTGCCCAGGCCTGTCCCTCAAGGGCGGGGGGAGCCCAGGCATCCTCGGATTGCATGGCCAGATGCTGCTCCCAGCAAAGTCAGCAGTAAAACCCCCCTTGGCTTCAGCTTCCCAGAGGCCCCACGGTGCCTTAGAGCAGAGGTCCCCAACCTTTTTAAGCAGATCACTTTGAATAAGTGCAATCCAGGATCTACCTCACACCCAAACACCCTGACCCCACCTCCTTTCTCTGAGGCCCCGCCCCTCCTCCCTCCCTCCCTTTTATCAGGTTGGGGCCCGGGGTTTGGGGTGCAGCAGGGGTTCAGGACTGGTGCCAGGGTTTGGAATGCCAGCTCCAGCTGGGCACCGCTTACCACAGGTGGCTTCTGGGTGGTGGGGCAGAGGGCTAAGGCAGGCTCACCCCTACCCTGGCCCTGCACCACTCCCAAAGCAGCCAGCAAACTCTCCATCCCTGCCCTCCTCTGCTCTGTGGAGATGGGGTACAGGGTGGGGGAAGGGGCACCCTAACATCAGCACACCCCTTTCCTCTTCTTCCTGTGCCCCGCACAGCAAGCGGGAGGCTCCCAGCGGTGAGGGGCACCTCCAAGGCAGAGGGCGGGAGCAGCACGGCAGTGCTGAGAGGGGCAGCTGAAGTGCGGGCACTTGACAGCCTCCCAGCCAAACCGGTCAGGATCACCTGTCAGAGGTTCCAAGATCTACCAGTCGATCCCGATCGACTGCTTGGTGACCACTGCCTTGGGGCCAGCTTGTTCTCTGTGCTCCATTCAGTCCAGGGTCTCTCTGCTGCATGCACCCATGTGCCCGTGGGAGACGGGCACTCGGCCAGTGGAAGATCCTGGCACAGTGGGGAGGAGATCAGGGGAGAGAGGTGCCCGGGGGGAGCGGAGCAGCAAGGGAATATGGAAAGTGGGAATGCAAAGGTGATGAGAAAAGCCCGACCAACGGTCGTGTCCCGAGCAGCTCACTGGATGCTCAGGAGCTGGGCGGACGCCTCCCCTGGCTGGATGCCCCAATGGAACCCCAGCTGTTTGGAGTCTGCTCTGCTTGCTAGGTGAGGCTGAAGTATAAAGAAGCCAAGAGAATGAAGGACCCTCCGCCCGGCCCTGCCAGGCTGTTCCCGCGTCGGTGCGAAGGTGAGAGCAGTTTCCGCCTCCCAAGAGCTGGAGACACAGAGCAAGTCAGCATCTCCTTGGGGCTGGCAGCCGCGATCTCAGAATGGACTCTTGGCTGTGGCACTCAGCCACCAGAGACCACGGTGCACCCTGGGGTCTTTGCCAGGGGCCCGACGATCAATCGATCGATCTATCAATCGACAGCCCTAGGGAGTGGGTTCACAGACGTCTGTGGACAAAACCAGGCATCAGGCCAGCCAGGGACCCTCTTGCCAGAGCAGGCCACATGCAGGGGGAGCCAAACCAGCCATGGGAGGGAGGGAGACATCTCTTAAAGGCTCCCCCTGCTGCCCCTTTCTTTAACCCGAGTGGCATCAGTCCCACCCTCTGTAGGCAAGAGGGCTCCAGCCTCCGGGGCCCACAGCTGGGGCAGCTGTCTGGGAGGAACCGAGAGCTGCCCACTCAAGGGCTCTTCCCTTTGCCATGCCCCAGGGGCAGCCAGCACCCAGGACTGTGGCACTCCCACGAGACGTGGCTCCCTCCGGGGCAGGTCGTGGCGCTGGTGGGCAGGGCTCATGGCAGAGCAGATCACATCCCAATCCATGTAGCTAGCTACAGATATGGCCCTCACCCCTCCAGACCTCCCACACGCTGCTGGGATTTGTCCCCATCTCCCCCCAGGCAAGATGATCAGCGAGCAGAGGAAGTGATGTGCCCAAGGCCATACAGGGAGGCTGTGGCAGAGCTGGGTGTTGCCCCCTAAGCTGCCCACATCCCAGCTGGCTGCCCTGGCTCTTTGGGCACTTTTCCCATGGCAGGGGAGAGCAGGAGTAGCACCAAGGAAAGCAGGGGCTTCACGCTGCGGTGAGTGGGAGGTGCAGGCTCAGAGGGGCAGCTTTTCAAGAGTGCTCAGCACCTGGCGGGCAGAGATTCCCTGCAAGCCCAGCCCTGCTCTGCTTTGTGGTCACTCACTCGCGGCCACAGCCTCCCTTTCCATGCTTTCCCCGGGGAAGGCAGAGAGCTTGATCCTCTTTTGCCGCTCCCCCCCGAGCCCTCTACTCCCCGGGACTTTTTCTCTCTCTCAGAACAGCCTGGGTGGGGATTCACAGGCAGGGCTGCAGCCCCGGTGGCTGTGTGGCCTAGTGGCAAGCGCGCTGCGTGGGGAGTCAGGAGATCCTGGGCATGTCTCTGCCCCATGCCTCAGTTTCCCCAACTACTTTGGAAAATGACGTCAGATGGGTGGATACAAATCCCTAGATCACACATCATGATGATGATGACCCTTAAGGAAACTGGGTTTTTTTTGAGGGGGGCAGTGCTTCAGGAACCCCGGGGTGCAAGGACCCCAAATATGACCCTCCTCCACGTCCCCATGAGGCTCACCACGTTTCACAGCAATCCCAGCAATGGTGTGGATTTTAGACCGTGTATAAGGGCCGAGCTTTACATAGCAAGCGGCTCTGCGCCTTCCCTGAAGCCGCCCAGGGAGCCAGCTATAATTTCTAACCCCCGTGCCTTAAGACCCTGCTGATGTCACAGCTTTTATCTTTCCACCGCCACCGGCCCTGGAGCCCGGACCAGTGGGACTGAGTCTCCTCGTGCAGACACCGGTGCTGATACACTGGGATGGGGCTGAAATCAGCCCCCCTTCCTGAAAGACAGCAGATCTGTAGCCAGGCTGCAGGGGGACACCTGCCCCCAACCCTGCTCCCAGCTCTCTGCCAGCACCAAGCAAACCTCACGAGAGTGCAGCTGAAGAACTGCCCACCTCCCTCCACCCCCGACGCTGTTGTGCGAGGGGTAGAAAGCACCTGGCGCCGGCCTGCTGGGCCTCTGCACTTCAGGGCTTAGCAAGGGCCCATCTGCTCACTCTCTGCCGCTCGCTGCTGCCAATGCTGGTGGTCTCCCTGTGCTCTCTGGAGCCCGGGAGGCTATATGCTCAGTGGTTAGAGCCCCTGGGTTCTAGTCCCTCTTCAGGGACGGGAGAGTTGTCTAATGGTTAGAGCAGGTTAGGGTGGGGAGGAAGTGAGGGCTCAGGACTCCTGGGTTCTATTGCCTGCAATGGGAAGGAGTGGGGTCCAGTGGTTAGAGCAGGGAGGCTAGGAGTCAGCATGTGGGTTTTATTCCCTGCTCTGGGAAAGGAGTGTGACCTTAGTGTCTCTGGAAGACAGCAAGGAGTCAGGAGTTTTGGTGTCATTCCGAGCTCTGGGAGAGAAGTGTGGTCCAGTGGTTAGAGCAGGGAGGAGGACGTTAGGACTCCTGGCAGGGCTGGCCTTAGGGAAAGTGGCACCCGGGCTGGACTTGTACGTGAGAACTGCAGCATGGGGGTGCCGGGCCCAAGGACCTGCTCCTGGCCCAGCTTCTGACTGGGCAGCACAGCCAAGAGTCTCTGAGCTCCCCCGGTCGTACATCCCCTAGTCACCTCGTACCAGAATAGGCACACGGTCACAAGCGCCTTCCCTCCAGACTGGCAGCTCCAGTGGGCATCACCCATCTCCTGCCTGGCAGGCCCCAGCCTTGCCTGCACTCAGCCCCTCTCCTGCAGCCCAGGCCTGCCAACTTGCAGCCCTCAGACAGTGCCCCCTGCCCCCTGGACAATCACTCACCCATGAGCAGTGTTCTCTGTAAGCTGAGCACGTGGGGCGATTCAGGGGCCTCCCAGCTGATTAGCAGAGCGCCCACAGCACCCACAACCGGCAGCATGTGTTTCTACTGGTGGTGCACCTCCACACATGCTTTGGCGGACATAACAAAATTTATTCCACACATAGGCAGAAAATGTTAGCGTGAACACTGCCCATAAGGCCTGGGTTCTTTTCCCTACTTTGCTATGGACCAACGTGATCACGGGCAACACACTCCCCGCCTGCCCTTTGCCTTTGGCCAACAGCCCCCAGGCTGCCCCCTGTCCTGTAGGTGCATCGCCCAGCAAAGGAATGGGATGGATGGATTGTTGTGAGGGGAAGAGTGACAGAGACTAATTTCCCAAATCAAGTGAGTGTGGTTGAGGCCCCCCTGAAGCTAAGCCCCCAGGGAGAGGCCAACACTTGGCACAATCATACCCCTTTGAGGGAAAGAACGTGGGACTTTGCTAAGAGGCCACTGCCCACGGGTGCCCCACGAGGAATGCCCGGGCTGGCTGGCCAGCTCAGCCCGCTGACTGCCCGCGAGCGTTAAAATTCTCAGCCTTCCACGCTGGAGTACATTGGTGGCAGATTCTCCCTTTCACAGACCAGGTGCGATATCCTTCGCCTCACCCTGGTCCCCCGCCAGCCCCTCTGCGCGGGAGCCGCTCGTCAGAGATAATGATCCGCTTTTTCCTCGGCCTCCTGCTGCTCTGAGCGGCAGGCTGTGCAGGCCCAAGGGGGGAGCCCCTGCACTGAAGCCCATCATGCCCGATTTGACTGCTGTTTCTTGCTCTTCCTGGCAGACTCAGCGCTGAGTCGTTCCAGGGGCAAACTGCCCCAGAGCTACTTCATGCCAGACAGGGTGGCACAGTGGGGGGCCCTACCCCAGCACAGAACCACCTTTCCCAGTTCCAGAACCGCCAGCACGGGGGCCTGCTGGGGTGGGCAGATCTCCACTCCGACGGGGCCCCATTCCTGCAAAGCCCTACTGGAGTTGTAGCAACAGGGGTGCATCTGAGGGAACGGGGGGGGGGGGGCACATGGGCTCTTGCAGTTGCTAAAAGGAGCCCTCAAGCAGCTAGCTTCCATCCAGCCGCACCACAAGACTGATTCTCTCATTGACCCGAGGAGAGCCCCTCCAGATTTGCACCGAGTACACCCACGACCCAGAGCTGGGCTGCTCTCGTGTTCAGGACGTTCCTCTCTTCTCTAGCCATTTATTTTTTTGAAACGGGAAAGGGGGGGGGGATTTTCTCCCCAGCTGTTCATACGTCCCCTCTGCTATTATCTCCAGGCTGTTGAAGGTCATCGTCATAGGAGATCTCAGCTGGAGTATAATTTTGGTAAAAGTATTGACTAGCAGAGCACCTGACCTTTCAGGGAGCTATTTTGGGCATTCTTGTTTTACATCTTTCTTTCTTTTAATTAGAACCTCGTCTGACAGACCTTGGGAGAGCAAAAAAAAAAAAGTTTTCTCTTTCAAGAAAAACTCCCTTGAGGTGGCAGGGGTGGAATGATCACAAGTGACGAAGACAGCAGCAAAACACATTCCCGGGTTGGCTCTTGCCACTCAGTTCTGGGAGATTTCCTTTGAAAGACCGGAGGGCTTTCTTCATTGCCAACAGCGTCTTCCAATGATGCATCACTATCTGTCATCAAGTCAGCACCGTCCCACAATGCCAGCAGGCTGCCCCAACATGACCCTTTCCCACATAGTTACCTCACGAGGAACTTCCCCTTCACCCAGTGCACCCACTTCCACGGGACAAAAGCAAACAGCTGTCCCAACCAGGACATGAGCAGTCTGGCCTAACAGTTAGATCCAAGAGTCAGAGCAGGAACAGGGCATCGTGACACAAGAGCCAGCAGGCAAAGCCCGTCAGAAACTGGGAGCCTGGAATCAGGAGTCAAGCCAGGGATCAGAACTGGAGTGAAGGCTGGGAAAAACCGAGCTAGAGTCCAGAGCAGGGTTTGTCCCGGCGACAGCTTCCTAGAGCTCCCTCCAGGCCTAAATAGTGGGCCTGGACCAATCAGAGGTCCCAGGGTTTGTGCTGCCAATCATGTGGATTTTGGCCACACCTCGTAGGGGGCTTGCTCTCTAGGGCAAGGAACCTATTTTGGTTTGGGGGCCGCTGACCCATAGAAAAATCAGTTGCGGGCTTCACACAAGTGAGAAGCAAAACAAAAATCAAACAACAATGAAAAGCCAACCCTTCCCCCCCAAAAAACAAACAAAAAACCAAAATCTAAATCCTCACTCGTGTGGCCCCTGACTGAGAAGGGGAAAGACACTCCCCACATTCCCCTCACACACCAGAGGTCCAGGCTAGTAGATTTTGGGTGCTCCAGCCCCACGGTGGGGAGCTCCAGTCTGCTCTAGGGTTTATCAGGCATGGATCAGAGCTTTGCCATGGCTGCCAGGCATTGGAACAGAAGAAGCCAGTCTTCGCCTCAGCTCTCTGGATTCTTACACCAGCTGTGTAAATGCATTGGACATGGGCAGGCCTGAGATAGCGCTGTCTTCCCTGAGGTTCCCAGGTCATGCGCTAAAATGGGGGTAAGTCCTTTCTGGAAGGATGCACCCAGATATGCGTGGTGGGATGCTGCACCTCCACCAGAGGTCCCCTCCCTTGTGGAGTTCTAGCAATATGCAATATACCTATCCTGCTCCACGTTACCACCAAATGGCACAGTGCTTGGAGGAACCAGCTCCGGGATAGAGAAGAGCTGGCTAAAATCGGAATGCAAGCAAGACTCGATGAACACCCTGCTGGTAGAAGTACTTTGAAAATGTCTCCTTTGGGCGAAGGCTCATACTCACCAGGGGTCAACTCCGTCTTGGCGTGCTCTTGGGTTCCTTGATGCGCTCTCCCATAACACTATCCATGTCGAATGCTTCCTGCCTTCTCCCCCCAGCAAGGAGATGTCACCCTATGTGACAGACAAGGACCCGGTCTCAGTTACTGGGCTAATGTCACCGTGCGGCTGAACTACGACAGTGCAATAGACCAGGTGTGATGAGGTGGACTAGGCCTTGACATCCCGGCTGGAGGCCTTTCCGCACCCTGCCCAACCACAGGAGCAGAAGAGAGGTCCTCCACAAGCAGAATAGAGTGGCAGCCTCTGCTGTAGCCAATCAGGGCGCAGCAGGCCAATATAAAAGAAGCTGCTGGGCCAGGGCTTGCCAGCTCTTTGCTGGAGCTCGATCCAGGCAGACCTAAGGGCTGACTGGGGGAACAGCAGCAGCACTTTGGACAGCTCCAAGTGGGAGCTGGACTTCAGACCTGGTCAGAACCAGGTCCAGCAGCTGAAGACTAGCTGGGAAGATAAGCCAACAGTAACACTTTGCAGAACCCTGGACAGGGAGGACTTGGCCACAAGGCCCAAGAGAAAGGGCTGGACAGAGCAGCTTCCTGGAGAAGTGGCCCAGGGAACATGACAGCAACCGACCTCTTTGAGACTTGGCAGGTAACTGCTACTCACAGGGTCCCTGGGCCGGGACCCAGAGGAACAGGCAGGCCTGGGTCCCCTCCACCCCCCAGCAGCCACAACAGGGGGTAAGAAGAAGCCTGGTTCCAGGCCACATACCGGACACTTCCTCTCCCACAGACAGCTGGGCAGAGAGACTACAAGACTCCCCTCGGCCACCGAGGGGCGCTCACAAGAAGAGCGGGGCCCTTTACACCCGGGCATGAAGCCTTCTGTGCTCAGAGAACTCCAGCTAGTTCCAAACATGGCAGCAAATCCCATTCTAGATCTCAGTCCTGATCATCAAGGTGCTCTCTGGCCAAAGCCCAAGGCATATCAGAGTCTAAAGCTCTGGAGAGAAGACCATGATTGATGACTTCCCCTGATACAGCAGAACTCTGTACAAGAAGGGTATATCTCCTCTGTGGGAGTGGAGACTAGTGCTTAGAGGAGGGGGGATCCTGGGTGCCAGGACTCCTCTGTTCTGGGAGGGCAGTAGGGTCTAGTGCTTATAGCAGAGAAGAAGGATCAACTAGAAAAGTTTGGAGAGCCAAAGGGGGATTGGGAAATAGAAAAGCACATTTTGTTACTAAGTTAAAAAACGTCAGGGCACTCAGCATCACTATGTCCGAGGGTCCAGTGTAAAGGCAAAATGGTATTTGCCTGGCAATGCAAACAGGAAGTAAGTCTCTTGGGAGGTGCAGGGCTGCCTGGCAGATCCGTGCTCACTGCTGATTGCTGCATGGATCCCAAGCAACTGCCTCTGGGAGAAGCAAGGAAACTAGCTGTTGAGCAAGGAAGAGAGCAATCTATTGAAGGTTGCAGGGATGTTCAGAAAGCAGACACCGAATCTATGCAGCAGTGTTGGGATGGAGCCAGTGGAAGAGGTTTGAAAAACTCTCAGAAGCACATTGTGTTTTGCACACCACTGTATGGAATCAGAACTCCAGAATCAGGTGTCACAGGTCCTCTACTGCCAACCGCTAATGGAGAGTCTCCATTAAGTCAAGAGGCTTTCAGAGCAGGAAAACTGGAGTTCTGCCCTTGCTATTGAGCCATGCTGTACAGCAGAGCGATAGCTGTGATGCTGCTGAATAGTCATGAATTTTGCTACAATACAATCCGAGGTGTGGGGGCCTGCAGGTCTGGGGCATTTTACCTGGATGATAAAACTTATGGCCTGGATCAGGTCCTCAATTCAAAACCCCGGCATGTAAACAGCGCCTTTCAGTCCTGGATCTTCAAGTGTCATTAACCCCACTTTACAGATGGGGAAACTGAGGCACACTCACATGTGACTTGACTGAGAGAAGGGAAAAGAACTCAGGAATCCTGATTCTCAATGGAGACATAAAATCCTGCTGTAATAACTGGAGCACTGCCAAGAACTGCTCACAGTTAACTGCTCTAGAGTGCACTCCCCATACCAGTGCCAAGAGTACAGCCCACTTTCCCTGCACTGGCCCATGCCCAGAAGAGGACCCAGGAGTCCTGACACTCAGCCCTGTGATTTTCAGGGGAACCCACAGCTCTTTCTGTAATCCCCCCCCTTTGTAAATGCAGGCCTGGCTGCTGCTCCCCCAGAGTCCTTTGCATGCAGAACTTTCATGTTTTCCCTGTGAAACACCCGAGTCTTCACCTCTCCGTGTCCCTGATTTTGCCTGAAGTCTCTTTTGTCTTTCTCCCCACTCTGACATTTTGAAGAGACACGTGGTGCAGAAAGCTATTTTTAAAACGGGCCGGCTGAGCAGAGGGATCCGATTGGCCCAGGAGGCCTGGGTGCCATGGAGGGACCCAGCTGTCAGTTCATGGGTCAGGGACTCCTTAATCAGATTTTCCTTATTCTCTGTGAAAACCACCCCCCGCGCTTGTGCCTCCAGGATCCCTGCTGTAGGTGCCAGTGCCATGTCAGCACAGACTGTGCTCCTCACATGGTTAAGGATCAACCGATTTTTCACCCTCCTCTCGTAACAAGGAGTTTTGTGCGGGGGGGGGGGAGGGGGAGGAGGTGTTAGAGCAGAGGCTGGGCAGGAGGACTCCTGCAGTCCAGTCCCAGCTCCAGAAAGCAGTGCGGTTTAGGGGTTAGGGCCAGACTGTAAGAAGCAAGACTCGGTCGGTCTCATTCTGCCCCTAGACAGGAGAGTGGTTCAAGCAGGAAATCTCGACTCCTGGCTCTAGTTCCCCCTGTCAACAGGAGTGTGGTTTAATGGGTAAAGCAGGAAGTCGGGACTCCTGGGGTCTAACTGCTGACTCCCTGAATCTGTACTTCATCTTCCACCTCACAAGGAGAGCCCCTCTTCCCAGAGGGGTGGGAGGCCCCACTCACAAGCACTCTGGAGGGCCTCCTATTCAGCCCTCTCTACTTCAGCCATGATTGTCACAGGTCTGTCCAGCCAGGAGGCTCAGAGTTTGCTCAGGCACCGCAACCGAGCCTCCCTCGCCCTGACTGCACAGTATATGATGCTGCTGCATCGAGCTGTGACATCATTGCCATAACACCCACAGGGCTCAGAGTGGGAGCAGGTCCTAGTGCAGGGGGCGAGCTGAGTTGCTCTTCTCCACTGTGTATAGACTGGGGGATCATGGGATGCAGCTCTCTCTCTCAGGTGATAGATCTAATCTGACCTCCATTAGCAGCGTATCAGAACACCTTGAACCCAGCTCTCCCAAGTTCTAAGGGAGTGTTCTAACCACTAGTCCATCCTTCTCCTCTGCCCAGTGCACCAAAGGGGCAGTGGACTAGATTGTTTTTCAGTCTTTTTTTAAAAGTACCCCTTTTTCAAAAAAACCGTAAGTATCCCCTTTTTTTAAAAAAAAAATTAAAGTACCCCCCGTACCTACAGTTTTCAGACACACAAATTTTTTTTCTACCATTGCAACACATTTGTTTAAACAATTTAATCGTCGTCAGGCGGGAGATGAAATTTTTGGGTGTAAAAAGTACAAAAATAATAAAGCGCTGTAAAGTTTAAAACAAATTCCGTTTTCTCCAAATTTCAGTTGTGTTGACGTACCCCCAGACTTTTCTTGAGTATCTCTAAGGGTACTCGTACCACGAGTTGAGAAACACTGGACGAGACAGATGACTTGGTCTCTTCATTTGGCAATGTACAGAGGTTATGTAACGGAACTGGGAAACCAGGCAAGCCTCACCTGGGTTTGCCCTCTACCACAGACCCTAAACCTGGGTTGGCAGAGCTGAGCGAGCTTGGGGAGAAACCAAATTAAATTCCTTTTCTCCTGTTTTTGATCTGAGCAAAGCCCTTCAATCCGAGCTACCCTCTGTTAGAAGTCCAACCAACTCTCTTTTACAATGGCCCTGTAGCAGACTGGGCCTAAACCCGGCTCCAGCCTTACCCAGATACTCAGAAGACACTGGGACTGGAAGGGTGCATCTACACTGCACCGTTTTTCCGGAATAAAGGCGGTTTATGCCAGAAAAACAATACTAGCGTCCACACTGCAATTGCGTTATTTCGAAAGAAAGTCGAAATAACGGGTGGCTTTTTCCGACAGCGATAAACCTCATTCCACGAGGAATAAGCCCTCTTCCAAGAAAGCTTTTTCGGAAGAGGGTGCGTGTAGATGCTCCACTGCTGCTATGTTGAAATAGCTCCTCACTGGAGCCGTTCTAAAGTTATTCCTCCTCAGTGCCTCCTGGGGCTCTAAGTCGAGACAGAGTGTCCGCATTTGGGGAGCCGGCCTTGGACTCATTTTGAGGCTTCCCTGTAGTGTGGACGCTCTATTTCGAAATAAGCTTTTCAGGAAGATATTTGGAAGCCTCAAAATTAGTCTGAGGCCAGCTCCCCTAATGTGGATGCGCTATTTTGAAATAAGCTTTTCCGGAAGATATCTTCCAGAAAAGCTTATTCCGAAAGAAGCCTGAAGTGTAGACGTACCCGAAATCTCAATGCAAATCTCGCACCTTGATTCCTGACCCTCATCCAAACTCAGTGAAATCTCCCTCTAAATGTGGGGGTCCAAATCCAAAACTCAAAGCACGTCTCCAACCCCAGCATAAAACTGAGCCCCAAAGCAAAGCTCATCCTGTGATCCGGTTGGCCTCCGCTCCGGCAGTTCCCAAGTCCTGATGTTAACCTGTCCCTTTGTCCCTCCCGTGTCAGACCAGCCCTAAGTTTCCTGACAGGCAATAAAATATTCCTTTCTCAACAAAAGTCGTCCTCTGTAACTGACGAACCCTGACACGCAGTTACATTTTAATTATCTATCTACAGCCGCTCCCCAAGTTACGAACAAGTTACAGACCAACACTTGGTCCGTAACTCGAAGTGTTCGTAACTCGGACCCCATAGAGTTACATGGCGACCGCACTGTTCATAAGCGTGGATCGCCGTTCGTAACTCGGATCCACATTGGTCGTAAGTGCGGATGGTCGTAACTCGGGGAGCGGCTGTATATCAAAATCCCTTTATGGGGATCTTTAAGACTCAGGCGCACACATTAAATCGTTAAGCAGAACAGTTTTAGCTGAACAATAGGCTTCTCAAAATCCCATCCCAGCAGGAGATTCTGAGTCAGGATTGGTCAAAAATGGGCAGAGTCAACCCAAACTGTCGATCAGTTTGCCAACCGGGTGGCTGTAATCTTGGTTTAGCATTAGCTGCTTTAGCTCCTTATGGATGGACACCGTGCAAAGCGTCTGGCTTTGCGGCTGGGTGGATGTGCCCAAGATGATGTTGGTGCCACAGCAAGCAGTGTGCCAGGGGCACGCATGCACCCTGAATAGCATATGGAACACAAGTGCATGGGATTGGGCCCTCGCTGGCCGGGCTCCCTCCCATTTTACACAGGTGCAACTACGTTTATCCAGTATCACCCCACACTTGCTCTTCTTATCTGCTTCCCTGGGCCCCATTTCTTCCCTTCATAGCTCATCCCATCTGAACAAAACCCTCCCCCACTGCTCTGTGTGCTGCTCTCTCTGTCCAGCACCTACCACACTGGGGTCCCATGGCAGCGCCGTAATAACCATGATTATTATTAATAATAATAATAATACATGGGCATCAAAGGAGCTACTCCTGCTATACCCCAATGGGAGCTGAGAGTGAGGAAGGACTGGTGTATATCCACAGGATGTACTATGCTTGCAATTGTAGTTTTGTTTTGATAATAAAAGATTGGGGTTTTTTTTTCTAATTAACCGGTATTGGTTGATTGTTGTGTCCTTAGGACTCGGTGCCTAGTTCCAAGGGCAGAGTCCATTGCTATCTGTGGATTCCCTCTGTTTTTCCCAACTCCAAGCAAAAACGGAGGTTGGAGCAAGGGGGAGAGCTTAACTTAGGGAGGCGATTTCCCAAGTGATCTCTTCCCTGATTTTCTTGGAATTACTTATGTGGTGGCAGCGAGTCCCCCAAAATCTGGGTATTAGGATTTTGTGGGGAAGTTGTGGACCAGAGCCAGTCGAGGCAAGGTTTCGGAGTGCTCGTGAGCCCCCAACTTCGGCATTCATCGTGCCAGAGTGGGGAACAGCCTCTCTCTCCACCCCCCTACCTCAGCCTTAAAGGTGGAAGGGGAGTCACCAAATCTATGGTCGCTTCTGCTCAGACATCCGCACCAAGCCCTCAATTAGCAATGGGGACATTTGTCCCTGGGAACTTCACCATGACCCCACAAAGTCACCCCATGGGCCCAAGCATGGTCAGACCCATCAGCCTTTCCTCGAGAGCAGAGACAGGCCCAGCAATAGACGGAGCTCTATTTCTTTTTCTTTTCTGCCATCTCATGGGGTCTCCTTGCCAAGAAAAGCAGCAGGCTCTGGGAGCAGATGCCTTCTCTTTTCCCTATGCTCTGTGCAGCATATTTTACAGAAAGATTCACTGGAGGCAGGAATCGGTAAGTGTCAGAGGCAGAAATAGACTGCTGGTTGCTTGGTTTTTTAAAACTACAATCAGCAGCACCCATGGGTTTGGCTTTCACAATGCTACACAGAGCGGCCCCCTCCCTATGGGGTACCCATGCACTCGCCACCCCATAGAACAGATGCTCATGCTATCATAGGGCACAGACACAGAGCTGGCTTCTTAGGTGAAACTTAGAAAGCTCCAAATCCTGCAACATTTGAGACGGGGCAGTTTTTATGCTTATAAATGCTGCATCCTTTTTAAGTGGTAATTATCATTGGAGGCGGGATCTAGTAGTTAAAGCTGGGGACTGGGATTCAGGACTCCTGGGCTCGTTCCCTGACTCTGCCACTGTGTCACCGAATGGCCTTGGGCAAGTGACTTAATTCTTGTTCTTTGTATTGTAGTAGCACTTAATGGCCCTTAGCAGTGCTCAGCATCCCATTGTTTCCAGCACTGTCCACAACCATTGAAGAAGGTGGCCCTTACCTCACCTGTTTTTGTATAAGACAAGAGACAGCAGCAGGATAAAAAACAGATGAATGCATAAGCTGTCTCTGCCTCAGTTTCCCCACCTGTCAACTGATAGTATTAACACTCCAAGAGTTAATTAATGTTTGCAAAGTGCTTTAAAAATTTAAAGCATAAACTAGATGTTCCAAAGGACGTTGTTATAATTAGAAGTGTAAAGTAAAAATGGTATCTTCCTTTTGTACGTAATAGCAGCTTATGAGTCTTCTGGTTAAATCACCTGGCTTTACAAGTCATCAAAATTGTCAGCCTAACTGCAGGATCTTCATCAGTGCCAGCAGTGCAAGAAACAAAAGGATCCTAAAGATTTTCTGGAACCTATGGAGGGAACAACTGTGGGTTCTCTGCAAATTAAGAAAGTGATATCTATGTGGAGTCTACCCAGCTGATGAAAGCAGCACACTCAGGGTATGTCTACACAGCAGTGTTATTTCAGAATAACTGATGTTATTCCGAAATAACATGGTCCACGTCTACACAACAAGCAGTTATTTCTACATAATGTCAAAATAATGTCGAGCTGGAGGACTGCTTACTGTGACTCCTGTAATGCTCTCTCTCAGACTTCCTGCTGTGTAGACAGCGCCAAAAGCCAAAATAAGCTATTTCAACTTAAGCTACGCAATTGACGTAGCTCAAATTGTGTAGCTTATTTCGGCTTTAGCCCTGCTGTGTGGACATACTCTCACAGTGCTGTTTCTCACCGAACTGCTTTTCTGATTATAACCACTCTTCAAAGGAATCCAGCTTGGTTGTTTTAAAGCTTCAGGGATTTTCTGTGCTGGAGACATAGCCCAGAAGAAAACAGACAAGCATGGCTTTATACTTTCTAAGCACTGACCATATTCCAAGTGGCCACTGATGTAAACTTGAGCATTCTTGGGGCTGCTCTAGATTTACAAAGGCCTCTTTCGAGCTGCCTATTGGCACTGCTTAGCCCAGGGTTTCCCAATCTATGGGTCGCGACCCAAATATGGGTTGCCATTACATTTCAAAAGGGTTGCCAAGTGTCTCCCCAGGTGGCTCTTCCCCCTGTTTTTGAATTGCCTTGGAACACCAAGTCTTCCTCAATTGTCAAAATGGGTCCCCATCTGGAAAAGGTTGGGAACCACTGGCTTAGCCTCTCCATAGACACATCAAAGGCTGGACTAGCTGTGGACGAGTGGTGGGGTGGGATCACCCCCTACTGGGTGGGTAGGGGGGCTCAGCGAACCCCTTCGTCCTCTAGTTGGGCACCGCCCCGGATTCCCCGGGCCTGCGCCCCGTAGGTTGGGCGCAATCGCCCCTGCCCTGCGGGCCGGAGAGGGGGGTTCAGCGGACCCAGCGCCTATACCCCGACTCAGGGAGGGCTTGTCCCCCACGTTTGGCCCCGCAGAGGGGCGATGGTCTGGCAGGCCCTGCCGTCCAGCTGTCTCAACCGCACGTCTTCGTGTGTTCCGGTTCTGGAGGGGATGGGGTATTCCTGGGGGATTGGGAGGGGGACCCGGTCCCCCCCTCTCACTGGGTCCCAGCCCGGGGCCCTAAGTGCAGGGGCTTGCTATTGCCCCTGCACGGCAGACAGGGGTGGCTTCCTCCCTTAACACGCCTGCCCACCGTCGCCAGAAGGCTCCCGCCCCGGGCTGCTTCCTCCCTTCCCCTGGTCCCTCGAGTACCCCCGTCACGCCCCAAGACCTACCAGGATTCTGGGGTCCAGGTTCGGGGTTGTCCCGCCAATGTCCCGCGGGTCCATCTGCCCCGGCGGGTCTGGTCCCAGCCACGTCGCTCTCTTTGGGGGTGGAGGGGACTGTCCTGGTCGTCCTCCGACCCGGAGTGGGCCGACTGCTGGCTGCGGGGGCCGTCCCGAGATCCCCTGGGATGGGGACGGGCCGCCTCCCGGTCTCTGCCGCGCACCCGGTCCGTCCTGGACCCGGGTTCACCTCTCTCTCTCTCCGAGAGGAGGCTGCCCCCGGCCTCTCTGCCGGCAAGCCCTTTTTAAATGGCCCGCCGGGCCAGACGCGGTCCCGAGGCCCTCCCCTTCCAGGGACGGGCTGGCTTCCCCCGCCGCCTCCCGGCCACCACTCTTTGCCATGGCCCCTCCCTGAGCCCCCCCAAGGGAGGGGCCAGTAGTGTCCTGTTAGCGCAGGCGCGGCAGCAGGTTCCGGCCCCGCCACCATTCTCCCGCGGTCCCACAGCACAGGGGAGGGGTTCTGCCCGCAGCCCTGCTCGCCTCTCTGTGGCTCTGGCCGTTTGGCATGCGGGCCGCTGGCGGCCCGTCACACTAGCATAGTGCCAACCCCATGTGTTCAAAAAAAAATAAAATAAAATAAAATAAAACCACAAGTCTGGCCCCTAAAAACCATGAGATAGGCTTACAATCGTGAGCGCTTAAAAAATAGTATATTTAAATTCATTTTCTTTGCTTTGAGCCTTTGGGATCCATGTTTTGAAGCTTTTCTCTGTCACCACCAGGGTTAGGCTTACAATCGTGAGCGCTTAAAAAATAGTATATTTAAATTCATTTTCTTTGCTTTGAGCCTTTGGGATCCATGTTTTGAAGCTTTTCTCTGTCACCACCAGGGTTAGAAATTTACTTTGTAGGGAGGAAAGAATTAGGCTAGGTCTACACTACAGCGGTTTTTTGGAAAAAGCAACGCAAAATGAGCTCTGCATTTTGCGTAGTTTTTTCCGATTTTTTTCGGAAGAGGCTTTTCCGAAATTTAGCCCGTCTACACGGCGCCAAATTTCGGACAAACCCCCTCTTTCGGAAGATCCCTTCTTCCTCATGGAATGAGGAAGATAGGGCTTCCGAAAGAGCGTGTTTGCACTTCCGCAAAAAAAAAAGAGGAAGAGCGAATGCTTTCCCTGAACGCGGTGGAGTTTTAAACCCCACAATGTAGACATACCTCAGAGAGTACCATTTAATCACATGGCTCCAGGAGTTGATGTTTTAACACCAGATACTACAAAATAAAATTTTGATTCAATTTAGAGTAAAATCACTTGAGGTGGCAATGCTAACTCCTTCCCTCTCCCAATCTCTATCCATCACCCTCCCCACATCCCGTGAGCTGGCAAACAGAGGCTAGGGGCACCATTCCTACCCATCCTGGCTAATAGCCATTGATGGACCTAACCTCTATGAATTTATCTAGTTCTTTTTTGAACCCTGTTAGGCTATGTCTACACAGCAACGTCATTTTGGAATAACTGACGTTATTCTGAAATAACAAAGAGCGCATCTACACAGCATCCATTCTATCGAAATAATGTCGAGCTGGAGGTCTACTTACTCCAACTCCTGGAACCCTCATTTCACGAGGAATAAAGGAAGTCAAAGAAAGAGTGTTCTTTCTTCAACTTCTTGCTGCGTAGATAGTGCCAAAAGCCGAATTAAGTTATTTCGACTTAAGCTTTAAAAAGGCAGCCTTATTTAAAACACTGATTTCTAGCTTTCCTGGTTGCTGAAAAAATGTGACCCGTGCACTGAAAAATATAAATGAGAGAGAAAAATAAAAGCCCCCTCCAAAAATTTTATTTTTTCAATGTCACAATTATTGGGTGCTCAGGATTGCTCTTACTGAAAAAACCCAAGTCAGCGCCGAATCTGGGTTTTGTAATCCAAGCCAATCAGAAAGTTCCTATGATTAGAATGATTTGTTTTCAAGTTCTGAAACAAATTTTAATAAATAAATCCCAGGACTGTTGAATCCAAAACCCATGAATGCCCCTAAAATCATGAAAAAACTTAAAAAATGAGTGGTCCTGTTGCATCTTAGAGCCTAACAATATCAATATCAATATATATATATATACACACACACACACACACACACACACACACACACAGGGCTCGATGACTGCAGCTAAAAGCACTCGCCAACCCTGCACTGCGCATGCACGAGACCCGCACTGCGCACGTGCGAACCGCCGGTGAACGGGGTGACCGGCTGAAATCTACTCGCCACGGGCAAGTAGATAAGTGGATTTGTCGAGCCCTGTATATATATATATATATATATATATATATATATATATAGTGTCTCTAAGGTGCTACAGCCCATTTGTTTAAGTTTTTTTTAAGCTACAGACTAACATGGCTACCCCACGGAGACTCCTAAAAATCATGAGATTTTAAAGATACGAATGAGTTGTGGTGGGTTGTGTTTCTTTGCCGCTTGGTTTCTGAGACTTTGGGATGCATTTTGGTGGTATGGGAGTTTTCCCCCCCACTTTTTCTCTGCAACACTTGTGGGGAAAAGGCGTTCTCTTTCTGTTTTAGTGGAAGCAGAGATGCTGGGGCATTCACATGACTGCGAGCTGGGGTTTTAAAAAACACAAGACCCAGGCTGAATATCCTGAGAATTGGCCAGAGCCCAAACATTGCAGCCTTAGGCTAGCACATGAGAACCAGAGGGCGTAACTGGCCAGCGACAGCGCCTTGACAGGTAGGCTAATTTCATGGGCGAAGCGCCAATTTCCGTCCCGTAATCCTTGGGGCAGGTGGCGTCCCGCACGCTGGCTTGGGGGGGGGGGGATCTGCCCTCCATTGGGGCATGCTCTTGGGGAGAGAGGGTTTGCTCTGGTTCTGGGGTGAGGCCGGAGTAAGTTCCCCCCTCTGCTAGTGAAGGGGAGGCCCCACCCCAGAGCTGCGGGGGGAGGCTCAGGATTCAGAACAAGGCTGGGCCTGCTGGAGCCTGGAGCTGTCCCCATAGCAACCCCAGCAGCTTGCCTGAGCAAACAAAATGGCTGATGTGGCCTCCGGCTTGGAGGGGCTGGATCTGGGGGCCCTGAGCCCAGAGCAGCAGGCGCAGCTCATGGAGTTCAAGGTGTGTGTCGGGGGGGGGGGGGAGGGAGGGGGAATGCTCCTCCCCCATAAAAATATGGGGCAGGGAACTGGGGCACCCCCTTAAAACAAGGGGGCTGGGTCCAAGAGAAACATCTTCCCCCCCCCCCGAGTAATGGGGAACTGGGGAATGCCACCCTAAAACAGGAAGGAGCAAAAAAAGGTTCCCCTCTCCCCCAAAAGGAGGGCTTCTCCCTCCAGAAATGTTCAGTCCAAGAGGCATTCTTCCTCCTCTTCTCCTCCCCCCCCCCAAAGTTAGGGGGCAGGTCTCAGGACTCTTAACAGGTGTTGGTATGGGGTAGTTCTACAACCCTATGTCCCCCCACCCTTGCCCGACTAAGGGGGGCGATGCTGATGGTCCTGGGGAAGGTGTGGATTTGTTACCTGAACATTTTGTTCACGACAGCCCATAAAACAGCTTAATCTTATTCAGGCTATTGGCAAGACGTGGGTGGCATGATGAGAGGGGCATGAGGAGGGGGACACAAAGTCCTGATTTCACCCCCCTGAATTGTCACGAGAGATAATTTTCACCTTGCTCTAGACAAGATAAGAATGGACCGACTGAGTCAGACGAGTTGTACGTGGCCAGCACACGATGTTTCAAAGGGAAATAAAGCAAACAGGGAAATTACCAAGTTACTCATCCCTTGATGTCCAATCTTAACATCTCTGTGTCCTAATACACATTTTGGGCCAAAAATGCAGATGTTCAACACCAAAATGTTTTATGAATGCGTGTTGGATTTGCTGAATTGTTTTAGTAAAAAAACCAAAAACAACCCAAAATCCCCACCAAAACCCCACACCCGTTAAAAATGTCCAAAAATAATCCACATTTGGATTTGATTTTTTAAATTTAAAACGACTTTTTGTTTCAAAGTTTCCTTTGTTTATCAATATAATTAGTCAGAAGCATTTTTAAAAGCTCAAAAATCAAACCAAAATGTTTCATTGAGGAAAGAAACTTTTCATTGGACACAAAGTATTTTTTTTCCCCTGTGATCTGCCAAAAGTTTTGAGAACCTCATTTTCAGTTTGACCCAAAATAAATGGTTGTTTTGGAATTGCTAGCCAAGTGAAAAACCCATTATCCACACAGCTCTAGTGACGTTGCACTGGAATGGTCTCAATGATGGATCATAGATTCCCGGATTTAGAGCTATGAGCCAGAGGGCTGGCAATCCAATTTACTGATGAACAACCAGAAAACCCTATTGAAGTGCTTTTGACCCTATCCAACCAGCGCACCTTTCTCCTTTGCACATAAACTGTTGCTGCTACGTTTTGCCATCTGCAGAGTCAACACATTTAGGATTTCAAAAGATGTTTGATCAGTCCTTAGTGTGCTTCAGTCATTCCTCCAATTTAGGGAGAATAGTCTCATCAAGGTGATAATTACTCATTCAGCTTCCCCGGAGCCTGATTTAGATTAAACCTTAGATCTAGAACGATGTCAGTGAATAAAATCTAATACATTTATCAAAGCATAGGCTGCAAAATCAGGAAAGACAGGTGGAATAGCAGAATTGGGAATAAAACCTCTCTCAGCCTCTTTGTCACCCTCAGAATTGGTTTGTTTAGCCTGCAAGAAATGCAGGGCAGAGATTGTTTCTCATTCTAGGTGCTGTACATACAAAAGGACACCGATCTTAGCTAGGAACTCTACACACAAAAATAAGAGGCAGATATTAACCACAGGTTGAACCTCTCTAATCCAGCACCCTCGGGACCTGACCGGTGCTGAATCAGAGAATTTGCCAGACCACGGGAGGTCAATATTGTTTAGCAGCATTACCTACACTTCCACTGCTTACTGGGCGGTTAAAAGACATTTAGGGGTAAATTAGAGCTAAATAACAGCACAGAACGTTGAGAACCAGGACTGGTGGTTGTCAGGGCCGGATTAAGACCTTTAGAGGCCCTAAGCACTGAAAAGATTATGGTGCCCCCCAATATGTAATTCAAAATAAAAACAATACTATACTGTAAAATCTCTCTTTTTTTTTTTTTTTTTGTGCCCCTGCTTTGCTGGTGCCCTAAGCACGTGCTTAGTCTGCCTATTGGATAATCCAGCCTTGGTGGCTGTAAAACTTTATAGGATCATGGGAAACTTGGCCACACCCATGATAAGTGGACATCTGGCTAACTAAAATCATGCTGAACCAGGAATGTTGCCGGACTAGAGAGGTTCAATCTGTAGAAAATAATTGTTACGAAGCATCGCAAGTACTCTAAAGGCTATGGTGGTTTATTGGTAGGTGGAATTAACTTTTCTCTCAGACCACTAGAGGAAAACCTTTTCATGCAAAACCTTCACAAAAAAGCAGTGATCCTTCTTCGATCTGACAAGAGATTGCCAAAGGGGAACACAGTGAGAAACCTGTCAGTTTGTTCAGTCCTTGCAAGGATGAGAGATTTCTCACCAGATGCCAGGATTATTCATGAACCGGGACCTTCTTCATGTCCTTTGTAAAATGCTGTCTTTAAACACAACCTATAAGCCCAGCAGTAGCACCCGTTCATTTTCTAGGAGTTTTTGGGAGGGCAATAGGCTGGGTTCCTGATTTACACTGACCCAAGTCAGAAGTAGCTTCACTGAAGTCAATAGAGTTACACTGGTGTAAGGCTGAGGGTAGAATCAGGCCCAGGCTAGAGGTTAGAGCTGGATCAAAAGCAATGTAAATTTGAACTAAGTCACTTTGGATTTACACTTTTGTAACCAATATCCCAATTCTCCATTCAGTCTACTTCCACTGCAGAGCAGAGTCATGGATCTGACTCTTGGTGTCAGGACTCCTGGATTCTATTCCCGGCTCTATCACTGGGGCCTAGTGGAAGAGGCAACCTTTCTGTGCCTCAGTTTCTCCATCTATGCAGTGGACATAAATAATATTGATTTACATGATTATCCCTCACAGGGGGGATTGTGAGCATTACCTAGCATCTGGAGAGCACTTTGGAGATGCAGAAGGTTACATAAATGACATGTATTGCTGCTGCTTCAGCAAAGCACTGTTGGACTGATGAAACAGGGTTACTGCCCTTAAACTTACCTTTTCGGTTATGTCTCTGCTGCAGATTAACACGCGCATTGCCAATGAAAAGTACCTGAGGTCTCACAAAGAAGTTGAATTGCTGTTATCGGGATTTCTCAGGTAATTTCATCTTCCCAACACCACAGACACTTGGTTCTAATCGGAGCCTTAAACATTTACCTCCAACGTCTAACATGCAGCTATTGCCTCAGTTACCTCACCGTGCCTCAGTTTCACTGTCTGAGGAGATGGTCTTCCCCAGTGTGATTGAGCTCCCTGGCCAAGTCAAAAGTCCTTCCCTCCCAGGGTAAAGTTTGCACTTTCCCCCTACTCACAGGCTCTCAGTTCCTTCTGCCCTCCTTTGGCTCAGGTCCTTGCTTTGGTCACAGAGGTGTTTGCAGTCTCTGTGCCCTGGAGGAGTCTCTCCCCTCTCCATGCTGCAGCTCCCTCTTGCTCAGAGGAAGAACACAGTCCATGTGGCCCTTTGCTATCCCTGAGCATAGCACCCTCACTCCCTCCCAGCCCAGGACACGCTAAACCACCAAAGGGCCCACGTTCCCCCTCTGCTGCAGGATTTAGCCCCAAGCCTGCTCAAGCAGTCTGCCCTTAACTCAGCAGTCTGTCCACTGAGAACCAGCCCAGCCCTGGAGGGCTCCCGGCTCCTGCTCACTTTAGATCTCACTCTCTTTATATGCTGTTTCCCTGGGGCCTGAGCTCCCTTTAAAGGGCCTGCTCACTGAGTGCCAGCCCCTGATGTGATCAATTAGCCAGAGATGAGATGATCCAATGCATCTCTCTCCTTGCTTCCCAACAGGGAACAGTTTGCAGGTAGCAGGTACCCCCCAGGCATCTATTCTGACCCCACACTACATGCAGCTGACCAGGCAGGATTTTATCCAGGAGAATCAGAACCACAGGTAGAAACTGTTAAAAGCTCTGAACTCTTCCGTTCCCAGCAGAAATTGGCAAGAGCTAGCACAGGCCCCCTTCTCCCAGACTGGAGGGATTTCTACTGGCATGCAAGAGGTGCTGAGTACTGTCTAGGAGAGGAAGAAGCCGATAAACCAGAAGCTTGGCCTTAGGGTTGCCATATAGTTTAATAAAAAAATGGCGGGAAAAAAAATCGGTTGAGGAAAAAAAAAAGGGTGGCGGGGGGGGAACAAAGTTGTTGAGCAACAAAAAAACCGCACCCCCCCAAAAAAATCACGGTGCCTTTAAATCCCACACTCCCTGCCCCCACAAAAAGTGGCAGGGGAAGAATGTCCCAAGCAGCCTTCCATCCGAAAAAAACAGAAAATACCAGACATTTCACATGTCTGGTATTTTCTGGGGTTTTTTTACTGGACAGAAGCTGCAAATATCGGACTGTCTGGGCCAATCCTGGACACTTGGCAACCCTACTTGGCCTTAGTGCAGTGGTTGGCAACCTATGGCCCATCAGGGTCCTACGTGTAGCCCTGGAACTTTTGTTTACCACTGATCATGCGCAGGCTTGCAGATTTCACTGGTTTTCTCCCATTAGGTTTTTTCCTACCAGTATTACTAAAGTGACACACCCATAAAGCAAGAGCCCATGAAGGGAGGTGTGGGCTGATTGCACACAATACTGAGCCTAGGTCTACACTGCAGGTGGTTTGTGGAAGAGGAAATGAAAATGTAGCGCTCATTTGCATATCTCGCACTCTCATTTGCATATCTTCTTCTGATCCTTTTTGCGGAAGAGATTTTTGTGATAAGCCCTTTGTAGACATGGCCATTTGTCGGAAAAACTCCCTTTTGTGCAAGATCCCTTATTCCTCAAAAAATGAGGTTCACAAGCTCTTGCGCAAAAGAGTGTTTTTTCTGACAAATGGCCCCATCTACACAGGGCTTTTTTTGGCATAAACCTCTTCCGCAAAAAAGGATTGGAAGATATGCAAATGAGAGCGCAAGATATGCAAATGGGCGCTCATTTGCATTTCCTTTTCCGCAAAACACCCGCAGCGTAGATGTAGCCTGACAGAGATGTATGCTTCCTCTGCAGCCAATCACAGAGCTGCTATAGTTCCATCGGCGCCCCCGATGCAAAACTACCCTGTTCTGGGACAGAGACAACATATCTTGGTTACAACAAATTGTGGCCCATCTGAGATAACGGATGACTCATGTGGCCCACTCATTAGCCTAGGTTGACCATCGTTGTCTTAGTGTGTGTGTATATGCAGGTATGCTGGAACAATTTATACAGCAGAAGTGCTGAGAGACACTGACCCACACAATGAACCCTGTATATAATAGTACCCACTTCAAGCCAGAGGTGTGCTCCCCCCAGAATCTCTAGTTCCAGCATCTAGGTGCATATGTGGAGATGAGTTTGCAGGAGGAACTATCACTGTGAAGGAAAAGGAAGGCTGAGAATTATATTGGTAGGCCGAGGGGCCACCAGATGGAGCCAAGACACCCACTCTTAGGAGTTCTTTTTCTGAGCTGGTGGACAATGTTCAGTCTCTGAAGAAATGCTGGGTTGTTAGCTTTAAAAATGTGAAATTCTTCAGGGAGCTCTTGCAAGCAGCTGGGATATTTGCTTTCCACCTTAATACAGTTCTTGGGACAGAGTTCATAGAATACTAGAACTGGAAGGGACTTTGAGAGGTCATCATATCCAGTCCCTTTCTCACACAGCAGGACCAAGCACCACCTAAGTCATCCCTGACAGGTGTTTATCTAACGGCTCTTAAAAATCTCCCACGATGTAGATTCCACAACCTCCCTAGGCAACTTATTTCAGTGTTTAACCACGCTGACAGTGAGGAAATTTTTCCTAATGTCCAACCTAAATCTCCCTTGCTGCAATTTAAGCTCATAGCTTCTTGTCCAATCAGAGGTTAGGGAGAAAAAAATTCCTCCCTCCTCCTTGCAATACCTTTTTAGGTACTTGAAAGCTGCTATCATGTCCCCTCTCAGTCTTCTCTTTTCCAAACTAAACCCAATTCTTTCAGACTCCTTTCCCACTAAAATCATGGGGCAGCTCCTCACACCAGCTGGCTTAAACTTGCACAGCTCCACTGACCTCAGCAAAGCGATCTTGGTTTACCCGGAGGTATTAGAAATACCGTGTGCCTGACTGTCTACTCACATAATCTACTGTAAATCAGAAGCAACTCCATCGACGCCAAAAGTGTGAGGCCACATCTGACCCTTTCCCTGGAAGTGTACCCAGCCAAATAGCAGGAGCATAGGTGAATGCAGACCCCAGTCCATCACGCCAATATCTAACTGCTTTCAGTTTCAGGTTATAACATGCTTGGGGCATTATTGTGGGACAGCATTTCACTGTGAAGAATTTTTGTGGTTTATTTCAGGTGGAATGTATCCTTTCTTCCCAATTTGTTACTAATTATCTTATTGCTTGCCAATACAAGGCTGTGTAGTTCAGAAAGGACGCTTTAATTGTGATAAGTATCCCTTAGCTTTGTGCTCGTCTAAGTTGTTGTTGGGTTTTATAAATATCAAATTTCCAAAGCTGAAGGCAAACAAATTAAATGTTTCTCCTTAGTAACTAATTGGCTTATTGATTCCCAATATAAAAGTGCAATTTACCAGTTCATCTTCGGCATCTCCAGACAGGGCTAACATAATAAACCACCACAAGAGTAACCAGTAAAACTCCATTTAAAGTCTATTTCTTCCCCCTTTCCCTTCCCCCCCCCCCAGAGAAGTTATGCTGAGAAGACCAGAGAATATCCATGAGTTTGCAGCAGGTAAGACCATTATGTTAATCCTGTTAGACATGAAAAGCAAGACCTATTGTATTATTATTATTATTTTATTATAGTCACAAGTATTGAGGTGACCGATTCTAACTTACCTTAGTGTAAATTTAGAGTAACCCCACTGAAGCCAGTGTTGAATTGCAAGGGAGGAGGAGAAGAAGGGGGGGGGGGGACTATTCCGAGCTCCACTCACAAAATAAGCTCCACTTACATAAGTTGCCAAAGCAAGACAAGCTCACAGTAGGTAGTGCATGTATTCAAAATATGATCATTTTGCTGCATGGTGCTCCAGGGAATCCCATAAACTCTGATCCTTCTTGACTGGCAGAGAAAAAATTTGTGACATTTCCCAAATGCTACCCATACCAAGATGAGATGCCACTCAGACTAAATTAGGTGAAGTACGTTGGTGCCCCTCCACCTCCGCTTTGATGAGAGGAGTGAAATAGTTAATGACGTTGACAGGGAAATCAGTATGGTAGGACATCTGAATTAACCTATTGCAGAGCTGAAAGGCACAGGACACACTTCTCCCAGGATCTGTCCCAGGTTTTGTCTAGGCAGGCCACTTGTCTGGTTTGGAACCACACCACCCTCTTTTGGGATGGTTTGCCCCCCATCTGGCACTGGGCCCAAACAGGATATGGTTTTGGCCAGGGGACACCATTTTTAAGAGAGCGCTGCTCCACCCTGTCCAGCAGGACCTCAAAGGCATGCCAGATCATGGGGGTGAAGGCATACCAGTGGGGGGCAGGCTGATGCCCTCTCTGGAAGTACTGGAATGGCCGGTGTTCCAGGAATGCATGATTTGCCACCCTACGTCTGCAGACTCAGGCGGACCCCACTGCAGCGGTTACACTCCATTCACATCTCTGCTCCGTGACAGCTTGAGGGTTTGGATCTTTAACAAAAGGTGAGATTTCAGAGCACTAGACAAAGTAGCTTAAGAACAGTGTTGTGGATCGGCAGACACTGGCTGCCTCTGTGCCCCGTGCTACCCCAATGGAGTTTCTCTGGACCGACATGCTGCAGGGACTGAGAGCCACAACCAGCTCTTTGACTTTTAACGGCTCGCCTGTGTGTGTGTGTGTGTGGGGGGGGGCACAGCTTGCTGCTGGAAGGCTGGGCTAGCAGATCTTGAGTATGGAATGAGCCATACCAGGGACAGAGCAGGGAGAATGCCCTGTGACGGGCAGCAATGAAAGGGCGGAGGCCACATTGCAGATCATGTGGAAAAAGTCCTGCACAGAAGACCCTGCTGCCAAGGGGCTGCCACTGTTGCTATGGGTGTACAGATGCCAGGGG
This sequence comes from Pelochelys cantorii, assembly GCA_032595735.1. Taxonomy (NCBI): domain Eukaryota; kingdom Metazoa; phylum Chordata; order Testudines; family Trionychidae; genus Pelochelys; species Pelochelys cantorii. The sequence goes on along the minus strand of CM064349.1, from coordinate 19,360,668 downwards.
CTAGTGCAACTGGCACCCCGGCTGAGATTTCCTGCAGCCACTAAGGAAGTTGGCAAAAGCCCCTGGAGATGTCTTATCGGCGTGACTCAGCCAGGACTGCCCTGTAATGAATGGTAATGAGCAATGAGCAGGTAAACATGCCATTTGTACTGGCATTTGCATTTAGGCACTGTGGCCTGAAGGCTAGAACACTGCCCTGGGCCTTGCCAGGCCTGTGTCCTATTCCCATCTGCTGCTGGCGAGCTGGGAGCCTTTGAGCAACACACTTCCTCTCCTGAGCCTCAGTTTCCCCATTTCACTGATGGGGATAACAATGGTGCCCTCTTTTGTGAAGCGTTTTGAGATCTATGGCTGGAGAAGAGCTAGGACCCATGATGATTGATTTAGTGGGGTGTGGAGTGTCCCACAGATCTGTGTCCTGTCATTGGCTGCATGCACTACAACGGCCTTTGTGTTACGGGGTCAGAGTCGCTGATAGATTTCAATGGGTGTCAGGCACCTAAAGTACCTTTGTGCAGCTTGGCCATTAACTCCATTTCCTGGTGTTTGGAGGTTCAACTCAGGTGCATTGCCGGTCAACCGGAAACTAAGGATATTAACTATCAGGTATTTGGGTAAACGTGTAACCACAGGACATTTTAACGATTACACTTTTACACGCAGAGGTGGAGCAAGCAGGAGCGAGCTCCGGCCTGCCCCGACCTCCCGCTGCATCTGATAAAGAGGCAGCAGCACAGAGGGTAGGTGGCTCCGCGGGAGCCGATATGCATAGGGAGCGAGCTTGAAAACGGCTTCCTGTGTGTACCGGCTCCCACATCCTCCCACCTGCTGCCTTTGTGGGAGGCAGCAAGTGGTGGAGGGGGAAGCAGCATGTATGGAGAGCTGGCTTTTAAGATGGCTCCCTGCATGTGCCAACTCCCACCTCCCCCCCCTTTGCTGCCTCTGATACAGAGGCAGCAAGGACAGGGAGTGCATATAGTCGATACAATTAACTGAAAAGCCCAGCTTATCGGTTAATCCTGTAATCGACTACACACTGACATCCCTACCTGAAACTGCATTAATAATATTTTGGGCAGCACAATTACCATGTAGATCCATCTATCTAGCAGGGCCATGTGTGGAAGGAGATGATGCTATACCTTATCTGTCTATCGCCATGCAGTTCCAGCTATTGTCTGTCCAGACACACATCATGCTTATCTATCTATCAGGGGCACCTGGTATCATAGGCAGGGGAAGGCTTTGCCTTCCCAAACTGCCAGCCTGGTCCCGCCCACACTCCACTCCAGAATGCCTACTGTAGACGTACTGCGGACGGAGTGTTACTGCCCCCAGTGCCTGCCTTCCCTGGTGCTCTGGGGTCGGGGAGCCTGGGGTCAGGCACCGCCTGCCCTTCGCATGGTGCTGGGCAGGGGGTTGGGGCTGTGTGCCACCCCACTTCCCTGTGGTTGGGCGGCAGGGGGGAGCTGGGAAGAAGGGGTGAGACTGGAGGGGGCTTACCTCCCGCAGCCCTACCTTCACTCACTACCCATGCTATTTATCACCATTGCTCATAGCTACTGCATGAAATGAAAGATGCCTAGTTTAGACCAATTTTTTTCCTTGCAGTCAAAAGGGAAGGATCATTTCTTTTCCCCTGTCTCTGTCATTTCAGAACATTTTACGGATCCTGAGCTTCCAATGAAGATACAGAAAAAACTAGCAGAAAAAGCAAACCAGATGAATTGAGGGACACCTCCCATTCCCCTTACTTGCTGAAGCAGAATAGAAATTTAGGAGGGTTTCTGTTTGTCTGTTTTGTGATTCTTAGTTTTATCCTGCAGAGAGGCTCTGGGAGGTAGTTATTTTTATTTTGAAGGCTTTGCAATATGGCTAATAAATCTCAGTTTTAGAGTGTCCTCTGGAGGCAGAGAGAGAGATTGCACCAGTGTCTGTTTCTGGTGATGTTTCATGCTTCACAGCCGTATGTTCTGATGGCTTCATTAAAACAGATCTGCTGGTCAACCCTGTTCTATTCATGGATGATTTCCTTTCCCTACTTGGGCTTTTCTGCTTGGCAAAGAAAAGGTACAAAGACAGGAATCAGCTTTAACAGGAAGGTTTCTGTTTCTGAGGGCAGATTATTTTTTTCCTAGTGGAAGTAGTTGTAGTAATGGAAATTAGGTACCAGCTAGTTTCCCAGAAGCATCTCCACTGGTCACTTTGACACCTGCCTTTTGTCCTCCACCCATTTTTGGTCCTTACCAGCATACATAGACCAGTACAGTCCTCCGGGCTTGATCCTGTGAGGTATGAGGTTTCTTCGGGAGCAGATGAGTACTAGAGGCAGTGTTGTCTAGGGGTTAGAGCACTGGACGTCTGGAAACCTAAGTGCTAATCTGGGCCCTGCCACTGATTTGCTAGATGACTTTGGGCAAGTCACTTCCCCTCTGCTTCTGTGCCTGGCACGACAGGCCTCCGCGATCTCAGTCATTCTGCACGTGTGCGATGCCCGGCTCAACTATCTTGGCTGAGAGGTCCAGGCACCACATTAAACTACCCAGGAGTTGAGGCCATTCACTGCTTTGCAAGATCAGGCTCTGCTGTTGGCCCTAATGGAGCTCTGAGATAGCTGGACCCCGTCACCTCCTGATGGCACTCTTGTGCCTTAGGATTTAGGGTTTGTTCTGCCCATTGCAAACTTGGCTGTAAAAATCAGCATCTCGGAGTCACAGTCCATGGAGGCCCAGCAAAAGCCCAGCTCCCAGTAGCTCACAAAGCAGAAGAGACTATAGGTCAGAGGCTCACGCACAGCTGGCATAGTCCTTATCCTTCCCGCCCCCCCTCCCCCCCCCACACACACACACTGTGTCACAGGCCTGGCTTGGACAGGCACGGAGACCAGAGCTGCTCTGAGCAGATTTGAAGAGGCTCAGATGAGCCTGGTGGGGCAAAAGGGAAACCAAGCCCCCTTCTCTCCTCAGCGGGGTCAGAGGCACAAAGCAGAGTCTGGGCACTAGCTCCTTTCAGTCCTGCTCTGACCCTGTTGTGGCGTTGCCACTGACTTTGCTGAGCTTTGGACCAGCCCCGACCGCCAGTGCAATCCTATCACCATCCATTGATCAGCGAGGGGAAGGTTGGGTATGTGCCAGCCTCCCTGTCTCTGAAATTCAGGCACTCACCAAACTTGGGTTCGGCTAAAGTTCAGCTGCAAAACTTCCATTGGATTGCGCTAGAGCCAGCTGAGAAACCTCAGATATAAGCCTGATACCGCCCATGCCTGCCCTCCTTCCCACTCCCTTCTGGTGAAACCTAAACCTGGGCGTGAGCTGTGCGGCTGGCCCTTATTTCTGTAGTTGGCTAACGCTGACCTCCCAAACCAAGCAGCCCTGGGCCAAGGGCCCGCCAAATGCTGCAGTTCAGCCGTGGTTTTCTAGACACATTTTTCCACTCGTAACAGTATTTGTAGCAAAAAAAGGAAAAAACTATGCAGCACTTTAAAGACGAACAAGATGGTTTAATAGGTGATGAGCTTTCGTGGGCCAGACCCACTTTCTCAGATCTGAGGAAGTGGGTCTGGCCCACGAAAGCTCATCACCTATTAAACCATCTTGTTCGTCTTTAAAGTGCTACATAGTTTTTTCCTTTTGTTTTAGCAAGATCAGACTAACACGGCTACCTCTCTATTAGTATTTGTAGCAGGCAGTAAGTGGTGGCTGCAGCAGAAATCAGGCCCCATTGTGCTGGGTGCTACATATTAGCATCTGGATGGGGCTAGTACTGGTGGTGTTCAGTAGCCACCTAGGGCGTAAGGTGCTTGCAGGTGATCTGAGTTATTCTGTCTGGTTCTCCTGCGCTGGGCAAAGAGCTGCAGCAGATTTATTTCCTGTTCTCCAGTCTGTCAGGGAAGCTCAGTTGTTCCAGGCACAGCCCCTAATACCACAACAAGCAGGAGCCCCAGCCCACGAGCCTGTTGTACTTGGTGCCCAAACCCACAACAAAGATGTGTGTCCTGCAAAGAGCTCAGGTGCTCACCAGCTGAGGCCGAGAGAAAGGACCATTTCCAGTCTGCAGATGGCAGGACAGAGGCCCGGGAGGGAAGGACACTTGGGCTGTCTACACTGGCGGGTTCTTGCACAAGAACACGTCCATGTGCTTTTGCACAAGAGCATCCATGGCAATGTAGACACTCTCTTGCGCAAGAAAGCTCCGATGGCCATTTTAGCCAGAGGGCTTTCTTGCACAAGAAGCCCCTGCTATGCATCCACATTGCCCTCTTGTGCAAGAGGGCTTACACCTGTTAGAAAAGAGCGCAGCTCTTGCACAAGAAGCCCTGTCTTCCAATGCCGTACTGTAAATCTTCTTGCGCAAGAGCGGGCGGGCAGTGTGGATGCTCTGCAGGTTTTTGCGCAAGAACGCACCAGTGTAGACATAGCCTAGGTGTAGTGCCCTGCCAGAAACTAGGTCTAGCACCCTGCCGGGGTGGGGAGAACAGCTTTTCCTTTAAGCCTGGGAGTTACAGATCTCCACAGACTTCTGTTCCCCAAGTGACCGAGAGATTGATCCTGAAGAGCAGTGAAACTAACCTCAGTGCTTTAACCAGGGCCCATGAGCCTGTAAATTCACATTCTTCATTCTCTCTCATATATAGTTGAAACTTAATTTGGATTAAGCTAGGGTGTAATGTCAAAGCATAATGGTTATTCCAGATTATTGGCAATAAAAAATTATTACAGGTTTGGAACGGGACCCATATGAAGAGAGATTAAAAAGGACTTGGATTTTTCAGCTTGGAAAAGAGGAGAATGAGGGGGGGATATGATAGAGGTCTATAAAATCATGACTGGTGTGGACAAAGTGAATAAGGAAGAGTTATTTTCTTGTTCCCACAATATAAGAACTATGGGTCACCAAATGAAGTTAATAGGTAGCAGGTTTAAAACAAACTAAAGGAAGTTTTTCTTCACGCAGCGCACAGTCAGCCTGTGGAATTCCTTGCCAGAGGATGTTGTGAAGTCCAGGATTTTAACAGGGTTCAAAGAAGAACTAGCTAAATTCATGGAGGTTAGGTCCATCAATGGCTATTAGCCAGGATGGGAAGGAATGGGATCACGTGAGGATTACCTGTTGAGTTCACTCTCTCTGGAGCATCTGGTATTGGCCGCCATCGGCAGACCGGATACTAGGCTAGGTGGCCCTTTGGTCTGACCCAGTCTGGCCGTTCTTCTGATTAGCTATTCTGGAGTATACATAGACAAACCTGTAGGCACTTATATAGTCCCTGTTACCAAACTAATGGAAGACTGTTGTATAAATCACAGGGTTGATCCTGATCTCCCGCTACTAACCCCAGTGATTTCATTAGAGTTACGCCCTCGGGAGGGCTGGATTCTGCACAGCTCTCTGGCTGGGATCCAGCAAAGATGTTAAGCACACTGTTGGACTTTAAGCACAGCTGTAGCCCCATTGAAGTCAAGTGGAATGACCCATGAGCTTCAAGTTCAGAATCTGGTCACGTGCTTGTTGGATTTCTCCTTTGCACTGGTGTAAAATGAGAATTAGGCCTATGTTATTTTTTCAGATGGGTCCCTTGGGGAGGCAGGAGCTGTATCTTGCCAATGCGTTGGCCAACTGACCTCCATTTTGCACCAGTCACGCCAGCCCCACCCCCCGTGTTGCATGCCCGTTTGAGGCAATCGGCCTAGGCCTGTGGCTTTTGCAGCACGTAAGGGGAAAATAATCTGCCATGTACAGAAAGTCTGCTGCAGCCTCACAGGTGGAGTCGGGCCTCCTGTTTCCAAGAGCCTAGTGCAAAGCTGCCCCATACCACCTCCCTCATTCTGGGAGTCACCTTGACCTAACCCGGATGCCAAACTTGTAATAACGGAGGGAGCCCCTCCCACCAAAGAAGAGTGCTCTTGTGCATATTCAGGCCAGCCCCTGCTAAAATCCCATGGGAAAAAGAACTTAAATGACTTTCTTCCAGCTTTTCTCAGCTGCTCCCATTAGCCTAGGCACTATGTGCGGTCCCCTGTCCCGTGCCAGTGTTTCCTGTGCTTTTAGGACACCAGAAGATTGTTCCAGCCTCAGAAAAGGAAACCATGAAATGATTTTTCTTGTCATTACAATTCGCAGAACTAGGGGAGGGAGGGGGCTGTGTGTGTGAGAGAGAGAAACCTGGCCTGGAGTGATCTCAAAGCCACGACAAAGAACGTTACATGCCCAGGTTTTGAAGAGCCTGGATGGGATATCAGGGTACAACTAGTCTGCAGGGAGGTTTTGGGATACCAGAGGTATCCTGGAAAAAAAAAAAAAAAAAAAAAAAAACTCTGCCATGTCCAGAGAATGTGTTTGCTCTTCTGCTTTTTTTTTTTTTTTTTTTTTTTGCAGAAGAGCAAACATGCTCTTTCAGAAGCCCCCTATTCCTCATTCCACAAGGAAGAGGGGGGCTTTCAAAAGAGGGTGTTTTTCCAAAATTTGGCCCAGTCTAGATGGGCCAAATTTCGGAAAAGCCTTTTCTGACAAGCGTATTGGGAAAAGATACGCAAAAGATACGCAAAATTTTTCCAATAGATCCTCGCAGTCTAGACGTACCCTCAGAAAGATGAAATGGACATATGGGAAATGACTCTTTCAATAGTGCCTGTGATGGGGTGCAGGCTCAGGAGACTCCTCGGGGGTGCTTTCCAGGGTGCTAACAAAGCCACTGACACTCACCTCCTTGCTCTCTGGGGCTTACCACCCTGTCCTACTGGGCCAGCTCACCTGGTGTCCCGCAGCCAAGGCTCAGAGCTGAGATCAACCCCTCCCCTCCCCCCTGCAGGAGTAATACAGGCACTGAAACTTCAGATCCAAGGAAAATGCAGTTTTGGGCCAAGCTTCCAGGAAAACCACTCCCCAAATGGGATCAGAACCCCAAATAAATTTAGGTAGGCCCCTTTAACAATGAAATGAGGATGTACACACTGATTGCTCCCCCCAGGTAACAATTATTTACACTGGGCTTGATAGTAAATAAAAGTGATTTTATTAAGTACAAGCAGTAGGATTTAAGTGGTTGCAAGTGAAAACAGGCAGAGCAAAGTAGATTACAAATTTAAAATAAAGACACCCCCACGTAGCTAATATTAAACACTTAACACAAACTCATTACAAACTAAAAAAACCCCACAACAAATGGTCTGGTAGCACTTTATAGACTAACAAAACATGTAGATGGTGGTATGAGCACTCGTGGGCACAGCCCACTTCTTCAGATGACCGGAGTTTTGAGTTTAGGATGTGCAGACCCAAAATAAATAGGAGAGAAGGGGGGGGGGAGGGGGGAGAAGGCGGAGGGGGAGACAGGGAGCAGAGAGTATAGAAAATTAAATTATCATGCTAATGGACTCAGTCGTGATGAAGGATGGTTGAGACACTATATACCTAACAGTCAACGAAGGTGCAAACAGCTCTTTGTGTAGATTCCTGTCAGGAAGGATACTATTAATTGACTTTGATTCTTATCTGCTTTGTTTTAACTACCTAATCTTCAGATACTTACTGATCCCCTCCACGTTCCTGATTTTCTATACCCTCTGCTCCCTGTCCCCCACCTCTTCTTTCCTCCCCTCCCCTTGTCTCCTGTTTATTTTGGGTCTGCACATCCTAAACTCAAAACTCTGGTCATCTGAAGAAGTGGGCTGTGCCCACGAAAACTCACGATACCATCTACATGTTTTGTTAGTCTATAAAGTGCTACCAGACCATTTGTTGTTTTTTTCTGTACAGACTAACTTGGCTACCCCCTGAAGCTCCATTACAAACTAACTCTAAAGAAAACCCAATACCTCTTCTTATTCCAGTTAAGCCTCCAAACTTTAGTTATCCTCTTGGGTGTGCCATGTCAGCCAAAGACTGAAAAACTTTGCATCTTAAATCACCTCCCTTTCAGGTGGGAATTCTCTGTTTTAAGTTCTCCCCTTTCATGGAAAAATTACCTGGTCTGCCCCTAGCAGTTAGGGATGTCACATGACTTCCGAAGACCAACCACTGCTTAGACTTGAAGAACAAAGTAGCTTGTTTACAGGTGATCAGCCAGACATTGAGGAAGACACCCTGGATGGCTTTCATTTGCATATTTAAAATCATAAGCCGTTCCACGCGCCATCTGTCTAACTTTACGCACAAGAGTGATACAGACACCAAAATATGAGCTACAGATCCAGCAGACTGGGGTATTAAAATGGATCGATCACATGAGGTATTTTGTCCAAAGCATCTTCAAGTGATGTGTGTTTGTACCCAATTAGTCAATTTCATGAAGCGGGGGCAGAAGGCTGCCACAGTGCCAACCTCTGGCATTCAAAGATGCCGAGTCAGGCCCTCCCTGGTGTGGGCCCAGCTCTGCAGGTGGCATTGCCCATCTAGCTTGCTTCAGGTAGGGGTGGGGATGAGCTGTATCGGTGAAAGCCCAGCATAGGCAGTGGGTTTAAGAGATCAAGGGAGGCTAAGCTTATCCAAATAGGCAATCCACTGGCTTTGGAGCATGCCATCACCTAAAGGGTGGACACCCCAACCTGCGCTTCATCCCAAGACCCCACACTCATCCTTCCCCTCTCCCCACCCGTGAGGCCCTGGTCTCCATCCACTTCTTTCTGTCCCCGTTCCACCCACAAGGGGGCCTCCCGGGGTGGGGGGAAGAAGTTAGCACATGAGTGGCGAGCAGCTGGCAGGGAGGGGAGGGGGCTGATTTGTGAATTCCCCCCCTCCCCCTTGCATTTCACAAGAATGCATTCAGGTCTGGAATGGTCTCTCTGTCTGTGTAGCACCTACCACAATGGGACCCTGAAATTGGCTGGGTGCTCTACATCAGGGGTGGGCAATATCAGGGCAGCAGTTCACTAGGGTTAGCCCCTGGCAGGCTGCCAACACTATGTTTACCTGCATGGCTGCAGGTACTGGCGATCGCAGCTCCCGTTGTCCACAGATTGCTGTTCCTAGCCAATGGGAGCTGCAGGAAGCGGCGCAGACCAGGACATGACTTCCCAGAGCTCCCATTGGCCAGGGAAGGCGATCCATGGCCAACAGAAGCTGCGATCGCTGGTACCTGCAGAGGCACAGGTAAATATAGTGGGAAGGGAGGGTGAGAGGGGCTGCCAGGAGCTAACCCTGGCAGAGTGGATGTGGCCCATGGACCGGTATTTGCCCACCCCTCCACTACATATTATAACTCATCCTGATTAAGAGACGGCCTCAAAAACAAAGATTCTCCTTTGTAAAGCTCTTCATGGTAGCACAGAAGTTCTAGGAGTTCCTGCCATAGGCCAGGACCCCACTGTGCTAGGCGCTGTACATCATCTGTTTGGTGTATTATAGTAGTGGCCAGGAGCCCCGGTGACAGACCAGGCCGTACAAAACGCAAGGACGGTTCATGCCCCAGTGGCGCTGCAATCCAAGCTTTGGGACCTGTGGCTGAAACGCACAGTACAAGAGCCAAGATTTCCTCAGGGAGGATTCTTTGCTATCTCTTGACGGCTACTTCATCGGCCCCTTGTGAAATTCAGCACACCGCCGCTTGGAGGATTTGAAAAAGGGCCAGTGGGGGCATGCGGGGGGGGGGGGGGGGGAAGAAATCAAAGTATCCTCTGTGGCTAGCCTCTATGGTATTACACTGACCAAACCCCAACCTCTCCTCCTCCCTTTGCCAGCAGAAAGCCTGGGGGGCAGCTGCACAACCCGATAAAAAAACCCAGCCTGTTTGGTTCCGGCTACTCAGCAGCGCACCCCTGTTGGGACACTGGTTAAGGAAAGAGCCAACAAGCGCAGGTCCCGGGATTTCCATTGTCAAGCTCTTTCCCACTTCTATTTCCCCCAGACCCATCAGGGAGCTAAAACGGCTGAGCAGGGCTTGGCTCCATCCTGTCCCCAGGATGAAATACACCTGCTTAGAATCACACCTGTGTCCTGCTTTGGAGGACCCTTAGGCTGCTGCTCATCCTCTGAGGATCAGTGGGTTGCCAGGTGTCCGGTATTCACCCGGACAGTCCAGTATTTTCACCTTCTGTCCGGTAAAAAAAATTCAGCCAGACACCTGAGAAGTTCGGTATTCTCTGAATTTTTTCCCTGGCCAGGAAGCAAAAATGCCGGGCACCTGGCAACCCTACACACACTCAGTGCTCAGCTTCCCCCCTGCCCCCAGAACCCCCCAGCCCCCAACACCCCCAGCCCCCCAACCCCAGCCCCCCATGCTTACCTGGGTCCCCAAGGCTGCTGGCACAAGATGGCTGCCTGCCAAAAGACCTAGGGGAAGCAATGCTTCCCCTGGCTCTTAGGGTATGTCTAGACTATGTGCCTCTGGCGACAGAGGCATGTAGATTAGGCTACCCGGCATAGGAAAATGAAGCGGCAATTTAAATAATCGCCACTTCATTTAAATGGCTGCCGCGCTCTGCCGATCAGCTGTTGAACAGCTGTTTGTCGGCAGCTCCTGGCAGTCTAAACGCGCCTCGGTCGACAAGGAAGCCTTTGTCGACTGGTGCAGGTAAACCTGGTTTCACAAGGCATACCTGCGCCAGTCGACAAAGGCTTCCTTGTCGACCGCAGGCGTTTAGACTGCCCGGAGCTGCCGACAAACAGCTGTTCAACAGCTGATCGGCAGAGCGGGGCAGCCATTTAAATTTAAATGAAGCGGCGATTATTTAAATTGCCGCTTCATTTTCCTATGCCGGGTAGCCTAATCTACATGCCTCTGTCGCCAGAAGCATGTAGTCTAGACGTACCCATAGTGCTCAACTGCTCCCCTGTTCCTATCCCTCCACTCACTCTTAAGAGGGACATACTGTTTTATTTTAATTTTTTTTTGGCTTAATAAGTCCTTGGAGTCTTTCCCCCTCACCCCCCAACAACTTTGGTCTCCCCCCTTTTTTCTTCCCCTGGTGTTTTTTTGTTGGGGGGGAGAGGGAGGGTGTTCAGTATTTTTGTTTCAACCATCTGGCAACCCTAGTGACAAAGGGTGGGAGGCAGCCTAGGACCAAGCAGGGGGCTGGAGGGGTCAGATTCCAAGGGGCGGCTGAATCTGGCTTGCAATAGTAGTGACCACGAGTGGGAAGAGTCTATGGATACTTGCAGGGCTCAGCACCAAACAGGGAGGGCCAATTGGGAGGGAACCAGGAGGAAAGGGATGAAGAAGCCACTGGTGAATCTGTGGCGCTTCCCAGCACTCACCCTCCTAACAAGGCTGCTTTTTGCCACCCACCCACCTTTCCACAGTGCTCCCTCTGCTCAGCGCCGCCCTGATCCTGCAAGCTGCTCCACCCAAGCCTGGACAGGGTCCCGTCAGCCTCCAATGGGCTCTGCACAGGCACGTGATCTGGGCCTAAGGCAGAAAAGCCGGCTAGCCACCAAGACAACATTGTAGATTATGAAAATGAAGGAAGATGATAAAGGCAGGGAGAGCAGCGGATTGGGAATCAGGAAACCTGGGGTCCTTTCCTACTGCCAAACAACCCTCAGATGTTGGCTAAGGCAGGTCTGCACCTGATGCCTCAGTTTCCCCTCTCAACCACTATGTTTAGGCTGTGAGCTCCTGGGGGCAGTGACCAGAAGACAAGTGGTGCCTGGCACAATAGATGGAGCAACAGCCCTGGCACTAATGACACCCTAACTGGCGGGCAAAGGATTAATGGCTTCTCATCTCTGGATGCTTTCGCAAAGCCCCGAATTCTAACAAGGAAGGTGAGTGGCAGCTTGGCTCCCCTGGATGGGCCTCTCCTCTTCTCAGCCAGAGGGGGAACAGGCCCAAAACAGCCCTCTCAGAGCCTGGCTGCCTCCCCATTGGCACAACAGACAGAGCCAGAGCAGCCTCACCCAGCTCGGGAGAAGCACCCAGTACCAGCCTGTCCAAGAGGCTTACGTGTAAACGAGCAAGTTCAGGGTAAGAAGGCTGCATCCCTCAATTAACAAAATCCAGGCGAGCAGGCAGTCCAGGCTCTGGGGCTATGTGGCCAAGAAGCAGATTGAGGAGCTAGTTGCTGTGTTAGGGACACTTGTTTGCTAGAGGAACTAGGCTGAGACCCACTAAAACTCATCTCAGAGGCCACAAAGGCCAGGCCCTCTCTCAGCATGAATTGTGCAGCAGGAGTGTGTCTGCTCTCAGGGAAGACATCCCCCTAAACTGTGCCTAGGATTTGACACAAACAAGTCACTGTCAGACTCAACACAGAAACCATCATATGGAGACCCAACTCTCTCACACACACACACACACACACACACACACACACCCACCCCGCTCTTACATTTTCGTTATCACTTTGGCTTCAGCTTTGCCATCGCTGGCTAGCTTTGGGTTTGTTTTATGACACTTCATTCGTATGTGACTTGGTTCCATTTCATCTGGACGCCGCCAGCCCCACTGCCAACTCATAAAAAGTCTTACAGCAACCTCGCCAATCAATTTCCGTCCTGACATGGGACTGTGTAGAATGCACGAGCGTCAACAACATTCAGGATGAATTCTGAAGGGGAAAGTTAACAGGACTCATCTGCCTATGTACCTCCTGATTCAAATGCAACAGGTGCCCAGCTGGCCTCTAGTCCAGTATTTCTCAACTTTTTTTTTTTTTTTTTTTTTTTAAACACACTAAAGTACCCCTAAAAAAAGTTATAAGTATCTCCAGTACCTACAGACACACAATTTTTTTCTACCATTGCAACACATTTGTTTAAACAACTTAATCATAGCTGGGCAGGCGATGGAATTTTTGGGTGTAAAAAGTACAAAAATAATAAAGTGCCATAAAACTTAAAACAAAAATTCAGTTTTCTCCAAATTTCAGTTGTGTTGACATACGTCCCACCCCAACTTCTCTCGAGTACCCAGAGGGTACTTGCACTGTTGGTTGAGAAACACTGAGCTAGGGAATTGTCCCTAGTCTATCCATCTCCCCCCCGCCCCAGCCCGCAATAGTTGTTTAGTGATAACAACAGCCCCTTGGATAGATCATGCTTGGAATCTGAACCCACAATCCCTGGTTTTACAAGCAGGAACAGCTACTGTGGGAGCTGAAGGACCTGTGATGGGTAAGTAGTGGATTAATCAGCCTCTCACATGAACCAGCCCCTAGACAAAGCTTGGATCTTTTTATCAGACCTTTGTTTACTGGCCCAGCATCTATCACTTGCCCCAGGAGCTGATGTGGGCGAAGGACTACAGTCTGTCAGACCCCACTAATCACTTTGCTGCCATGAGTGCTTTCAAAACAGGACCGTGTGGTTGTGGGCTGTGCACATGCTGTGTGCTCCCCACCAGACTGGCGAAATGATCCCATCTGTAGGCTTTGCATGCATCACGGAAAGAGGAGACAAGATTCTAGCAGTGGAGCTGAGGAAGGAGGCTCAGTTTCCTGCTGCCTCTATGGTATAACCCTCTGAAAGGGGTACAGATCAATGCCTGGTGTTAGCCAGTGCTCACCTGCTATGGTATCTTAGGAGGGCATCTCTAAGGCAGGTAGAGCAGAAGAATGCAAATGCTGGCTGTGTCTAGCTACATAGCATTCATTGTGCCCTCATTTCAGTTAACTTCTCCCGGATTTCTGCCCCCACACCCTCAAGTCCTCATACAGGAATCCCAAATTCTCTCCCTAAAGACATTTCCTAAAACCCCTAACTTAACAGATCCCTAATTATTAGCACCACCTCCTCAACTACCAGGAGATCTTTCAAAGGATCCTTATTCAAAGCAGATCCTGAAGAGCTTTCCATGAATTCCCCCCTTCTCCACTTACTCTGCACACAGCAGTAGATCCCTAGTCCCCAGTAGATCCTTGTCCTCTCCTACAGTAAATCCCTCGGCTTCCTCCTCAGTGGATCCATAACCAACAATCCACCCAGGAGATCCCCAGCAAATCCTGCCTAAATTCCAACATGAGTGGTGATATTTGCCCCTCTCCCCCTTAGAGCCTACATGGGGTTTCCATGAGCCATAGCAGCCTGCATTTTCACTCTGGCCCAGTGATTTTAGGGGCCTGACTTGAGACACCTTCAAGGAATTTAAGGAGTCAGATTTTTCAGAAAGGGACAAACACCTGCCTTTAGAAAACAAGGCCCCTGTGAGATGGCTCAGAATGAGCAGCTCCCAAAAAGAAACCTCCCAAATCTCATCTCATTTTTGAGCAAACAGAGGGTATTTTGCTTCCTGTCCTCAAAACATGACCATGTGGCTGTGAAAATGCTGTGTGCTTCCCCCCTTCCCCCCCCCAAGAAGAGGCTGCATTTTGATGACTGGCCAAATGATCCCATTTGTACAGAGTTTAAGTGCTTTGGGATCCTTCAGGCAAAGCATGCTAGAGAGCTCTTACCTGGGAAGAGGGTGATCCTCACTATCCTGCAATCCTAGGGTATCTCATCCCTTTGCACTGCCTTTTAAAGACAGCCTACTGGGGTGAGGCAGCTACTACAGCAGCACAGAGGAATAGCACTCTTTCTCCTTGCTGGGCACTATTTAAAGGAGCTGGGCTTTTCTGATTGGTTGCTGGGCTGTGTTGCAAAGCATCATGGGCACCGGTGGGTTATCACTGCCCAAAGGGGGCTGGGCTTGGGAAGAAACTCTGTGGATAGGACTGCCAAGGACTAGACAGCTACAAAGGGAGAGGTGAATGGAAGTCAGACCCAGCCAGCAGAGACCAAAAAGCTAACGAGATGCTGGGGCTCAATGTTATTCCCTGTGCAGAAGGGAAGCAGGTTGCTTAAGTGGCAGAGATGTGCCTAGAACCTGGGCTCCTACTGGTATGCTCTGGCCATAGGCCTCACTGTGCTTAAGGGTAGGGGCATGAGGCTGGTATGGCCTTGGCCTGCCAGGCTGAAAGCAGCTGCCCAGGCTTTGCCAGAGAACAGGGGCTAGCAGCTGGGGTTTCGGCAACTCAAACCCTCAGGGCATCCAGTGATTACCTGCCTGCATCTGCTGGCAGAGATGGCACATTTGGCAAATCCCAACAGACCCCAGCCTGCACTGGGCAGTCAGAGGGATCTTTACCAATGCCAGGTGCACCCTTAGCTGCAGAACTGGCTGCACCTTCTGCAGTGAGCAGCCTCTTGGGCCTCATATTTCACAGGAGACACATAGGGCCAACATCCTGCTCGAGTCACTGCATCCTCCCAGTCAACATCCTCCCAGCAGGGCTCCCTGAGAAGGGCCCTGGCTGACAGTTCACCCAAGGACTTTGCACATGGTGTGGGGCCCCTCAGGTCTGTGACTGGCACCCTCAGCTTTATAACTTGCCCCTATCCCGCAGAGCCAGACCTGCCTGCGGTCAGCCTCTCCGGACAGATTTAACCCCCTCAGTGAGGCTATGTCTACACTTGCGGCTTCTTGCACAAGAAATATGCAAATGAGGCTAAGTGTGGAAACTCGCCAAGCCTCATTTGCATACCTAATGAGCCACCATTTTTGCAGAAGAGGCTCTTGCGCCAGAAGGAGCTGTCTACACTGCCCCTTCTTGCGCAAGAAAACCCCTCTTGCACAATGCTGCTACGCCGATTATTTTCAGGAACAGCGGCATTGCGCAAGAGGGTTTTTCTTGCGCAAGAAGGGGCAGTGTAGACAGCTCCTTCTGGCGCAAGAGCTTCTTCTGCAAAAATGGCCGCTCATTAGGTATGCAAATGAGACGTGGCAAGATTCTACCCTTAGCCTCATTTGCGTATTTCTTGCACAAGAAGCTGCGAGTGTAGACACAGCCTAAGAGTGGGAGCTGTAGCCCTGGCTTTGGAGGGCACCAGCCAGCAAGGCTTGGAGTACCCCAATCAGGGGTCTAAAGGGAGCAGGGCAGGATCTTTGGTGGGGATCCTGTTACTTTGGGTGGGTTCTGGCCTCCGGAAAGGGCTCAGCCCCAGCATGAAATGATTAAGCCTTTTCAGTAGCCACATCAAAAGGCCTGATGCCTAAGGCAGTGGTTTTCATTCTTCTCACAACCCAACTGAATTGTGGAAGCTGATGACCCAAGTTACATCTTTTGACTATCGTGTGGGCTCTAGGTGTGTGTGTGCGCAGGAATGAGGGTCTAGGGTGCAGGAGGGGACTCTGGGTTGTGGGGGAAACTCAGGGCTGGGGCTTGGTGCTCAGGATTACTTCTAGCAGCTCCTGATCAGCCGCACAGTAGGGATCCCGTAAACCTGTAGAATGTAGTTATGCCTGAACCCACTGAAGTGTGAGGGTGGGTGCCTCTATTGAGGTGACACCTGAGCCCGAGAAACAGGTGTGGGTGAGTGCCTCTAGTGTGTGTGCATGACATCATTTTGTGCGGGTAACAAGCAGAGGTGAGAAAGCCCTTCAGGGTCAGAGGCTGACCAATGTGGGGGGGAGAGGGGGGAGCATATGGGCTAGCTGAACCACATTCTTCACCTGCCCTTTTGATCAGGGACCAAACCAGCTGGGGCCCCCAGGCAGTGCAGAGGCAGGGCACATCAGTCTGCCCGTGCTGGCCTGAGAGATGTTTGGGCACAAAGGGCTCTGTCTCCAGCTAAACCTATTGGCCTGCCCCCCAAGGAAGGGTTGGCAGGACCAAGTCCCTGGTTGTCCTCCTCCTCTCACCGTAGCAGCTGCATTTAAGCTCTGCTCCAGTGCCTTGAGAGCAGCCCAGGACAGGCAGCCCAGTGCTTCTTTGGCTCTTAGCCCCATTCACCCCTGGAGAAGCTGCAGGAGGCAGAGGGGAAGGGTGCCGAGTGTGGGTGACATCACTCCCCGTTCTGGTAGGATGTCTGTGGAGTTCTGATCTCCAGCCCAGGTGAGAGCCCTGTTCCTGCAATAAGGTATTTCCTATAGGGGACTCTCCACCTTCCATTTCCTCCCTTCCCCCCACCGCCGACTGGGATCAGCACAATCAGGTCTGGCATCAGGCTGGATACCTGGGAACAGAGCATTTGGTGCTTTTCTATTGACCAGGTAAGTCACTGGTGGCCGCTTCTCCCAGCGCTCTCCCCATGCTCCCCAGAGAGCTTCTGGCCTCCAGCTGTCCCAATGCTGAGGCATGGTCTGAACAAACCCCCAACAGCAGCAAGAAAGAGCTGATTCACATGGACAGTGGCCTGGAGTCTTTTATTAGTAGCCACAAGTGTTCAGGCGTCCTGCGTCAACTGAGAGCAACGTACAGCAGCAGGGACAGAGGAGAGCCGGGTGGGTTCATGGTCCTGGGCAGAGAGTCCCGGCTGGGAGAGATGGAGAGTTCCTGCATGTTTGCAATGAGAACCGCCCACAAACCCCGACAGTGTTTACAAGAAGCCAGGTAACCCTAGCTGCCTTCTCATCTGGCAGGGGGAAGAGTCCCACGCAGGAGGATTTCAACAGTCCAGACTTCCAAGGAGAACTCCCCAGAACAGCTTGGTGAGGCCTTTACTCCTTGGATGCCGCCTGCTGGGCCAGCCAGTATTTGTAGCGCTTGGTCTTTGGCCTCATGAAGTTCACCACAGACATGGGCACCCTGACGGTGTCCAAGCCATTCACCTGCAACACACAAGCCCAGGATGGAGATGTGGGTTAGGGCCTCAGACAAGGATCCTGCCCCCTGCTTCCAGTGAACCGGCGCAAAGTGCCAGGCTCCTAAGCTGGCAGAAAGTGGCTGGGCCCCCTGCGGCTCCCTCCACAGCAGGTTGTTTCTGTTGGTCAGATGTTAAGGGTTTCACGGGCAGGAAACACTCGCTAGGCCTGAGATCAGAGTGCACCCAGGGCAGGTCCAGACACAGGCACACGAATGCATCAGAGAGGGGAAAAGATTCAGAGTTCCTTCACAGTGTAGCTGAAAGGGCGAGTTCACCTTTAAAACCCTTCGTGCTTGTTACAGCTGATATGACAGGCCGTGCCTCTCTCTCACTCTCACCCCTCCTCACTCTGACACGGGTCTGCCTTGTGTGCCTGCACTGTCGGTACCAGGGCCTTCACGGCTGCAGCTTCCCCCCTCTGAAATCTCCTGTCTCCCTCCGGTTCCATTTCAAATCTCAGCCTGCAACATCAGCTCCTTTCTCCCTGTCTCTCCCTCTCAGCGTTCGGCCATGCTGCTCTCAGGTTTTTGGGGTTAGTGTGTCCAGAAGATAGCGGTACCTTCCAGGCCTGTCACTCGCAGAGCTGCAGTAAACAACTTGGAAACGTAGCACACGTGCTCACATGCATTGGGGATTCCATATAGCAAATTAAGCAGGAAGCTACACACATTGGCACAGCTATAATGGACACCAAATGGACACTCATCCTGCAAGTTTCAGAGCTGGCTTCTCCTCCCCCAAGTGGGCAGGAAGGACAAAAGATGAATAGAAATGCAGCAGGCGAAATTCTTTTCTGCCTTGGACCGGTTTTACAAAATGCCTCCGGGGGGGTAGGAAAGAGAGACCTTTAAAACCTGACTCCTCTCTGCTGTGGGGGTGCCAGAATGTCTAACAAGAGTAGGGGTTTGTCTGTGGCTAGGCCAAGTTCTCCTGCCCTTCCTTGCCTTTCTGTCTACCCATCTGATAGCCCTGAGGGGGCTACGTTCCCGTGGGTATCCAGTTTATAAAGCACTCTGGAATGTGAGGCGGTGCAGATGGGGGATGCAGCAGTAACTTCATGCTGAGGATCTCAAAGCAGCTCAGTCAGCAGCAAAGCTGCCCAATTCCCCCCTCCCTGCAAGATGCAAACAAATATTTTCTCAGTGTTACACAGAGGATAAATGAGGTCCAGAATAGGGAAGTGACTTGCCCAAAGCCACCAGTGAACATGTGGCCAGAGCTGAGATCAGGATTTGTGTCCCGACTCCCATTTCCCTGGTTCTAGCCAGCAGCTATTGCCGCTGTCCAAACACAATGTGAAGGGTGACGGGGAAGGCAGAGCCATTTCTAGCTAAGGGACCTTCAAACGAAAGCAGCTCCCCCCTTTCCAACAAAATGGGCACTTACCGTCACCTCACACCAATATTCGCCCCACCTCGTGATGGGCTCGTCAGGCAGCTTCAGCGCTTGTGGAGTCACAGAGACTCTAAGCTGAAAGAATCAGTACCACAACTTAACCCCACAATGCTCATTCCAACCCAAGGCCAGCAGCTGCCTCCCCATTCTAACCACACACAGTAGCTTGAGGTTCAACACTTAAACTAGAGGGAACAAGGTGAACAAGGTGGTCTCCCCTATAAGGGCAGCAAGACTGGAGCCAGCAAGTCCTTTTCTGGGGCACTGTCCTATTAAGAACAGGTGTTTGGAAGTGGCTCCCCAGACTAGGGATGTAAAATCCCGTTTAATCAGTTAATTGGTTAAACCTAAGGTTAAGCAGGATAGGAGATGGGACCTCTCCAGCATGGC
Organism: Pelochelys cantorii; assembly: GCA_032595735.1. Taxonomy (NCBI): domain Eukaryota; kingdom Metazoa; phylum Chordata; order Testudines; family Trionychidae; genus Pelochelys; species Pelochelys cantorii. Next base: position 19,341,390 of record CM064349.1, on the reverse strand, counting down.
CAGAGCAGCCCCCCGCCCTCAGGGCTGCTGCCGGCCTTGTGCAGGATTACTGGCTCCTGCTCCAGCCCACGGCACAGTCCTGGCAGGGGGGGCTGTTCCCAGGCACCGGTTAACCATTACTCGGTCAGCATCCCTACGCCAGACGCAGCTGGGAACTGGGGGCCAGGTGACATGACTGCCTGCTGGAGCATGTAAAGGACACAGGTAGGGGAAGCCTGGAAAGAGAAGGGCTGGACAAGGAGGATCTGCTGCGACAGATGCCCAAGTGTTTGTGAGCTGAGAGGCCAGGAGATGGCAGAGACCTGCAGGGAGTAGCCAGGTACCAGCAGATGCTATCTGGCTTAACACTAGGATTTGCTGGGCCTTGTAAATTCTAACCCCAGCCAAGAGCTCTCTAGCAAGAACACAGAGGCCTTAGCCTCCCTCTAGATTTCTGATTAGCCCTCACTGATAAGTTCCTGAGGCTCCCCTCAAGCCACTCACTGAATTCCAACCCATGCTGAGCCAGCTCTGCTGTTTGGGATTGACTCTCAGCATCCCAGCAACGGAAATAAATGACCCCCCGCCCCTGAGTCCACACGCGAGCCCCAGTCACAGCTCGACCACACCAACGTTTTTCAGGAAGTGACGGGCAACGATCTCGTTATTCAGCTCCCACTTCACGTTGTTCTTCATCCCCACCTCCAGATGGCAGCTCCTCAGGAACTTAAGAGTCTAGGGAAGGGCAGGAGGATGACAGATGGGGAGCATGAGTGCAAGGAATGGCCGGGTCCGTTAAATTTCTAGCGAACAAGTGTCTGCATCACAAAGCCATGTTGGTAAGAGAACCCACGACGGCACGGCTCATGGAGAACGAACTCCCTTGCTCAGACCTCAGGAGGTCTCAGAAAGTCAGGGCCAAGTCACACTGGCAGGACCGCGTGGGGGGAGTTGGCTCAGTTTCACCCATGCTGCAAACACTGACCAAATGAACAACTCTACATTGTCCAGTGTCATGAACGGCTTGCTTTGTTTCAAGAGCTAGCCCAGGGTAAAGATGTTTCAGTGTTACCGATGTTGGACAAGTCTTGCCAAGATCATGTTAAGAGACAGGTACCACTGGCTGACTGAGCTTTCATTGTAATTCCAATTCAAAACTGGACTGAACAAAGCTACCCCCATCTCCCCTTTAGAAGGGATGATCGGGTCAATCATTTACATAACGCCATAGGTATGGAATGGCAGTTTCGATAAAGACAAGCTCTTTGCCCCTACAGACTCGCAGTCTCCATCTTTGTCCTTGCTTTTTATTGGGGAAAAAAGCTACATGAACAAACATCCTCATATAGAAATGCACCATCTCTAACCAGATCAGGTTCCTATTAATTTTAGTTTTGCTGGCTGGGACTCTCCAGTTCCCAAGACTCCTACATTTCACTGGAATCGCATGGCTGTTTTACAGACATTCACGTCTCCCCACCCCCACAACAACCTTTCTACTCACCTTTTCACCACTCTGGGTCTGAAGTCTCTCCAGCTTCCCTTCATTACGTAGCTATGAGGAATAAGATTGGTGGGGAAAGTGAGATGAATGCACCGTTAACAATGTGTCCCAGTTCATCTCAGCACTGTCCAAGATTTGGGGCTTACTTATGGAGCTCTCAGTTCAAAAAGCTTTAGTGCCAACTATCTCCCCATTCTGGGAATTTTGGGATAGGAACTCTCTGATGTGCTGTAGTGAGTCACAACACATTAATTTGTATTTCACTACCCAGCAAGTCCAGCAATTGTCAAAACCCCAGTCCTCACCTCACTTGGCAATAAAGTTTTAATAGCAAGGCTTTTTTTTTTTTTTGGCTTTGGTATAATAGGTTTACCCACGTATTCAGAGTTACATCATTCAAACTAGACAGCACTTGTCAAAGCAAGTGAAGATGGATTTTGGCAATGCAGAATCCTTGACTATTATGTGAATTTCAGTAACGCCTAGGAGCCCCAAATCAGCTGCCCGTTATCCTAGGGACATGTATTTCTAACAAAGTTGAATTTGTTAAATTTCCTGTTACTTTGCAGTTAATTAGTGTGTATCCTGGTCATTAGTAATGTTATCTTAACTGAAAGGTATTTTTCATACCACTCATTTTATGTGGGATACTAGAGACAATTAGGTTTAGTGCCACTGTCTTTACAGGGTTTTCCCAAATATCTCTCTACCACAGCTGCTCAAATCTTGCTAGCTAACAAAACAATCAGTAACGCATGCAAGTGCACACACAACTCTACAGGTTTAGTCTCCTAATTGCAAATCTAACATAGGATTAAAACAAAACAAAACAAAAAAAACCCCAGAAAACCCCAAATGAGCAGCAGTTTCACTCTGAAGTTGCAAAGCCTAGACATTTTGCGGAAAACAATAAACCTGCAGGACTTGGCATATTTCGTCCAATGAAATCACCCGTTAAATATTCAAACCAAATTCTAGTTTCTGGAAGGTTGCGTGCTGTTTGCACTGAATCCAGGGAGAAACTCAAATAGCTCAGGGCAGAATTCTGCACATCAGGGTAGCAGAGAGCACAATGTGGGATGGAAAGGCCATTCCTTCCTCAAACTCACCTTCATTTCCTCCTCAAACATTTTTTTGTTCTCCGGCGAGGCGTAAACGGCAAGCCCCTCAGAAAGAAGCTTGTTGCGACCCACAGATTTCTTCACAGAGACAATATCACCCCGGCTTCCCAAATCTGTGAATCAGACACACAGGGCAGTGTGACTTGGCTGGCAAACACAGTGCATAAGCCATTAGAGAGCTTTTATAGCTACACAGCACATTCCTCCCAAGAAGGAAGCCAGCGCACTTCGAACACAGGAAAAGGAAATGGCATTTCACAGAGATTTTGGAAAACAGGGCCTAAAAAGCCAAAATGTTTTGACTGAGGCAGGCAAGATGTTTGTGCGTTGTGTGTACTATCAGCTGCTTCACTGCACCTCACTTCATATCCAAAATGCATGAGCATGTATGTGTGAACCTAAGTCCAATGTATGTGTAATTACGGTGAAGGAAAAGCTGTGACAAGAAGATTTAAAAATAACTGCATTTAAAAATAAAACTGAAGGACACAAGTGGAGTGGTTGCCCTTACGCAGCGGTTAAAGCAGAGAACTGGGAGTCAGGACTCCTGGGTCAGGTCCTGAGGGGAGGCTTTAGCAGCAACACATTAATATTTATTTCCATATCACCTTGATACCTAAACTTCAAAACGCCAGTGATTTCCCAGCTCTGCCTCTGTATCTCTAGAAATAAAATGAGGAAAAGAACATGGGAGTCTGGTTCACTTCTCTGCTCTACCCATTAGATAGCACTGGTCTCATAATGCAGGGGTGGGGAACCTCCGGCCCAGGGGCCAGATGCAGCCCCCAGCTTGCCTAGATCCGGCCCTCAAGGCTCAGGTCTCCCCCCGCCCCCAGCACTGGGAAGCCTGCACTGGCATTCCAGCCCCCCCCACCGTGGGGCTGGAGCACACAAAATCACTAGGCTGGCCCCCCCCAGACTCAGGTGTGCAAAGACAATGTGGGGAGTGCCTTTCTCCTTCTCAGTTAGGGACCATGACTATGCGGGTTGGGTTTTGTTTTTTTGCTTCTCACTTGTGTGCAGCCCCCGACTGATTTTTCTGTGGGTCAGCAGCCTCCCGACTCAAAAAAGGTTCTCCGCCTGTCATAATGGATTGGTGAAACTCAAGAGAAAACGCAAGACTCTTGTGACAGTACCCAGCACAACCTTGTCTCGTTAGTACAGAAAGCAAATGCCCCCACTATGTGGAAAGGGGACTGAAGCTGCAATGGAAACCTACTGTCCACAGACTGAGTGAGAATCAGCTCCAGCTTCCCCTTGGGCTGGTGTTTGGTGTCTTCCACCAGCCTGTAGATGCGGTGCCTCCTTGGGTGCAGGCGAGGCGAGCGCCCTTCTTTGCTCAGCGGGACCTTCCACCAGCGCTCCACCACCACGGTGCCCTGCAGAGAGAGAGGGATCAGCTCGAGGGCAGGACATACCTGGAGGAGGGTGTATAACAGGGGGTACCTGGTCATTCTCCAGATACCACCAATGAGCAAGACCAACTCAGAGCACAACAATCCCCGAGCAGTGATCAGCCCATGGGGTGTCCTTCTTCAGATACACATCACCGCCCTCCCCCCTCGGCAGCAAGATCAGCCCAGAACAGGCCACCCTGACACCCCCCAGCCATCGGCCCAGGGCTTGAATGCCCATTCCCCCAGCCCCCTCCGAGGAGAGAGATGAGCCTGGATGTGACCCTCTCCTCACGTTCCTCCCGACCCCCCCCCCACGCGAGAGCATGTGACACTCCCCCCCCACACCGACCCCTGGGTCTGACCTACCCCTCCCCCCCACGCACACACCCCCGGCCCCAGGGTCTGACCCCCACACACACACACACCGGCCCCAGGGTCTGCCCCCTCCCCCCCATGCACACCCCCCCGGCCCCGGGGTCTGACCCCCTCCCCCCCATGCACACCCCCCCGGCCCCGGGGTCTGACCCCCTCCCCCCCATGCACACACCCCCCGGCCCCGGGGTCTGACCCCCCCCCCCCACGCACACACCCCCCGGCCCCGGGGTCTGACCCCCCCCCCCCCACACACACACACACCGGCCCCGGGGTCTGACCCCCCCACACACACACACACCGGCCCCAGGGTCTGACCCCCCCCCCACACACACACCCCGGCCCCGGGGTCTGACCCCCCCCCACACACACACACCCCGGCCCCGGGGTCTGACCCCCCCCCCCACACACACACCCCGGTCCCGGGGTCTGACCCCCCCCCACACACACACACCCCGGCCCCGGGGTCTGACCCCCCCCCCCACACCCCGGCCCCGGGGTCTGACCCCCCCCCACACACACACACCCCGGCCCCGGGGTCTGACCCCCCCCCCCCACACACACACCCCGGTCCCGGGGTCTGACCCCCCCCCACACACACACACCCCGGCCCCGGGGTCTGACCCCCCCCCACACACACACACCCCGGCCCCGGGGTCTGACCCCCCCCCCCACACCCCCCCCGGCCCCGGGGTCTGACCCCCCCTCACCCGGCTGAGCGAGAGGCCCAGCGCCCGGCTCGGCGCCCCCAGCTGCTCCCCGAGCCCCCGCAGCAGGAGGCCGCAGCCCCGGGCCGCTCCCAGCCGCAGCATCGCGCGCCCGACGGAAGGACCCGAGCGGGGCTGCCCGCGGCGCGCCTGACACGCACCCCGCGCTTCCGCCTCAGGGACCCGCCCCCCCAGCGTGCCCCATGGGACCCCTCTGAACCCCCCTCCCCGCCTCTTTCGGGCCCCCGGCTCCCCCACCCTCCTCACCCTCGCCCCCAGCCCATACGCAGCGGCGCCGGAACCATTTTTGGAGTGGGGGTGCTGAGCCACACCCCCACTCCTTACTTCTGCCTGGGCCACTCCCCATCCCCTGCACGTGGAGTCCCCAGGCGTGGGACTGGCGGCTGGCCGGGATCCCAGGGCTGAGCAGGGTGTGGTGGGCTGGCAGCCTAGCAGGGCACGAGGGGCTGGCAGCGGGGCCGAGGGCAGGGGTCAGCCGCGGGGCCGAGTGCAGGGGTCAGCAGCGGGGCCGAGGGCAGGGGTCAGCCGCGGGGCCGAGGGCAGGGGTCAGCAGCGGGGCCGAGTGGAGGGGTCAGCAGCGGGGCCGAGGGCAGGGGTCAGCAGCGGGGCCGAGGGCAGTGGTCAGCAGCGGGGCCGAGTGCAGGGGTCAGCAGCGGGGCCGAGTGGAGTGGTCAGCAGCGGGGCCGAGTGCAGGGGTCAGCCGCGGGGCCGAGTGGAGGGGTCAGCAGCGGGGCCGAGTGGAGGGGTCAGCCGCGGGGCCGAGTGGAGTGGTCAGCCGCGGGGCCGAGTGCAGGGGTCAGCCGCGGGGCCGAGGGCAGGGGTCAGCAGCGGGGCCGAGGGCAGGGGTCAGCCGCGGGGCCGAGGGCAGGGGTCAGCAGCGGGGCCGAGGGGAGGGGTCAGCAGCGGGGCCGAGGGCAGGGGTCAGCCGCGGGGCCGAGTGGAGTGGTCAGCCGCGGGGCCGAGTGCAGGGGTCAGCCGCGGGGCCGAGGGCAGGGGTCAGCAGCGGGGCCGAGGGCAGGGGTCAGCAGCGGGGCCGAGTGGAGGGGTCAGCAGCGGGGCCGAGGGGAGGGGTCAGCAGCGGGGCCGAGGGCAGGGGTCAGCAGCGGGGCCGAGGGCAGTGGTCAGCAGCGGGGCCGAGGGCAGGGGTCAGCAGCGGGGCCGAGTGGAGTGGTCAGCAGCGGGGCCGAGTGCAGGGGTCAGCCGCGGGGCCGAGGGGAGGGGTCAGCCGCGGGGCCGAGGGCAGGGGTCAGCCGCGGGGCCGAGGGCAGGGGTCAGCAGCGGGGCCGAGTGGAGGGGTCAGCCGCGGGGCCGAGTGCAGGGGTCAGCCGCGGGGCCGAGTGGAGGGGTCAGCAGTGGGGCTGAGTGGAGCCAAGAAGGGGAGGAGCAGCAGGGCAGAGTGGGTCCAGGCGGGAGCCAGTAGCAGAGCCCCCAGGCCACAGGGGTATGGGGCTAGTGGCTAGGACCCTGGGCAGCAGGGGCATGGAGCTAGGATGTCCAATACCTGGGGGTGCTGCAGCACCCTGCCCCCCCCGGCACCCGTCTCACACCTATGCTGTCAAGTCCCAATCTATGTTTCCAGCCCCCACCCCAATTCCTGAGAGCCCTATATCTGCTTGGTTTCCCAGCTCCCATGGCCTATGTATCCTTGTCTATGCCCCCTTCCCCCAATCACTAAACTTCAGCTACTTATTCTCAGAGGTCCCCATTTCTATGGGGTCGCTCCAGTTCCTAAAGGCCCCCTGGACAAATATATGAGTGCAACTGTATGACATTGTCTGTGCTGCCTGTGGCTCACTCCTCCTTTGCTAGAGCTCATGCTTCAGGGTTTCAGGTGTCCACCAGCATGGGTCAGGAAGGGATTTGCAGCTCCTGTCTATTCTGAGAGGGTTGGTTGGGGTATTTTAATCTCCTTCCTCTGAAACAGGGATCTCCCAAACTTTCCGCTGCCAGCACCACATCACTTAATCCTGCTTGTATGGTGGGCCGGAACAGGTCCATTATAGAAAATAAAATGCAATTTGGGATTTTCACAACTGGAGAAAAATATTTTGAAATGTGCTATGAATTGAAATAATATTTTCACTACAGTTTGTACATAGCTTGCCTTTGCCTGATGAGGAATGCCATCTTAATTAGAGTGAACGGTGGGCTTGATTCTGGCTGGCAAGAAATTCAATGTCTGGCTCTGAGAGGGACACAGATGTTCAGTGATTCTTGAGCTCATCCGAGATGTCAGTAATTTCCTTCTAGAAACCCCCAACTGCCACCAGCACCTTATGGTAGGCAATCCCCATATACAGTGTAAGAGATTATTCCTATCGTGAAGAGCTTACAGCTAATGTAGACAAGACCAGAGGGTGAGTGAAAGTTGGTAGGTGCGGGTAGTCATTTTATTTGAGGATTTTGCATGGTGAGGTAGGTAGGAGGAGCTCAGGGAAAAGCAGGAGGGCAGAAGAGGGGGTGGTGTGATGGGAAGGTAGGGGGTAGAAGTAATGGAGAGGAGAGGGAAGATGAGGTGGGAAATAGCATGGGGCCAGAGGAAAGAAGGTGGAGAAGAGTCCCTCTTCCAGGTTGTGACAAAGTGGGGAAGTTGTGAGGGGTTCAAAGGGGTTGCATGCAGAGGGGAGGCCCTTAATGTCCCTGGATGTTACTGGTTTAATGAGGGGAGTGGGGAGGAAGTTTGTTGTTACAGGGAAAAGCACAAAACTGGAGACCCCAGCAACTGACTGGTGATATGAAGACCCAGCTCAGCGGGCACAGCCGGTTCTGGCCAATGGGAGGACAATGGGCTGCAGAAAGAAGACCGCTGTGACCTGTCCAGCTGGTTCCGGTGAGCAGGGAAAGAGAGGGGCCCAGGCAACCCTACTTACCTGTCCTGGGGTGGGGAACCTAAAGCCCAGGCAACTTGCATGGATCCAGCCCCTAAAGCTCAAGGCTTCCCCCCTAGGATCGGGGCACCAGTACGCCAGCACTGTGTCCTCCCATGCCACCCACAGCCTACTGCTGCACCTGCTCTCCTGTCTTGCACCTTACCTTCCGCCCAGCCCTCCCAAGCCTAGCCCACTCCTGCATCCTACCATCTTCCCAAACTCACCCCCCCCCCACTCCAAGCCCACTTCCTGGCTGCCCTCTCCCACATACTGAACCCCCCATTTTTTACCTCAACCCAGAGCGTAGGGGGGCCCACAAAATACTAACCCGGGCCCCCCTAGGCTCTGGGGTGCAAAGGGAATGTGGGGAGTGTCATTCTTCTCAGTCGGGGGTCACGTCAGTGAGGTTTTTTTTGTTGCTTCTCACTTTTGTACGGTCCCCGACTAATTTTGCTCTAATTTTTCTGTGGGTCTGCGGCCCCCGGCCCAAAAAAGTTTCCCTACCTCTGTCCTGGACAGAATACAAAGGACAGGGGAGGGACTGCTGAAGGGGGATATTGGAGGCTCAGCTCGAAGAAGGGGGCGTCTGATCTGGACAGGGAGAGAGCAGGCAGAGCCCACCTGGCTGGAGGGAAGACTCAGACGTGCTGGGCTGAGGGAGGCCAGGCCTACAGGCCTGAGAAATCCTTCAATAAACCCTCCTGTTTTGTGCTGGCTGAGGGTTGCTCTGGTCTGGAGAACAGGGTTGCACTATTCCCTCTGGGGCTATGTCTACACTGGCGCGATCTTGCGCCAGAAATATGCAAATGAGGCTAAGCGTGGAATATCGCTGAGCCTCATTTGCATATCTAATGAGCCGCCATTTTTTTCAGAAGAGGCTCTTGCACAAGAAGGAGCGTCTACACTGCCCCTTCTTGCGCAAGAAAAACCCTCTTGCGCAATACCGTTCTTCCTGAAAAGTAATAGGTAATAGTAATAGGCATTGCGCAAGAGGATTTTTCTTGCGCAAGAAGGGGCAGTGTAGACGCTCCTTCTTGCGCAAGAGCCTCTTCTGAAAAAAATGGCGGCTCATTAGATATGCAAATGAGGCTCGGCGATATTCCACGCTTAGCCTCATTTGCATATTTCTGGCGCAAGATTGCGCCAGTGTAGACATAGCCTGGGAGTGGAGACCCCAGGAGGCCAAAGTGGGTCCATGCCAGTGACAGGTGTGCTAGAGGCCTTGAGAGGCACCAGCCCAGGAGATGGAGGAGAGTGGATTCCCCGAGAAGGGGCTGTCACACTCAAGGGGGTTCCGCCCAGGGACCATATGGGCCAAGTGTGGGCACGACCTGTGAGACTGTGACACAGGTTTAGTTTTGTCTTTCCTGCATCGAGTCCTGGGGTGAGCTTTTCTGTAGATGTGTGTACATGCTTGTTTTGATTAAGTTCATTGGGGAGCCCTCATGTTCTACCACTGCAGTTCTAGGGGACACTGAAAACCGTGTTTGCCCCAGGAGCAACATACCCCAAAAGACAAGTGGGCCAAAGGTTAAAAGCTGTAGTAAATACGCCCGTGTGTGTTACAGTCGGAATTCTGTCCAGCTTTGTATCCAAAACGCAAACACTGGCTTGCATAAGCCCCGCTTCGGAGTCTTTCCGGAGCACACCGAGTCCAATGCTCTTGAGATCAGCCCTACTCACCAGAACTGTCCTGGACTGTTCACAGGCATGGCCGCCCGCAGCTCTCCATGGCCGTGCTTTGTCAGGAGCTGCAGGAAGTGGCGGCCTATGCGTCCCTGCGGCCTACGCTGCTTCCCGCCACTCCCATGAGCCAGGAATGCTCAACGAGAACAGACTCTCACGGCCTGCCAGCAGATCACCCTGACGGGCTGCACAGAATTGTAACGCCACTGGATGCAGTGGGCCGGTCACAAAGTGTCAGTGGCCAGATGTGGTCCACTGGCCATAGTTTGGGGACTCCTGCTCTGAAGCATTGGGGACAGCTGTGGCTCGAGAGGGGCGGTGATCTGAGGGAGGCCTCTCGTGTAGGTGCTTGGCTGGTGTGTCTTGCTCACATGCTCAGGGCCTAGCTGATCGCCAGAGGTGGGGCCAGGAAGGAATTTACCCCCCCAGCTCAGAGTGGCAGGGACTCTTGGGGGATGGAGGGGGCTATTCGCCTTTCTCCGTGGCAAAGGAGTATCACTAGCTGGGATTAGCTGGGTATTTCTCACAGTTTTTGTGCCATGGGGGTGCCCAGGGCCCGGATGGCACAGCCCAGCCTGGGCTCCTGTGCACTGCGATACTTTGGTCTCAATCTGGGTGTGGGGTTTAGCGTGTGGGGCTGGGGACTTCTGCGAGCCAGGCAGTCAGACTGGATGAGCTGGTGGTATTGTCTGGCCTCTCGCTCTGAGCCACTCACTCTCCACACCTGAGGGAATATGCCCTGTTGGCGTATTACAGCAGAGAGAAAAGGACTTGCTCCAGAGCCTAGGGTACAGAGGGACCTCCAGGCCTGCTAATAGGGGGCCAAAAGGGGCAATTGCCCTGGGGCCCAGTGATTCAAATGGGCCCAGGGCTCCTGGTCTGCCGCTGCTGCCCTCAGGGCCCTTTAAATTGTTGTGGGAGTGTCTCACTCTGCACGACTCTGAGGGTTGGATGGGGAGCCCAGCACCATGCTCCAGGTGCTGGCTGCACCCGAGCCTTGGCCCCTCCGCCTGAGGCCCTCCCCTTCCAGGAGCATGGAGCTGGGACTCAGGGGCTGTCAGCTCCCCACAGTGGGTGCCAGGCATTTAGACAGGCCTCTCAGTCATTATAATTGCCATCGTTCGGGGGGGCGGGACTTAAGGCCTGGGGGCCGGATCCAGCCCCTAAGGCTCAGGGCCCCTCCCAGCATTGGAGAGCCCCAGCGGGAGGCTAGAGCACACAACATCTACCAGGCTGGGCTCCGCTGGGCTCTCGTGTGTGAAGGGAATGGGGAATGTCTCATCAGGATTTGCGGGGTTTCTGTGCTTTGGGGTTTTTTTGGGGGGGGTTACTTCTCACTTGTGTGCGGCCCCCAGCTGATTTTTCTGTGGATCAGCAGCCCCCAACCCAAAAAAGGGTTCCTCCCCCATGGATCTTGCAGTTTGGGGGATTAAGGGGCCACCTGATGGCTGCCAGGGACTGAATGACCCCCTCCCCCCAACTACAGCTCCCTCCCCTATGGATCAGAGTATGACATGGCCCAGCCACACAAGAACATCCTGCACTTGTGCCCAGGAGGGAGATGGGCATAACCTAGGTGTGGTCCTGGGGGACGTGGCCTGGCTGGGCGTGTCACAGTGATGCCCTCCCAGCAGGGTAATGTCACAATGGATGTGTCACACAGCACCTGGCTACTTGAGCTGGGCGCTGGGGCTCAGGGGCTCACTTTGCCGCGGGTAGGCATTGCCTGAAGAAACGTCGCTGCTCCAGGACCACACCTATCTGTTTTCCCTTTCTTATACTGAGAGAGGGAAGAAACGGAACTACTTATATCCCATCTGTTCCCCCTTTGCATATTACTACTACTGCTATCGATACCGTCTCATCTACAGGCGGAGGATGGTGCCTTTCCAAGGGAGGTGAGCGACTTAATCTTCAATAGAGTTAAAAAGTAACAGGGAATCATCACTTCCCTTCTGTTCGGCTCTGGGGCAAGAAATCAAACCCGGCGGGGCTTAAGTTGTTAAAAATGCCTGGAAAGGGAAGAACATGGGGGGGCCAGCCTCTAACTTTCTGATTGTTGTCTTTGGAACATGAACCATCCTACTAAAAACCAATCCCCCTGCCGGCACCTGGGGAGTCTATCTGATCTCTTCCGGCCAAGCGTTTACTGAATTGTAAGCTCTGTGCGGCAGGGACTGTCATTTGTTCTGTATTTATACAACGCCTGGCCCAAGTGGGTGCTGGTGCACAATCATGCCATAAATCACCCATTGTTTTCAAAAGCAACGGGTGATTTTAGGAGCTCAACTTGGAGGCATCTTAGAAAGGCTTGGTTTTTGGGGAGACGGAGGGAGCTCAGCATCTTCTGAAATCAGCCCCCCAGTTGTCTCCGTATGTAGTTGAAGTATGTGTGTGTGGAGGGGATGGGAATCTGAAACAACCCTTCTACCCACTATTTAGTAGTCACAGATTTTACCCTTATTGGGGGGCTGTGTCTACACTGGCGCGATCTTGCGCAAAAGCGGCCACTCTTGTGCAAAAACTTGCTGCCTGTCTACACTGGCCGCGTGTTCTTGCGCAAGTAAACTGACATTCTAATGTATGAAATCAGGTCTTCTTGCACCAGAACTCTGATGCTCCCGCTCAGGAATAAGCCCTTTTGCGCAACTGTTCTTGCGCAAGAGGCCAGTGTAGACAGGCAACATGAATTTCTTGCGCAAGAAAGCCCTATGGTTAAAATGGCCATCAGAGCTTTCTTGCGCAAGAGAGCGTCTACACTAGCATGGATGCTCTTGTGCAAAAGCACATCTCTTGCGCAAAAGCACATACCAGTGTAGACGCTCTCTTCTGGAAGAGTTCTTGCGCAAGAAGCTGCCAGTGTAGACGTAGCCGGGGTGTTTTGCATTTGTTAACAAATCGCTCTGCTCCAGCCAGCTGTTTTAGGTACTTCTGTAACCCACATTACTGCAGCATCCAAGCACTTCCCGGGCTGCTGATTGGAAAACAGAGGCATGGAGCTGCTCCATGACTTGCCCATGGTCAGAAAAGGAAGGCTGTGGCAGAGCAAGGAACTGAGTCTATACTAATGCCCTATACTGGGCGCCAGAATTAGTTCCCAGCAGAAAGGTGACACACCAGACAGTCTGTCCACCAGTTAACCTGGCCCCTTGCATCCGCCCTTCCGCCAGAGCCTCGGGAAAGACTGGCCCCTTTGGGAGGTGTCTTTCAGGCCAAGTCAAGCTGGAAACCCCTGACAGCATTTAGCCTCAAAGGACCTTCTCCAGCTGCCTAGACTGGATTCCTAGGGGTGTCCAGCTCTCCAAGGCATCAGCCAAACCTCCTTTAAAACAGCCAAAGTCTAATGCCCCTAATGTTGTGGGTGGGAGCATCCACCTTTGCTATGGCTAATTATAAAGGACTGTTTGGCACAAGAAGGTGATCAGGAGCGGAGGAATTTACAAATGGATATTCCCTAGTAGCAGCCATTTGTTAAGAGCTGGGGTGAAATCTTGGCCTCATTGAAGTCAAGGCCAAAACTCCCACTGACTTGCCACTAGGCCAGGATTTCATTGTGCCCCCTCCCCCCGTCCTTCTCTCTCTTGTTCTCTCGTCCTCTAAGTATCACCATGACCGAGCGCGAGAGCCTGACACTCAGACCTCGCTACTGCCTCCAATGTTCCTGAGTCTTTGGGAGGCGGCTCGCCTGGCCAAGGGGCTAACCAGGGAGAGCTGAAAGAGTTGTACAAGGTAGGAAGCCATGGGCCGCCTGGCTGAGTCCTGCATGCATCAAGGGGATTGTTCCCCTAGTGGCTGAACCTAAGAGGGTTGGGCTGGCCAGTCGGTGCCTAGAGAAGAGGATGATGGGCCCAGAGGAACTGGGTGGGCAGGAATGATTAACGTTTGCCCTTTGAACGAATAACCATTTCAGATTCTTTGGGGGGAATAGTGCAGGGAGAAATTTGTCTTGCCTGACACTGGCCGCTTCCTGCCTTTAAATCCTTTTCAGTTAGATCCCAGTCTAGGCTCCCCAGCGTCTGGAGCACGTGGACCAGAGCCACGGGCAGGGGGGCAGGCTGGGAGTTCCCAGTTGGTAGGATCTGGATGTAGATTAGATCCCCATGGCAGACTCCAGCACCAACAGGAGTTGGTTTCCAGCCAGCCTGGCTGGTAACAGGCAGGGCCAGCCCACATTTTGGCACCTGAGGCGGGGAGCTCAAATAACTCCCCCATATGCACCAGCAGCAGACAATTTTCTACACTCTGGGTTCTAGTAGGGCCCCCCCACAGTCAGGCCGCCTCAGTTCGCCTCATGGTAAGGCCAGCCCTGGTAACGGGGCTTCTTTGCAGGCTGGGAACCTGACACTGTTTGCCGGTGACCTTCTGCTCCCTGGTCTCCCCGTCCAGCTGGACTTCCATTTCCAACTTGGGCCCCACGGCTCCGTTCACTGGCACGGAGTCCTAACCGACAGCAAGCTTTTCCTGGACACACCCCGTGGTGCCCTGGATCAAAATAACCGTGAAAGGTAAGGAGCCCGGCCTGGCTTGCAGAGGGGCTTTCCCACCTCCTGTGGCTGGAAGAAAGCAGCCCCAGTCAACATCCCCCTTCTACTTTGACCCTGCTTCTCCAGGACAGTTGCAATCTAGGATAACTCCAGTGTAATTTGCAAACACACTGCAGAGCCTGGAGACATTGTTGTAGAGATGGACAAGAGCGATCAGGTCTCCGGCCCTTGCGTAGCGCGGGGTTAGCCCCTCCGGCGCATGCTGCCGGCCTGTTCTTTATTCCATCCGCTTACCATTTTGTGTTGGGACTCTGGTTACAGTTATACCTTGAGGCTATGTCTACACTTGCGGCTTCTCGTGCTAGAAATATGCAAATGAGGCTAAGCATGGAATAGCGCCGAGCCTCATTTGCATACCTAATGAGCCACCATTTTTGCAGAAGAGGCTCTTACTCCAGCAGCTGACTTCACTGCCCCTTCTTGCACAAGAAAACCCCTCTTGCGCAATGCCGTTCTTCCTGAAAATAATCAGCGTAGCGGTATTGCGCAAGAGGGGTTTTCTTGCGCAAGAAGGGGCAGTGTAGACAGCTCCTTCTGGTGCACGAGCCTCTTCTGCAAAAATGGCAGCTCATTAGGTATGCAAATGAGGCTCAGTGATATTCCACGCTTAGCCTTATTTGCATACGTCTGACGCAAGAAGCAGCGAGCATAGACATAGCCTGACTGTCTTTCTACAGCTGTAAATCACCTACCCCCGTCCACCCATGACAGTTGGTGGCTCGCAGGAAAATGTCAGCAGCTCCCCCAATATGGTGGCCAAGGTCATGGCTAATAACTGCCAACTCCCCACTCGTATTGTGTGCTCACCAGGGCTGCGTCTTCAAATTACCTGCAGTAAGGGCACAGGCTGGCTGAGGGACCCAGCGCGATTTACTCAGCTCTTCTTAGCAGTTAACAGTTGTGGCCGCTTCTAAATGAGCCCCCCCTTAAAGGAATCCAACCCCTTGGTCCTCTTCGGTCTTTGGAAGAGCCCTGAATCTCCTCTCAGGTTTGTCTCTTTCCAGCTGACCAACCTGGGTTTTTATACAGCTGCTGCCCAGGGGTTTTAACTCTCAAGTGGCAGCAAAGCACAGTACTGCAGAACCAGACCTGTAGGAACCAAATCCACATCGAAGGGTTAGAATTGTCACAGGTGTCAGCCCCCTCAATCTCCCCGGATTTTAACTGGAGCTGAGAACGTACCTCCTTAGAGACTCTTCCCTTCCTCCACCCACCATGGAGCTATTTCTCAGCTTGTTCAAGCACAGGCGTGTGTTTCTTTGCAGCCTGACAGCGACGCTGGACTATGTGGAGGAAAAGACGGCTGTGAATCTCGTGTTTGTCAACTTCCAGCCGTCTCGCAGCGATCGTGGTAAGGGGCTGGTGGGTGGGAGGTGAACACAGAGGCTACGTCTACACTCGCGGCTTCTTGCGCCAGAAATATGCAAATGAGGCTAAGCATGAATATTGCCCAGCCTCATTTGCATACCTAATGAGCCACCATTTTTGCAGAAGAGGCTCTTGCACCAGAAGCAGCTGTCTACACTGCCCCTTCTTGCTCAAGAAAAGCCCTCTTGCGCAATGCCGCTACACTGATTACTTTTCAGGAAGAATGGCATTGCACAAGAGGAGTTTTCTTGCGCAAGAAGGGGCAGTGTAGACAGCTCCTTCTGGCGCACGAGCCTCTTCTGCAAAAATGGCGGCTCATTAGGTATGCAAATAAGGCTTGGTGCTATTCCACCCTTAGCCTCATTTGCATATTTCTGGTGCAAGAAGCCACAAGTCTAGTCATAGCCAGAGAGTTTCCACCTTTCACCTATCAAGTTCAGGTCACGGTGTATTAAGTATCAAAAGTGCACAAGCACCAGTTTCCACTGGAATCTTTTTTTTTTGCTCGCTCAGTGGCTTCTGCTAATGGGAGCAGAGGCTGCTCTCTGCCCAGCATATAGCTTATCCAGGAATCGCTATTATTTATCCTGGGTGTGGAATACACAGAGACCAGCTATCAAAGCAGGACTATTGTTCTCCCCACTTTTCTGGAAGGGCAGCACCCATCCCCCAGGAAGCCACATTTTAAAACAAGGTACCTGATTCTGCAGTACTATTACGCAAGGAAAGGGGGAGTTCTGAGCCCTCGCTAGAGTATTTTGTACGGAAGAGACGCTATTTGACTCTTGTAATTCAAAAAGCAAGGCCCCAGTCGGACTTCAGCCACGCAGCCAGGGCTTTTCAATGGAAGCAGGCTGCACGACTTTGTGGGTTAGAATGACTTCACGGAGCTCCCAGTCCTTTCCACTCTCACCCCTCCATCATTTCAGGGTCTAGTAACACTAGAGGAATAGGAACATTGAGGTGAAGGGGCAGATGAGAACAGCTGTTTTTCATAAATCACCCTCTCCCCCCTCTATCTCACAGGAGACTTGTTGCGAGCGTTCAGCTACTTGGGCTTTGAGGTTGTCAGACCTGATCATCCCTTGCTGCCACCCTGGGAGGATGTTATCTTCATGGTTTACCAGATGGAGCATGACTGCTGTCCAGAGCTGGCATGAGAGTCCCTGAAGCCGGGCACCCTGCCCAGACAGGATGGGATGGGGGGAAGGTGTGGTTCCTCCTTGACTTGGGCCTGGAACTGGCAGGATCAGACTGAGGCTTTGAGCTGCAGTGGGTAACTGAGCCTGTCCCCATGGAGCATCATTAAATGGGTGTGAAAGCACAGGTGTGGCGTTGGCTTGGGGGGTGGAGGAGAAGGGCTTTGCCACTCAATAGCACCAGGGGCGAGGAGGAAAGAATCTTGCAGCTTCTGACTCACACTTGAGGTCAGCAGGTGTTTGTACAGCTGCATAGGGCCTAGATCAACTGGCCTGCTACAGGCCTCCAGCCCGACTCGGCAGGGCCACTTCCTGGGCAGAACAGAGCTCTGCATTCAGGGCTTGGCCCTGTGGCCTGGACTGAGGCTCAGCATGGGAGCTCCCAGAACCAGGAAAGGGGTGTCACTTCACTCCCCTGCCTCTGGGCCTTCCTCACACTCCTGCAAAATTCACTGCCCAGGCTCTAGTGCCACCCCCCCTTTAAAGCCCTGGCCTGGGTGACATGGGCAGCGCAGGCTGCCCACAGACAGCTACTGACACTTTGTCCCTGGGGTGGGGAACCTTTTTCTGATCAGGGCCACCGCTCCTCAGAAAAAAGTGAGTCCGGGGCCCCACACAGCCCCACAGTGGGGAGACTCCAGGCTCCCCCAAGGCTCTGGCAAGGGGCCAGAAAGGAGGGGTTCCGGACACAGGACAGGGCTCCAGGCTGGAGCAGAGGGTTGGGTGCAGGAGGGGGGCTCTGGGAATAAGGGGTGCAGTGTGGACAGGGACTCAGGGCTGGCACAGGGGTTGGCCACAGTTCCTTGCAGCTCCAGCCCAGTGTATCAGGGCTTCTGGCCAGTCATGCAGAGACTTGCCTCAGCCGGATGAAATTAAGCAAGGGGCAGATCCAGCCTGGGAGCTGGAGATTCCCCCACCCCTGGTTTGTAGCATAGTCCACCTAAGGCTCCGGCCGCAGAGGGAAGAGAGGCCCTGCACTTGATACTGTTTCTCTGGCACACAATAAGCCCCTCCCAGCCAGCAGCCCCCAGGGGCCTTAGTAAGGTGGGGAACTGACCCCTGGTGTCCTACAGCCCAGCTCTAAGCCCTCCCTCCACCACACACTCTCCTCCCTCCTCCACCAGGGACTTGACAGACTTGGACTGGAAAAACTTTCAAAAGAACTTTATTAAATAAAGAAACCACTGGCCAAGGGGCACAGCTCTCTCCAACCCTGTCTCCTCTGCCCCTGCTCACCCCCAAACATGGGTCTGGGGTAAAAACACACCCAGATGAAAGGCTGCAACTCCCCCCAGGAAATGAAGCTGGGATTTCCAAAGCCACTTTAGATAGAGGCATAAAGCTTTGGCCAGTTCCCATGGACAGGAGCTTCTCTTCAGCCGGCAAGGTACCCTCTCCGCAGGCAGCAGGCTACATATGCTTTGCCCAGACTGCTCTATGCGACAAGGAGACAGAGATTTGCCAAAGGCCCCAGTGCCGACCTAACTCAATTCCTGTCACCTGCAAGGGGAAGAGCAATAGGCCCCCACCGAGTGCTCTAGAAACCACTTCAAAACTACAGCTCTGCAGCTGTCAGGAGGCAGTTCCGGGATTCAGCCAAAAAGACAACAGGTCAGCTCCCAGGGCATCATCAAAATGAAAATGCGGCGCCAACATTCCCGGCCTAAGAGGATTCTCTCTTCTCTGTAAACATAACTTTGTACTTAAGTGCTGGCAGGACCCGGCCCCATGAGCATCCCACAACCCCACTACCAGAGGACAAGTTAAAGGCAAGATTTTCTCAGGTGAGCTACGCTAGCTGGGCCGCAGCGTAACAGCTGCATCCAGGCCCTGGCTTTGGTCCGTCAAGTGCCTGCCCCTGTGCTTCGTGCGAGTCCCGGGCCCACCCCATGGCAGCCAGCAGTTTACTCGCACGGAGCAAAGAACAGCAGGCGAGTAAGTGGCTGCAGCAGGCAGGCTGGTGAGTCACAGTGCAAGCCAGCTCCTTTGCCGAGTGCTGCATCCACCCGCAAGCCTTACCCAAACGAGAGGTCGGGTGGGGACAGACAGAATGCGCCAGCTGCGTGAGGCCAACCCAGGTGCCGAATTCCAGCTCAGAGCAGCACCAGGAGGGGCGCATCCCAGCCACCCTCCCACCCTGTTTCTACAGCCGAAAAAGCTCGTGTCGCCCGCGTGCCAGCGTCTCCCTCGCAGGGGGAAGAGGGCGGCAGAGCCTGGCCTTTGGTGCAGGCACCTTGCAGGGAGATTCAAACCAAACCCAGCCTGGACTCCTGGCAGAGCCAATGCAACGCAGCCGAACAGCCAGCAGGAGAGTGAGCGGGGACCTCCCACCTGTCAGGGCCAGGAGGGGCTCAGCTCTTCAGGAGGAAACGGGGACCAGATCCTGCTCAGGGACACCAGCATCGCTCGAGCAGCCCAAAAGAAGTCAGAGCGGTTCCTCTGGATTTTCACCAGGGCAGTGCCAGAGAAATGCCCGTCTGGAAAACGGGCGGTCGACTCGACAGACGCGGGCGGTTCGTGGCAGATTCTAGCACCCTCCGAATACAACGAAAAATACCCATCTCCCAGAGTCGCCATGAGGGCAGGCCCAGCACAGCCTGCATCAGGTCCCTCTGCCGGGAGCCAGCCCAGTGCCCTCGTTGCTGGGCAGCTGCCATACCGGCAACCCCACACCCCTGCCCCAAACACCTCCTCCGCCCCCACAGGATGTAAACCCATCGTTTCCAGACCCAGAGCTCAGGTGGGTAGAGCGGCACCGCTGGGGTACAGCGTCAATAGCAGCGGTCTTGCCTTCCACTTTCCCACAGTATTTTAGTCCCCCGCCCCCGTTGGGGGACCTCACAGTCGTCTCGATCCAGGCGCCAGTCTCCTAGGGAGGAAAGGGGAGGCAAGAAAGCAGAGGCACTAAGTGCCACACTTAAGGGCACAGGGAGCGGCTGCTGCTTGCGTAAAATAGCAGCCCAGCATTGGCTGGTTACAGCCCCGGCCTGTAATTAGTGCCACTCCTTAACCTGCCCCAGGGGTGGTAGTGAGCAACACCCTCCCACTCCAGGGGCAGGGGACGGGGCCATGCAGATGAGGCCTCCCCCCATGTACTCGAACAGAGGGCATTCAACAGCCCCTTCCTCTGCCCTGAAAGCAGGATCCCAAGGACAGCCGTGGGCTCAACACCACCCCGCCACGCCCCATAGTCCGCACTGTACACACCTCCCTCAGTGACTCCTCCGGCTCGCTGTGGCCCAGGGAAGGGGTGGGGCAGGAGTCAGAGTGAATCATCTTCCCCCAGAAGAACATCCTCGCTGTTTCCAGACCCTGACGCGGCTTCTGCAGAGAAGAGGAGAGGCAGGGGTTGGAAGAGGTGCAGCATGGCTGCTCCCAGGCGCCAGCCTGCCCCCAAGAGCCAAGTCACCATGCAGCCAGGTGGCTCCCTTCTCCAGAGATGGGGCAAGCGGCAGAGAGACGACCCGCTCGGTCCTGGAAGCAAGCGCCCTAGATGGAGTCCAGCTGCTTCGGGACGCAAGGAAGATCCAGCTCTCCTCACTTGTGCCCCTCATGCACGGAGAAACAAGACCAGTGCTACAGCAGGCCCCCCGCTAAGAGTCCCCATGCATCCGTTTCACGCCCGCTTCGCCAGCTGCACAGAGCAGATGACTCACGCTGCAACGACACAGCGGGCAGGTCTGGACCTCACTGACAGGCTGCAGCCGGGGAACCCAGCCACCTCCACGGAGGGGCGAGAGCGGGCCTGAGCCTGGAGGTGCAGGGGCGCCCACCACAGTGCTGGGTACTTGCTCCGTGTGGAACGGTAACAGGCAGTGCTGAGGACGGAGGCCTGGCCGGGGGTGCAGATGGTGCCAGCTGGGAGTGGTCCCTATTGGTGAACTCCACAAGCCAGCCAATGACAAGGCAGCAACTGGGACAAACAGCCACACCCTGTGAGAATCCTTGCCCCCCTGCAGCTGGGGCGGGGTGGGACAGTACACAGGACACCCCTGCATCTCAGGGTGCCTGAGCAGCAGCAACAGCAATCTACACTCCTCGTGCTTCTGATCCCCCAGACCACAGTGCAGTGCCCAGGCTGCCCATCCAGGGTGCCCTCTGTACCTCTCTCACAGGCCCTCAGCCCCTCCTCCTCCTCCTCCTCCTCGCTGCCAGAGGAGCTGATGAGGATGAGGTTCTGGAGGGACCCGCTGGCAGAGCCCGAGCTGCTGAAGAAGACGGAGGAACTGGACCAATCTTCTGAAGTGGAGAGGTAATAGAAGCAGCCCCGGGGGGAGTAGCAGCTGCTGTCCCCAGAGGGCAGGGCGGCAGGGAAGCTGCCATTGGAGGTGCTGGAGCCTTTGCTTGCGAGGGAGATGAGAGAGGCCTCTCCCGAGGTGGCTGCGGGATGCGAGTGATCGACAGGATTGGATGTCCACTCGGCACCTGCCGCAGCCAGCAGAGACCCCACAGCCTCAGACGCCCCCTCACTGCTGCAGCCCCGTGGGCCTTTCTGCGTCTCCCCACCAGCTGGCAAAGCGAGGGCCTCCGAGTCCCCCGGAGGGCAGGCGGGAGCTGAGGTTCTGAGGGAGCAGGGTGGGGGCGCGAAGGTCTTCTGGGAGGGCGGTTTGGTGGGCTCAGTGTCGCTTCGGAGCTGCTCAATGGAGTCATCTACCAAGCCAAAGGCGCATGTTACGTGGGGGGCGGGGCCGCGCGCTCGCCTTGGCATCTTTTCACGTGGACACAAGTGCCCCGAGACACAGACTCCCTCCTGCACGCCCCTCCTCCCCTGCCTCTCTCTGCTCTGTCCCTGCTACTGCCCGAGGGGGCGGAGGGCCAGCAGAGGTATGTGTATCTGCACCCCTAGAGCAGCACTGCTGCACGGGGCTCCCCTGCTGGCTCAATGGGAACTACTGAGGGAAAAATCTTCCGAGCACACCTACGTGGAATGGACATGAGCAATCACTCGAAGAAGAACTAGTGTTCCCTGTATTAGGGCAATGCCTAGAAGCTACAGCTGAGATCAGGGCCCTACCGGGCCAGCTGCAGCACAGACACGAGACAGTTGCTGCTCTGAAGAGCTCACAGTCGACAAAGGAGGGAGGGGGAAGGGAAACCTGGGGACAGAAGTCGCTTGCCCGAAGCCACAGAGCAGGTCAGTAGCAGCACCAGGACCAGAAACTATAGCCCTCAGTCTTCATGCTGCGCCCTCCCCACTAGAGAATACTGCCTGTGAGCCTGACCAACCGGTTTCTAGTTCCTATACACTTGGCACCGTGTTCTCTTAGGGCTACACACTGCAGAGGAATTAGTGAACCTCTCTCCTGTCCGCACCCCCAGCCAAAGAAGTATATTTTAAAAAGAGCTAGGTGAATATAGTCCAATTCATAGAATCCTAGAACTGGAAAGGACCTTGAGAGGTCATCAAGTCCAGTCCCTTGCCCTCATGGCAGGACCAAGCACCAGCTAGACCCTCCGTGATAGATGTTGGTCTAACCTGCTCTTGAATATCTCCAGTGAGAGAGATTCCACAACCCACCCACCAGGCAATTTATTCCAGTGTTTAACCACCCTGACAGTGAGGAAGTTTTTCCTCATGTCCAACCTAAACCTCCCTTGCTGCAGTTTAAGCCCATTGCTTCTTGTCCTATCCTCAGAGTCCAAGGAAAACAATTTCCCCCCCTCCTCCCTGTGACACCCTTTTAGATACTTGAAAACTACTATCACGTCCCCTCTCAGTCTTCTCTTTTTCAAACTAAACAAGCTCAGTTCCTTCAGGCTTCCCTCATAGCTCATGTTCTCTAGACCTTTAATCATTTTTGTTGCTCTTCTCTGGACCCTCTCCAATTTCTCCACGTCTTTCTTGAAGTGTGGTGCCCAGACCTGGACACAAAACTCCAACTGAGGCCTAATCAGCACAGAGTAGAGCAGAAGAATGACTTCTTGTGTCTTTCTTACAATATTCCTGTTAATGCATCCCAGAATCATGTTTGCTTTTTTTACAACTGTTGACTCATATTTAGTTTGTGGTCCACTATGACCCCTAGGTCCCCTTCAGCAGGGCTCCTTCCTAGACAGTCACTTCCCATTGTGTACTTAGGAAGGACCAATCAGTTTCACAAGTGGACCACTTTGCATTTGTCCCTATTAAACTTCATCCTGTTTACCTCAGACCATTTTTCTAGTTTGCCCAGATCATTTTGAATTATGACCCTATCTTCCAAAGCACTTGCAATCCCTCCCAGCTTGGTATCATCTGCAAACTTAATAAGCATTCTCTCTATGTTCAACCTTTTTTCATTCGTGACCCCTGGAGCAAGGAAAATTTCCTCTCCCAGGAAGACAGGTTGCCCACTGCTGCTCTATGCCATCATCAAATTCATGCTGAATTTTGTGAAAATCCTTGACACAAAACTTGTGACAGGCCTGAACCGGCTGATTCTGTTTTTCCTTAGAGTAGAGTAGAGGGAGAGGGTCAACTTTTTTGCCCCATTCATGTGGACAGAGGTGGAGAATCAGGTCTCCTACAAAAGAAGAAAAACTCCTGGAATCTCTGGGGGCATCGGGAGAGGTGGCACATGGAGAAGAACCAAAGATCAGGGATGTGAATGTATAACCATGTAAGCCAAGGCTTATTGGTTAACGTTCACGGTTACATGCAGGTTCCTGCTCTGCTCTGGGAGAGTTGGCTGCCACCCCACACTGCTGCCTCTGTATTAGAGGCAGCAGGGCGGGATGGCAGCCAGCTGCCTGGGAGCAGCATGCACCGGCTCCTAGGGAGCTGGCTGGGGTGTACGTAACCACTGAGTTTTTCAGTGGTTACATGTTTACATAAATTACCCACATTTTAACATCCCTACCAGGAAATTTAGCTACTGATGGGATGTGGAAGGCGCCCAGACACTGCAGTGACAGACAGCAAAATACAGCCCTAAGGTAGACAGAGTCTGTTGGAGCAGCCGCCCCCAGGAAGGGCTGGTTGCTTCAGGCGATCACAACTGCGTACCTGAAAGGCTGACACAGGTCTCAGATAGGAGGCTCTCGAGGGAGGTCTCTGCAGCGTTCCCCTGAGCCGCAGAGAGAGGCAGTTCCAGCATCTTCTGGGACGTTGCAGCCGTGGCCTGCTGCCCCATCTGGGGGGCGCCGTCCCCCGCAGCACCAGCCTCCTCCTGCGGACACCGCACAGCGTGACCCAGCCGGACCAGCTCCTCCCCTATGTCAAGGCTCTGAAGGGAAACAGGAAGGCACTGGAGAGTTGCAAGCAGACTCTGGCCCAGAGGGACTCTAAGGGGTTGCAGCTCAGGGAGGGGGGCAGGAGCCAGAGAGGAAGCAGCACTGGTGATCTGGGGAGTGATACCGATGGGAGACACACACAGGAGTTCGAATCTTGATCCCAATGATACGTAGCAACAAGCCACATAGGGGTAGCGGAGGCAGTCCCGCTGCGTGCTGCTATACAGACCCCTTGTCAGCAGACGCTGACTTCATAAGGGGAGAACGCAGCCTGCCAGGCAGCCTGGCCTCCAGCGCTCACCTGTCCGCCACTGGTGTCATAAAGCCAGATGCGTGGCCAGGTACAGACCCCGGACTGGACGTAACTGGAAATCTTTGCCAGCAGGGGCTTCCACTCAGCACAACGGGTGAGGCGATCAAACTCGTCCAGGGCGGCCTCTTCCCACTGCCCTCCTGCGGGGGGAGAGAGTAGCAGAGGCTCTGGGAGGGGCTGGGTTTGATTACCAGGGACACACAGAGAGAGATTGACCCCAGGGAGCTAAGTGCAGGTGGGTCTGGAAATGGGAGGTTTCAGCATCAGCCGGCCACCTGAGAGCCATTGAGAGCCGCCGCTCTCTGCACAGTGCCTGAGCCCACTCGGGCTACCCTGCCGACAGACCTGGCTGGCCACTTCACCGGGACACGTCCCAACAGAGCGCTTCGACCACAGTTTTGCAACTCACCTACGGGGGCAATCCCAGCAAGGCTGCACTCGATCGCCTGGAAGGGCAGGCTCAGGAAATCGCTCCTGGTGGAAAAGAAGCGGCAGAACCACCATGAACAGTGATACCACCTTAGCGCCCCCCAGCTGGTGAAATCGATTGGGCGTGCCCCACTAAATTGTGTCTCTGAGGTGCAGCAGGGATCTTCACACCCTAGCGTGGGATCCCTTTGCCCATCCTCACCTTTCACATCCAAGGATCTCCAAACCGCCAACAGTTGTTAACTCGGGCATCTGACCCCTTTGAGACAGAAGCGCTCAGCATTTTATAAAAACCAAGGTGCAAATCAGGCCAGGAGGCCTCCCCCGAGTCCCACAGCAAATCAGTGGCAAGAATGCAACCCAGGAGTCCTGCTCCATCCCCTGCCTTCACCTATGTGCTCTCTCTTCGCCACCCTCCCTGCTGCACATACCGCAACGCTCGCAGCGCCTCCAGCGGGGCTTCCCCATTGTCCCCAAAATCAACGAAATAAAGATCCAAGTTGCCGTTCTCCAGAGTCCCCAGGACTCGGGCCCGGTACCAGGCGCTGTGACCAGTGTACGGAGCAGCCACGATGTCACCTACTCGGACGTTCGGGAATTCAGGCTGGCGAGACAGAAGGAGTACATAAGAATGGCCATACTGGGTCAGACCAAAGGTCCATCCAGCCCAGTATCCTGTCTGCCGACAGTGGCCAATGCCAGGTGTCCCAGAGGGAGTGAACCGAACAGGGAATGATCAATGATCTCTCTCCTGCCATCCATCTCCAACCTCTGACAAACAGAGGCTAGGGACACCATTCCTTACCCATCCTGGCTAATAGCCATTAACGGACTTAACCTCCATGAATTTATCTAGTTCTCTTTTTTAAACCTTGTTATAGTTCTAGCCTTCACAACCTCCTCAGGCAAGGAGTTCCACAGGTTGACTGTGCACAGTGTGAAGAAGAACTTCCTTTTATTTATTTTAAACCTGCTGCCCATTAATTTCATTTGGTGGCCCCTAGTTCTTATATTACGGGAACAAGTAAATAACTTTTCCTTATTCACTTTCTCCACACTACTCATGATTTTATAGACCTCTGTCATATCCCCCTGTAGTCTCCTCTTGTCTAAACTGAAAAGTCCTAGTCTTTTTAATCTCTCTTCCTATGGAACCTGTTTCAAACACCTGATATTTTAGTTGCCGTTTTCTGAACCTTTTCCAATGCCAACATATCTTTTTTGAGATGAGACCACCACATCTGTACGCAGTATTCAAGACGTGGGCGTGCCATGGATTTAGACAAGGGCAAGAAGATATTCTCCGTCTTGTTCTCTATCCCTTTTTCAATGATTCCTAACATCCTGTTTGCTTTTTTGACTGCCGCTGCACGCTGCGTGGATGTTTTCAGTAGGAGTAGGGAGTCACACACAGGATCTTGGGACTAGCATGGGCCGAAGGAGGAGGATTAACTCCTCTTTGAGGAGCAGGCATGGGGATGAGACCCCACTCTGCTCAGCTGCGCCAGGCTGACCCAGCTGTCACGCCCCACGGCAAAGGCTCACCGAGCAGCTGCTGCTCTCATAGTACTGGGACATCTCGCAGGTCAGCTTGTCGAGCTGCAGGCTGCGGGACCCGACGATCTGAATCCAGAAGTGGCTGGGATTCTCCGAGGCCGAGACGTAAACCTCCAGGTGTTCATCCGCATGGAAGCTGAAGTCAGGGCTGGGGACTAAGAGACACACGCGGCCTTGGGCAAGAGAGGACAGGGAGGCCCAGGGCGACCTGGAGCAGGCGGCAGAGAAGTCCAGGCATGGGATGCTGATCTAGCTAGATGGATGGGGGCGGGGGGGAGGAGGGGAATGACATTTCACAAGCTGGGAGCTCTGAGGAAGGAGCCTCCCAGGTGGATCTGCCTGCAGGGTGCTGGAGCGGCGTGATACTGCCACAGCTCAGAGCAGGTTTGCTGAAGTGCCTTAGAGGACACAGCGGCAGCAGCCAGCTCAGCTGTCTCCCATTCTGGCAGCACAGCACGAGCAAGGCTGTGGCCAGCACTCCCGTGAGGAAGGCTCATGGTGCCCCAAGCAGCATGTGGTCCCAGTGGCTAGCACAGCTGCTGTGACGACTCAGGGCCTTGATGCCAGGGAAAGGGTGACCCCAGGCACCCACAGACTGCTGCTGCATCACACACGGCCCCAGGAAGCCCCAGCCCTTTGCTCTTCACAGTGTCTCCTCTCCAGGAGAGCACTCTTTGCAAACACCCAGCAGACGGGGAAACCGAGGCACAGAGCGGGAAGGGCACTGCTCGGAGACCAGCAAGTCCTTCGTAAAGCTAGGAAGAGAACCCAGGAGTCCTAGCTCTCACCTGCCAGCCCACGCCCATGCAGGGCAAGGGCAGCAATCCCACTGGCTGTAACCACACCTCCTGCATTTGGGCCAGTCCTGGAGAAAAGGCAGCCCACTCACCTTCAAACATGGGCACTGCTTGGCTGACCTCCATCACCAGCTCCTCCAGGGAGCTGCTCTCAGCTCGGAGCTCCTGCGGTTCATCCAAGGCTTCGTTAGCCAGCCGCCCGTCTCCATCCCCTGCCCCTTGCTGAGGGCTCGCCAGCTGGCCACGGGCCTCGCCACTGGGACGTGGCAGCACCTCCTGCTGCCCAGGATCCTCTCTTCTCACGCCCAAGGGCTGCTTGCGCAGGCACCGGGTGGCCGCCGCCTGGGCCAGTTTCTTTCGAAACACGTCGTCCTCCGAAAGCTTTTCCAGGATCAGTTGCTTTGGGAGAGGAAAGGAGAGAAGGGTGCTTGGGGTAGAGCCACCAGTCTTTGCGGAAGGAGACTCTGACACAGGGTAACCCCGAGATTCTGACAACATGGGAACCTCTTGCCTCAGTTTCCCCATCATTCGCCCCCAACCTAGCTCCTCCCTACAGGTCTCTGCACATGCCTTCCTGCAGCTCGGCAGCATTCCCCTGCACTAACCTGTCCTCCGAGCCCATCACTGGCAGCCCTCAGCTCTCCTTCAGGCTGTTCCTCTCTCTCTCTCTCTCTCAGTCTCCCGCCTTTTATGGGGCTACGCTGCCTTCTCTCAAACCAGACCATGAAGCAGCAGTCACCCAAGACCCACCTTAGCCGCATTCACCTCCTTGCGGGTCCCAGAGAGGCTGATGAGGCGGGTCAGACACAGAGCGCTGTCTGTCTCCTTCTCACAGACCACTTTGGCTCCTGAGCTGCGGCAGATGGCTCGCACGGTCTCCCCGCCCCTGCCTGAGGAGCAGAGAGAACAAGGCTACTTGCCAGGCAGCAGCAAGAGAGGAACGACAGAGCGCCCAGCCGAAGACACAGCTCGGAGGGGAACCTGCCCACCCCAGAACACAAGCACCTCCAGAAATTTCAGTTTCAGCTGCTCTGCTCCAAGCAGATGTTTTCAGCCAAGGAGGAACGGCTGCTGGAGCCCAGAGGCTGCAGTGATGGGTGCCACCCTAAGAGCGTAGGCAGATCCAGCTGCTCTTTGGCAAGGTGTGGTCGCCACTCAGGATACGTGCGCACTACAATCAAAGCCCCACAGCAGTAAGTCTCAGCACCCGGGTCCAATGACTCAGGCTTGTGCTCTAGAGGTGAGCGCGGCCATGCCGAGGTCCCGGCTGGAGACTAGACCCTGAAGTCCTCCGACTCCAGTCCAAACCTCAATTTCTACACTGCTGGTTTTAGCTCTGCAGCATGAGCCTGAGTCGGCTGACCAAGGCTCTGAGATTCACAGCTGGGGGGTTTTCATTTCCGCATAGAGGTACAGCAAGCCAGTCACCAGCGCGCCAGCATGGGGCCTGGGGCACAGGGCCATCCTGCAGAGGTGATGAGCCTCTTGGGCTCGGTGAAAGGGCAAGGAGCTAAGCCAAGTTCTGACTGAGGAAATCACAGCTGGGCTTCCTGTATTACCCTGTGCCCAACACCAAACTAACTAATCATTTTACAGTCGTTAATGTATGTATCCTCACAGTCCTTCCCTGACTCTTACTGCCACAGTCCTTCCCTGACTCTTACTGGGGGAAACTGAGGCACAGTGATGCAGGGACGGACACAAAGTCACACAGAAAGCAATGAAGAAGGGACTTGAACCCATATCGCCCGCTGCCCAAGCCAGTTTCCAACTGGTCACAGACAGGACCCTGCCCTGCCTGTCCTCGCAGCGTCTCTGCTGAACAGACGCAGCGTTCCACACCAGGGACATCAGTCTGGGGGCTGGTGATTCACCCGAGCTTCATAAACAGAAGCTTCCACACAGCAGCAGGACCAGAAGTGAAAAATAAAGGCGCTTAGATTTGAGATACAGCCGCCTGATAGACTGCAGCAGCTCAGTGACATCTCTCGCCACCCTAGACTCCAGGGGCCGGAGCTAGCGAGCGCAGAAGGGGGTAACCACTGAATTCCAGGCCCTGGAAGCAGATTTACTGTTGTCTCAATATTTCTCCTCAGATTTGGAAGGGGAGCAGCAAGGGCTCTGGCCAACAGACTGAAGCAAAGTTTAGCAGTTGCCCAAGTCTCTAGAGCGGCTTGAAAGAACAGAGCTCAGGTCACTCCTGCCTCGATCCCTAGCGGTTCTTCTGGTGGCTAACAGGAGGCGGGGAGGGGGCAGGAAAGTTTCTAGCCAGTTACCGATAATCCTGCCGACGGCCCTCTGCGGCACCAAGAACTGCTCTGACACGGGGGCATTGTCCACCAGGATCTGGTGGATGGCAGCTTTCGCTCTGCACACCTGGACAGGGAAACCACTGATCAGCAGCACCCGCTCCTCACCAGAGTCCTCCGTGTCCACATCAATGCGGGCGCCAGTCTCCTTCCTCAGCTGCGGAGACACAGGACACGGAAGTCTAGCCGGGCGCTCGGGCAGAGGGCACAGTTCAGCCAACTGAGCTCAGACCTCGTGGGAACGTGGCCCATTCCATCGTCGTCTTTGAGCCGGTTATTGGGGGTGGATCTTCAGAAGCCAAGGGTCGGGCATTAAGACCCAATGGCACATTTATAGCGGTGTTGCCTTCCTCCAGCATCAGTGCCCAAATCTTCCCCTCCCCAGGTGGCTGGGCCAGTTGCCTACCTGGCTGCAGCAGCTTATTCAGAGGGTTTGCAACCATCTTTGGGATTCTTAGAAGTTGAGCAAGTGGGGTAGGGCCCAGAATACACTGAAGCCCAGGGCCAGGTACTGTCCAATGGGAGGGGATGGTCACTAGAGGGTTTTGCCTGGGCGGGGGGGCACAAGGAACTGGCTCTGACCCGCTCTGCCAGTGAGCTCACATGACGCCTAGGAAAGTGCCCGTCCCTGAGATCAGGCCTTGCTTGTCCCATCCCAGCACCTGGGATGGGGTGGGCAAAATACAACCCAGATCTGGCCTGCCAAGCCTTTGGATCCATCCCACTGGGACCCTCGGGCAGGCTCCCTGCCTGCTGCATCCCCAGGCCGCTCAAAGTGACCAGCTGCTGGGGCCATGTATCTCTAGGTGCCACATGCCCCTTAGGGGGGGTGGCAGGGAGGAGACTTTTGCGTTGCTTCCATCCCAGCAAATGGGGGTGGAGGAGCACATAAAGTCCACTCCTCCTCGTAGCACAGAGAGGCACATGGCCCTAGCAGCTGGCTGCTTTGAGCAGCCTGGGGATGCATCAGGCAGAGAGCCTGCCTGAGGGTCCTGCTGGGCTGCTGGCCGGGAGCAACCAAGGTAAGCACCGCCTGGCCAGAGTCCGCATCTGGCACCCCATCCCCTACCACACCCCA
This sequence comes from Pelochelys cantorii, assembly GCA_032595735.1. NCBI lineage: Eukaryota > Metazoa > Chordata > Testudines > Trionychidae > Pelochelys > Pelochelys cantorii. Next base: position 19,310,927 of record CM064349.1, on the reverse strand, counting down.
ACTCCCTGCCCCAGGCCACCACCTAAACCTGTACCTTCCTCCACAGGTTACAACTTCCTCCCAGACCCTGCACCCCCCCCCCCAGGCCAGAATCCTCTCCTGCACCCATACCTCCTCCCCAACTCTGCACCCCATTCCCCTGCCCCAAGTCACAACCCCTTCCTTCGCCCAAACTCCTGCTCAGGCCCCACACCCTCTCCTGCACCCCAATCTCCCACCCGAGTTCTCTTCGGCACCCAACCTCAATACCAGACCCTGCACTCCCTCCATAGAAAAGTGCAGCTCTTGGCCACTTACCAAAAATCTTGAAGTGGGCCCCCCCATCAAAAATTATTGCCTCCCCTCCGTCCTAGGAACACACAGTGACACTTGCCTGTTTGATTTTGGTACCCTGCCGTCCGATTATCAATTTCACGGCCTCCTGGGGGATCTTCATCTCGATTTCAATGTCATCCTCTCCGACAAATGTCAGCCGCTCCTCTGAGCTCAAGCCACCGTAAACAGGTTAAACAGGCTAATGCATTCACCCCCTCCCCCCCAACCCTCTTCCCCATAGCCTAATAGGGGACAATCCCACTAGTTTAGGAGCTCCAGGCCAGGAGAAGAGGTGGAATCAGCAAAGCTCCAGAGCAGTGAGACCTTTAACGTGTCAGTGCTAAGTCTGTTTGCATTTCCTCAAACCCAGGGCACGGTCTGGGAAGAAATTAGCAGGCAGGTCGAAGGGTTTTAGTTTCTTGCAGGGATGGTATCACAGACAGCGCAGAGGAAAATCAGAACGGACAAAGCTGCTCAGAAAAAGGCCTCCTGTCCCCAGGGATCACCCCTGGTTATGCTGCCAGCTCTTCTCTTTAGCAGGGGAGAAGTTTATTTCTGAGCATTTGGCAAGGCTGGGGATGGGCAGGGAAGGAAGCCAAGTAATTAATAATTCAAGCCTAAATGCAACACACAAGCTGCTAGCAACAACAGAGTCACGGTCACCCGAAGGCCATCGCCATGAGGGGATGCACATACCTCGGCTTTCTCTGTACCTGCGGTACAAGATGTACAGGACAGTTGCACTGGCTGGGACCCCAAGGGCCAGAGCGATTTTCTGCAGGGTTGTCAGGTTGTTCCAGTAACCCTGGTCTGCTGACATCTTTTCCAGAGAGACAGCGCCCTAAGCGGGAGAGGGCAGAATCCTCTTAGACACAACAGCAACCCCTCTTCCTGGGATCACGATTGGCATGACTGGCAGCCCTAGCTGGCACAGACTCCACTAGCCCTGGGCACCTCCAGATCAGGGCAAAACACAACTGGCACGTGCTCTGCTGTGCCAGGACTCATTCAAGCTGCTCACAGATAGCTGCAGGCTCTAAGCCTTCTGCAGGATTGCTCTGCATCACCTATCTGACCTGTCAAGGCACTGGAGCCACATATTTCAAGCTGTGCTCTTCCAATCTAAGCAGCAGCAAGCAGCTTGTTACGGGAAGAGGCAGGCGGGCTGGGGGAAGCTGCCAGCTTGGGAACTTAAACAAGAATAAATGATCTGCCCCCGTAGTTCAAATGGATCTAATTGCTTTCCACTGTCCTCCTTGCAAACACCTTGCACCCAACTCCTCCCTCCTTCTCTGCATTTCATGATGTTAAGACACAAGGGCCTTCTTCGCAGCTACCTCAGCTCTGGAACAGCCTGCCAGCATCCCCTTGCCCGTACCTCTTTACTCACCTGCTGCTGCCATGTGTTTGACTGAGTTAAGCAATGGGGACCCTGAACAAATTAAGGATCTACTCGCACACCGGTGCCCTTGGTCGTCAGGGGCTTTGTGGGTGCTCAGATACAAGAAGGGTCACACAGCTCCTGGCTCTACTTCAGGAGAAAATACTGTGTCAGCACTAGGGATGTTAGCATGTAGTTGATTACATGATTAATCGATAAGCCTGAGCTTATCAGTTAATCATATTGGCTACACACAACCCCTCCCCCTTTGCTGCTTCTGTATCAGAGGAAGCAAGGGGGGGGGAGGGATGGGGAGCTGGTGGAGAGCTTTTATGTTGGCTCTCCGCACATGCCAGCTTTGCAGAGCTGCCTGTCCCCTCTTTCTGCCTCCCACAGAGGCAGCAGCATGGGGGCAGGCAGGCAAGAGTCAGTGCTAGGGGGAGCTGGATTTTAAGTTGGCTACCATTTCTCTCCCACCACTGCACTGTTGACTCTGATAGAGGGGCAGCAGAGCAGGGCGTGAGGGGGGCAGGCGAGAGCCTGCACACGCAGGAAGTGGCTTTCAAGCCGGCTCCCACAGAGCTGCCTGTCTCCCATGCTGCAGCAGGGTGGAGCAGGCCGGAGCCAATGCTCCCGGGGAGCCGGCTTAAAAGCTGGCTCCCGCCTGCCCCCCTGTGTGTAAACATGCAACTGCTAGAAATTCCAGCAGTTACAAGTTTACACAAGTAAATGATAGGGATGTTAACTAGCCAGCACCAGTGGAAAGAACTCACTACAACAAACAATAATACTCAGCATTTTTATAGCACTGTTCCCCAAGGGATCTCAAACTTCCTTCCAAAGCAGGGTAACTTCTCAAACACAGCCAGCCAGATATTCAGTGTTGTGGAGCACATGCGGTAGCACCCAATGACTTCAGCAGTGGCTGTCGGCACTGTGAGCCTCTGGGGGGGGTGGGGGGGGGGGGAAGAAGAGGGAAGAATATCAGGCCTCAAGAAAGGATCTGCTTTGCCCCAGGTCCATATATCAGAAACAGAATCCAGCAGTCCCGCCTCCCTGTGGCTGGTCCATGCTGCTTCTGAAGAGTCATAACGGAGAGCACGAGTGTGATCACCAATAGGGAGGTGGAAGCACGTGCAGCACTGTCAGAGCTGAACACATTTTCAGTAGGTGGTGCCAGATCTCTCTCTCAGGGGAGATAAAAGTATATGGAGACAGATTCTAGACAGCAACATGAGAGATTTCACGTGGGAACATGCCAGCAGGGGAGGCTGGGACCGCCCCTTTGCTTTCTACACCCAAAGCCATCGTTCAGTGATCTGCGCTCTGTGACGTGCAGTGCATCAGAAAGCCAAACAGGTACATAGGTAAGGCACAACATTTCTGTACAATTGTTAGCAAAAGGATCCTAATGCCGCCAGCTGGCATCTGTGGTAACAAAGTTTTCAATTTGTGTTACAGCCTAGCCAGAACATCACTTACACTCTGGAACAAACTATAATGGAGCAGAGTGCACTCCCGTTACCAAAGATCATATGTTCCTTGCAAAGTAGGGTGGTAGTGAGAGCTACACTGAAGGGGGTAAGCCAAAGCCTGGTGGACAGCACTGGGTTCTTATCCCAGCTCTGCTACCAACTTCCTATTAAGCCTTGGGCAAGTCATTTCACCTCTTTGCCACCATTTCCCCTCACACTGTGCATCTGCCTTTCCAGTTAGACTAAAGTTCCCCTGGGCAGGGGCTGTCTGTGCAGCACCTAGTACAATGGGGCCATGATCTCTTTTGGGAGGTCAAGGCACTAAGATCATAAATAATAAACAACAGCATCTCAGGCTTGACTTGAATTTTATTACAAAGGGTTCAATGAGACAATGGTAAAAAATAGCCAAATCACAAACTGAGAAATTTCCTGGGGAAGACGAGAGCTTCTGGACCAGAAAGACAGGGTGGTGGGGTGCCCCAGAGGGCAGGAAGGCAAGTTCAGTGGAACTGAGCACACCGGGTGGCAGTCCCAAAGAGACTTCTGTGATCGAACCCATCTCAACCTCCTGCACGCCAATGTCCTTCCAGACTGCCGCACAGCCCGGCTTCCCCAGACACAGCCCATCTCCTTCATAATACAGTTCCCTAAATAGCACCACTATACTACCCCCCACGTCTCATTTACTCCCAAGCAAGCACCCTGGGACCCAGCCACTCCGGTGGCCTCCCCTCCAGATCACCATCTCTTCTCACCCCATCACCACCAGGCAAGCCCCCCCCCCCCCCCCACATCCTACCCCCCCCCCCCAAATGTTCCAGGACACAGGTTCTCCCCCCCACTCCAGATCTCACCCCTTTCACACCTCAGTTTCCCCACTCTGGGCCAGCCCATTAGTCCTGCACCTCCACCCAGCCCCTGGATCACTCTTGGTCCTCGCACCCTCCCACCCCATGCCAGCCCTCCACCCAGCCCCTGGGTCCTTGCACCTCCCAACCCCCTGGGTCCTTGCACCCCCCCAGCCCCTGCCAGACCGCCCCCCCAATACCCTTGACTCCTGCACCCCGGCTGCCGCCCCCTTGGCCCTTGCACCCTCCCACGCCAACTCCTTAGTCCTCACCTCTCACACCGGCTCCGCCTCCGCCAGCAGCTCCGCTCGACTCACTCGCGCCCGGCCAGAGCAGCAGCAGCAGCCCGCCCACGCGCGCGCGCGCCCAGCGCAGAAAGCCCCGCGCCCCGCCCAATCACAGCGCCGCGCCTCCCTTCTGAACCAATCGCTAGCCCGGGAGGCCTGGCGAGCCCCGCCCCTGCTGCTCCCCCACGGCCAATCAGCGACCCCTTCTTCTAACCAATGGGAGCCGAGGCTGATGGGGTACGCTGCCAATCAGAGAGAGGTATTGGGAGAGCGAGCTCCACCCTCCCCGCCTTGAACTGAGGGCGGGGGTAGTTCTGAGAGGCTCCAAGGTGCATTAGAGGGGGGGCAGCGCTGAAAGGCTCCATGATGCTCTGGGGGGGGGGGGGCAGCACTGAGAGGCCCCATGATGCTCTGGGGGGGGGGCAGCACTGAGAGGCCCCATGATGCTCTGGGGGGGGGGGCAGCACTGAGAGGCCCCATGATGCACTAGGATGGGGGGGGGCAGCACTGAGAGGCCCCATGATGCTCTGGGGGGGGGGCAGCACTGAGAGGCCCCATGATGCTCTGGGGGGGGGCAGCACTGAGAGGCCCCATGATGCACTAGGGTGGGGGGGGCAGCACTGAGAGGCCCCATGATGCACTGTGGGGCACTTCAGTACTCCTGTCCTGGTGGCAAGGGTGAGGTAGATGCCTCAAGGCTTTGGCAGCCACTGTGATGTCAACAAAGCCACTGTGATGTCATGACATGCCCAGGCAAATTGTGACAGGGGCAATTACCAAACTGCCTCTCTCAATTGTCAGCCAATTGTCAGCCCTTCCTTATCTCCCTTCACATTTGCCCATATCCCCTCTATAGTCACCTGCCCCTTGATTTCTTTCTCTTTCATATACCCCTGCTAAGCCCCCTCCTGCAACCCCATATTAGAAGCATCTGGACCACCCCCCCCAGAGGCCTGGTGCATCACTTGGAGCACCCCCAGCCTCAGCCCCCCCAAGCTAGCTCCAGCAGGAGGCCTGGGACTCTCACCCAGCAGTGCAACTCACTGTTGAGCTCACTAGTTTAATCTTTACTCCTCTTTCTCCTTTGTGTCCCCCACTCACTGCTGCTTCACCAACAAACATCTCTATGGAGCTGAGGAAATCCCACATAATAAATGCTAATCTCATGTCAGACAAATGCAGAGGAAAGCCCTTGTATTTTTCCATGTAAAACTCGTGACAACTCAGGCTTTTCTAATGGAGGGAGGAGCATATAAATAGGTTTATTAAGATGTTGGCTTTGTCTACATGGAGGGGGGATTTCCTGCAAGCAGTGTTGTTACAGCTTTGTAGGTCCCAGAGTATTATCTCACCTACCTTGTTTCTCTAAAATTTAGCTAGTCCATTATAACCCCCCCCCCCTCCCCACATGTGGGCACTCTAAAGTCTTTTATTTTGGAATAGAGTATGGGGAGCTATTAGTGATACCAGATTAGCTATTTCCTATGGCTATGCCGGTCAATTCCCCGTGTAGACAAATCTCAAATTGCAAAATTTCCATTGCACACAGTTCTACCTTCCTGCCACTTAGTGTTCAAGTAGCTTGATCTGTTGAGTTTAACTAAGACAAGGGGTAACTTGGCCTCAGTTTACCTGAAGTACCAACAAGAGGAACAAGCAATTGGTAATGGGTCCTTCAACTCTGCAGAGAAAGATATAATGTAATCCAACAGCTGTGAAGCTAAGCAAATTCAGACCAGAAATCAGGCATACATTTTTAATGCTGAGAACAATTAAACCACAGGACCAGCTTTCTTATGGTTGTAGGGGATTCTCCATCCCTGGCAATGTTAAATCAAGATGGTATGTTTTTCTAAAAATCCTAGTACAAACACACTAATTCAGTGAAGTCCTATGGCCGGTGCTATGGGGGGGGGGGGCCAGACTAGATGATCACAGTAGTCCCTTCTGTCTTTGTAACTTATGTACAGGTTGAACCTCTCTAGTCCAGTACCCTCGGGACCTGACTGGTGCCGAACCAGAGAATTTGCCTGGACACGCCATGAGGTCTAAGAGAATGAGCCTGCTATAAAGGTAACAGTCCAAGTCTCTGGCCCATGTTAGGGATCTTCAAATAACCCGAGGGGACGTGGCTGAAAGCAAGACGCAAGAGAGAAGAAAGATGGCAACTGACATTTCCATAGCACCCATCATGGCAAAACACTTTAAAGATTATCACTAGCTCACCTACTGTTGAAATGTAGCCACCTCTGCTGTTAAACATGGCAGCTATTTAACAGCCCACAACAGCATCTGGTGGAACTGCAGGGGGAGTTGATGCAGGAAGACTAACTATCCATGTATGAACTTTGCTAGGACACTGGGGTTACTCCCCTTACTCTTGTTAACAATGCCATGGGATGGTCAATGGCCAAAGAAGGACAAGGCCTCAGTTGAAGTTTGTCTCCCTACTCTATGATGTCAGAGTCAAGAACTTGACTTAGCCAAATTCCTGAAACATACGGGGTTCCTGGAAGGTTACCCACCTAGGTACAAATCACCCCTAATCCTAAATAGTGCCGAAGGAGGGCAGCATGGCTGAAAGCATCTTACTGGGGCAGTAGCATCTTTTCCCATCAGTGACGATGGGCTACACTACACCAATGTTCTACCTATGTACAGAATAAATTTTGTTGTGTGCATCAAGACAAGTGCAGATGTGCACCACCCATAGAAACACAAAACCTAGTTATGGACACTGTGGGCACCCTGCTAATCAGCTGGAGGGGGAGTCTTGAATCATTCCTGCATAGCCGCCCAAGTGCTCAGTTTACAGGGAACACTGCTGTATACCACTGGGTCATGTCATATGAGAGAGAGAGAGAGAGAGAGAGAGATTCAACCATCTCATACTTACAGATTCAGCCGTCTGGCGATTGCACATATTTAATTATTCCATTCCCCAGGACACGTTACACTTTCCTTTGACTCAGAAGAGAGTGGAACATCAGGTTTGTTTGTTTTTTAATAAGGACTCACATGTTACAAAGGGGAGGAACACACAGATATATTCAGATTACTACACAGCAAAGCAGGATCCTGCAGGAGTGGGAGTATATGCCATGGGAGGGAGCAAGGCAACATTTATTGCTCTGTTTCTTTCAAAAAGAAAGGACAGAGTATTGTTTTCTAAGAGGCAGTTAAAGACAGCTTCTCGTTCTTTGCGTTTCTCTAGCGATGGAAGGTATATACGATCAAATGGGAAAGGGGAAACTAAACTTGTGTTTCTCCAGTGTACAGTGCCCCAGCCTGGTGCAAACATGGGACTATCAGCATGGCCAGTACTAAACACTGAAAAATGAGCACAAGCCCCTGAAAATCATGAGACTGGGTTTTTTTAAACCTTTTTTTTTTTTTCCTTCAAATGACAGCTGAGATCCCGATACGCAGGAACCTTAAGTAAAATGCCAGCTATGACAAGACTTAGCAACACCGGGACTTCCTGTGACCATGCTCCAAGAATCTCATTCCGGTTTCCTCTCCTAAAATTAACAAAACTCTCTTCTGCAGCAGGGCCTTCCTCATGTCACTGGAGGACATAGAGGGCTAATAAGGGAAACAGTCATCAGAACAGAGCCAAAAAGCAGAGTCGGGCTGGGTGTCATTCGGCAACATGGAGCCCAGCTGTTGGTTTAATAGTCAAGGTCATTATTTTTTGCAAATGTTAGGTTCTCTTCTTTCCGTCCTCTCTAGTGGGGTGGTATCCAAAACCTCAGCCTCATTTGACTTCCAAACAGTGGTATATGTCATTACAATATATTGTCAGGGCTCTAGCATTGGATGGGGAAATCAAGGCACGGAGCAGTGGTAGCATGCATCCAGGTCACACAGAGGCAGAATATGGATTGCTGCTGTGTTAACCACTAGACCACACTGCCTCCTATATAACTACACCAATTAAAGCAAAGAGGGCACCCATCGCTGCAAGACAGATGTGTTGCCTCTTCCATAATCCTGCAACCTTTCTGAGACTCCATCTTCCCTGCTGACCTTAATGTTACGTGCTACTAGTCTGCTTTGTATGCATCTAGTAAATTACTTTTCTTGTAGTCATGGCTGTTCTCCTTGCACTTGGTACATTCCATTTAATGGCTGAGTCTCTAAATTGCACCATGCACCAAAATCTGGCTGGATACAGCAGCAGAAATCTCTCTGCTTCCTGTCTAGGATGAGCAGGGATTGCAAAACCCACACATTGGGATTTCACTGGCAACTTGGGCCCTGCCTTTAAGAGGTGCCAGCCCAGGGCATGGGTGGGGAAGAAGAGCAAATGAGTAGAAGTAGGGATGGGTAAAAAATAAAACCACTAATGATCTATAAAAAGAAGATCTGCATCCCTCTTTGAGTTCCCCATACTGGGACATTATTCTGCTCACACCCCCCACCTGCAGCATAGGACAGCAGCTGCCAGGCCTTACAATTTACCACACATCTCTCTCTCCTAGGCATACTTCTCTTCCTTGGCAGTGAAATCCTTCCCAGCCAATCTAAGGGCAGATTTAGAACAGCAGGTGAGGTCAGCTGGGGACAACTCCGCATGCACTGAAATGGAATTCTGTGACTCCCAATACACTACCCCATGTTCCCATTTCTTCAATATGCAGCATTTCTGTTGTGCTTTTCAAACAATATCTCATGAATAGTCACAACACTTCTGTCAGGTATGGAAGAGTTATTAGCCCCATGTCACTGATGGGGAAACTGAGGCACAGTGTCACACAGTGAGTTGGTGACAGAGCTAGGGTTGGAATCCAGTAGAGCCTGGGCCCTAGCCTTATGCTCAGTATACAATACCTCTTTAATAACACCAAATACATATCCAGAGCTGATAAATACAAGCAAAAGGAGTTACTCTAAAGTCCTACATGTTTGGTTGGGTTTTTAAACTAGGTGGTCCCTTAGTTACATTCAAACAGTGGGTTGCTACAGCCAGTTTAGGGACTAGAAGATTTTTTTCCTGCATCCCTTTTCCCCCCCAAAAAATATTGTCATACATATTTTATATAAAGATAAAAAATATTTTGCTGAAGATGAGGCAAAGGAAACAGCTAGATTCTAGCAGATGTGGAGTACCCAGATGCAGACAGCTGTTTTGGCACATAGCAGAGCCACTAGCCTGCTGAAAGGGAGACTTTGGTTTCTGGCTTAGAATCACCAGAATTTTATCCCGCTGAAAGTGGTAGACAGCAGGTTGAAAACAAACATAAGGAAGCGCTTCTTCACGTAACATGCAGTCAACCAGCGGAACTCACTGCCAGAGGATATTGTGAAGGCCAAAAGTATAACTGGGTTCAAAAAAGAATGAGAGAAGTTCTTGGCAGATAGGTCCATCAACGGCAATTAGCGAAGATGGTCTGGGACACAACCATATATTCAGGGTGTCCCGAAACACAGCCAGCCAGGAGCTGAGATTGGGTGACAAGGGACAGATTATATGATAAATTGCCCTGCTCTGTTCACGCTCTGAAGCATCTGGCCCTGCCTGCTGTGGTAAGACAGGATACTGGGCTAGGCAGACCATTGGTTTGACCCAGTCTGGCCGTTCTTACGTTCTTTGCTTTTTTAGGCTTGCTTGCAAATTTAGCAGATGCAGTTTAACATCCAGGGAACTGGCTTGGTCCATGTCTTCAGGACTTGGAAAGTGGAAAAAGGGATCATGATTAACCCTTTCCGTACCATGGAACACAAGCACCCAGAGCCCTGGTTTGGCTGGGAAGAGCAATGGTGCAAGATTGACAGCCAGTTTGGCACCCATCTCTCCTGGGCTCTGGGCCAGATTTTGATCTCCATTCCAGCAGGGTCAGATTGGAGTCAAAGCTTCCCCAAGCCCCTGGCTCATTGGGCTGACACAGTTAAGGCACATTGCTTTCAGAGCCAGTGGTACATAAGGAACCTGAGGGAGCAGGGGCCCATTTCACAGCTGGGGGAAACAGAGAAAATATTCCAACAGGGGATCATGCAAGACTCATCCCCCCCTAGCCTTCAGGCTGGTAAGACAGCATCTTCCCCACTCAGCTACTGCTCTTCTTCATGTGCATGCCCTCTGGAGTGACACAGGTAGGACCACTCAGATGCTAACATACCATCCCTCCCTTTTCCACCTGAAACCCCTTCTAGCCCTTCACCATCTCTCCCTTTTTCAGCATTGTTGCTTGGATTTGATCCAGTCTTACCGAATCAAGCCTTAGATCCCTCCCAGGGCACCAGTCTGTGGTGCAGCGGCCTCTGGGTGGCACCGATTGAAACCTTCTACTGTCTTGGATGGTGGCTAAGTTCTGACCATCATAGGTTGGAGGGGATCCATCACTGGAAGTTCCAAGTCAATGCATTTACCCCAGTGCGGGTGTCTGGATGATTTCTCTCCTCCCTTGAAAACCCAGGCCAAGCTGGTCATCGGGGTAACCGTGCACTAAATGACACAGCAAGAACAGCCTGCCTCATGACTCTGAATGGGATGCGAAGGATCAGACTTGGGGCTTCAGCAGGAGAGTCTCCCTTTATACAACTTGAATGCTAAAAGTATTTAACTCCGAGCAGCTGGAGTGGGAAGAGATCCACTCACACCTGTGGTGGATTGTGCCTTAAAGAAGCCTTAGAAAGCCACATGACTGCAAGCAGCAAAATCCCAACACTCAGCAGCCTTAGAACAAACACCCACTCTGGATCAGTGTCCACCAAGCAAACTGGGATCAGCTTGACAGCAGCTCCTAGGGCTGAACAAATTCACTGGGCAGCAAAATAAACAGTCCATTTCTCCTCCTTGCCTCTCTTCCAACTCCCCCTCTCCCTGGCTCTTCCTGTGTCTTATATTTTGGGAAAGAGGCTCCTTGGTAATTATTGTTGGTGGCCAAAACCTCCACCGCAATGATTGCATTTGCTGTGGTAGGAGGTCTCGGCTGGAATTTTGTTCCTAGAGCGCCGCCTGTTTTGTTTGGGGCTCAAAGGGGAAATCCTCAGGCAGGAGGGTAACTAGAAGAAAAAGAAAAGAGAGGTCGTTGGCAGTGTAATGAGATCTCCGCGTCGATGGCAGGGTTTAGAGCAACAAGATGGTGATGGCAAGGAGGAGAACACCCGTGGCCACTGTCAAGGAGAGCCGTGGGATGCAGGCCGCGTTCAGCGTGAGTTCATAGGCAGCGATCTCCTCTCGGTAGCCGTCCTCGGTGGCTGTGCATTTGAACAGCCCCCGGTCCATGGGGGTGTTCTCCCCAAAACGTAGCGTGCAGGAGTGCCCGTCCATGGCACAGGGGTACTGCTTGGTGCCATCCTTGACCCAGGTGTAGATGGCGTGGTGGGAGCGCAGAGGGCACGGGAGGTAGATGTAGCTGGTCGGGTCCACGCTCACCTTTTTCAGAGCTTCCTGTGCTACTTGTTCTTGGAACCGGGGGATCAGGTGTTAGAGGAGCGTGGGCGGAAAGGAAAAGGTGTGGGGGGAAGAGGAGACACAACAGGGGGAATAATGAGAGAGCTAGCGTTTGGAGGCCCCAAATCCCAACCAATCGCAGCCCCGGCCTCTGCACACATGGACACACGGGGCCTGGCAGTGAGGTTAAGAAACCCCATTCTCATGGGCGGTGGGTGAAGACAGAGCTGGGGGAGGCAAGCCCCCAGTCCCATCGCCAGTCCCGCCCCTTCTGCTGAGGCCCCGCCCTCCATAGGAGCCAAGCCATCTCCCCAGGAGGGAGTGAACAGCCCGAGCCTCCCTGGCCCCGGAGGAGGGCAGTAATACTCCGCCCTCAGTACACCTACTGTAGGTGTTCTGGGGGCGGGGTGTGGGCGGGGCCAGGCTGGCGGATTTGGGAGGCGGAGCCTTCCACCACCTAGCATGCCCACCACCCATGCCTGTGCTGAAATCACAGTGCCAATGTCCATCCTCTGCACGGGCACCCCAGCCGAAGATCTCCACACATATATACACGTGCAGGGGCTGGTGCCTCCCTGGCTCTGCACCGCAGAGGTTTAATGGGCTGCTGGCAGAAGGAGAAGCCAATGCGCGGGCGGAATGAGGCTGCTCATGATCCCTACAGGGGCAGGGCTGGCAGGATTGCCCAGGAGAGTCCTACTTGCATCCCTCTGAGGCATGAGGGCGGAATTGGCAGCACCACTCAGCACACTGGATGCAGGCTGATCTCAGTTGATAATCTGGCTCGGAGGGTCACCGCAGGAGCTGCTGGGAACTCTGGAAAATGCAGCTCTTATTTAGGAGCCTGTGGATGTGTCTACAGTGCAGTCACGGGGTGGGAGTCCCGATCACGAGCTAGCTTCAATCTACCCCTCTTGGCTCTAGGAGCAGGGACACCGCCGTTGGACAGACAAGCTGTACAAACCTGCCTGGAACCCGGAGTAATGATTCCGAGAGCCTGCCCCGCAGTGGAGTGCGGGCTGTGTTGGCATCGCTGAATTCTTGGGGAAAATCTAATCCCAGTGGGAATGATTTGCATGTGCACATCTGGGCCAAAGCCATTCTGAAAATTCCACACCGCCCCCTTACTCCAAGGCTGGGAAGAGGAACCAGGAGACCTGGCTCCCAGGCCCTGCGGTTCCATTCTAGCACTGCACACTGCGTTACTGGGGTGTTTAAACCACGAGCACAGATGCTCTCTTCCCTATGGCTAGCACAGCCTGGGATTTACGGCACGGTCTCGACCAAACTACTTTCCTGCAGTATCTTGGTCTCAGCCTTGGAAGGTGGAAACCTAGGGGATGGGAAGGCACTTTGCTAGCAACAGGGTCCTCATGACAGAGCTGCAGCTCAGGATAGTTTTCTAGACAGGGTCTTGCTAGAGCGAAGGCCCTAGACTTTGGGGGGCACGTCCCTCCATTGCCCCAGCACTGAGCCCATCTGGTAGTGCAAGTGGGCATGCTAAATCTGGAGGACACGGGCACTTTAAAGGCCTGCTCTGCGGGGAGAGTAGAAAAATCCCACCGCTGGAGCAGCACAGGTTGTGGGAGGCTGGAGGCAGACTAGCTGAGCATAGACAAGGCCTCGCAATTAGGGTTGCCAGTTGGTTTAACAAAAAATACCAAACATTTCCCCCCCCCAAAAAAAATACAAAGAGAAAAAATTCTGTTGAGAAAAAAAGAGGGGGGAGACCAAAGTTGTTGGGCCAAAAAAAAAAAAGAAAAAATGCACTGCACCTTTAAATGGCCCTCACTCCCCCGCCCCCACCAGATGTGGCAGGGGAAAATTGTCCCTGCCGGGCTTCTGTCCGAGGGAAACAGGAAATACCGGACATTTCACATGTCTGGTTTTTTTACCGGACGGGGGACCTGAATAACGGACAGTCCGGGTGAAAACCGGACACCTGGCAACCCTACTCGCAATCCTGAGAGAGGCAGCTTGTTTTTTTTCCAGCACCCACAGGGCAGCGGCAAAATTCCCATGGGCAGATGGGCCTTCTGTTGTCTGCTTTTCAGAAGGGGCTCCGTGGCCGAGGAAATCCGAGCGCCACGAGGCGAAGGCACCTACCTGCTGCACCTTTACACACGTCCTCAGCCCCTGGGTCCAGGCTCTGCAGGAGGCTGCTTGAAGGAAAGCCAGAGAGAGAAGGAAGCAGTCAGGAGGGTGGCGAGGGACATGTGACTACCACATCCTCCGCCATAGGCTTGAGAAGGGATGGTCATCTAATAGCCTCCCTCTCCCCCTACTCCCAGGCTGGCTGCTGGGAGCTCGCGGCACAGCGATCGGGAGCTAGTGCTACACACAAGAGTGCCAGGTGAGCTGTGGGAGTCTAGCTGCGTCTGTCCGTGGCGTGGGAAAAAAAAAAATCACAGGCCTTGGTGTCAGAGCCGTGCCAGCCGGCCCTTCCAGCGTGGATGCAGCTATGCAGGAGGAAGGATGCGTCCGTCAGCTCAGCTCACATCATCCCGGATGGTGGTGCAGCGGTGCTGGGAGTAGTGATCCTGCTGGTGTGCTCTACCACTACCTGAGTCTCTGCCTTCCCCCAGGCCCCAGCTCTGCCCTGGGGGGGACGCACTGGAGGGAGGCACCATCCTCGGGGCCCGGTTTGTGACGGGAGAGAACCAAGCACAGGGCAAGGTTTCGAAACGAGCCTCTTCCCCTCGGATTGCTGCCAGAGCTGAGACCACCGGGAGCCTCATCGCTATAAACCAGAAGGCTTTCTCCAAGCAGGGTCCTCCACTTGGGAACTTGCTCCTCCCCGCTGCATGTTCCACCAGGGCCCGGGTTTGTAACCCTTCCAGCTCTTGGCCGTGCTCCCCTTTCGTCCTTTGTCAAGGCTGCTGGGGCAGGCGCGGGCTCTGGTGGGTCTGTTTATGGGCAGCTTTGGCCTATGTGCGCAGTAGGGGAGGTGCCCTAACACTGTGTTCCAAAAGTGTGAACGCGAAGAAATTAAATGGAAGGGCAAACTGAGGCACAGGAGGGTAGGGGAAAGTGATTTGGTCACGGTTATATAGGGAGGCAGTGGCATAACTGGGAATAGAACCTAGATGTCCTACCACCCAGCCCCGTGCTCTGACCAGTAGACCTCTCTCCCTCACATGGCTAGGAATAGACCCCCCAGCGTCCCAAGATCACCCTAGGTGACAGCTGCTCTAACTAATAGACCATGCTGCCTCCATGCTACCGAGTGTACATTTACAGCTACCAACTCCTTGCCTTTTCTCCCTCTCTTCCCTGTCTCCCAACTTGTCCCAGACCACTGAATGGGAGGTGGATTGGGAGCGAAGCGTCCTGCTGCCCAGCTGGGACACACCTGGCTGTGTCGTTTGCCTCTTGGGAGACGGCCGAGCATTTTTTGCTGTCTGGATCCCATCCGCAGTAGGGGTCCTTGGCGAGGACACACTTCCAGCAGGTCTCCCTGTATTGCCCGCAGTCTGCCAGTGGCAGGCGCGTCACCTCGAACTCAGTGGCTGCATAGAGATGCCCCTGCCGAGGAGGGGCTGGGTTAGTCGAGGGTTCAAACTAACGTGCAAGAAAGGAGGACGGGTGCAATGCAAGCTGGAGCCAGTAGAACTGCTGGCCTGGCAAAATTCCCATTGAAATCTCTAGTGGCGGCAGGATTGTGCCCATAATGGACTTCACAAGCAAAAGCACTTGACAGGGGCGTGTCTGTATTGGAAACAGGGGTTAAGATCACGGCATGCACATGGAGACGTTGGCCAAAAGCAAACCCGCTTGCTGGGAGGCTGCAGTGGAGCACGGCTGTCCTGCTTACAACCCAGAGCGGTGACACAAGAAGAACCAGTGAGACCCTCGAGGCTGCCTCTCCGCAGCTGCTGGACCCAGACCTTGGGCTCTCCTGCTGAGCCCCCCCTGCCTGCAAGCTGGACCAGGAAAATCCCATCACGACTTTCAACAGGCCACAGCCACCAGTGATACATCCAGAGAGGGCGCTTACTGTGGAGGCATCCAGGGCCAGCCCAGAGACAGGCGCATCTCTCCGGAAAGGGCTCAGCTCCGCGATGATGACCGTCTGCCCTCCGCTCTGCAGGACTTTGTGGATCTTGCCTTTATCTGCAGCAGCCAGAGACACAGGGAGGTCAGAGAAAGGTGCCTGACCCCCTCAAAGGTAAAGGGAGCTTGGCCAGGGTTTCATCTGCATCTGGCCACATGCCCAGGACAGGGATGGTCCAAGCAGGGAGAGGACACGCTGCCCTCACTGGGCCTTCCCCCATGCCCCAGCTCTGCCCTGGGGGGAGGCGGGGGGGAACGCACTGGAGGGAAACACCATCCTCGGGGCCCAGTTTGTGACATGGACACCCGGGTCCCCGCATCTCCTGTCACAAGGGCCAGTGAGCCGCCCTCAGACACAACGGCACAAGCCATCCCCAGCTAGTGCTGGAGTAGAACTGGCGACCTGGAGGCAAATCTGCTGCACCCTGGCCTACACTTGGTCTCACAAGGCAAGCGCCCAGCACTGCAGAGTGAAAGAGACTCTCCTGGGGGAGGAGGCACCACGGCCACTGTCTGCTCAGCAGGGACCAGGCCTCTCTGGTCACATGGCTGGCGAGCGGGCAGGTGCTCCACACACCTCGCCCTGCGATCCTCAGCTGCCTGACTTCTTGGGAGCGTGAGGACTAGTGCCTAGCACAGGCAGCTGGGAGCCAGCACTCCTGGGGTCTGTCCCTGGCTCTGGGAGGAGAGTGGGGCCTAGCGGTTAGAGCAGGAGG
This sequence comes from Pelochelys cantorii, assembly GCA_032595735.1. Lineage (NCBI taxonomy): Eukaryota > Metazoa > Chordata > Testudines > Trionychidae > Pelochelys > Pelochelys cantorii. The sequence continues at coordinate 19,294,450 of CM064349.1, read as the reverse complement.
GCTGGGCATTCCTGGGTGCTGTTCTTGCCTCTCCCGTGTGGTCTTGGCCACTCTGCATCCCTACAAATCTAAGCGCCCAGGAGTGGCTGAGTCCCAGAGAGAATATCCCTGGCTCCCTGCACACCTACCTGTTCCAAGGTAGAGGACAGTGCGAGAAGCGTTGCTGGCATCCCAGACCCTGTCGGCCACCACCCTGGTGTAGGTGTCATTAGTCTGCAGCACATACAGGGGGCGCTGCCCCTCTGGATAGATGACGGCTTCAATCTCTGGGTAATCTTTGATGATGGCAAGGACAGCTTTGGAGGGGGGACTGGGGGAATTGTAGGGGACACACTATGGAGAGAACAGAAGAGGAAGGGGGGTAATAAAGAGGAATGCAAAGTTCTGCACAGACAGACCCTGCCCCCCACAGGCTGCTGCATAGATTTCTATGAGGATCCTCCCAACTCATTGATGGGAAGAGGGTTTAATGCCCAGAGAGTGTAAAAGAGAAGTAGGCACCTAATTCCTACTAAACATCAATGGGCATTAGGTGCTGAAATACCTTTGAGGCTCTGGATCTATGTCCCACTGTTGGAGCTGAGCAAAATGTTTCAGACATGTCTGTCTCACCGCACAAAAAAGCGGAACTAGGTCAATTGAAACGGTCTGTGAATTCATGTCGGTTTCCGCAAATTGTGTTAGCTGAACAAAACCCTTTAAAAAAAAAAAAGTAAAAAATGTTCTGATGCAAATCCAGTTTGTTTTGAAAGGCTTCTCCAGTCTTTTAAAAAACAGGGGGAACCAGGAAGCAAGAGTCCCAAACCAAAATGAAAATTTGCTCTCTCCAAAATGAAAATGTTTTGATTTGCCAATTTTTTTTTAAATTTATTCTTGGGTTGGTCCAAATGATTCTTCCTGTGGTTTTCTGGACTTGACAGGGAACCGAAAAATGTCACGCGCCCAGCTTTTGTGTCTATGAGATTGCAATAGTCTGCTCTCTAGACATTTCTTTATTTATGTGGACCTGCTCCCCACAACCCAGTTATCTGTTCCTTAAGGCACCACATGGGACTCAGGGAGACCAGGGGCCATCCCTTGCTCTGCCACTGATCTGCTGGGTGATCTTGGGCAAGTCCCTTTCCCTTCCCAATTCTTCTTCCAGAATGCTACCCTGGAGTGATTTACCCTCTCCCTGCCACAAGTTCAGCTCAGGGACAGGTATCCAACAAACAGCTGGGTGCACCCAAAAATGTGACATCTTAGGCATCTTGTGCTTGGAGGGGAAATAGCCTTCCCGCCAGCCAGCATGGAGAACTCTCCGTGCCTATCCTTCCAAGGGGCTGCGGAGCATGCTTCTCAGAGTGCAGTCAGCCCAGGGGAAACACCACAAAACAAGGGAGGCTTCTGAGAAGAGAGGCCTGTGGAGAAGGTGCCAGCAAAGAATGGAGGAGAGGCAGCAGCTGGGAGCCACTGAGGGCAGTAGGAGGAGATGGCTGGCTTTTCTTGGAAAGAATGGGGGGCTGTGGGCAGAGCTCTGGGTTACAACTGCATTTTCTTTGCTACCATTTAAAGAGAGGCAGTACGGCCTAGTGGGTAGAGCCCTGGACTGCAGAGCCCTGGACAGTGGCGGAGCTGGGAAAGGAACTCAGGCTGCAAGAGCTCCCCTGCTCTATCCAATAGGCCACACTACCAGTCATTAAATGCTTGTTTATGGGGAAACGGAGGCACTGAATGCTGGGCACAGGCTGGTGTGTGGGGAGTTCTGGGGCTGGGTGAGGAGTGGGTAGAAAGGCTGTGAAGCTATGGGGTTTTGTATGGAAACATCTCGCCGCACCCCCAAAAAAAACAAATCCCCCCACTGGAGTTCCCGTCAGCCTCCCGGAAGTTCTGCCCAGTATGGAGGTGTGATGGGTAACATGCCCTGTATCGGCCTCTTGCTGGGCTTCTTGCACCTTCCCCTGAAGCACCAGGGGGCAGAGCCTCAGGTGATGTAAATTGCCATCTCTGTCACTCAGCTGGCTCTTCCACCCTGCACTGGTCACCGGGGAGATGGTGGCTGGTGCAAGGTGGAGCAGGGCCGGACCCAGCCTAGTGGTAACTTCCTAGGGTTGAGAGACATGAGCTTGCAGGTCCCCTTGCACTCTTTGGGGTGTGCTGAATACGCAGGGGTGCTCAGTGCTTGACCTGGGCCCCGGCCACCGTATGTCTCACCGCAACGCAGAGGAGCAAACCAACCTGGGAAATGACCCTGCAGCCGCTGGCAGTTCCCTGTGACTGAGATCGGGCCCTTTGTGGTCTCTGACTGCCCTGGGCAGCTCTCTGCTAATCCCCTGCCCCTCCGTTCACTGACAGAAACGGGGTGGGGGGGTCCCTTGAGGACTCCTGGGGAGCCGTTTTGGGCCTGCGCGGGCCTCACCGTGCCGGGTCTGTGCGCTGGCAGGCCGCTGCTGTAGCCCTTGAGTCTGGAGGTTCGGAAAGCATGGGCCACCTTGTCCATGGAGTAGGCGCACACGGCGGTCGTGCCCCTGCAGGGGAGAAATGCTCCCATCAGGCTTTGGTGGCTGGCAAGGCTGAGCCAGTTCCCAGTGGTGCTGGGACCCCATTTTGTGCTGGGGTCTGGGCTCTGAGGCCCACCCAACAGAAATGCCCGGCTGGAACTGTGGACCCAAGCTGGACTCAGACAGCTGAGTTAGTTCCCCTGCTTGGGGAGTGGGAGAGGGAAAGAGAGCTCGGACACCCCATCACCATCTGTCACCTCTTTGCCCAATGGGTGTCTGGCCTCTCTACGCAGCTCCGGGCTGGGCCAGCTTCCTGGCCTATTCTTCATGGGCACCGTTCGGGGGGAGGCAGGGTGTTGCTCTTCCAACCAGCTGGGGCAGGCATGGAATTTGCCCCCCTATACATGGCCACATTGGCCTGTTGGGACTCTCCCCACCCCCCTCTGCAAATACAGGAGCCAAACTTTGCCTGTGCTGTTCCCTTGGTGGTGGAGTGAGATTCTCCTGGTGAAGGGGCACTGTGGTTCCCATCTGTGCCAGGAGAACAGCAGGGTGGGTGAGAGCCACCTTGCCACCCATCAGAGCCCTGCCTCCTCCCCGTGCCCCCCTGGCATTGTTCTTTTTCAGGTATTTAAAAGGGTGTCATAAGGAGGAGGGAGAAAACTTGTTCATCTTGGCCTCTGAGGATAGAACAAGAAGAAATGAGCTTAATCTGCAGCAAGGGAAGTTTAGGTTGGACATTAGGAAAAAGTTCCTAACTGTCAGGGTGGTCCAACACTGGAATAAATTGCCCAGGGAGGTTGCGGAATCTCCATCTCTGGAGATATTTAAGAGTAGGTTAGATAAATGTCTATCAGGGATGATCTAGACAGTATTTGGTCCTGCCATGAGGGCAGGGGACTGGACTTGATGACCTCTCGAGGTCCCTTCCAGTCCTATGATTCCCCCATCACCCGCCATGGAGCAAGGAGTGGGTGGGACTCTAGCCGGTGTCACCCCAGCCCTGCCCAGCGCCAGCAGCCGCCCCGGCTCACCAGGTGCTGGCGAAGATCCCATACAGCATCCCTCGGCCCCTCCGCCCCTCGCCCAGGACCACGGCATCGCGCAGTTGGTTGAAGCGCTGCGGGTGGGCGGGGCCACCGCACACCAGCCTCGCCTGGAGGAACGTGGTCCAGAAATCGACCAGAATACTCTTCCCACCTTCGTCCACCTGAGCAGGGCGGGAGAGGAAAAATCCCAGAGCTCATCCGGCCTAAAGCACGGAGGTTTCACTGCAATCCCCCCCCATCCCGATCCACGTGGGGCCTGAAACCCCCGTGAGGCCCTGGCCCATTACAACTGCTGCTGGAGTTGTTATAACTACACATGGAGGGCTGATGTTGCTCATCAAACCAGCCTCTTTAGCGGCTCATGTGGTCAACACCGTGACATCACCTTTGCTTCAGGGTTAGGTGCAGAGGTGAAAGGAAGCGGGTGCGCCCTGATGCGCAGCTCCAGCAAGAGCTGGCTGAGCTGCGGCAAAAGCTAGCAGGGAGCTATATAAAGAGCTTCCAGGGACCCGGGTTGCAATTGGACAGTATCTGTAAAAAATGTCAAGTTACTTTCACCGCTGGCTAGGCGTAAAAATGGAGATCCACTTGACATTTGCCCTTCACAGCCCACGGGGTCTCCATACCTTACACACGCGGCCCAGCCGGGCTTTGACCGGCTCTTCATCCAGCCCCGCTGTCTTGTTGACTTCGTTGTAGAAGAAGTAGATTTCATCCAGGTTGGTCTCCTTTTCTGGCACCCAGGCAGCGCTGATGAATTCTGCATCTGCAGGAGAAAAGGGGATCAAGGTGGGGAAAGAGATCAAAGTGCACAAGGAAATTTTGCTGGAGCCGCTGGGGGGTCAGCGCCTCCACTAATTCCTTGGCCCCATCAAGATACAGGCAGGGTGGAGTCATGCATATCAGCAACCCCAGGCCCCTCAAAACAATGATGCTGGCTTTAAAATAATGTGATTTTTAAAATAAAGAAATGTGGGGTTCTGATTGCTCCCAGCCTTTAGGAATTGCATTTTCCAGCTTTCCTCTGCAACCTGGAGAACAAAATAATTATTATGTGTAAATGTAAGGCCAGCTGAGTTTCTCTTGCAATCACAGGACTCTGAGCTGGGGCTTTAAGAAGGACATCGACTACTCTTAGGCTTGCAAGACTGGTGTGAGAGTTGCCTCCACTAGACTACATCTGTTTCCTCAAATAATAGGGATCCTCCCTAGATCACAAAGTGCTTTCCAAAGGAGGGGAGGGATCCTTATTCCCATTTTACTGATGTGAAAATTGAGGTACAGGGAGAGATCATCCAGCAGCAGACCCAGAACCTAGGTCTCCTGTTCCCCACTCAAGTGCTCCACCCGCTAGGACACATTTTAATATGGGAATCAGAGATTCGATGACTTGCAGAGAATCTGCATAATCTCTGCAGTGGGGGCAGGGGATTCCTCCCTCTCCCCCCGCTTCTCCCCTCCCCACTGCTGCAATGTGCCCATTCCCAGCTTTTTGCCATGCTTGCAAAACTGTCTCTGAAGCTTCTTACTATGACCTTGCCAACCCAGATTGCTAGAGCTGAAGGGTCTGAAAACACCATGCTCTGTGGCCAACATGTGGAACTCCCTGCTGCAGGGGTTTGGCAAGGCAAACGCTGTGGGGGCTGGGCAGATCTATTGCCAATATATCACATTGCGCTTTCAGCTGAGACTGGGGTGACAATGTTTCATGCTAAAGGGAACCAGCAGATCACTCCAGTGGGATGGAGTGGCACATGCAAGGTTTGATGCAGTGTCTCTCTGCAGCGAGATCCGCCTTCCTCTGCAGCATCAGGGCCCCACTGCTGCTGGAGGTGACAGAGCTTTGGGGAAAGCATCAAGCCCACACCGGGCGGTGGTGCCCCTCCCTGGGGCTGGTCCATAGGCAAAGCCCCTCTTACTGGTTAGCCATCTGTCTTCCGTTCTCAGCAGCTTCCTCGGGCCATAGCTCCTCTGGATGGTGCTTTTGTCCTGGGACAATGCCGAGTACAGGTTGCCCTCTGCAATATTAACCCAAGACAAAAATATGGTGGGTGTTCTCCATAGGGGGAATATGTCAGTATCCACTTTCAAAACAAAGAGACACCCCCCGACGCCATGGGCAACACAGAACAAAGCTGCTTCTTCATGGCCAGCCCCAAGTCACACAGGGCAGAGGAGGGCTCGAATCCACATCCTGCTTTCCAGCTGCCTGCTCTAATCACTAGCCCTCATTCCCGTCTACAGCTGGGAATGGAGCCCAGGTATCCGTGTGCCCCAACCATTAGGCTCCCTTGCTGGGACAACAACCCTGGATTTCAGTTGCCTACTCTAACCACTAGCTCATATTCCCTCCTGGAGTGAATCCCTGGGTCCTGGCCCAGATCCCTGGGTCCTGGCCCCCCCCACCTCTCAGCAGAGTGCCAAAGGCCACCTGGGCTGCACTCCTCTGAAGAAGGGAATTACTTTATTGGCACCAGTCCTGCCCCCCACCTACCCTGCCCATCGGCCCTTCCCTGGGGCTGGACCCTTGCACAGGTTCAGTGCTTCTCCGGCACCACTCTTCTGGGACTCGGGATTCAAGCAGCCAGAGAACACACCCAAGGGGACCCCAGGAGGCTCCCCCCCCACACACACACACTCTATCTGGGGCCTCGGCTGAGTGAGGCAGATCTCCTCACCCACAGCGATGGCTGCAGCTGGCTGCGACGGGGATTCTGGGGCAAGGTTCTCCCCGCTGATGGTGACAGCTTGGCCCCGCTGGTCCTGCTGCAGATTCATGGTGTTGCTCTGGGGATGAAACGCAATCATTTCGATAGATCATCTTACCCATGCTGAGCCCAGCTGAGCTCTCCTGGTCCCCAGCAGCCCGACGTGCCTCTGATTCTGTTTTCCCTGGGAGGCAGCATCCAGCTTACACACAGGGGGACACACCCATGGAGAGAAGGCAGGGGACATGGCAGTGTGCTGTAAAGCCGGGAAGAGAACCCAGGAGTCCAGGCATCCAACCACCCCTGCATCAACCCCTTCACTCCAGAGCTGGGAAGGGAGCCTGGAGTACTGGCTCCCTACCACCCCTCCTCCAACACCTACCCCCCACTCCTCTTCCAGAGCTTGTGAATGGAACCCAGGGTCCTGACTCCCAGCCCCTGATTTAACCCACTGGACTCACATTTCCTAACTACTCAAAAGAGAGCTTGGAGTCACTGTGGATAGTTCTCTGAAAACATCCACTCAGTGGGCAGCGGCAGTCAAAAAAGCAAATATAATGTTAGGAATCATTTTAAAAAAGGGATAGAAAATAAGACAGAGAATATCTTACTGCCTTTATATAAAACCATGGTACGCCCACACCTTGAATACTGCGTACAGATGTGGTTGCTTCATCTCAAAATAAGATATATTGGCATTGGAAAAGATTCAGAAAAGGGCAACAAAAATGATTAGGGGTTTGGAATGGGTCCCATATGAAAAGAGATTAAAAAAATTGGGACTTTTCAGCTTAGAAAAGAGGAGACTGAGTGGGGGATGTGATAGAGGTTTATAAAATCATAACTGCTGTGGAAAAAGTGAATAAGGAAAAGTTATTTACTTATTCCCACAATATAAGAACCAGGGGTCACCAAATGAAATTAATAGGCAGCAGGTTTAAAACAAACAAAAGGAAGGGGTTTTTTTATGCAGCGCACAGTCAACCTGTGGAACTCCTTGCCAGAGGATGTGGTGAAGACTAGGATTTTAACGGGGTTCAAAAAAGAGCTAGATAGATTCATGGAGGTTAGGTCCAGTGGCTGTTAGCCAGGATGGGCAGGGATGGTGTTCCTAGCCTCTGTTTCTCTGGAAGTAGGTGACAGGGGAGGGATCACATGAGGATTACGTGTTCTGTTCCCTCCCTCTGGGGCACCTGGCATTGGCCACTGTTGGCAGACAGGATACTGGGCTAAATGGACCTGGGCTAAATGGACCTGACTGGGCTAAATGGACCTGACCCAGTCTGGCTGTTCTTATGTTCCTTAAGAGATGCCGTGGGAGAATGGGCCCAGATTTGACTGGTCACAGGGCAATATTATAGACCCGGGATGGAAATGTCCCAGCCCAGTTCTGAGTGAGGTGCCTGGCCTCCCACACTCACCAGAAACCAGCATTTGGGGGACCCAGCGTTGGTGCCACAGGCGATGAGGGAGCTGCCATTCAGCCTCTGGATCACCTGGATGTAGTTGTCACACACAGCCTGCGGAAGAAGCAGCCCAAAGCACCACGGTTAGTGCTCATTACAGGTCCCCGGCATTAACAGCTAGCACCGAGCCGGCCCTCTGCATTACGCTGAGCAGGTAGATCTGACACATCCTCTGTGTACAATCACACACACATGATAGAGCCCTGATGGGTGATGGAGCCCAGGGCACAGCGGGGATAAAACCCACAAGTCCCGATTCCCCATCCTCCACTCCCACCACTAGACCCCACTCCCCTCCCAGAGCTGGGAACAGGATGCAGCAGGGCCAGGTTAAGACATAGCTTAGGGCCTCAGCTATGTCCAGTGTAAGAAGCCCCATAGCACTGCCAAAAATGTGTATTATTCCAACAGAAAGGAAAATGAAAATAGAAATAATAAAGTTTTCTATTTGCATCTACACCGGTACATAGGCAAGGATGCCACTAAAAACTAGAGGCTGAACCTCTCTAGTCTGGCACCCTTGGGACCTGACTGGTGCCAAAAAAGAGAATTTGCTGGACCACGGGCGGCCAATATTGTCTAGCAGCATTAGCAAAACCTCCACTGCTTGCTGGGCTCTGAGAAGACAGTTAGGAGTAACTTAGAGCTAAATAACAGCACAGAACCCTGAGAGCCAGGACTGGGGGCTGTCAACAAACTTTATGGGACCGTGGGAAACTTGGCCATGCCCATGCTAAGGGGACATCCGGCTAACTCAAATCCTGCCAGGCAATGGCTATTTCAGGACCAGAAAGTGCCAGACTAGAGAGGTTCAACCTGTAGTAATTGGGGCCCTGAACTGCAGTTTACTGAGCTAGTGCATAAATCCAGCACTGAAGGAGTCCTACCTCCCCACCCCCTTTTGCTCTACCTAGCAGACCCCATTCCCCTGCAGGAGCTGGGAATGGATCCCAGAGTCCTGCCTCCCCCTTGCTCTACCCACTAGACCACCTCCCCCCACGTGACGCCTGCAATGCTGTCTGCGCAGTGGTAGCCAGACGCTCCCAAGAAATGAAGTCGCTGTCGCAGTGAAGGAAGCTCAAAGCAGCCTTGGAGCCAACCCTGATGTGTGGTGAAGGGAGGAAGGGGGGGGGGGGTTCCTCCATGCTCAGCACCATGGGGGTGCCTCTACACCTCATTCGTCATCTCTGGGGGGGACTCAACATGCGGCTGGGGGTGTTTAGCTGCTCACGCCTCATCCCTCTCACCTGCACTGCCCCTGGCTTGCTCCTGCACGTCTTCTCCACCTTCTCATCAACCTGCAGGGGAACCTGGGAGGCAGACAGGAGCAAGGCTGATCAGACCCTGGTTATGGGGGGGGGAGGGAAGGTGCAGTGGAGTAATCCTCAAGGGGTTGTGCTTTTGATCAGCCACAGGAGGGGTCCCCCAGGCCTCTGACGCTGGCTGGACCCCATCTTCCCACAGACCTCATTGCCCAACCTGCCCCCCCACCTGCAGGGCCTATGCAAGGGGGGGAGGGAGAATGTGGCAGTAACCTCCTGTTTATTGGGGCCTGTCTCACAGCATATCTTTGTGCTCTCAGGGGGGCGTGCTGCAAGCAGAGCTGGCCCCTGGTTTCTCTGGCCCTGCAGTGGCAGGAGAGGACAGCCCTGCCCTGGGATGGCTGGCAGTCATCTCGTGGCTATCAGGCCAGCCGGCAGGTGGCCCTGGAGCTCGGCAAGTGAAGTCCAAGGGGCTCCCCTTTTGAAGCCAGACCCAGGCTCAGCTGGGAGCTGCCTTCCCCAGACTGGGCTGAGGGTGGCTGATGGCCAAGGAGAGGAGACCATGCCCGCAGGTTGTGGTCCTTGCTGGCTGACCCTGCGCCGGTCTCCTCTGGAAGCTGCCAGAGCTCTTCACGGGCTTGTCAGCTCTGGGGCCTCCAGCTGAGTCTGGCTGACCATACACCATCATTGCAGACCGGGGGGTGGGGATGAGAGGTGCTAGGGACCCCCCCACACCCTACCTCTCACCTGGGTCTGGTTGACCTCTGCCTCCTTAAATGTCAAGACACGCAGCACTCCCCTGCCCCCAACGTACAGCTGCTCAGATCCGGCGTCATAGAAGAGGGCCGTGGACTTCTCTCCATTCTCGAAGCTCAGCACTGGGATGTCTGGGGTGGAGGGCAGGATGGGAAAGGTGAGGAGGAAGTTTGCTGAAGGCTGAAATCCAGACTCTACCCCCAGCCTGGCCTGCCCACTGCAAATCCAACTGGTTCATTTCCTCTAAGGCAGACACATAGCGATCAGCCTGCCCGTTTACAGAAGGGGAAACTGAGGCACACCATAACTTGGGACCCACAGAGGGCAAGCCACAGACCTGGGAAGAGGACCCAGAAATTCCCAACTCACAGGAATTGGTTTGCTCGCAGGTTTGCTCAACCACGCAGCTTGTCCTGTGGCCACCAGACCCGCCCTGGAGCAATTCACATTTCAGGGCCCATTCGGAGGCTTGGTCTCTCTTCCCAGATACAGGATCCCAAACTGGATGGCGGCTTCTTTGTAGAGTGGACACTAGGGACTGGACTGAGATGTGCCACACCCATCCTGCGCCTGTCGAAGGGTTAAAGAGACGCCCTCTGCTCTTGCTCCAGGAGAAGAGGAAAAACCTAGCTCCAGCCTGCCTAATCCATGTATTATAAACACAGCCCAATGCGCATCCTGTCCAGAGTTAGCTTGAAAATCTCAGTCTCAAGCAGGCCGCAACTCTGCCGCAGGGCCACAGTCTGAGCAGTGGTTGTTGATGACCGGTCCATGGACCAGATCCAGCTCTGAGATTTTCCTGACACTCTAGGAAGGCAGCAAGCCAGGCCCTGGTACCAAAAATATTGAGAAACCCTCATGTGGAACGCAGCACCCAACCTATTTGGTACACAAGCATGTCCACGGGGTGCCAGTAGGGGGCACTGATGCACAAGCACATCCCTCTAGCTCATGGGTTCCCAAACTGGGGGGGGCGTGCCCCTCTGGGGAGGCATGAAGAAATTCCGGGGGGGAGGGGTACGAGGCGACCCAGCCACTCGCGCCCCCCATCAATCCCACCCCAAGTTTTGCTGCTATTTTTTTGGGGGGGGGGCATGAGGGTTTCTCAAAAATCAAAAAGGGGGGTGTGATGCTGAAAAGTTTGGGAACCACTGAATCCAAGTGCCTAAACACCTTGTCACACGTGCCCTGCCACTGGGATGGTGCTGGATGCAGTACAAGCCCATGCAGAGAGCTGGTCCCTGCCCCGCACACCGCCATGGGCTGCTCCTTGCTGCTGTCAGCCAGGCCAATGCCCTGTTGCTCTTCAAGCTGTTACCTGGCCCCAGCCTGGGACTCGGTCTCTGTCAGGTGTGCAGTGATCTGTCCTCTTAACTTCCCATGCAGGAGGGAGCACCATTACATTTTCACAGGTACAGTTGTCTCCAGCGGGCGTGGCAGTAGCTATGGGCATGAAGGTGTCTCTGATCCTGGTGCTAAGGCTGTGCAGAGGACATCACAAAACACCCACAAGAGGGAGGGGGACAGGCTGGCGCCTGGACATCAGGGCTCAGAGGGTTAATCACTGGGGGCTCTGGCAGCAGCAAAAATTCTCTCCTCAGCGGAGGCTGTGGGCATTGAGGGTATGTCTAGACTGCAAGCTTATTTCAGAACTAGCTAGTCTGGAAGAAGTACTCCAAAAGAGCTTATTTCAAAATAGCGCGTCCACACTATGGGGAAGCCTAGAAATTAGTCCGAGGTGACGCGCTACCTTGATTTAGAGCCCCAGGAAGCACTAGGGAGTAATGACTTTGATTGGCCCTGGGGAGGGATTTCAAAATAGCGATTTCGGAAGAGGCATTATTCCGTGTGGCATGAGGTTTACAGAAGTCGGAATAGGCCGTCCGTTGTGCCGGATTCATTTCGAAATAACGGAATTGCTGTGTAGACGCTGGCATGGTTATTCCGAAATAACGCTGCTGTGTAGACACATCCTGAGACAGATCCTGCCCCTGCTGAGGTCTGCGGAGCAGGCCCTGGCCCTGGGCAGCCTCCCACCAGCCTGCCAGGTGGGGCCTCTTCTACTGGAAGGAAACTGGGGAAAATTGACTTTTAAGTCCCATCACTGTCAACTTCCCAGCAATTCCTTCCTGCTATGAGATTACCTCTCTGTACAATAAGGGAGTCGACCCCCCCCCCCACTCCCCTTCCCTCCCCAGCCCATCCCACTTGTGTGTCACCGCCAAAGCAACAAGTCTTCCTCTCTCCTAATGGGGCGGGGGGCACGGGGGCCCACGGACCGTGTCCGGCCACCAGAGGTTAGAATCCAGCCTTTGCTCTGGATTACCCCGACCTAGGAGCGGGCTTGGGGGTTTGCCCCTCTCTGCCTGCCTGGCGCTCCCACTGGGGAGCGGCGTCAGGGATGGGCCCTGCTGCGGTGCTCCAGCCGGGCAGCAGGGTGGGGGGCTCGTCCCACTCGGGCGCTCCAGCCGGGCAGCGGGGCTGCCCCACTCGGGTGCTCCAGCCGGGCAGCGGGGTGGGGGGGGGCTCGCCTCTCAGCCCACCATACAATCTCCAACCCTCAAAGCCACAACGTTTGCCCCCATCCCCCCCCCCCAGGTCCTCCCGCCTCTTTCCGGGCAAACATTTCCCCCGCCCCAGGCATCTCTGGCTTTTGGCTGCCAGGCACAGGGGCGCTTGGGTTTCCCACGGGGGCAGCCGGTGAGCCGGGGGGGGCAGAGCGGGAGCAGCGCAGGTTCAGTGCAATGCGCCTCGAGTGGCAAAGGGGGGGGCCGCCCCTCTGCTCCGGGAAGCCGCAGCGCCAGCAGAAAACCGCAGCGCCGCTCAGACTTTGGTCCCCCCCAGGCAAGCCGCCAGCACGTCCTAATGAGAGCGGGTCTGCGCTTTTGGGCGGGCCGGGCTGCTCCCCTGCTAGGGGCTAGTTGGAAGAGTCAGGGCTGGGGCGGACTGCGCCTGGGCGCGCCTATCTGCATTGCAGAGGGGGCAGGGGCGCGCCTACCCCGTTCCCTGGCCCCGCTTTCGGCGGGGGGGAGGCGCCCACTCGCTCTTTCCTCAGCGCGGGGCGAACCCGGATCCTGCCCGTTTTGGAGCCCCCGGGGCAAGGACTCCCGAGTCAATCCCCCATCAGCCTGCAGCTGCGACACCTGCCGGACCCAGAGCCCCGATTCCGGCTTGTCTGACACCCGCAACCAAAAAAAAAAAAAAAAAAAAAGTTTCCTTCTTGTAACCTCTTGGATCAAATCCAAGCAGCGGGTGAACCGGGCTGTGAATGGAATATTCCCCCGACAGAACCGCCCCCCCCCCCAAAAGAGCTGCTTTCTAACCTCCCCCTCCCCCTTATCTCCCTTCCCACCCGTGAAACAATCCACCCTTCAGTCCCCATCTCGACCCACACGAGGCCGGTAGGAAATTCACCCCAGGGGCACCCAGGGCGAGGCGGCAGGGAGCCATTGTGCCCCGAGACGTGCCCAGTGGACCAGCAATAGGGCAGCAGCCGCGTCGGATCTTAGCTCACCTGGCAGGGTCAGCTTCAGCCGGGGGGTCTGCTGGGCTGAGCAGAGCAGGGCCAGGAGCAGCAAAGGCAGCGCCCGCATGTGTCCGCCGGGCACGCGGCTCTGGGGAGAATTTCCTTCCCGGCAGGCGGCTGCTGTCGAGCTCCGCTGCGGGGGCTGGCTCTGGCCGGCTCCTCTGCAGCCTCGCTTTTTATACCGGCTGCCCAGAGCCGGGAGCGGGCGCGTCGCAGAACTTCCTCCTCCCAAGCCAACAGCCCTCTCCAAGCGCCGCAAAATGGAGCGCCACGAAGCCGCTCCAGCGAGAAACTGGGGGGGGATCACAGGGCGCAGGGGCGGAGGGGCTGCCCGTCGATCAGTGGGGATGCGCGGAGATTTGCTAGGCTGAGCGTGGGACCCGCAGGAACAAGGCTTGGTGCTGGGGACAGGGGTGGCGGGCTCCGCATTTCGTCCTGGTTTCAGCCCGCAGAAAGACCACCCCGCCCAGTCAGGGCCGGCTTTCTCCCCCCCCCCCCACTCTCTGCTTTCTAATTCAGCCCCTGTGCCTCTTGCTCCATATTTGTCATCTGAAGAAGTGGGATGTGCCCACCAAAGCTCATGATATTATCGACCTATTGTGGGGTGTGTGTCTGACCGGGTTGGTCTACACAGCAACATGATTTTGAAAAAAACTAGCGTTGTTTGGAAATAACTTAGGGTACATCTACACTTCACCGCTATGTGGGGATACCGAAATAACTACCCCGCGTCTACACAAGCCGCCTCGTATTTTGAAATATTTTTAGAAATAACAGGATGGCATGCTATTTCGCCATCCCGGTAAACCTCGTGGCACGAGGGATAAGGAATGGCTCAAAATAAGGTGCTATTTCGAAATTTGGCACTGTGTAGACATGCCAAATTTCAAAATAGCCTATTTCAAAATAGATTCTAAATAAGATACACAATTTGCATAGCGCAAATTGTGTATCTTATTTCAAATTTAGGGTACTGTGTAGATGCACCCTTAGTCCACATCTATACATCAGGCATTTATTTTGAAATAATGTCAAAATACTGTCAAGCTGGCGGACTTCGTAATCCAAATCTTGTAACCCTCATTGAGGACTAAGAGAAGTTGGAGGAAGAGTGCTCTATTTTGAGATAAATGCTGTGTAGACGCTCCCAATTTTGAAATAAGCTACACAATTGATGTAGCACAATTTGCGTGGCTTATTTTGAGTTAAGCCCTGCTGGGTAGACACACCCTAAGGGTACGCTAAGGATAATTGTGTCACTTATTTCGAAATAGCTTATTTTGAAATGTGGCGCTGTCTACACAGCGCTAGTTTTGAAATAAAATGCTATTCCGGTGTCTTCCTTAATCCTTGCGCAATGAGGTTTACAGGAAGCTGGAATAAGAAGCCCATTATTTCGAATGTATTTTGAAATAACGGATGTGATGTTAAGATGCGCAGAATGCTATTGAGGGTTAACAGACATTAATCCTGAAATAGCGCCGCTGGGTAGACGTTCCCCCAGGGGCTACAGGACCAGTGTTGTTTTTCAAGTTGCTTTAGCAGGTTCACTTGTGGCCAGACAGTCATTCCCCTGCATATCTCTTCCGCCAGGCTCCAGGAGGGCCGCGGAGTCCATGATGCTCTCTGGAGCAGGTGAGCTCTGACACTGGTGCTAACCCGGACAGGGGGTGAGGCATAAAACTGAGGAGGGTTTTTAGTTCCCCTAGTTAAAAGGCCTCTGCCAAAGGAACCTGTTGCTATGGGGAGGGATCTTGTGCTCCACAGAAGGGGCCTGGTTCTTGGCTAGACTAGGGCCCCTCTGGTGGGCCATCCAGGAGGCTGAAATTGGCCTCCAAGACTCTCCCCTGTGCAGGGCCCTCTTTGGAGCTGAGATTAGCTTCTGCACTTACCTTGCGGCCAGCCCCTGGTGAATTGGCACGGCTGGCATGCACAGCCCTACGGCTAGTCTCAAGGGGAGCAGGCTGTACGTCAGGGCTGCTCTAAGTGGCACTGCTCCAGAATCCTGGGAGCACAGAGGGGGCTTCAAGGCAAAGCCAGTCTTAGCTGCACCCACGCCATGCAGGGCTCTGTCCCTCTCAGAGGGCACCTGGGCCTGAAATTGGGGTGGACGAGTTGCTATGGCTAATAGACCCAACAGACAGCCAAAGTGCATGTGTCTAGATCAGGGGTGGGGAACTTTTTTGAGTCAGGGGTCACTGACCCACAGAAAAATCAGTCGGGGGCTGCACACAAGTGAGAGGTGGAAAAAAGGGTCCTTAGTGTGTACCCGAATGAGAAGGAGAAAGGCACTCCCCATATTCCCCTCACACACCAGAGCCTGGGGGGGCCAGCCTAGTAGATTTTGTGTGCTCCACACAGCAGGGGGACTGGAGTACCAGCTCAGGTTCCCCAATGTTAGAGGGGTGCCCTGAGCCTCATGGGCCAGATCCAGGCAAGCCTAGGGCTGCATCCCTCCCGCCCCAGGCCTGAGGTTCCCCACCTCTGGTCTAGATCCAGAAGTCTCAGGTTCAGTCGTGGCTGGTGATGATCCACCCAGCAGTGTGAGGGTAACACTGGATTTGCCTTACCCCTGAGCTCAGGAAAAGCAGCATTAAAGCCATTGAAAATCTGGGCATACGCACAATGGGGCACGGGGGCATTATAAGCATTCCTCTTGCGGCGGGACAGCTGCTTTTCCCAGAGGCCACAACCCAGCCTCCTGCTCTGGGGCCAGGACCAAACATGAGCTCAGCTGCTGTGACTTAGCGGGCTGATGACCTGGTTGGCAAGTAGAATTGGGTCAATGTCTCTAAGATCCCAACGGTGCCTGCAAATCCGAATTTAAAACCAGGCCTGTGACCTTCATTCGCATCCCAGTTCTCTCCTTCCTGATGGCACAAAGAAGCCAAATGCAAAACCTCCGAACGGCTGTGGATGCCTCTGTTTCCCAGGGATCCTGGGAGATTCTCAGGGCCTGGTGTCCAGAAGTGTGCATGGGTGGCAGGTTTGTATAATTTTTGGTGGTGCCCCATTAGCCCCCCCCTTTACCCCCATTAGGCATGCCTCCTGCCCCCCCCTCCGTTAGCCACGCCTCTGGAGGTAACACGCTCAGGGCAAGACGGACACATGACCAGAAGTAAACGGTGTCATGTCACCCCTCTCGAAAGGCTTTTCCCACCATCCTCCTACCAGCAGGGATTCGTTTGGCCCCCACCCAACCCCCCTCATGCAACTATCCTGCAGTTGCATTAACCCAATGTGTGTGACATTAACTCGGGGGCAGAGAGGCTGGGGGAAGTGTTCCCTCTAAGGCTATGTCTACACTCACGGCTTCTTGCGCAGGCACAGCCGTTCTTGCGCAAGAACCCACAGAGCATCCACACTGCCCGCTTGCTCTTGCGCAAGGAAACTTACAGTACGGCGTGGTAAGAGAGGGCGTCTTGCGCAAGAGCTACGCTCTTTTCTAACAGGTGTGAGCTCTCTTGCACAAGAGGGCAGCGTGGATGCTCGGCAGGGATTTCTTGTGCAAGAAACCCCTATGGCTAAAACGGCCATTGGTGCTTTCTTGGGCAAGAGAGCGTCCACACTGCCATGGATGCTCTTGTGCAAAAGCACAGCTCGCACATGGCAGTGTGGACGTGGTCTTGCGCAAGACTTCTTGCACAAGAACTCTTGCACGAGAAACCGCCAGTGTAGACATAGGCTAAGAGTTTCCTCCCACGAGCAGAATGAATTTTGTGTTGTGCACCAGTACTGAGTTCATGTGGCTTGTTTGGATGTGCCACTGTGGCACCCAAGTTATTAATAAATATTTTTAAACCTTTACCTTTTCTCTCTGCTGCCATGTCTCCTCCCCTTGTTCCATCAGCTCCCCTGGTGCCTGCTGCCCCCCCAATTCCTCACCCTCCTCTGCTGTCCTGACTCCTGCCCTTCTCACTGTCCTCAGCCCTCCTGCGACCTGCCCCCCTCCACCAGCCCTTCTCTCCCCCTTGTGCCCACTCTTCCAGTAGCCCCACTCTGATCATGTGAGCTACCCCTCGTCATCCCCTCTTCTAACACCTCCCTCTACAAACCAGCCCTGCCTCTCCCCTCTGGTGGTGATCCCTCCCCTGCAGGTGTCTGCCCTTCTGCTTCACCCCCAGAATCCCCTGGCACCTGCACCTTCTCTTACTCCTGCACTCTCCTGGTGCCTCCCCCCTCCCTCACTGCCCCTGCCCCCTTTGCCCTCTTTTTCCCTGATGCCCACCCCTTCACCATCCTCTGCCCCCGTTTCCCCCATGCCCCTGTGCCACACATGACTTGCTCCATCCTGGCCTTCTTCATGCCCACCCCTTCTTTCAAGCCTTCTCCCAGCTCCTCCTCCTCCAACCCCCAATGCCCTTACCCTTTCCCCTCCCAGCATCACCCTGTCCCCCTCCCACTGACACCTCCCCTCCTGCCTTTTTCCTCATTGTCTGCACTTGGCCCCCTGGCATTTGTCTCTCCTCTACCCTGTCCCTTTGGTGCCTTCCCCTTTCTTTCCCCTCTCGCCTCCTCCTCTGCACAAGCCCCTTCCTCTCCCAGCCCTTCCCCTAGTTTTCTCCCTTCCCCTCAGCACAAGCCCCTTCCTCTCCCAGCCCTTCTCCTAGTTTTCTCCCTTCTCCTCCGCACAAGCCCCTTCCTTTCCCAGCCCTTGCCCTCCCCTACCTTCTGCCTTCCAGTTTGCGGGGTCGGAGTCTGTGCTCCGTCCCCAGACTCCGTACCCTTAATTCAGCCACATGGCGCAACGCAGTGCCCAGCAGCGCCCAGCAGTTTTAAAATCCTGGGCCGTGACGTTACATCACGCCCGGGTGTCTCCCCGCCCACCGGTTTGAGCACGCTGCGTATGGCAGCAGCAGCCGGCAGAGGGGAGCTCAATGGAGGTTGCTCATGGCAGGGATGGGCCAGGGCCAGAGCCCGGGGAGAGACGCTCTGGGGCCGGGTGGGAGGACGCGCCGGGGGGGGGGAGTGGGGCGCACTCCAGCTCCAAATATTGGTGGAGCCTGGGCACCACGAGCCCATACAACTCACCGCCCATGGAAGTGTGGCTGACCTCCAGCTCTCCTGGCCATCAGCTGGATTTACAGGTCACCTGTGCATCACTGCAGGCCCTAGGTGTCTCGGATTGGGCACCAAAATCAGCTGAAGATGTTAATTGTGGGAGAGGGTGTCCATGTTGGGGCTAGAACATAGGACTGGGGTGGGCAATAAAACAGCAGCTGTTCACCAGAGTTAGCCCCCAGAGGGCCACCACCGCTCTGTTTACCTGTGCCTCCACAGGTACGGGTGATTGCAGCTCCCATTGGCCGCAGATTGCTGTTCCCGGCCAATGGGAGCTGCAGGAATCAGTGTCCTGGTCAGTGCCACTTCCCACAGCTCCCATTGGCTGGGAGTGGTGATCTGCGGCCAATGGGAGCTGCAAATGCCTGTACCTGTGGAGGCACAGGGAAATATAGTAGCGGCGGCCTGCTGGGGGCTGAATCCTGCTGAACTGCCGACGTTTTATTGCCCACCCCTGACTAGGAGCTGCCATCATCCCACCCCTCCACAGAAGGGAGCAGGCAGCTGTTGCTACTTGTTGCTGCTTGGGTCAGACCAGCTTTGCAAAGGATGCAGAGTGGCACTTCCTATCTTTGCTCTTCCCCAAAGGGCTCGTCCTGCAGGGCCTTGTGAAAACTCACAAGGAGCATTGAGCGAAGCATCCTGAATGCCCCAGTGAGCCCTAAACTCCCAAGATGAGGATAAGAACATACAGGGTCAGACCAACGACCCATCTAGCCCCCTATTCTGTTTTCTGACAGTGGCCATGTGCTTTGGAGGGAATAAAGAGGAACAGGGGACTTTTGAGTGATCCATCCCCTGTTCTGGTCCTAGATTCTGGCAATCGGAGCCCAGGGACACCCAGTAGATGGGGTAGTGTCCCCGACCAACTTGGCTAATAGCCATTGATGGACCTGTCCTCCAGAGACTTTTCTTTTTTGAACCCTGTTATACTTTTGGCCTTTGCAATATCACCTGGCAGTGAGTTCCACAGGGTGACTGTGAAGAATTGGGTTGGGCTTGTTTTATGTTTATTTTAACTCTGCTGGCTATTACTTTCATTGGGTGACCGCTGGCTCTTGTGTTATGTGGAGGGGTAAATTTCTTCTCGCCATTCATGATTCTATACAGCAGTGGTTTTCAAACTAGGGGTGGCGAACCGGTGCTAGGCCATGGAATGTCAGGCACTGGATCTCATTGCTGCAGGGGGATCAGGTGAGCAGTGGGGGGGGGGGGCTAAGGCAGCTGGGTTGTGTTGGAAGGGACCATTTGGATGCTTTCATAGCCTGACTCCTGCATTTTCAGTAGTATTGCATTGAATAAGCTCCCCCCTCCCCATCTCATGTCAGACTTGTTCCTCACCCCTTAGCCACAGTAGGGGGATGGGGGGACTGAAAGTGGTTGAGGCATATATTAAGAAGACATCACCTGTGCTGAAATGCAGCTGTTGCTGGGGTGGAGCCCGGCAGGCATTTTCCACCATTTTTTGAAGTGTTATTCACCTGGAGCAAAGGGGGGAATTTAGAAACTGCCCCAGCAAGGGGCCTGTGATGGTTTAAATACCTCCAGCCTCCCAAGGAAAGGGTGAGCCCGGCTCCTGCTAAAGTCTGGCCCTGCTGCCCTGGGCATTTCTCCCCCTCACCCATGCCACCCCACACCCATAATCCAACCAGAAAGTGTCAGAGGCTTCCCCAGCCCACCAAGACAGAGCCCCAGGCCTTTGGGAAGACAAGAACTGCCCCCCCCATTCTCTCCAAGGGTTTGAGCAGCCAAGACTTTCAAGCAGAAAATCCTTCTTCCCTGGGCTCCCCTCTCCTCTGGGGCACCACCCCTGAACTGAGGCCCCCTCCTCCCTTCTAAGACCCACCCCATCTCCAGGCTGGACAAGCTCCACAGGTGTGCTGGGTCGAGGCCCATGGCACCCAGCAGTGCTCTTTCATTCCCCACCCTAGGCAAGAAGCTGACCCAGCCCGGGGCCTCGCCCTGCCCTGGATGGGGAGAGGAGCTTGGTGCTGCTGGGTGTGTTTGTAGGGGGGTGGGATGGGAGATGGAACTCTTCAAGGCTTTATCCCCCATTGTAAATTGATGGCAGCCCCCCTCCCCTTATTTTTTTTCTGCATTATGGAAGGCAGGACAGGACCACAGGCTCTGTCAGCCCTTCTGGTTAGTGGTTAGAACATGGGGATGCAGAACCAGGAGTGCTGGGTTTTCCTCCCGGCTTTGGGAGGGCAGCTGGATCCAGTGGTTAGAACATGGGGATGTGGAACCAGGAGTCCTGGGTGCTTCTCCCAGCTCTGGGAAGGAAGCTGAGTCTAGTGGATGGAGTGGGGGTGGGGGGCTTGGATCCAGGACTTTGGGGTGGGGTCCATGTTTAGTACAAGGGGGAAAGAATGGGAGCCCGGAGTTCTTTTCCCAGTCCCAGCACCGATTTGCTGTGTGACCTGGAGCCGGCCCATTCCTCTCCCTGCCCTTTACTTCCCCAATGGAAAAAATGATCCAAACCCAGCCTCGCAAAGGCCTTTGATTTCCAGGGAACCAGCGCTTGGCTTGGGAATTTTTCAGCATGTAAACGCTGGGCAGGTGCATCACTTTGACTGACAGGCTGTGTGTCCCCCACGGGACTGAATCTCCCTCCGGTGCTGATTTCTTCTCTGAGCCCAGCCTCTCTCCGCTATTTACGTTTTATTCCCAGCAGCCAGGGAACATGGGCTCCCTCCTCCCACAGCCTGTGCA
The DNA here is from genome assembly GCA_032595735.1 of Pelochelys cantorii. Taxonomy (NCBI): domain Eukaryota; kingdom Metazoa; phylum Chordata; order Testudines; family Trionychidae; genus Pelochelys; species Pelochelys cantorii. The sequence continues at coordinate 19,273,430 of CM064349.1, read as the reverse complement.
CTCTGCGGTTATGATAACTCTCTGTTTTGCAGTGTCACGCAATTAAACAGGGGCCCTGGAATCTCTCCCACTCTGCAAGTTCAAAGTTGCAGCGTGTCTCTTGGCTTTAGAGTAGGTATCAAGAAGCAGCTTCCTCTTTTAATTTCTCCTGCCTGGTTGTAACACTGGCACAAAACATGACCAGGGAGAATAAAGACTAGCAAATCCTAAAACCCCTCCAGCCCCCAACCATTTTGCTAACAATAATGAGGCTTCACAGCCAATGTTCCTTCTAATCTTTTCCATCCATGTGTGGATTTTTTCCATTGATGTGCAGAATACATTTTTATGTGCACCAAGGCATGTGTGAATGTGCACCACCAGTAGAAACAAACACACAGGGGCTATGTCTACACTGCAGGCTTTTTTGCGCAAGAACAGCTGTTCTTGCGCAAAAACTTGCTGGGTGTCTACACTGCACACATGTTCTTGCACAAGTAAATTTACAGTACAGCATCGGAAAACAGGGCTTCTTCTGGAAGAGTTATTCCTCTCCCCACGAGGAATAAGCCCTCTTGCGCAAGAGCTCTTCCACAAGAGGGCAGTGTAGACAGGCAACATGAATTTCTTCCGCAAGAAGCCCCTATGGTTAAAATGGCCATCAGAGCTTTCTTGCGCAAGAGAGCGTCCACACTGCCATGGATGCTCTTGCGCACAAGCACATGGCAGTGTGGACGCGCTCTTGTGGAAGATTTTTTGCACAAGAACTCTTCCACAAAACAGTTCTTGCACAAGAAGCCTGCAGTGTAGACGTAGCCTAGCTGTGGGTGTGCTATGACTCAGCAGGGTGGCAGTTGAATCTTTCCTGACCAGCTGCACAAGCATGCAGCTCACAGGGAACATTGCTCCCACCTGCATGGAGGAGACCTACCTACCTCCCTTCCTGTTGTATAGCCAGGGAAACTGGTGAGTTGCCCAAGGTCACAGAGCAATCACATGGCAGTCTTGGAAAGAGAACCCAGGCACCCCAGCCTGTACTGAGTAGCAACTGTTCTAGGCCACGGTGGGGAAGTAGGAGTGGAGAGAAGAACTGACACTTTGCTTGATAGTGCAAATTGTGCTTAGCTGAGACTCAAGTAAAACATTTCCCCGTTGCGTGCTAGCTTATGGTGCAGAGAATAACACACAGAATGCAAGGCACTCTTCAAAGCATGCTCGATGAGCTAATTAAGCCTAAATAAATATGACTGTGTTAAAGCTGGCTTTCCCAGTCTTTGGCTGTAGTGGAAATACGTCACAGCCCTGCTTCTCAAAGCTATGGGGGCTTGCTGGATGTGCCTTTCCCATTAGAAGGAAGCCAAGCCCTCAGACCGGGCTGAAAAATCTTAGCTTGTGTGAATAGACCGAGCTCGAGAGGGCTGGGGTCTCAGTGAGGGTGTAGATGCTGGTGAGTTGTGCTGATGTCCGCCAGCTGACGCCTACCACAATAAACTGTAAAGGGCATTCGTTCCCTTGTCTGGCTTTATCCAGCTGTTATTTTTTGCCTTATGTAGACTGCAAGCTCTGTGAGGCAGGAGACGGCCTCATTTGGGCTGTGTTTGTACAGCACCTGGCACGCTGGGCTCCTGGTCTCAAGGGCTACGTCTACACTCGCGGCTTCTTGCGTGAGAAATATGCAAATGAGGCTAAGCGTGGAATATCGCCGAGTCTCGTTTGCATACCTAATGAGCCACCATTTTTGCAGAAGAGGCTCTTGCGCCAGAAGGAGCTGTCTACACTGCCCTTTCTTGCGCAAGAAAACCCCTCTTGCGCAATGCCGCTATGCTGATTATTTTCAGGAATAACATATCATTTGCATATTTCTCCTTCTGGCGCAAGAGCCTCTTCTGCAAAAATGGCAGCTCACTAGGTATGTAAATGAGGCTCGGCGATATTCCACACTTAGCTTCATTTGCATATTTCTCACGCAAGAAGCCGCGAGTGTAGACATAGCTTAGTAGTGCTTCTAGGGCATTGGTTTTCAGACCAGGAGTCGTGATCCAGGACTGGGGTGTGGGATGTCGGGCGCTGGGTTTCGTTGCTGCAGGGGGATCAGGTGAGCAGTGGGAGGGCTAAGGCAGCTTCCTCCCTGTCCTGGCACCGCAAAGCTCTTCCCAGGGGGAGAGACAAAGGAAAGGAGGTGGAGATGACCACCTGGCTGGGGGGCAGGGTCTGGGAGCCAGGCAGTTTCTGGCTGGGAAACATGAAGGGAACAGACTAAGCTGAGGGTTGAGGGGGCGATGGACCCCCCTCACCCAAGGGGTCTGAGGCATCCTGGCCCTGACTCCTGTAGCCACATCACGTCTGTGCTGTGCTGTATCCTGGAGAAGCAATAAACCCCCTCTATTCTACTGGCTGGTGGAGTCTGTTCTTGCTGCTACAGGTGTGCAGGATCGGGGGGGGGGGGGGAGGTGCCAGGAAGCTGCCCCTCCTCCCCCGCACCACTGACCAAGAGCCACTTAGGGGAAACCCCTCTTGCCCCAGCCCCACCCCAAAGCCAGCGCCCCCTCCTGTGCCCCAAATCTCCCATCCTCAGCCCCACCCTGGAGCCCACACTCCAGTCAAACTCTGGGTCATAGCACCAACCATTTTCTTCAACAGGGCTACAAGAAGGAAAGCTTGAAACCTGCTGGTCTTGCACACTGGACTGGGTCTTGGAGACAAGGGTTCTATTCCCCAAACTGCTAGTGACCTGGGTATGTCACTGCCCTGTGCCTCAGTTTCCCCAGATGTAAAAGGGAAATAATACCACTGAGCTGCTTTGGAAGGCACTTTGCAATCCCCTGATAAAAAGCTGTAGGTATAATTACTAACAGTATTTCTGGTGGTGGGTTTTATTTTTTTAAACCAAGGATGTGAATAAGGCCTGTGGCTCCACAGGAAATTCTTCCAAGTACAGTCCTCTTTGGCGTGCTAGATTTCAGATCCAACATACACACGCTCATTCTCTCTTTCACTACGTGGGTGCTTTAAAAGTAGCGATTGCCTAGCTAGCTAGCGGTGTGGGCGTCGTGGCTGCAGAATTGCCATGGTGCTAGGCCACCGCACCTGCAAGGTAAAATCTAGTCCCTGCAAACAAAGTCTGTCATGTTCACTGGCTACCTGGTTCAGGTGTGTCCCCGGCCCTGTGACTGCTGTGTCTGCTCTAGTACCTGTCCTGCCTCTTCTGCTGTAGGGGGCATTCTCACCTAGGACTCTGGCACCTGCTTCCCAGCTGGGGGGAATGTCCTCTTCCCCCTTTGTGCCTCTCATCTCTTAGCCCTTTTCAAAGAGAATATTGTCTAGGGCAGTGGTTACCAACCGGTAGGTCGGGAGCTACTGGTAGATCTTGGAGCCGTTGACAGGTGATCCTGACTGGTTTGGCCAAGAGGCTAAGTGCTGGCACTTCAGCTGCCCCTTCCCCCACTGCTGCGCATCTCCTGCCCTTTTGCCTTGGAACTGCCTCCCCCATCCCCGGGAGCCTCCTGCTTGCTATGCAGGGCAGAGGAGGGAGAGGAGGGCACTGATGTCAAGATGCCCCCCTCTCCCACTCTATATCCTAGCTCCACAGAGCAAAGAGGGGGCACAAGAGGGCTTGGGAGGGAGTTTGCTGGCTGCTTTTGGGAGTGGTGCAGGGCCAGGCCAGGGATGAGCCTGCCTTAGCCCCCCTGCACCACCACCCAGGAGCCACCTGAGCTAAGCAGTGCCTGGTCAGAGCCTACATCCTGAAACCCTACCCCAGTCATGAACCCCCTCCTGCACCCCAAGCCCTTGCCCTAGTCCTGAGCACCCTGCATCCAAACGCCCTCCCAGAGCCTGCACCTAGAGCCCCCTCTGGCACCCCAACAGCCTGCCCCAGGCTCAGCTCAGAGCCCCTCTCGCTCTCCAAATCCCTTAATTCAAGACCAGAGCCTGCACCCCAGTCTGCTGCCCCAGTCTGGTGAAAGTGAGGGAGGATGAGGGAGGGAGGGAGGGAGGATGGAGTGAGCAGGGGCCTCAGAGAAGGGGCACAAAGGAGGCAGGGCCAGGGTATTTAGGTTTGAGGTAGATCTTGGATTGCACTTATAAAAAGTGATCTCATGCTTAGAAAGGTTGGAGCCCCCTGGTCTAGGGGTTGGAGCAGTGGCCTGGGAGTCTGATTCCATAGGTGGAGGATGCTTGGGACAGCTGGGTTCCATTCCTGGCTGTGGGGTGACAGTGGGATTCAGTGGTTAGAGCAGTGGACCAGTGCAAGACTGGGTTCTAGGAATCCTGACTTCTCTTCCCAGCTCTTGCAGCCTAAACATGGACAACCGGCTTCCCTGCTCCGTGCCTCAGTTTCCCCAGCTGTGAAATGTGAGCTGCCCCAGGTTGCCATGTGAGATGTTACACTTATAAGTGCTTGGGGAGCCTCAGCTCTCAGGTGCTTTAGAAGGGCAGCCTTTGCAGTCCTTTCCTGCTGCAGTGATTGTAGTATTCTCCCGACCCAGGGATTTTTTGACTTCCATTTGCTACACATGGAAGACATTGGGAGAGCAACAAAAGCCCCTCCCCCCCATGCTCCACGGGAGGGGAGGGCGCACATGGGGGGGATCTATACCACAGCTGTAGGCAAGGATGCTAGAGCAGAGAATTACTGGCTCACAATACATATTATTGGAGCGTGCAGCTCATACCCAACAATTGGTGAGGAGCAGCCTTCGGTGGCCTCCTGGGTCAGGTACTGGACAGGGAATCTGAAGAGCTAGGGTCTAGTGCCAGCGCTGCCACTGACCTGCTGTATGGGGTCAAGCATGGCCCAACCACTCTGTGCCTCAGTTTCCCCATCGATGCCTGATGAGTAATGAGCTAGTCTTGGTCCTGGCTGGAGGGTGGAATGTCAAAGATGCCCAATAGGCTTTGGAAGCCTGGGATGGTCCCAACTGGAAAGTCCTGCAGGAGAGCTAGCAGAGCCGCCAGCCGCTCCATCCTGAGAGGGTGTGGTGAGGTGTTGCAAGCTGCAATGAAAACAGACCAGGCTGGTAGGGGGCAGGTCAATCACCCCCATCGACAGGCAGGCTCTCGAAAACTAAGCCTGATCAGCCACCCACCTGCACTGAGGGCTGCTGGTCTCAGCCCGTGGGGAGCAGCTGAAGTTTGGGTGAGCCTCGCCGTGTGACTTTGGGGCCTGGCCAACCTCCCCTGATTTGCAATGGGCTTCGGAGCAGGGGCCTGATCTGGGCAAAGACACAGACTGATCCTGGTGAATGATGGAGAAAGTCTAGGTTCCCGGAGGCTCCCCCCACGGCCACGCCATGGACCAGCCCGCACCAGGGTAGCAGATAGGGGTGGGAGGGCTGCGCCAGCTGGGCTGCAGCAGGATCCAAAAGAATGGGGGGGGGGGTGTCACAGCCTGCACCTTGCAGTGACCTCCAGGTTGAGTGTGCGTATCCTGCTCTCCTTGCTGTGGGTTTCCTTCAACATGCCTGCCCCAGGGAGATGCTAGAAACAATGCAGGCCCCTTGGGAATCAGCATGGTTGTTCTTGGTCTGTTTCTATGCTGGTACAGTATATTGGGGGTGAGAATGGGCAGGAAGGAGCAAAGGCAGGACTCCTGGGTCCAATTCTGGGCGGGGAGTTAGGTCTAATGGTTAGTGCATGGGGGAGGGGGGGCAGGGCCTGGGACTCAGGTATCCTGCTCTCTAGCCCTGGCTTTGAATGACATACAATGTAACTTGGAAGCCAGTCCCTATGCTGCTCTGTGCCTCAGTTTCCCCTCTCATGTGGGCAGGGTTAATGCCTCTGATGAGCTTGGAGCTCCTGAAAGAGGGCCCAGAAGGGTTGTCATGATGACACATTCTGTCTCTGAACACCTGGCCCCCAGTTCAAGGCTGGTGCATTTGGGCCCGGTGAAGAGAGAATCCAGCTGGAGAGTTTCGAACTGGGGGATGAGGGCTGTTTGCAGACCTGTCTGGTGAGCCACGCTGGCCTCCATCCCTGGCGCAGGAAGCATGTCAGAGGGGTAGCCGGAGGGCTCTGGGGTGCGGCTACTCTCCACTTTGCATCCCCTCCCAGAGAAGCAGTGTATGTCAGTGCAGCCCTGAGGCTACTCTAACGGAGAGCAGGGATTGGGCAGGGTACAGCTCCAGGATGCAGGGACCATAAAGCTCACAGCTCCGGTAGTGCCACTCCTGGCCTTTCACCCCTGCCCCTGATGCAGGAACAGAGCAACTGAGAATCATGGTCTGAGGACTCCCATGATTACTGCTGTGTGCTGGCACACAGTCAATTTCCGCCATTCGATAATTACCCCCCCACACACACACAAGTCACGGAATTCTCTCCTCATGGCTACATCTGGAAGGCAAGTAGGAACCTCCAAACCTCAGCCATGCTGGTGTTAAATGCAGGGGCCACAATCCCCCCAGGGCACCCCGGGCAGGCTCCAATTTCTCCAAGGAAATAGTGAAAAAAATGCAGTTGAGAAAAACGGCTTGGGTGGGAGATTTGTGTGTTTCACATGCTGCACCGAGGCGAGGAGTAGTGTGAGGGACCAAGCCAATGGTTTTCGGCTCAAGAGCTGGGCTACAAGTAGGAGGCAGTAGGTGCATACAGCACGGACCTCTAGGGGTGCGGGGGCTATTGAAATACAAATCATCCATCTGTTCACAGCAGTGATGGACGGCAGAACAAGGAGCAATGGTCTCAAGTTGCAGTGGGAGAGGTCCAGGTTGGATATTAGGAAAAACTATTTCACTAGGAGGGTGGGGAAGCACTGGAATGGGTTCCCTAGGGAAGTAGTGGAGTCTCCATCTCTACAGGTGTTTAAGTCTCGGCTTGACAAAGCCCTGGCTGGGTTGATTTAATTGGGATTGGTCCTGCCTTGGGCAGGGGGCTGGACTTGATGTCCTTCTAAGGTCTCTTCCAGCTCTATGGTTCTATGATTCTCTGATCCATAATAATAAAGGTTCCTTCTCCTTCTTCAGGGCACACATTTCTAATGCAAAGCACCTGGCTAGTCGTGGGCAGCTAGGATCAAACCTTTGCTTCTAATACATGGGTTCCCAAACTGGGGGGGCGTGCCCCCCGGGAGGGGGTGAAGAAATTCCAGGGGGGGTGCGAGGTGACCCAGCCTCCCCCCTCATCAAGTTTTGCTGCCCTGTTCAGTTCCTTTTTTCCCTTTTTCTTTTTTTGCTCAACAAGTTTGCTGCTATTTGGGGGGAGGGGTTGTGAGGGTTTTTCAAAAATCAAAAAGGGGGGGGGGCGTGATGCCAAAAAGTTTGGGAACTACTGTTCTACTAGCATAAGCCCCACCGCCACCTTAGCACAAGTCCCGGAGCTGACTCGTCAACCTTGGTGTGAGGCTAATGCTAGCTTTCGAGGGAGCCCGCATGCCAGCATGGCTTCCCGCCTCGCTTGCCACAGAAACATCATCCGTGCCCCCAAATTCCCTTGCCCCTGGATTCCGGAGAAGTTCCTGTTAATGGCACCAAGGCGGGAAATCAGTTTAGAAGGAGCCGACGGCCCATAAACGTCCCCAGCTTGGCTTCTGCCAGGCGGACAGCCTGGAGAGCTGCCATTGAATTGTGAGGAGGGAAGCTTTTCTCTCCGTGGCTGGGCAGGGATAGCTGGCTCACAGCTCATGTGCAGCCCTGCAGAGAACACAGGCTCGGGCCTCTGAGGTGGGACAGCCACTAGGTAGCAGAGACGTCGGCTCTGTAGCTCCTAGGCACCAATATCTTGGGGAAGGATTCCTAGCAAACCCAGGGGAAAGGAATGAAAGTTCAATTCCTGCCTCTTTGAGTCATCCCTGGCTCCATAATCTGTGAGGCCAGGTCTGGAATTACAGGAAAGCCACCCAGCAAAGTTGGGAGGGGGGAATAAGTTATTCTCTGGTCGTTGTGTGTCTTGGGGAGTGGTGTCTAGTGGTTAGTGCAGGGGTGCGTGTCAGGATTCCTAGACGCTGCATGGTCTTTGTCTATGAGTGATCACAAGGCAAATCATGTCCCCGATTTGTGCCTCAGTATCCCCATTTGGGTGTTGTTACTGCAGTTTGCAAGCCCTCCTGGGGCGCTCACAGTGTTCTATGTTCTCAGAAGCTATCAGAAAGCAGCCAGAGCCACACACTGTCTATAACAAGGCCTGGCCCATTCCTGAATAGCTGTGGTGTCCAACACACTGGTCACTGATTTGGCTGGTTGAGTGTGGCTCACAGAATTATTTACGCTTTCAGAATAATGTGGCGAGTTCACTATAACAGTAGCCACTATAGCAGTGTTTCTTAAACTGTGTTCCGTGGCACACCGGTGTGCCGTGAGGCAGTTAGAGGTGTGCCGCAGAGAGCAACAGAATTCAAAATGGCCACCCTTAAAGGGGCACATAACCTTTTTTTTTTTTTGGTCAATAACTTTTCCTCCTGACCTTTTTTTTTTTTTGCACTCAACAAAAAAATCCGTGGTGTTCCCTGTTTAAAAAAAAAATTGTTTGGTGTTCCTCAGTCTTAAAACGTTTAAGAAACACTGCACTATAGGCAGCTGCTGCTTCAGAACTGGTTGGACACCACGGCTATACAGTGACTGAACATGGTTATTGAGGCTCCAACTGTGCCTGCCAGACTTGTAGCACAAAGAGCAAAGGACACAATGCTGCCCTGCTCTGTACCTCGGTTTCCCCCTCTGTAGCAAGGGGCTCATGCTATTTACCTGCGTCACAGTCTTGCGACGAGGGGTAAGACCATGACGGGCTTTGAGCTCTTTGATTTGCTGTTGCTATGGCAGTGCGGGGTATGATTTCTTCCTCTCCCTCATCTGGATGAAGTGGGAGAGGAGGCTTTCAACCCCAGTGGAGCCAATAGATTGCATTTAGCAGCACACAGCATACTATCTCCCGTGGCTTGAACAAAGGCCTGAACTGGATGGCCCATTATGAAACCTGCTTTCCCCACATTCAATGCCCCGTTGACATCCAAAGCTACGTATGGGACACTCCCAGACCACTCAGTCAGCCTCTTTAGCACCGGCACTACCATTGAGAGGTGTTTTTTCCTTCTCCCTCTCCTTTCTTTTTCTGTTCTAAATTGTGAGGGTCCCCCCCCCGCTTTTTTTCCACTCTGCTCATCTGAGGAAGTGGAAAGCCCACGAGACTGTCTGTCTGTAAGGTGCCACAGGACCACTCGTTGGTTTTTCCTGATGTTAATAATTCATTGCAGACAGAGAGAGGGGGAGGGGGAAGATGAACATTTGGTCTCTCCCCTGGCCATTAAGGATCCGGGTGATTTCAGGGAGAAAGATGACTCCAGGCCTGGCAAAGACATTTTCCCTTTTCCCCCCTCCCCCGTCCATCACCATCATTTTGTAGCAGAGCTACTAATGCCCCTGATACATTGCCCCGCTGTGATGAGCTTATTCTCCCATGTCTCCTGAGCTGTTCTGCTCCAGGGGAGGGAGCCACAATCTTATGACAGGTCCTTCCATCTCTGCCTTGCTGCTGGAGGGCGCATCCTCTCTCCACGGCCGTGGGATGGTCAGACTGCCCAGCCAACACACCTCAAATCTGACTGCTTGCTGGGTAATCCCCACGGCGCTTCCACTCTGGGGTTATCAAGGAAGAGCCCCTGTCCCTTGGGGGACATCACCTCATTTCCCAGAAGGCCCTGATTCTCCAAGGTGGGTTAGAGCCAGAAACCTGAAGGTGAAAGGCTTCCCAGACCGGTCCCAACGCCTCGTGCCTTCACAGCCATAGAGCTTCTGCCTTAGCGCCAAACCTGCCCCCACATCCTGGCCAGGTCTGGGTGAGCTGTTGGCTGAAAAGATCGACTGTAGCCACCTCCGCTTCATGCTGACCACAGGACTCCACGGCCATGAGCACGGCTACCCAAGGGGAGCGCAGCACAAGCGTCGGCAGCTCACAAAGAGGCACCGATTGGGTAAGTTCTCTGCATTTTTTTTCTTTCCCGTGTTTACAAAGCGCTGGCCAGAGGGAATGGCCCCCTCCTCACATGAGTTTCATGGCAAACTTGCTGCTGCTGCTGCGCGGCTTGTTCCAGGACGCATGGGAATAGTGAGGGACAAATTCAAAGGTGGCGTGATGCTTGACCTTCCCTTTGCTCTTGCTCCAGAAGAAGATGAAGACAAAGCAGACGGAGACCGAGCTGAGGAACGGCAGGAAGCCCATGGCCAAGACCCCCACCAGCGTGCCCACGTCGATGAGGGGTGGCGGGAAGGTCTCAGAGCGGTTGAAGTTGCTGCCGTTGAAGAACGGGAAGGAGTCATTGCCGAAGTGGGCGGAGGGGTTGTCCACACGAAGATGCACAACCAACGTGTCGTTCCCTGCGGCGTTGCTGGCAACGCACTGGTAGGCACCGCCATCCTGAGCTAGGGTGTAGTCGATCTCCAAGGTCCCATCTGCAAGGACCCTCATGTGCCCTTTGTGGTTGGAGTCCAGGCGGATGTTATGAGGCGAGACCCAGTAGATGGTTGGATGGGGATCCCCTTCGCCCTTACAGGTCAGGGTTGCTTTGCCCCCTTCTTGCACACTCACCCACTGGGGGGTCTTGTCTGGGATCTTAGACTTCCTGCAAGTGAAGTGACTGGGCAGGAGGACGTCAGAGAAGTCCTTGAACACTTTCCCTTTGACCGTCGTCGGGCTCGCACAAGCCGGCTGCTGCCCACCGAAGCTGAGCCTCCGGCGCCTTCGGATAATCCACAGGAGCCGGCAGTCGCAGGCCAAGGGGTTTCTATCCAGCCGCAGGATCTCCAGGTTCCCCACGGAGTGGAAGACCCCTTCTTCCAAGGTCCTCAGGGCGTTCCCGGAGACATTGAGCAGCCGGAAGTAGTTGAGTCCTTGGAAGGCACTGGTGGCAATGGTGGTCAGCCTGCCCCCGGAGAGGTGGAATTCCTGAAGGCGCAACAAGTCGCTCAGCCTCTTCCCATGGATCACCGAGATGGGGTTGTAGGAGAGGTCCAGGAACCGGAGATAGGCCAAGTGCCGGAAGGCCTCATACGGGATGGCGCTGAGGTTGCACTTGGTGATGGCCAAGGAGGTCAGGTTGAGTCCGGAGAGGCTGTGGGGCTCCAGCGTCGCCAGGAAAGGCCAGCGGTCGATCTCCAGCACGTTCAGCCGGCGCAGCCTCTGGAAGGCGTAGTTGTGGAGGGCACGGATGCTCAGCACCTTGAAGCGGAGCTCCACCAGGTGGCGAAGCTGGGCGAGGGCCAGCTGGGGCACGCCCGTCAGGTTGCACCTCTCCAGGGTGAGCTGCTGCAGGCGGAGCAGCCCGCTGAAGGCTTGCGGCGAGATGAAGACGAGGTGGTTGTCCCCAGCCTCCAGCCTCCTCAGGTTGAACAGGTCCTTGAAGGAGTGGTCCAGGAAGATGACGATCTTGTTCTCGCTGATGTCAAGGACGGTGAGGTTCGGGAGGCCGGTGAAGATCCCGGGCGGGACGATTTTCAGCTGGTTACTCTTCAGCCTCAAGGTCATCAGCTTCTGCAGGCTGTTAAAGGCTCCGGGCTCAATGTTGGAGATGATGTTCTCGCTCAGGTCCAGCTCCTTCAAGGGCTGCAGGCGGGAGAACATGCCCTGGTGCAAGGTCCTGATCCGGTTCTTGCTCAGGTCCAGGAGCTCAGACTCCGGGGGGATCCCGCCTGGCACGGTGGTCAGGCGCCGGCGGTTGCAGAAGACAGACCTGTCCTGGGAGGAGCAGTGGCACCTGGAAGGGCAGCTCCAGCTGGATCCCGTCAGGAGAGCCTCCAGGGCAAGGAAGAACAGTGGATGCCAACAAGCCCGAGAGGAGGGAGAGTCTAGGAAAGGCCCAGCCACCATCTTACCTGTTTCCTGCAAAACAAGAACATGCCACAGTTAGAGAACCAAAGGGGATCTACACCTGGACAGTCCCTGGCCTATGGGGGCACTGGGACAGCCATGCAGCAGGCCCCTCTACATATGGGATGGACCCCTCAGCTTGCATGAATCAGCACAGCTTCACCAACCTCATACCAGTTATGTGTCTGGCTTTTCTTCTTTCCCTTGGTACCTGGCCAGGGCAAGTCACTGCACTGTCTGCTAAGGGCTACTTATTAAAGCTGTGCCTCAGTTTGCCTCCCCATCCACTCATCTGGTAGAATCCCTGTACAAAGTCCATTGGAACTGGAAGGGACCTCGAGAGGTCATCGAGTCCAGTCCCCTGCCCTCAAAGCAGGACCAAGCACCATCTAGAGTAAGGGCTGGGGATAGCAAGTGATGGAGAGGAGGAGAATAGAGAGGTCAGGGCTTCAAGGAAGGGGTGGGGTCTTGGGGGAAGGATGGGGTGGTAGATCTTCGCTTGTTCTGAGATTTAAAAAGTGATCTTGGGTGTAAAAAGGTTGGAGACCATTGGTCTCTAGACCATCCCTGATAAGGTGTCTGTCTAACCTGCACTTAAATATCTCCAGTGATGGAGATTCCACAACCTCCCTAGGCAATTTATTCCAGTGTTTAACCACCCTTACAGTTAGGAAGTTTTTTCGAATGTCCAACCTAAACCTCCCGTGCTGCAGTTTAAGCCCATTGCTTCTTGTCCTATCCTCAGAGGCCAAGGAGAACAATTTTCCTCCCTCCTCCTCGTGACACCCTTTTAGATACTTGAAAACTGCTATCATGTCCCCTCTCAGTCTTTTCCTTTCCAAACTAAACAAGCCCAGTTCTTTCAGTTTTCCCTCCTAGCTCATGTTTTCTAGACTTTTAATCATTCTTGTTGCTCTTCTCTGGACCCTCTCCAATTTTTCCACATCTTTTTGAAATGTGGTGCCCAGAACTGGACACAATACTCCAATTGAGGCCTAATCAGCACAGAGTAGAGTGGAAGAATGACTTCTCGTGTCTCGCTCACAACACTCCTGTTAATGCATCCCAGAATCATGGGAGAGGGTCGGTGTTTGACTCTCTCCCTGCAGGGATGCTCCTAAAGTCACAATTCCTCCATAACCCCTGATGTTTGCAAGCAGTTGACCTCAGGTCACTTCACAAGGGATGAGCGTCCCCAGGGGTACCAATGAAAGAACTTGAAGGGAGAGGAGGAGGAAGGGACTTGACCAAGGTCACACATCACATCAGTAGCAGAGCTGGGACTAGTCCTCAGATTCCTGAGTCCCTGACCAGCCTTCTCCCTGCTGGATCACACCATGGCTAATGAAACGTTTGCCTTCTGGAGAACTTCAGCTAACCTGCGGCAGAGGCTCACGCTATCAATGTGACAATGTCCAGCAGTGACGGACATTCAGTCCCAAGGCTGTATTTTATTTTTTCCCCTTCGTGTTGGCAGGCCCAGTTAGCATTTCAGGTGAAGAACAATGGGTCATGTTCAGCACTGAAAGGTCAGCACGAAAATTCAGTGGCCCTGGGATATTTTGTTTTATTTTTAAAGCAGAAGAAGATGCAGGGAGCTTTTCCAGCTTTAAATGATTCATTAAAATGCAAGCTTCCCCTATAATGAACACCCGAACCTGTGTCTCCGCAGCTGCCCTTGGACAAGTTTTGAAGGCTTTCGCCATAAATTCCTGCAGCACCAATGGGTTTTATCCACTGTCTGTGTCGTACCAAGCATCTTGTAAGTCACAGATTTGCTAACAGGGCCTGGCTTTGGCAAAGAGCCTTCTGTGACCTCTCCTCATCACTGTGATGGTTCCCCTCATGCCTTATGAAGTTTAGTTTATTAATATAAATCTGTATTGCTCAAAGATGCTTTAAACAAAACACCCCATGCAACCTATCGGTGTTAATGTTACAGTCTGCTGGATCTGTGTAGCTTATCGTGGTGCATGTATCATTCTAGTATGTAAAGTTAGAAATATGGACTACGAGGCGGCTTATCATTTTAAATGTGCTAATGAGAGCCATTACTGGTGCGGGGAACCATTAACAACTTAGTGATCAACTTAACGATTTGGAAACAGTCTTGTTTGTCCTGTAAATCCAAAGGCGATTGGACTACTAAGCCATGTGACCATACCACCTGGTACTGGGATTCCATTTTGACCCAGGTATTGTTCTTTGGAAGGGGGAATGCCACCCTGGGGGAAAAGATTATTTAAGCAAGGGGAAATGATCATCTTTTTGTTATGGGCTGGCGTGACACACTCTAAAGAGGGCTGGGGACGCAGGTCAAGATAAAAGAGGTTGTTTCTGACCTGAAGGCTATGCCTAGAACAAGAACAGGTCATGAGGGTAAGAATCTGCTTACAATAAGTTTATTAGTGGATTAGAACTAGCTATGCATTTTTGTTTCATTTTAACTTAGTAACTTGCTTTGAGCTGTCTGTTTTCACTTGATTGATACCACTTAAGTGCTACTGTTTGTACTTAGTAAACAACAGTGTTATCAGGCCCAATGTAAATAATTGTTACCTGGGGGAATGACCATTGTGCATATCTCTCTGTCATTGATAAACAGGGCAAACAACCTCATAAGCTTTCTCTGTGTAAAACTTTTACTCACAGAAAGATGGATTTATTGGGGGTTTGGATACCTTTTGGGGGCTGGTTTCCTGGGTGCTGTTCCCTAGAACTGTGTCCTCCCAGAGTTGCAGTGATTCAGCGTCTGCATTGCTCCTCCAAGGGGTGGTAACCCCAACTCTGTGCCTTGTCTGGGGGAGACCAGAGGATCTGGCCCAGCAGGACAGGCTGGTGGGAAGCCCTGGAGAGCAACAAGGTGGGTGCCAATGGCGTGATGAGCACACTGGGGGACAACCCCAAGGGGACTTCTGTGACTGCACCCCGTCACAATCACTTGCTGTGCAATGCCTTCAAAAAAGGCTTTTGATGGCAGGCAGCTGTCAGTCTGATCCCACTGGGGGACCTGTCCCCAGGGACCAGGGTCCCAGCTTCTTTCATTTCCGGCCAAGGCTAAATGGGAACTTGTCAGGCAAATGAGTGACCCAAGACTGAATCCCAGTTGTGAGGGCTGGGAATGGGGAACTGGGGTGGTACATCTGCCCAAGCTGGAAGTTTCCCCTGCAGCTGTCGCAGAGACACCCCCTGTGATAAGAGCCGTTTGCTGGTCTGGGCCCAGATCCAGTGAGAATGAAATACCAGTGGGAAAACCCTGCTCCTCGCTCAGACCTGGCTGCACCCAGGAGGCTGCCATTGCATGGCCCCAGACTAGGGACACTGCTGCTTCTGGGGGGGATGTGGAAATAGCCCCCCTTGTTTTGACCCCCCTTTTTCTAGTGTTTGCCACAGGAGGTGCAACTAACCCTGCAGTGCTGGCGAGCGGGGAAGCACGGCCTCCCACAGGCGCCCAGGGGTACTGGGTGAATTTCCCAGGTTACTGGATGAGGGCCTGAACCAGCTGGCTGAATGACAGGAACCTCTAGATATTGAACTTGGGCCTGGCTGCTGTTGGCTCCACCGGGCAGAAGGGTTACACACGCATGAAGACTCCCATTCCCAAGGCAAGAGGTTTGGCTGCTGGGTGGGCCAAAGGGTTCTCTCCAGCTGGCCCTGGGGGTTCTCCCAGCCTGTCACTTCAAAGCAACATGCCATGAGAAACTTGTGAGCCTGGGTCTCTCGCATGCCCGCCCCATGCCTCAGGCACGCACCCCTGCCACGTTGGATGTGAGTTCCCAGAGCATGGGTTCCCAAACTGGGGGGTGGGGTATGCCAAAATTCCAGGGGGGAATTTTTGCTGCCCCAGTCAGTTTTTTTTTTTTCTCAACAAGTTTTGCTGTTATTTTTTTGGGGGGGGGGGGGCCATGAGGGTTTTTCAAAAATCAAAAAGGGGGCATGATGCCGAAAAGTTTAGGAACCACTGTCCCAGAGCAAGGCAGCTTGAGTCGTTTCATTCCAACCCGCCTTTCCACCGGCCACCCAGGATCCCCGGGCAGAGGCACTTGCCTTTAATCATGACCCTGGAGGGGTGTCCGTGCGCGTGGCCAGCTCAGATGGCAGCAAAGAGGTTCCAGACTTGCTCCCCTGTGTTCAAGGGGTCCCGCTGACCAAGCTGTCTGTATCGCAGATCATGGCCTGCTGCGGAGAGAACAGAAAGAGTCTGTGACTCGCCACCCCACCCATGGAGACGCCCATCAGCAAGAACCAGCTGCAAAGGAACCAGCTGCTTCTGAAGGACTAGGACAAAGATACGCTGATCCCCTGCAAGTGCATGTCACCTATTCCCCATGGGAACACACCTGGAAGGAATCTGATGCTGCAACCTTAAAAACTAGCAAGTTTTTAAGGGCTGCTACCACAGCCGCAAGCAGGAAGGTGCATTGCAGAAGCACAGCTACTAGAGAGGCAGCATTGCCAACTGGTTACCTCCCTGCTCTGCCACAGACTGGCTGTTTGACCTTTCGCACGTCACTTAGCCTCTGGCTCCCCTCTGTACGTGGGGATAACAATACTACCTAGCTATATACCCATATATCTCCAGGTGCATTACAAAGGGGATCAGTATTATTAGCCTCTTTGTATAGATGGGGAAACTGAGGCCCAGAGCAGGGGAAGAGACTTGCCCATGGTTCCCCCAGCAGGTCAGCGGCAGAGCTGGGATTGAAATTCAGGTCTCCTGAGTCCCAATCCAGTGCTCTAGCCCCCTGAATCACCGTCTTCCCCCCCAATCTGTGAACCCAGAGCCTCCACCTGAGACCTAGGCCCCCTTGTGCCAGGTGCTGCACAGCCGCAGGGAGGGACAGTCCCTGCCCCCAGTGCTCCCTCTGAGCAGATAAGACAGGCTAAGAACGAGACAAGGGGGGGGTGATTGTAAGAAAACCAACAGTTGAGACGCACAGGGACTAAGTGACTTGTTGAACCAGTAGCAGAGCTGGGAACTGACCCTAAATCTCTGGGCTAGTCACTGAGGGTGCGTCTACACAGCAGGGTAAAACTCGAAATAAGCTACGCAACTTGAGCTACGCTAATTGTGTCGCGTAAGTTGAAATAGCTTATTTTGAATTTGGGCGTGTCTACACGGCACTTCTTTCGAAATAGAGCCTGCTTCTCCCGACTTCCCTTTATTACAGGAGCTGGAGGAAGAAGTCCTCCGCCTCGACATTATGGCAAAATAACTGCTTGTGTGTAGAGGCGCACTTTGTTGTTTTGAAGTAATGTCAGTTATTCCGAAATAATGGTGCTGTGCAGACTGTGGCAGGGTGACCCCACTCCTGCATCCTGATATCCCGCTCTGGCCTACCTCAGGCAGTCTCAGTCCTGCACTATTTGCTCTTGGCAGGATTCCACCTCCAGACTCTCAGACACAAAGGTTCTGGGCTAATGCCCCAGGGTCAACCTGGACTGTGAAAACAGTCCTGTCCAGCTCTCCAGCCGGGCTCTCAGGCTGCCAGCTGAAGGATGGCCTAATAGCATTGCCAGATACTTTCACAAAAAATCCCAAACATGGCAGGGACCAAAGTTGTTGGGCAAAAAAAAAAAGTCACTGCGCCTTTAAATCTCCATTTTACATGTCCAGTATTTTCTGGTTTTTATAACTGGACAAGGCCACAAATACCAGACACCTCACAACCCTAGGGCCTAATGGGGCACCTCACCCTCCGCCACTTAGCTATCTCTGGCGGCGCGGCGCAGCGCGGCATGGTCTGCCTCTCCATTCCCTCCCACTCCTGCTAGAAGGGCATCCTTTTAATAGGTTCAATGGCAGCCTCAGGTGAGATCAGCTGGCTCTGCTTAATTTGCAGCAGCCCTATCTCCTTTGCCCCTAATTGCTCAGGGCTGTTGCTGCCTTTCTCTCTATCTGCTGTAGTCCTCCAGCCTGACTCTGTCACAAGACTTACCCTAAGGGTGCATCTACACCACACCGTAGCTTGAAATAAGAGACACAATTTGAGCTACGCAAATTGCGTCGCTTATTTCAAAATAGCTTATTTCGTGCTTTGGCGCTGTCTACACTACGCCAAATTTTGAAATAACCCGCTATTCCGAAACGTCCCTTAAACCTTGTGGAATGCGGTTTCCAGGGACGTCGGAATAGTGTACCTGTTCTATTTCGAAATAATGGGCGCGCTCAAAAGACGTGGAATAGCTATTTCAGGATACTTTGGTATCCTGAAATACCATTGCAGTGTAGATGTAGCCAAAGTGTGTTAAACACAAGACCCTGGTTCTCTGTCTACCACTGGCTCCCAGCGGATGATGACTTCCCTGCTCCCATTTCTTCATCAAGGAAGACTTTCTTGCTATGCAGCCTAAATTTACCTCTTCCTAATTCCATCCCATGACTCTTCCTCCTTTTGGGCGGTTCTAACCCCTCTGTGTCCTGCCAATACTTCCAGGTCACTTCATAGAATCATAGAACCATAGAGCTGGAAGAGACCTCAGGAGGTCATCAAGTCCAGCCCCCTGCTCTAGGCAGGACCAATCCCAATTAAATCAACCCAGCCAGGGCTTTGTCAAGCTGAGACTTAAACACCTCTAGGGATGGAGACTCCACTACATCCCTAGGTAACACATTCCAGTGCTTCACCACTCTCCTAGTGAAATAGTTTTTCCTAATATCCAACCTGGACCTCTCCCACCGCAACTTGAGACCATTGCTCCTTGTTCTGCCATCCATCACTACTGAGAACAGCCTCCCTCCATCCTCTTTGGAACCTCCCTTCAGGAAGTTGAAGGCTGCTATCAAATCCCCCCTCACTCTTCACTTCTGCAGACTAAACAGACCCAAATCCCTCAGCCTCTCCTCGTAGGTCATGTGCTCCAGCCCCCTAATCATTTTCGTTGCCCTCCGCTGGACCCTCTCCAATGCGTCCACATCCTTTTTGTAGTGGGGGGCCCAGAACTGGACACAATACTCCAGATGTGGCCTCACCACAGCCGAATAAAGGGGAATAATCACATCTCTGGATCTGCTGGCAATGCTCCTCCTAATGCAACTTAATATGCCATTAGCCTTCTTGGCTACAAGGGCACACTGTTGACTCATATCCAGCTTCTCATCCACTGTAACCCCCAGGTCCTTTTCTGCAGAACTAATACTTAGCTGGTTGGTCCCCAGCCTGTAACAATGCTTGGGATTCTTCCGTCCCAAGTGCAGGACTCTGCACTTGTCCTTGTTGAACCTCATCAGATTTCCAGACTTGGCCTTCCTCTAGTACCTTAAATCCCAAAGCACGTAAAAGGCACACCTAATGCTGGTGACATGCAGCCTCCTCTGGGGTGGGGTACGGCAGCTTTTAACAGCACACAGCAACAGTCTGACAGGCAGGAGAGGATACTGTACCATGGGAGACTGTCTGTGGGCTGGGACACTATTAGACAGGTTTTTAGGACTCCTTAGCTTACACCACAACAGAGACCTGTGCAATATGGTTGTTATGCACCCATGCTGGTACAAGCCCTGAGACAGGACTGCATCTCCAACCCAGCCCTGTGGCTTCCTCCTAGCCTGCCAGGTGGCAAGCCTTTGTTTGCAGAGGCAGGGGCGCTGTGTGGCTTTCAAGGCAGGCCAAGGAATGCAATCTCCTCTGAGTGTCCCTGTGGCTCCTCGCCAGCACATGCATTAAAACGGAGACATCAAAGCCTGGGATGATTTAAAAGGGGGAGAACGTTTATTGAGGTGGGAGGGGGGGCTCGGAAGCAGTGAAAGGACAAGAACGCATTGGAATAGGAGCCGTCGCTTCAGCTGTACTGGATGAGGATGTCTTTGGTGACATAAAGTCTGGCACGCGTGGTGCTTCCTAATGCTGTCTTTCTTCCCGGCTAGAGGACGGGATGGCCCAGCTCCTGATCTCTGTTACGCGGGTGTAAATTCGGTGGAACTCCAGCAGTGCTCCTCTGGGACACTGGAGGAGCAGGATTTGCCTGTGTCGTGTTTAATTGAAAGGTGTCCGTTTTGCCCCAGGTTTTCAGAGAGAAGCCAGGAAGGCAAATCCCCTTTGCAGCTAAAGTTTAGCATCTCTCTGAGAGATGGTCTCAGAGAGCAGATGCAGCCTCCTTTTAAAACTCACGGCAAATTCTCTTAGGCTATGTTCACGCTACAAGTTTTCTCTGCAAAAAATATGCTAATAAGGGATGCATTTGCAAGAGTCACAATCTCATTTGCATATTTTCTGCTGATCCGTTTTCGCGCTAGGGTTTTTGCGCACAAACAGGCAGTGTGGACGTTTTCTTTTTGTGCAAAAAACCCTTTTTCCGCAAGATCCTTATGCTCCAAAAAAGGTCTACCAATCTTGTGGAAAAAGGGGGTTTTTGTGCAAAAAGAAAACATCCACACTGCTTGTTTTTGTGCAAACACCCCTAGTGCAAAAATGGATCTGCAGAAAATATGCAAATGAGATTGCGACTCATGCAAATGAGTCCCTCATTAGCATATTTTTGCAGAGAAAACTCTTAGTGTAGACGTAGCCTTAGATGCCCAGAGCCCAGTCCATGCCTGGGTGCCTGCCTACTTCCACATACAGAATCCCCACTGCAACGGGGCCTGAGTGCCTCTCATTGCCAGGGAATCTTCCAGCCGCGAAGCAATGACAATGCAAAGTGTCCTCACGCTGCAGCTGCTAGAAGAGAAAGGGCATCTCTCCTGATGCCATGGCCAAATTCTCACCCCGTTCTGTCTGCTGAGAGAACTTTTGTTTTATTCTTTTCAGTCCTCATCTGTTGTGGTGTCAAATCTCATGTAGATTGTACACGCCTCAGGAATGGGACCGTCTTTTGCTTTTAGGATAAAGAAATAGATATATATGACAAAGTAAATACGTAGCATTGTTGCGTGCTGCTGTGTTCCTCCCCAGAGAAGGCTGCATTTTGGTGGTGGGCAGACTGAATTTTTATTCTCAGGCCAAACTTCTGGTGACTTGATTGGTAAAACTGCCTGAGGAAGTATGGCAGGGTTTTCATTGTGGTTTGCAAAGCTTTTTTGGATCCTTCAGGGCAAAAGAAACCATGGGAGTTATTATCCATATGGCAAATAAGTGCGATTGAGCAACAGAAGGGGGGAGAGGGGAATGTTAAGCGAGAGAGATCCTGCATTTTTTCTTAGTAATTAACTCCTAGGATATGATGACAAACCCACCCAGTGCTGGAGGAATGCCACAAAAGCTATCTGTACTACACAGCGTGAGCCGGCATAGCCTCCCAGTATATAAATACAGTGGGTATCAACAGAGGGATTTTTTTTAACCAGTGTAGGAACACGACCTCCCATAACGACATTCACGAGGTTAGAATCCTAGAATCATAGAACACTAGAACTGGAAGGGACCTTGAGAGGTCATCGAGTCCAGTCCCCTGCCCTCACGGCAGGACCAAGCACCATCGAGATCAGTGTTCCTCAACCAGTGGTACAAGTACCCTCAGGGGTACTCGAGAGAAGTCTGGGGGGTACGTCAACACCACTGAAATTTGGAGAAAACTGAATTTTTGTTTTAAGTTTTACAGCACTTTATTATTTTTGCACTTTTTACACCCAAAAATTTCATTGCCCGCCTGGCTATGCTTAAATTGTTTAAATAAATGTGTTGCAATAGTAGAAAAAATTTTTGTGTGTCTGAAAACTGTAGGTATTGGGGGTATTTATTTTTTTTAAAAAGGGGTACTTTATAAAAAAAAAAAAAAGTTGAGAAACACTGATCTAGATCACCCCTGACAGACATCTATTCAACCTGCTCTCCAGTGATAGAGATTCCAGAACCTCCCTGGGCAATTTATTCCAGCGCTTAACCACTCTGACAGTTAGGAAGTTTTCCCTAATGTCCAACCTCAACCTCCCTTGCTGCAATTTAAGCCCATTGCTTCTTGTCCTATTCTCAGAGGCCAAGAACAATTTTTCTCTCTCCTCCTTGTAACACCCTTTTAGATACTTGAAAACCTCTATCATGTCCCCTCTCTGTCTTCTCTTTTCTAAACTAAACAAGCCCAATTCTTTCAGTCTTCCCTCCCAGGTCAAGTTTTCTAGACCTGTAATTGACAGAAGGTCAATTAACTGCTTCTGTCAATCTTCTTTTTCTGTGGGTTTGGTTGCATCTAGGTATCACTATAGTTATGTCACTGGGCAGGGATGGTTTTCTCACATCCTTGCCCGACATTACTGCCATGCTGCTGTGAGTTCTGAGCATAGACCAAGTGTACAGAATGGACAACATTTTCCAATAGAAACCCTCCAAGAGAAACCATCAATTTCTCGCCAGCTCATTTTGCGTCGACAGGCCCACGCTGGTGGGTTTGGAGCAACCACTGCAAACACGATCTGGCCCCAGGATCGTTTTTGGCTGGCAGCCCGGCTTGAATTTTTTTTTTTTAAAGCTTCCTTTTCAGTGAAAACACAGCCCAATTGCCCAGGTCAGAGCTACCAATGCCTAAATAGCCCCAGGAGGCTGATTAGATTGAGGGATCTGAGCACAGGGAGATTTAATCAGGCTAATGTGGGTGTGTTGGCCAAAGAGAAAAGAAGCTGAGGAGGCAGCGCAAAGGAAGAAATCAGATGTAGACATTGGCTCACACCCAGTGGGCCGACCCTGCCCTGGGCTTGCCTCCTGGGTTGGGAACAGAGAGAATTTACCTGTTGGTGGAGTTTAAGCTGCACCTCAAATGATGCTGCAGGGCTGGGGTTCCCCTGCGGGGGGGATTCCTTCGCTGCTGGGGTTTAAAGCCGTAATAAAATATAAACAGCTGCTCCCTGTCTGTTGACGCAGCCAAGCCGGTTCCTCCAGGCTGCCAATCTGGCTGTGGTCTCGGAGGGGTGCGTGAAGCGTTCACAATACAACTTCCCTGCAGTGCTAAGTCAGACGCTGCCCTTCCTCGGTCTCCCCCGAGTATGGGACTTTCAGCCCCTGGGCCAGGTGGCCTGGACAGGGCTATGAATTAGCTTGAGTCCCACTGTCACTCCGGCTGAGCTGCAAACTAAACTGTTGGGCAGGGAGGGTAAAAAACCAACCTCCTCCAGTGCCTTCCCACAGTTCCCCTCCAGGTGCCTAGAAGGGCAGACATGTTCTCTCCCAATTGACCAGGGAAGGATCACAAAGCAGCGCAGCGCAGCGCAGCGCAGCAGAAAGCAGCCCCGGATGCGCCCCTAGCAGTCCACAGGGGACCTGTGAGGACACAGGAACCAGGCCGTGTTTTCCTGTATGGCGGCTCACGCCCAGGCCGGGCTAACCCAGGGGCTCAGACCCAGGATAACACTGCAGAGATCAATGGCGAAACTCCTGTTTGCCTCTCCCAGGCAAGGAGCCTTCTCCAGTGGGAGGGGGGAATTCCCCTCTGTGAGGCAGGCCATGTAATACTGCCGTCCTATGTGGGCACCTGTGGCGTGTCTGGCGTGGGGCCACGCCTTGGATTTCATACCGTGTAACAAGAGCAGGGGTTGGCCTTAAAAGCCACTGAGAGCTCTGCAAAGACCTGCCACGCTCTCCATCAAGCCAGGTAACCTTTAGCTTTTTCAGGCCTCTGCAGGAATGGCTGGGACACCCCCATTTACACTCCCATCCCTGCTCCCAGCCCGCAGCCTTGCTCTCCAGCGTGCAGGAGACTGCGGGGAGGTCTGAATTGGCCCAGTCACCTCCCCGAGGGGTGAACCATGATGCCCAGTGATGAGAATTCAACCATCAACCCAGTTAGCTCTTCCGTTTCTGGTGTGGGAGGGACGCGGCACAGGCCCACCCAAAGTGAGTGGCATCTCGTTTTGTGCCCCACGCTGGTAACATGCACGAGGCGAGGAGCTGAATCTGAGAGCCGTGTTCCCTGGGAGCTGGGCACTTTTGCAGGTGTTCAGGGTATTCCAGTGCCGCCCAGCTGATCAGCAGGGCGCCCACAGGCAGGTTTTCTAGTTTTACTGGTGGTGCACATCCACGCATGCCTCGGTGCACACAAACAATTTATTCCACACAGAGATGGAAAAGATGAGAGGGAACATTGGCAGAGCGCCTAGCCGAACGCTGTCAAGCCCCACCAAGCCCAGCAGGGCAACGGAATTATATTCTGAATAGCTGCATCTAGACTCCATTATGAGTGAGGTCTCCATTTGGTGACTCAGGGGGGTGGAGCTTATGTAGTGGGCGGAGCTTGGCCCCCTCTCATCTGACCCCCACCCCGATTTTACACAGAGGCTTCATCTGCTGTCTCAAGGCATCTAATGTACCTCTTGATTGTTGCCGAGTAGAAAAGATACCATTCCCCAGTCAAATAACTGCTCCCTGCCTGATCTAAGGTGACTAGATTATTAGGGGCCAGAGCTGTCCCATCTATAGGACGGTTTGGGGCGGCTGCCCCAGGCCCTGTGCTTTGGGGCGACCCTGTGACGGCTGCTTCAGGGGTGAAAGTAACTTGACATTTCTTACAGGCACTGTCCTATTGCAACTCGGGTCCCTGCCGGCTTTTTAAATAGCCCCCGACTAGCTTTTGCCGCAGCTCAGCCAGCTCTTGCCGGAGCTGCGCACCAGGATGCGCCCAGTTCCTGTCACCTCTGGGCTGCTCCTGCCATCCTACGGATGGGACCAGTCCCCATTTTGAGATTAGCTCCAACCTCGTCTGCGGGGCCTAGTGCGGCCTGGGGGATTACCTGGGAGGCCTGGGGCCAGCAGCAGGAGTTGGGCCACCACACTCATTGAGACAACAGGAACCACGGGAAGTGGAGTGACCCGACTATCTCCCAGCTGGGTCGCGCTGTTTCACCGTGGTGGCGGGAAGCAAAGCGAACCGGCCCCAGCTTGCTCCGCTCCCCGGAGTGATGCAGGTTCAGGGGAGTGGAGCTGAGTGGGCTGGGGCCAGGTTATTCTGCTTCCCGTTGTCATGGGCGGCAGAGCGGAGCAGGCTACTGGGTCGCTCCGTTTCCTGTGGCTCCCGCTGTCTCAGTGGGTGCAGTGTCCCAGCCCCTGCTGCTGCCTGGTGCCAGGGCCCCTGGTAATCCCCTAGGTCACATTGCCCAGGGGAGCGGGCTTTGGAGAAGGGGGACAAAGAGGGTGGGAGAGGGCGGAGCAGACGCAGGAAGAGGCAGGGCGGGTCATGGGGGAAGGGGTGAGGTGGGGTCTGGGGCAGAGGGGGGTTGTTCCCCACACCATCCCCCCTAGGGACACCTCTCTTAGGGTGCGTCTACACAGCACCCGAAACTTGAAATAAAATATCTTATTTCAATTCTATTTCAAAATAGCTTATTTTGAAATTGGGCGCATCTACACAGCGCCACATTTTGAAATAACGCACTATTTCAAGACATCCCTTAACACTCGTGGATGCCGAAATAGCATGCCCGTTATTTCAAAAAGTATTTTGAAACAACGGGCGGCTTGTGAAGACGCAGTGTAGCTATTTTGGGATACCCTCCGGTATCCCAAAAGAGCCACGCAGTGTAGACATACCCTTAGTGGCTTTGTCTTATGACCCTAGGATTCCCGTTCCCCCCGTTTTGCCCAGGTCCTGATTTTTTACCCTTGCTAGCTGGTCCCCCTAGCGCTGTGGTTCTCAACTGGTGGTCCATGGTGACTTTTTCGGTGGTCCACAGGAACATTGTCCAAAGTCACACGGCGTGAACAGGCGCCGCCGTTAGGCTGTTTTACGCCGTGTTCACAAGCATGCGGTGCGTCATCCATAGCGTCACCTAGGACGCAACCGTGTTATGTTGCCAGTAACTTCCGTCTGAGGCTCTGAGCGTCAGTGTAGCTGCCGCCGTCGTGCTGAGCGGTTGCTGTGTCGTTCGTCCTGTACTACATGTGCTGGAGGTCGTCCACAAAAATTTTTTGATTGGTCTGGTGGTCCGTGGACTGAAACGAGTTGAGAACCACTGCCCTAGTCTGATCCCACGTACATTGAGCTTTGCCTGGGAGCAGTCTTCTTTAGAAGTGCTGGGGATTTAAAAATGTGGTACCAACCCACAATTCTCTGAGGGTATGTCTACACTTGCAGCCTATTTCGGACATTTACAAGCCCGGAATAACTGCCCGCGTCTACACGTGGCAGTGAAACGGGCGTTCGAAATAAAGCCCTATTTCGAACTACCTGTTATTCCTCCTGCAATGAGGTTTAACAGATAGTTCAAAATAGGGCTTTATTTCGAACGCCCGTTTCACTGCCGCATGTAGACGTGGGCAGTTATTCCGGGCTTGTAAATTTCCAAAAAAAAAAAAAAAAAAAAAAAAATGGCGCCCGGCCGGGAAGATGCAAATCAAGCGAGGGATATTTAAATCCCAGGCTTGATTTGCAATTCCAAATGCCTACATTTGCAGCCCTATTCCGAAATAGGCTGCAAGTGTAGACATACTCTGAGTAACCCAATTAACCCCTTTGAGCACTATACTACAATATCGGAGGCTGACAGGTGGACAAGGTGTGGTCTGACTGCACACACACTATTGCCAGCGGCAGTGTTTAGAAAGTACGAATCCGGCCCTGAAACCTCCCCCCGAGAGAATCTTAAAAAGCATGCTTTTTAAATAAGCGTTGAATGCTTTTAATTTGCTTTGCGAGCCTTGCGGGAGCAGGTGTTCAGCTTTTCTCCCTAATCATAGGACTAGAAACTTGCTTTTTAAAAAAAGTTGAAATAAAAGCTCCCCAAAATCACAGCTCCTGGGGCTACCAAGCTAACACAGCAGAACGTTGTGCAACTCACAGGTGCCGGCAACAGTGAAAACGTCATAGGCCACCTCCACACGCACACCCCTTGGGGCCAGCTGGGGCACTGCATATTCCTCCTTCCTGTAACGTTCCATGAGAACGTAAGAACGGCCACACTGGGTCAGACCAAAGGCCCATCTATCCCAGTGTCCTGTCTGCCAATGCCAGGCCCCCCAGAAGGAGTGAGCAGAACAGGGAACCATCAAGTCATCCCTCCCCTGTCGCCCATTCCCAGCCCTGACAAACAGAGGCTCGGGACACAGACAGCGAATTATATGGGCCCCGAGGTGCTAAGGCACCATGACTATTCATAGCCGGGAATCTGGCTCCAGCAATGTGAACTGCAACCCAGCCTGAGTGTGATAGTGATGCTTTGGGAAGCTGGGTGCAGCAGGGAGTCTGTTTATAAACAGAGGCAGGGGGTTAAGGTAACAACCAGGAGTCCAGGAGCACTTTCAAGACTAACACATGTATTAGGGCATAAGCTTTCCTGAGATACAACTCACAGATGATCCCCAAAGCACGGTCAGCTACTCCAATCAAAAGATAAGAAACCAAAGGTGGGGGCCAGGGGAGTTTTGCTAGGGGGTTTAGAAGCAGAGTTGGAGAGGGGCTACATACACTTAACACTTAACGTTCTTTAAAATAAAACCAAAATCGCCTGATTTTAAAAAAATCAAGAAAGAACATAAGAACGGCTATACTGGGTTAGACCAATGGTCCATCCAGCCCAGTATCCTGTCTGCCGACAGTGGCCAATACCAGATGCCCCAGAGGGAGGGAACACAACAGGTAATCCTCACGTGATCCCTCCCCATCTCCCACCTCCAGAGAAACAGAGGCTAGGGACACCATTCCTACCCATCCTGGCTAATAGCCATTGATGGACCTAATCTCCATGAATCTATCTAGCTCTTTTTTGAACCCTGTTAAAGTCCTAGCCTTCACCATATCCTTTAGCAAGGAGTTCCACAGGTTGAGCTGTGAATTTTGGGAGCTTTTATTTCAACGTTTTTAAAAAAGGATAACCTCTAGGAGCAAAAAGAGGAGGCAGGCAGAAGCCCAGCAGTAGAGTGGGTGCTATCCTGTGTATTGCACCCAATGTAGCATGTATGATTACCTGTCCTATGGGTAGGTGGCATGTGTGCAGCTCGCGAAGACCCCCCCCCCCACCCCCTGTGGCTCGTAAAGCCGGCCCCTGCACCCCCTTTCCTCCTGGCTCCCTGTGCTCACTGGGGCAGGGGAGCTGTGCGGTGTGGCCATTAAAGATGGAGCATTAAAGAGCCTGATGTGGCCAAAAAAGTATTTTCTTAAAGGGACAGTCCTTTTTTTTTTTTTGCTCGACAACTACTTTGTCTTGGCTCTTTGCGCTGGATCCACTGGCTCTTTGCCCAGAATGGATTGGCCACCCCTGCAGTAGAATGATCCCATTTCCCAGTCAGACAACTTCTGTGCTGTTGAGGGGGGTGAAAGTCTTAGGGAAGGAGAGCTGTTACCACTCAAGAGAGAGACCTTGGAGTCATTCTAGATAGTTTTTTGAAAACATCCACACAACAGCAGCAGCGGTAACAAACAAACAAACAAGATGTTGGGAATTATTTAAAAAAAGGATAGAGAATAAGACCGAGAATATCTTATTGACTCTGTATAAGGCCATGGTTCACCCATATACTGCATACAGATGTGGTGGCCTCATCTCAAAAAAGACATCTTAGTGTTGGAAAAAGTTCAGAAAAGGGCAACAAAATTATTAGAGGCATGGAACAGCTACCATATGAGGAGAGATTAATAAGACTGGGACTTTTCAGCTTGGAAAACAGATGATTAAGGAGGGATATGATAGAGGTCTATAAAATCATGACTGGCGTGGAGAAAATGAAAAAGTAAGAGTTATTTACTCCTTCCCTGAACACAAAAATTAGGGGTCACTCGATGAAATTAACAGGCAGCAGATATAAAACAAACGAAAGGAAGTGTTTCTTCACAGTCAACCTGTAGATCTTTGTCGGTGGAGTTGGAAAGCCAATGACTATAACAGGGTTCAAAAAAGAACTAGCTAAGTTTATGGAGAATCACTCCCTCAGAGGCGATTAGCCAGTGCGGACACAGATCCAACACCTTGTTCGACATGTCCCTCACCTCTGTTTGCCAGTGGGAATGGGTGACAGGATGAATCACTCAATGATTATTTTAAAAAATCAAAGGTATGAATAAAGGCACTGGCTGGATGGCCCGCTACTTTCCACATCCTAATGACATAAAAAAACCAACAATCGGTACTTAAGAATAATTTGCAACTTCTCTATCAGCTTCATGTAGCATGGAGACTCTAATTGACTATTTCTCCCCTGTACACACTTTTTTTCCTTCTCTCCCCCCCATCCCCTATTTATTTCGAAAATAGGATGGACCTATCCTCCATGAATTTATCTAGTTCTTTTCTGAACCCTGTTAGGATGCATGTACACTGCACCATAACTGGAAATAACATATGTAATGTGAGTGACGCAAATTGCGTAGCTTATTTCGAAATAGCTTATTTCATCATTTGGCGCTGTCTACACCGTGCCAAATTTCAAAATAAAGCACTATTCTGAATCGTCCCTTACTCCTTGTAGAATGAGGTTTACGGGACATTGGAATAGTGAGGCCGAAATAACGGGCTTGTTGTGAAGACGCGGGTATCCCAAAATAATGTTGCAGTGTAGACATAGCCTTAAAGTCCTGGCCTTCACAACCTCCTCTGGCCAGGAGTTCTACAGGTTGACTGTGCACTTTTGTTTGTTTTAAACCTGCTGCCTATTAATTTCATTGGTGACCCCTAGTACTTGAGTTATGGGAAGGTATAAATAACTCTTCTTTATTCACTTTCTCCACACCAGTCATGATTTTATAGCCCTCTATCAAAATCTCCTTAGTCATCTCTTTTCTTAGCTGAAAAGTCCTAGTCTTATTAATCTGTCCTCATATGGCAGCCATTCCAAACCCCTCATCATTTTTGTTGCCCTTTTCCGAACCTTTTCCAATTCCAATATATCTTTTTTGAGATGAGGCGACCACATTTGTGCGCAGTATTTAAGATGTGGGTGTGCCATGGATTTCAACAAATCCTTGGCTGAGCTGGGACTAGAAGCTAGGAGGGTGGGGGTTTGCTGACACTGGCTCTAACCACTAGAACACACTGCCTCCTCTGACTGACACTCTCCCTCCCGTTGAGATGGCCGCCTATGAAGCAGGAACAGTCATTGATTCAGTATTTCCTGCAGAGGCTCATCTAAGGCACTTCTCTGGCCAGGGCAGGTAGGGAGCCTGTCTGAGCCCCAGGTCCCTATGCGCTGCCCACCGGACTGTAAACAGCCTGGTCGGCTCTGCCAGGGTCCCTTGTTGACCTAGTTGCCAGGTGTCTAGTTGAAAACTGGATACCTGACAACCAGGCCTGGCCTTAGGGCAAGGTGGTTGCCTTGGGCCCTGCACCTTCAGAGCCCCATGCTGCCTGGTGCCCACCTGCCCACTCGCTCGCTTGCTGCTCTGGTTGGGAGCCGCCTGGCTGTGCGGTACAGCCAAACACAGTGTGCCAACTTGGGCCCCACAGACTCTTTGGCTGGGCCTGCTGGCAGCCCTACTATGAGGAAGGATGATGCTATTATACCCATTGTACAGATGGGGAAGCTGAGGCACAGACACACAAGGGGATTGAGGCACAATTTAGTGCCCTCCTTCTGGGGGAACAGAAAGCCCCAGAGAAAGACAAAATAACCTGAGGTCTAGTCCTCAGCCCTATGGCTCTCACAGGCTTCTCTCCAGGTTTTCACCGTCCTATTCCCCTTCTCAGAGTGATCATGTCCCCCTCCTGCATGGCTGGTGAGGGAAGCCCAGTCCGCATCTATACTGGGTTCCAGGCCAAGAACACTGTAGCTGGCAGCTGATGTGGGCCCCCTGCTGCGACACTGGACTTGGCAGCTGGTCTCGCCACACCTCTCTAGGTTCAAACTTTCTCTCAGGGCGGACCCAAAGGGCTCCCCGGGATCCTCAACAAATCCCAGCCCCCATGAGCAATGGGTGAAGATAGGGGCTGGGCGAGGACAGCCCCTTCTGCCAAGGCCCCGCCCTTCCATGGGAGCCAACCTGCCCCCGCCCCCCGCACCATGGGGAGACAGGGCAGCGTGCTGCTGCCACCCTGCCCCAGCGCTCAGGGACAGCAGCACTCCGCCCCCAGTACGCCTACAGTAGGCATTCTGGGGGTGGAATGTGGGCGGGGCCAGGCTGGCGGTTTGGGAGGCGGAGCTTTCCCCCACCTAGCATACCCGCCGCCCACGCCAGCCCCCAAAGTACAAATTAAGCGAACTGCTGTCCTCCTGGGGCTTGTCCCTCAATCAAACCTGCTGGGAACCCAGATCCTGTCCTATTATCAGGGCTTCCCGCTGGAGCTCATCCAGGTCTGCGTCCCTCCTGGCCTCCTGCCTCTCTCCTCTGCTCAGGAGCCCAGTTCAGGGCCAGCCCCCTCCAATGCCAAGAGAGGGATTGTGGAATTCCTCCCCTCCACCCCTTCTCGTCCCTGCTGCTTCTTCCTCGCCCAGCCCCTTCACCAGGGAGCAGAACTGACCTTTCATTTCATTGCCAGGGAGAGGGTCTCCCCACCCAGGGCCGGCCTTAGCATTGGCAGGGCCCCACGCAGTGCTATTAAACCGGCGCCCCATGCCCGATGGCAGCTGGGGTGGGGGGGGATGATGATGTTTTAGAGATGTGATTTTATAATCTTCCGCAACGCACCAATGAAATCTTTTAAAGCACCTTTTAAACTCAACTCCTGTTGACTAACGCAGTAGATTCAGAAGCTGAAGCTACGTCTACACTATGAGTTTTTTCGGCAAAAAATATGCTAATGAGGGACTCATTTGCATGAGTCGTGATCTCATTTGCATATTTTCTGCTGATCCGTTTTTGCACTAGTGGTTTTTGCGCAAAAAACAAGCAGCATGGATGTTTTCATTTTGCACAAACCCCCCTTTTTCCGCAAGATCGGTAGACCTTTTTTGGGGCGTAAGGATCTCGCAGAAAAAGGGGGTTTTGTGCAAAAAGAAAATGTGCACACTGCTTGTTTTTGCGCAAAAACGGAATGGCAGAAAATATGCAAATGAGATTGCAACTCATGCAAATGAGTCCCTCGTTAGCATATTTGTTGCCTTTCTCCTAGTGTAGACGTAGCCTGAGGGTATGGACCTGGGGTTGGCAAATGCCTGTTGAATGGCTTCATTTCCACTTGAATGGCTCTTTCACAGGTTCGGTGTCTGCTAATAGCTCTGGCAGACTGTCACTTTTCAGATCCTCTCCAGAGGAGGCAGAACCACAGAACCGGGATAGGAAGAGGTGGGGGGGGAGGGTGGACATTAAGACCCAGCAGTGCCCCAAATATTCAGGTGCCCTGCACAGCTGCATAGTCTGTGCTTGGATAAGGAAGGTCCTGGCCCCATGCCAGGATTTTTGCTGTCCAGCCTGGGCAAAGCCGACTCCTGACTTCGCCCTGCCATTAACAAACTGCTCAGTCCCTGGGGTGGTTTTCAAGCCAGGTGTTTCCCCACCTGTCTCCCTTGCAGGGCCTGAGTGAGGAGGCCAGCTGTGAGTGCCCCTCACCCGAGCACGGGTCGCCTAGGGGTGATCAGATGTGTGTGTTCCCCAACCTCAAAGTCAAACCTCTGCTCGGCCTGGTTTGAAGCAGGGACCTAGACCCCGGTCTCTTGCACCCAAAGGGAGTGAGTGCCCTTGACCACGGGGCTGCTGGGTATTCTCCCAGCTTCCCCTGATACCTCTGCTCTGCACGGTTAGTTAGCGTGTGCAGCTTCCCTTTTCCTAGGCATCTCTCTCTCCCCATGAAATACACAGCGCCTGTGTGAATCTGGCCCTGAGTGACTTGCACAAGGTCACCCTCCCGGAGGCTTGTGGTAGAGCTGGGAATTATGTCTGGTTCTCTGGAGACCTTAGCTCGTGCCCTAACCACTAAGCCGCCCTGTCCTTTCCCAGGGCAGCCCAAATCCAACGATCCCACCGGGAAATGACCTCCTGGAAGTAGTGTCCTTAAAGGGCTGCGGTTTATGACCGTGCACCAGAGCCGTGTTTCTCCCAGAAGTCCAGGGACAGCACAAAGCCATCATGTATTATTGACTGAGGTAGGATTGCACATTACCGACTGCTTTAAATAGCCAACCTTGGCATGATGGTGCATTTACATCATGAATTCTGATCGTGGCTAATTATAGCCCAAGTAAAGCAAGGCTGCTGCTTTCCATATGACAGTTCCGGGCTTTGCTTTTCAGCCAGCTCACACCTTGTTATTTGCACTCAGCCCCCAAAGAGCAGCGGCAGAAACTGGCTGCACTTCTTTAAAGGGCACAACAGCCAATGATGTGTAGTCGGCCTGTAGATCTTGGCCCTGTTGGAGATTTCCGGACACTAGTTTCCCTCCAGCTTTTGGTGTCCCAACGCCGGGACAAAGGGATGAGCCATGAAATGAAAAGGTGGCACATTCAAAATGGGGAGAAGGAAAGACTTTTGTGTCCAATGTGTGACAAACCCGTGCAACTCACTGTCACAGGAAGTCGCGAAAGCCAAGAACTTAGCAGGATTCAGAAAGACTGGACATTGATATGAATAACTAGACGATCCAGAGTTAGCATAGTTCTTGCTAACAATTCCTTTGGTAGGAATTTGTACTTTAGGGTTTAAGCCAATTTCTGGTTGCTGCTGATGCTGGCTTGTTTCAGAAATGGATTAGAAAGACCTTGCAATCCTTACTCATGCCTTCCTCCACGAATAGTCTGGTTCTAATCAATTGACTGAGTTTAGGAGATTATTGGGTTTATTTAACACAACAGAAATCTTAACTCGATGCACCCGCCTTTCCTTCTGCACAGTTGAATTGGTGGCTGATCAACAGCCGGTTATTTTTAAAACCCGTCAAACTAAGTGAGTGGAGCCCAGCTGGCTTGCAAACATTGAGAGCTTACCCCAATGTGTTTGGTTTCTCATCCTCTGGATTAGCACTAAAGACTTAAATATTTTTCCAGACGGCAAAGCCATTTAGTTCCCCAAAAAGCTAAGACGTGCATTAGAAATTGAGATATTCACACACTTTCTCGGCCGGGTGTCATGCAAAGAAAGAAAGAAAAAGCTGGATTAACCAGAGGCTAAAGGAAAAGCACACATTTGGAAGAGCATTTGACTAAAAGCCGGCAGTCAAAAAGCACATGGAAATGTTTGGGAAGTCGACGTGCTACACATTTGATTTGCAGCGCTGGCTCTTGTGCATGTTAACTCAGGTCTAACTTGATAACATCTTTGCCTTGGATATTTAAAAACACACCGAAAAAGGGATCAGTCTGCAAAACACCAGACAAAAGCATCGACCAAGCCCTCCCAAGAGAATGTAGCCTGCCCGTCGTATGGCGACAGCCAACGGGGACAGATTACTCCTCTCTATTGGAATCGCTCGAATGCAAAGGACAGAATGTAAAAATCAGGCTGCGTGAGTGAAATGAGCTAGCTGCATTTAAGGGGCATCCCCTTTCCTCTGGGCAATCTGTCCCATTTCAGGAGCCCAAGTTCTACAAAACATGTATGTACCCTGTTGGCATCCCCCTCCTCATCCAGTGGCATTTTACTCCGATTTTTTCAGAAGGGGCAGAGTATGATATGCCGGTGACAGGTGGGTTTTGGGTCAGGGAACAAGCTGAGTTCTTGTTTTCTAACCCTCTCCCTCATTTTTGGTGATGCTCTAGCTGAACAAACAGATACCAGAGTCTTTTTGCTCTTGATGGAGCTCTGCAGGGGTCTTTCAATGCCCCTTCCCCCACTTAGCTATTCCAAGCACCAATCTCCCCAAAGTCTGAGCTTTTCCAGAGGGAGAGACCACCCCCCCCCCACACACACACACCCCTTGCTCTGCCACAGGAGGCTTTGCAGCTACAGGCTGCTGCCCAGTCCAGAGGCAAAAGAACCGCTTTGCAAATTGCCTTTCCATTGCTAGCAGGGTCCGCACAGCCGCTCTGGCGCACAGACCTCAGTGCCTCTGTCCAGTGCTCAGAGGTGGCCAAGGGAGCCCCGCAATCTCTTACCTGGAGCATCGGGTGCCGGCCGGCATGAGGATGCTTCTGGGTTGCATGATGACAGTCGCCACTGTGTGTGTGTGAGATCCCAGCTTCGCTCTGCTGCTGCTGCTGCCTTCCAACCCACGTGGCTCTCACTTTTCCCAGGCAATGTGCCACCCCAGGCGAGCCCGCCTGGCTCATGGCAGATGCAGGGAGGATTTTTTCCTACAGAACAGACTGAGATCCCCCCCCTCCCCTAGCATCCCCACATGGGAGGGGAGGGCGCAGAAGGGCACCCTTTACCCCAGGCTGAGAATTGGAGGATGTGTGGGGAAGGGGACCCATGTTATTATACTTTTGTACAGGGCTCGAAAAAATTACGCTTGGGCCTTGCCCTCCCCGATTGCCTCCCTGCCCTTATAGAAATGGGGGAAAAATGCCAAACCCCCACCTGGAAGGGGTGGGGTAGGCTGCAGCTTGCCTCCTGCTGCTCTGGGGCTTGGCTGCAGCATGCAAAGGGTTAATCATTCTGCAAGAGCCTCTGTTCCCCACCCCTCCCGCACCCCACCCCCATTGACTTTGGTAGGTAAGAGGATCATCAAGGGTTCACTGGGTTACTCAGAGAATTAGGGGATGGAAGCATGTTCCACCCCCCCCCCCCGCCCTTAGTTCCTGTTTAGCTGGATTCTACCGACTCCCCCCGAAACTCTCTGTTGCGAGGCAGTGAAATAAAGCAGCAAGTTCCCAGCCTGTAGTCCTGGGAGTAGACTTTTTTTTTTTTTTGGTCCCTTTACTACAGGGGTTGGGAACCTAAGGCCTGGGAGCCAGATGTGGTCACCGGCTTGCCTGGATCCGGTCCCCAAGGCTCAGTGTGCTGGTGTTCTAGCCCAGGTTTCTCAACCTTTTTTTTTTATAAAGTACCCCTTTTTAAATATATATATATAAGTACTCCCAGTACCTACAGTTTTCAGACACACACATTTTTTTTCTATCGTTGCAGCACATTTGTTTAAAGAACTAAACCGGGTGATGAAATTTTGGGTGTAAAAAGTACAAAAATAATAAAGCACTGTAAAACTTGCAACAGAAATTCCGTTTTCTCCAAATTTCAGTTGTGTTGACGTACCCCCCAGACATCTCTCAAGCCCCCCTAAGGGTACTCGTGCCACTGGTTGAGAAACACTGCTCTAGCCCTCCCCACCGCAGTGCTGGAGCACACAAGTGTCTACTAGCGTGGGCCCCCCAGGCTCTGGTGTGTGAGGGGGATGTGGGGAGGGTCTTTCTGCTTCTCAGTCAGGCGCCACGTCTGTGAGGGTTTGTTTTTTGGTTTTGTTTTTTGCTTCTCACTTGTGTGCTGCCCACGACTGATTTTTCTGTGGCCACGGACCCAAAATGGTTCCCCACCCTTGCTTTCCCAAGTCTTCCCTGGGACCTGTGGTACTCAGCACCTCACAGGATCAGGCCCCAGTGAGCCAGCAAGGGTTTTTAAACCTCAGGACAGCAGATTGTCAGTCGGGAGCAGGGGAGGGGTCGTGTCTGCCATCTTTTCTTTGCCCCTGCTGCAGACCTGTTGTTGCTGGCCTGGCACAAAACAGCAGCCGGGCTGAATTTGTGCCAGGGGTGAGTCCTGGCACCTCTGGGGCTGGCAGCTCAGAGCCCGGCACTTCTGGGCCTGGCCGTTCAGAGTAGGGTTGCCAGGTGTCCGGTATTGACCCAGACAGTCTGGTATTTTCACCTCCTGTCCGGTAAAGAAAATTCAGAAAATACCGGACACTTAAAATGCCTCCCAGCCAGGAGGCGAAAATCCCGGGTGCTTACCTGGTTCTGCAGGGGAGCTGTCTGGCCCGGAGCAGGAAGACAAGATGGCGGATGGCTGCAGGCAGCCTGTTAGGGCCAAAAAAACCTCAAAAGCATTTCTTAAGGGGTCACGGTTTTTTTTCTTTGCTCAACAACTTTGGTCTCCCCCTTTTTTATTCTCAACAGAACTTTTTCCCCGTTTTTTGGGGGGGGGGGGGTTCGGTATTTTTGGTTAAACCATCTGGCAACCCTAGTCAGAGCACTGGTACCTCTGGGTCTGGCAGTTCAGAGCCCGGCACTTCTGGGCCCGGCACCTCTGGGCCTGGCAGTTCAGAGCCCAGCACCTCTGGGCCTGGCAGCTCAGGGACCCGACACCTCTGGGCTTGCTGCATTAGTTATGAATGTAAAAAAATTGCTTGAGTCCAGCCCCTTTCATTCTAAATTAAGCTCTGAATATTAGAACAGCGAAAGTCTATGAATGTTGCCATGACTCATGTTGCATCTGCCAGGGTACGAAGGGTGGGATCGGGTCAGTCTGCCACATTCGGAATCGGTGCCCAATGGAAAGGGTGATGTTAAAAACATGTCAATAACAGGATCATGATTCTACAGGGCCTTTCAGCTTGAGTGCTTTCTGCATGCGAATCACTTCCCCGTGCATGCAGCCACCTCGGGGGTGGAACGCAGCAGCTGTCTAACAGCACACAGGAACACTGTGCCAAAGTTCAGAACAGAGCAAGACAAGGGTCTGGATGCATATAGCAGCTTTATGCTGGGGCTTGCAGCTATGAATGAGAAAGGACCACAAATGATAAACCTTTCAACCATTGTAATGAAAAATACCCTCTGGGCTGATTTAATATTTGGTCTCGCTCCAAAGCAGTGGATGTGTGCGGCAATGTGGCAAATATTCATTTGTTTGAGTTCTTGGACGTGGAGAGAGAAAAGAGGGTCTCGGGGTCCCACCAGGGTGCAGAAGATCTGGTGTCAGCCCTTTGCTCTGCTGGTGACGCACTGGAGGGAGCTGGGGGAGTCGCTGTGTCACAGTTCCCCATCTGTAAAATGGAGCTAATGAAAGTTTCTTCCACCCTTCAGTGGTAGATCATAAGCTGTGGAAACTGTCCCCTAGGACAGTGGGTTTCAAACTTTTTTTCTCATCACCCAGTTGAAGAAAATCGTTGATGCCACGACCCAAAATAATTTGACTGGAGTGTGGGCTCCAGGGCAGGGCTGAGGATGGGAACTTTGGGCTGTAGGAGGGGGCTCCGGCTTTGCGGGGGCAGGGCTGAGGATGGGAACTTTGGGCTGTAGGAGGGGGCTCTGGCTTTGCGGGGGCAGGGCTGGGGCAGGAGGGGCTTCCCTTGAGTGGCTCCAGGTCAGTAGTGCAGTGGGGGTGGGGGGGGCTAAGGCAGCTTCCTGCCTGTCCTGGCACCGCAGACCATGCTGCCCCCAGAAGCAGCCAGCAGCAGGTTCCCAGCCAATGGGAGTGTGGAGCTAGTGCTCGGGGCAGGGGCAGCATGCAGAACCCTGTGCACTTCCCCCCCACCCCCCTCACCAGCTGCTTCTAGGGCACAGCGCTGTCTGCAGTGCCAGGACAGGCAGGAAGCTGCCTTAGCTCCCCCACTGGTCACCTGATCCCCCTGCAGCAATGAGACCTGGTGCATGACATTCCATGACCCAGTACTGGGTTGGGACCCCTAGTTTGAAAACCACTGCCCTATGATGTGTGTATGTACAGCACCTACCACAACAGCATCCTGCTTGGGGGAGGCTTCCAAGTGACATTGTAAGCGGCTTGGATACCGTGTGAAAGGCACAGTATAAGAACCCAAGGAGACTAGTAATAAAAATCTAGGACTAAAATGGTGCTTTTCTCCTCATAAGACACTTCAGAATCAGGACTGTTGTTTTCCTCCTTCAGCTTTGCTATCTCAAGGATGCATTTTCCTTGGAGAATAATCCCAGCCCTTTAGTCCTTCATGAGCACTAGGGCCTTGAACAGACCTAAGGATGCTCAGTGCAGAGCTCACAGTTACTTTGAAACTCCTGGGCTACAACGTTTCCTACAAAAAAGTTTTCAGTGTACTGAAGTGCAGAGCTGAGTGTGTAGCTGGACATGAGAGCTAAGGCTCATGCAATGCTGTTACTGTGGCAGGTGGTGCTGTGATACACAAACTTCTAACTTCATTTTTCCTGATGCACAAGCAAGGTATTAGTCTTGGGATTTGAATTTTCCAAATGGCGGGTGTTTAAATTCTTAACCAGGAGGGTGCATTAAGCTCACTTTTGTTACTAATCCATTGCATTCACCTGTGTGCATACATACACATCAGGAGAGGAGATAGTGTACTCTATATTTACTTTGTCTACCATTCCCCAGTATAATGGCTTCTTGCTGTTATTCCCATAAGAACTAGGAGTCACTGAATTAAATTAAAAGGCAGCAGGTTTAAAACAAACAAAAGGAAGTTTTTCTTCATGCAGTGCAAAGTCAACATATGGAACTCCTTGCCAGAGGATGTCGTGAAGACTAGAACTTTAACAGGGTTCAAGAAAGAGCTAGATAGATTCATGAAGGGTAGGTCCATCAATGGCTATTAGCCAGGATGGGCAGGGATGATGTCTCTAGCCTCTGTCAGAGGCTGGGAATGGGTGACAGGGGAGGGATCACTTCATGATTCCCTGTTCTGTTCACTCCCTCTGGGGCATCTGGCATTGGCCACTGTTGGAAGACAGGACACTGGGCTGGATGGACATTTGGTCTGACCCACTGTGACTGTTCTTATGCTTTTCGTTGAGATACTCATACACCTCCATTTACAATACACCTTTGTTACTCAGCAGGAGGAATGCCCTCATGCCAGAGAAGTTCCTGTTCTCTGTCCTACAAAATCCCCTTCAGTTGTTACTGAAGCGATGTCTGTGTCTACATTGGGATGGTTGGGCAACAAAAATGCTGTCGACATGCAAAAGTTGCCAAAAATGAAAGCCGTTCAAAATGTTTTTTCTGTTTCCCTTTATCGACATTTCATGGCCACGTTGCTAGCGCCCTGTCAATAGA
Organism: Pelochelys cantorii; assembly: GCA_032595735.1. Taxonomy (NCBI): domain Eukaryota; kingdom Metazoa; phylum Chordata; order Testudines; family Trionychidae; genus Pelochelys; species Pelochelys cantorii. The sequence goes on along the minus strand of CM064349.1, from coordinate 19,234,016 downwards.
CAGAGCAAAGCATTGCGGGGAAGCATCCCACAGTGCAGTGTGGTGGGAAGGCAGAGCGGATCCCTGCACTTCTTGGGATCCCTCGTAGCTCTGTGAGCTGTCCCTGATGAGGAATATCAAAGCAGCACAGCCGTCTCTCCAGCACTCCATCTGCAGCAGCTGCCTGCCTGCCACTGTGTTCCTAGCAGGGCTGAACAGAAGCATTCCAGTGCAGCTGTCAAATACTTCCTGGAGCTTTGAAAGGGGAGGGGCACATGCCTGCGGGGCAGCGGAGATCACAAAACACTGAGCACAGCCATCTGGGCAGGCATTGTGGAATATGGCAGAAATCAGTTCTTTCGACAAAACATCAGTACAGTCCACATTGGCTCTTGGTCCACAATAAAGGGAGGGAGAAAAGACAAAAGTCTCTAGCAGGGATGGAATTTTTCTGTTGCCAAAACTGGGTGTTTTTCCCGACAAAAGTTGCAGTGCAGTGTAAACACTCTCACTGTCTTGCCGAAAGGCAGATCTAGCATGTGATGTCAGTTCTCCCAAGTGACCGGTGAGGGCTCTAACCACTGGACCAGCCTTCCTTATCAGCAGCACAGTGCCGCCTGCAACCCCAGCAGCCTGTGCCCCTTTTCTGGGTAGGAGACCAACAATCAACAAGGCATGTCCTGGCCAGACCTGGCTTGACTGGAGGGATCTGGCAGTGTCATGCCCTTCCAGGTGATTCTGTGAGAAACCCAGGGCTACTCCCTCCTACACTGCCGGGGCAGAGCCCCAGGCCTGGCAGGGCAAAGACTGACCCCTCCTTAGTGGAGACGCCTTGTTGCTTGGCAACGATGCATTAGCTCTTAGTTCCTTCATGGGATTCCAGGGAAGGCCTCTCCTGCTGCCCAAGGATTGCTGGCTGCCTCCCGCCCTGGTGGGATTCCCTGCCTTGGGCCGGTCTGATCCTCCTTTGGCAGCAAACCAGGAGGATCTGTGACCAGGAGCTTGTGGGATGGCAGCGCAGGTCGGGGGAGGCCCGCGGCCCTGTGGATGGCGGAACAGCCTGACACAAGGAGGGGCCCTACTTGAGCAAAGCCTCTGACTTTTGCAACAAGACTGGACGATTCCCTAGAATGCAGCCTGCAGCCAGGCCAGCCGGGCCAGCCTGACAGATGGGTCTGATGGATCAGTACTCCCTAGCCCTTCTGATACCTGAGCGGATCGCAACTTGCACAAGGATACTTGCCAGCTCCTCCGTGTCCTGGCATCATCTGTGTGTGCAGTGCCTGGCACATGGAGGCCCTGATTCAGGCCGCCACATGCTACGGCAGCACAAAGGCCGCACAAAAGCATGTGCCCTTTTGCCTCCCTCGGCACCAAGTTCCCTCACTCGCTGTGGACGGCTGCTCGCCGCTGTGATGCTTTCCCTCCACCCTGGAGCACTGTCTGAAGGCCCGTCCCTTGGGGGGTCACAAACTAAAAAGCCCCCAGAAATAGCTAGACGCAAACCAGACCCTTCTGCCTCCTCTGAGGCTGTTCTCATCTAGGGCCGGCCCGCAGCCCCGTTCACTGGGACCAAGAGGGAAACCCAGCTTCCCGCTACTCTCCAGCTCTGCCCATAACAGCTAGCTCAGCCCCTTTACCTGGGGGATGCAGTTTTGCCTGGGCTATTTCCTACCTTGTGGCTTCTTGCTTTTAGTCCCTGCTCTCTGCTTCCTTTCCTGCCCAGCTCTGTCCCCAGCTGCCCTGCAACAGCACTTTGGCCTGGTTCCTTATGGACAATTTCCTGACAGGTGTGGCTCATTTTGTGATTGGAGCTGGCTTGCCCCTGGCTCCCCTCTCCATGGGGCAAAGCACCATGTTACCCAACCAGCTCCCTGGTCTAGTTCTGGCCAGCTGTTATGCCACATCATCACCCTTGATTGGGAGCTCTCTGGGGCAGGGACTGTTCCCTTTTTCTTTTTTTATACAGCACCTAGCTCTTTGGGGCAGGGGTCTGGCTATGTCTGTACAGCGCCTAGCACTGGGGGACTCTGTTCTGTCACTCTCAGCTCCTAACATAGTACAGTTGAACCTCCCTAGTCCAGCACCTTGGGATGTGGCTGGTGCCAAACCAGAGGATTTGCTGGACCACAGGAGGTCAATAGTGTCTAGTCACAGAGACAGATTTTACAGAGTTTATTCTACTAGCTGGCTCTCTGCACTCAGAGTGTCAGATTGGGGAACTGAGCTGTGACACATGCACAAGGTGCTTGCAGTGGCAGGGAATTGGTTAGGTGAGCTACACCCCGAAGGCAACCAAGCCCCATACCCCAGAGGAAGGGGAAAATTAATAAGTAACAAAACAGCACTGGATTCGGGATAAAGTCACAAGGCTTTGCACCACTCTGAATAAATGCGGAGCCATAAATAAGCAGCCGGGCACCATTGCTTGGCAACCTAGTTTATTGAAAATAGCAGATAAAACTGAATACTTTTCAATAAATTTTTCATTACAATGTGCATTCTGCATCATATTTTTAAACCCTTGCAAGTAAACAGATAAAACAAACAAAACAAAAACGCACCATAAGTTTTAATTAAATTAAAAGAAACCTAAAACCTCCTTTTTTTTTAAAGAATGATCGCGCTATTAAAAAAATTACAACTTTTAAATATTTACAAACCTGTCTTGACAAAATATTTAAATATTTAAAACCGTTTTACAAAATGACAGTATTGCAGGTTAGATTTACTGGATTATACTTTTTTTTTTTACACTAAAATAACGCAACCAAAAAGCAACGGTAAACTAGACATGAATGCAAAGAGGTTTCCGGATCGGCAAAGCAGATACGCTGGGTTACGGGCTAAGTCAGCTATGGATCAAGCTAGCAGATGTTCAGATAGGCCCTAAGGTGACAAAATGTCTGATTGTCTGTTATGTGCTGGAAACGGGATTGTCTTGAGTGATGCTTCTAAAAAGGCAGATGGTTTTGAGGGTCAATCAATTTAATTCCTCTGAAATCCAGACAGTGCAAGGTTCAAAGGTGCTTAGGAAATTGGGTGTTTGTTACAAATCGGGGGTGAATTGCCCTTAAAGACTCAGGCTTTAGAATTTAAAAGATATTCTAGGTGCCTAACTCCTGTTGGTTTCAAAGGGAGTTAGGTGCCTTTCAGTTTCCAATGGATGCGCAGGACCTTCTGGAAATCAGGCCTTCAGCAGCATGGCTGCCCTCAGGTCCAATCCAAGGTAAAAAACCTGCGGGCAGCAACAGGGGATGGGCCTACCAAACCCTACCTAGTTTGTCATTAGACCAGATGCAAGTCACTTGACCCTGCAGAGGTTGCCTGACAAGAGCAGACAGGCAGGCTGTACCCCAGCAGATGTGCAATGACTGCAAATGGGACAGAGGCAGGATTCGAACCCAGAGCTCCTCAGTTCCCGGCAGTGGACGGGGTTGTGTCTTCTATCCTCCAGGAGGCAAGTGCTGTAATTATCAATTGATCTCAGAGTCGATTCAAAACCAAATCCGTTTGGCAAAGAGGTTAGACGTTAGACAGTAACATGGTGTGGCTGGGCGCTAGCTTCACTTAAAACCAGGCCAATTTTTTAAATAAAACAAAATGGCTTTTGGCCAACATAAGTGGTTTCCATTTTGGTCAAAAAATTTCAGTGTTTTTGCCTAAAAAAAATCAACATCTTCCCTTTTTGTGTTGTTGAAAACTGATCATTTTTAACAGGCGCATTTGTGGGTGTTTGTTTTTCATTTAGGGCAGGGCTGGTTTTTCTACCAAAAAATGACACATTTTGATCAGAAACTTCAGGGGGAAGGGGGGAGATTTTCTGCTGCTGCCACCAATTTCCCACAATAAACAACTGGCCTTTTTTCAGGCAGCTCTAATTTGGCGGCAAGCATCAGCATTTCCTCCGTGAAATCTGTATCTCTGACACAACCAAGCACACCCCCACAGAACAAGTCACACAGCCCAGAGCCCGTGTAAGTTCCCCATCGTTAATTCGGCCTTTGTTAGACTCGCACCTGGTCTAGTGACAAACTAAGTGCCACCTTCCTTCGTAAAGCTCTCGCTGAATAATCATAAAAGAGCGGTTGAGAAGAGACGGCTCATTAAGCCAACTGTTTTGGGACTGGAGCCCAGCAAAGAATTCTGTACCTGCTAAAGCTGTGTCCTTCCTTCTCCTTGGATTTTCATGTAAGATGGTGCCACATCCGCTCAAACAGCAGCAAATGCTGGCCAGGTAAATGTAAAGAGCCAGCCCATGTCCAGGAGGTAGGAGATAAGATGAAATAAAGGGAAAAAGGCTGAGGACTGATCTGTCGGGCCGGTGGAAGGCGGGGGGAGTGAGTGAGATCAATTGCTAGGCACACTTAGCTCTTTGCTTAACAAACATTTCAGGCCTGTTATATGTGACACACAGCTGGGTTATTGGAGTTGGGGGCTGAATGGAGCCGCTCTGGATCTGACCGCCAAAGTCCCTGCATTGCCTAAGCTGAAGAATACAAGCTCCAGAATGGCCAGCCTGCTGCAATCTCATAAGTATCTAGCCCAGCGATGGGCAACCATGGCTAGGGAGTGGGCCTCCTCCATTTCAGTGGGCTATAAGATTGTCGGAACCAAAACGGTCTCCCTGGACAGGATGGTTTTGCTCCCAGCGCTTGCGGACCTAGAATTTGCAGGAGGTGCCGATGGAACTGTAGCCGCGCTTTGATTGGCTGCAGAGGGAGCGCACGGCTCTCACAGTCAGTGCTGGGTGCAATCTGCCCGCCCCTCCCTGCACCTGGTTTTACATGTGTGTCACTTTAATTACACCGGTAGGAAAAAACCCTACGCGGCTGGAAACCAGCAGAATCTGGCAACCCTGTACACACAGAACCCCGATGGGCGGCATGCGGCCCTCGGGCTGCAGGCTGCCCACCACTGGTCTAGTCCTTCGACGGGACGGAGAGAGGCGTGGCATTAATGCCGGCCGTACATCGATTTAAGAGCACGGCCCCGCCAAGGGCGAAGATGGGACCCAGCAAATCTTTTCCCATCTTTTGCTTTTCTAGATGGGCAAAACACTTCGAGCAGGACAAAGGAGTCACATGGGTAGGGCAGACGCTGGGGCGGCAAACCGGAGAGGAACAGGCAGGTATGCCGAGATTAACTCAGTTTCTGGTCTACACCAGGGAGTTATTTCGAAATAATAAGCGGAGCGTCCACACTACCGAACCCGTTATTTTTTTAAATAAGGGGCCGGTTATTTTGAAATCTGCACTCCTGCTTGCCTCAGGGAATAATGCTCATTTTGAAATAGATATTTCAAAATAGCAGGCGTGTGGATGCTCTGCAGCTGCTATTTCAAAATAATGACTCCCCAGAGCCATTCGAAGTAATTACCCCCCACTGCTTCCTGGGGTTCTAAGTCTGAGGTAGTGCGGCCACAATAATGGAGCCTGCCTCGGACTAATTTTGAGGCTTCCCCACAGTGGGGACAGGCTATTTCGATTGTATTTTGGCAGTTGTTATTTCCAAATCATTTCCTAGTGTAGACATGCCCTGAAGGAGGCAAAAAAGCCAAAGGCAGGTGTGGGCTGAAGCTGACCAGCATGAGCAGGGCCAGGCCATGGTAAGACGCTTCCTGGTGTTGGTGTGAGCCCCAGGCGGCTCACTGGCTCTCTCACCGAAGGGAGGAAAGAGACGTGGGGTGTTTTGTTTAGTAAGACAGCTGCTGGGTGGGTGCTCTGGAGACGGCAGAGACAGGGAATTAGACCTGGGGGGGGGGGAGGGAATAAAGGGACTTTTCTCTTTGGAAAGTGGAAAGAGAGAATCCATTTTGGGTTGGACCAAAGCCAAAAACTTTCAGCCCATCAAAAAGTTTATAAAAAAAAGTTCCAGGCCGACCACAAATGGCGGTGGGACTAAGTGCTGTGGGGTGACGAAGGGCCCGATCCTCTGCCAGCCGGCCCCTAGAGCCCGAGTCTTTGCTGCCCTTTGTCGGAGGGGCCCAACGCCAAGGTCCTTCCGTGGGCGCTGCCTCACAGCGTTCACGTGCCACGGACAAGCTTAGACAAGGAGCATGGGGCTTGATCCTGCAAATGCTCACCAATGCTTCACTTTACAGAGCAATCTCATTGCAGTGATATCGCCAGGACCACCTGGGGCCTTGAAGTTACATGGGGGCCTGCATGATCTACTTGCCTGATCCAAAGCTGGCTGAAGCCAATGGATGGGCACCCGTCACGGTGACTGTGCTTCTGAATCCAGCCATGCAAACCCCCAGCTAGTTCAACCCAAATTGCCTTATATCCCCTGGGGGGCAACAGCTCTTTTAGAAAAAGGAGATTTAGAAAATCATTCCCCTTGTAAACAACCGTCAGCTCCTGCTCACTAAAAGCTCCATACTTAAGAAAATTAGAATTTGTTACTTTCCAAAAATAGCCTCAACGGTAAAACCAGCCTTTTATTATATTAACTTTATACAGTATATATATATTTTACTGTGAGTAAAAACATTTTGGGTTTAAAACCCTGAGAATTTTATGGGAAGGTGGATTCTTCCCAGCAGGGGGCAGCAGAGTGCACACCCACAACTTTTCTACCAAGCCACAATTTCTTCTCGATTCCTGGACGTTAATAAGGAATACAAGAACTTGGGCCAGGGATGTGTGTGTGTGTGTGTCTCCCTTTGTGCTGCAGGACAGACGTAAAGGCAGACATTTAAAAATAGATCTCTATGTTATGTACAACTATTATTTTGAAACAGCTTGGTTAAAAATTCTCCTGCCACAATCTGTCAGGTGACCAAAAAAGAGAAATAAAAAATGAGGTATTTGAACTACCCGGGCCCGGCACTAGATTCTAGTCACTGGAGTAATACGGTGGGCAGCATGTTTTCCTCGGCCCTGAATATATTACAGCAAAAGCTACTGATCCCCATGGTCTCCGTCCCCCTGGGGTCTCGGGGCGCCTCCCCAATAATACTTTGCGTATCTGTAGCACCTGCCAGTGGAGACTCTCAAAATGCTTCACCGGGTTATTTAAGCATCATCCCACCCCTAGGGAGTGGGGGTGGTGTCTCCCTCCCCTTGCATTGCAGCGAGAGGAAGTAGGCCCAGAGAAAGGAGCAGGGCTGCTCAAGTTGGTGGTCTAGACAAGCATGGAGTCCTGGCTCCCAGCTGTTTGCTCTGATCCGCCGGCCACATCCCTCCTCCCTCCACCCTGCTACATGGGAAAGAGGAGGAAGGGGGCGGGTTCTAATTGGGTCCAACCCTCCCCATGACCTCCCCTCAGGGAGCAGGAGATGGGACAGACTGGGGCGAGGCGGCAGACAGTCTCTGGGCGCCAGCCGCCCGCAGGGATCATTCTGCTGCTGCTCCCTGGAGCTCGCACTCGGAGCTGAACAGCTCTTTGTAGAGCGGGGGGAACACGGCATGGACGATGATGGGGTACATCTGCCGGAAGGACCTCAGCTTCTCCATGTGCTGGTAACACAGACTGCGCAGCTTCCCCTTGGGCGGCAGCTAGAGGGGAGAGAGGCGTGCGGTGTAAACACAGATCTCTAGGCACAGACTGCCCCTCCACCGCCCCACAGGGCACACCAGCTCCACAGCCAACCAAGGGCCTCGGGGGCCCAGAGCTGCTCGGTGGGGGAAACGAGTGCAGAAGGTCGCAGCTGGATCAGGGCAGTAACGGGCGTCTGTGAGCTCTTGTGATGCTGCCGAACATGTCTGGGGGTGCGTGCGCACACACACGCGTGCATATGCGGGTGCACTCTGCTGCCCCCTGATGCTCTGTGAGCATGAGCCCACTTTCGGAACCCTCCACCTACCGTTTTTCCAGGAACGTTTGCATAATTACCCAGAATCCTCTAGTGAGAGTCCCTACTGTCCAACCTGAGTGTACTGTCTGCTCAGTGCACATATCTCGCCTTGGCAACACAGCTCTCGATCCGCACTGGGCACGTGTATCCAGCTACAGGCCCAGCGGGCCAAACTCGCCCCCCCCCCCCCCGTGCTAATAAGAGCCATGTGATGAAAGCACAAGGCTTTGGCTCTGAGTGTCTCCTTCCAGCACTGAAGCTTTGGGAGCTCACTAGCCCTAGAGATGGGACCCAGTAAAGGGACCCAAACACAGGCCCTCAAGCAGGGGTACCTGAATAGAGGGGGCAAGAGCCCCCCCACTTTTAAAAGAGGGAAGACTTAGCCCTCCCACTTTTTACTGGCCATAAGGGTGAATGACGGGGTGAGCGGGGGCTAAGAGCAAGCTGTGGGGGGGATCTGGGAGAGAAGGAGGTGGGGCAGAGGATGGGTCTTGGGGGAACGGGCGGTGCTAGAGCGGGGCCTCCAGAGGAATGGGCAGCATGAAGGCAGGGCATCAGGGGGTGGCACTGAGAGGCAGGGCCACAGTTCAGGAGCCTGTGCCTGCCCCCCACTTTTAGGGCGCACCCACACTCTTGCTCTCAGCAGCATTCAAGAGGGTCCCTACATCGGGCTCGCCCATGGGCTGCGACACAGGAGACGGAGCCCGTGCGGCCGTGCACTTACCTTGGCCAGGATGCTTTCTCGGTGGGTTTTCCGTAGCATGTGCTTAAAGGCCAGTTCCAGGTTGTTCTGGAGCCTCTCCACCTTGTCCTTCTCCTGCAGCCACGGCCGACCTGCACCGAAACGGGAGAAGGCAGCGGTGAGCACTGCCCAGGCCCAGCTGTGGGGGGGAGGGTGTCTCTCTCTCTCGGCCCGCGCCCACCTGTCCTCGTGGGCCGGTGCTTCCTGAGTGAAGGAGGGAGAGCAACACCGCCCAGAGTCCGTTGTGCTGCTGTGTGACAGCTTAAGACACAGGATGGATGGAGCTCAGCCCAATGCAGTCAGACTGAGCTGGCCGAGTGCTTGGGGGTGTCTGGACGACCTTCCGCTGGGGCTGAGGATTGTGACAGAGTCTGTCCAGACACGGACACCGTGGCAACAGAGCACTTTTGCCTGTCCTGCAGTTTCAACCCTGGACAAATGCTAGTCAATGGGACTGGAGTGACATCTTGCCCCCTTCCAGGATCCAAACCCGGGCCACTGAGCAAAGGGGTTGGGGGTGCATGGCCTGCCAGATGCAGTAGGACAAGAAAGGGTGATTCTAAAGCCCCATCAGTCTCTTCCTGGTTTCATGTGCAAGGACCAGACTGGGGGAGGAAGGGTACATGCTCAGCGCTGACTTGGAAACAGGCACCTTGGGGTGAAACCCAGCCGCTTGCCCCTTTCTGCTGGCTGGGGAGTAGAGGACACCCAATTCAGAGAGGAAAGGGCTGAGTCGGGGCTGATTCCATTGGTGTTTAATGGACAACAAGGGGGTTGTGATTACAGGAATTTTGTCATTACATTTTTGATATTCCATTGATCACACTGACCGCTTGAAAACCAAACATTTTCCAGCCAAAGCCTGAAATATTTCAATTTACAAGGCTGCCACAATGCCACTTGGGGGTGATGGTTTCGAGACATCTGCTGTGTGATCTCCTTTAAGGCCCAGGTTCTCTAGTTGGACTACATTTCCCAGGATATCTCCCTTCACCAAGAGAGACCGTGGTGTATCATGGGAGTTGTAGTCCAGCCAGAGAGCCTGCCGTATGGTGGAGAATGGGCGCATGAGGCACTCAAACTACAACTCCCAAGAGGCACTGCAGTGCCATTATGAAGTGAAATATTTCTGAGGTGGGTGCGGGGGGGTAGTCATCAAAAAGTCAATATTTCCCACGGAACCCCCCTCCCCATTTTCTGACCAGCTCTACTCGTGCGGCTGTTTGGCAATTAACCTCAGGTGTCCCCCACCTCCCACGATGGGGGCCGCAGCCCTGGGAGTGAGGGCCTGCAGCGGAGGCGGACACGTACTTGAGTTGATGAGCACCAGGGCGGTGAAGAGCGCGATCTCGTTCTCGGAGAAGTGCAGCGAGCACAGGCTGTGAGCAAAGTCGAAGATGGAGTTGATCAGCTCGTTGCACCCTGGGAAGCAGAGCAGAGCCGTCAGCCACCTCCTGCTTCCTCCCAGACGACCCCACCCCCTCTCCAGCGCCGCTCCCAGGCCGGATTAGCCCTCTCGTCGAGCCAGACTCCAGCAGGGCCGATAGGCATCGCCGACCACCCAGCCACTGTCCCACCTGCCTCCTGGGATCCAAACCGTTTGGGGAACCTCATGGGATAAGCCCTCCCCACCCCCTGGGTCTGGGGGGGGGGGGGAATCCAGTCTCCTGGGCTCATATTACCCTCTGCTTCTCTTCTGAGATTGGCCACAACAGGCTTTGCTGGGCTGCAAGCCCCTCGCTACCGGGAACCAGGAAGAGGCCCAAGAAGACATTATTTAATATTCCCAGAGGCGTCAGACCCCACTGCACTAGTAAGTGCCCAGGCACACGGGACATGATGCCTGCTGGGCCCAAGGAGCCTACAGTCTAAGCAGCCATTGGTTGGGAATCTAGTTAGGCCTTAGTGCCACAAGTTAGATTTGAACCAGGGACCTAGAAAGGAAACCAGCTTCACAGCTGGTTGCCAACCAGTCCCTTGGCTATCAGCTGGGCGCAAATCAAAGTCACCGCTCCGGATCTAACAGAGCAGAGCTTCACACTAGACAGGGCCAGTGTTCACTGTATGCGGAGCACTTGGGCAGCCACTCTGGAGAGAGTCAAGTGCTGCCCAGCTGATTCACAGAACGTCCACAGCTGGCAGCAGGTGATTCTACTGGTGGTGCACATCCACACATGCCTTGGTGTCCATAACAAAATTTATTCCACACCAGATGGGAAAAAATTGAGAGCGAACATAAAGCGTGACTCAATCCAGTCGCCTTCTTCAGGACCTCAGTAAGCAGCGCTGGCTGCTCTGTCTGGAAGGATCCATCACTCCCCTCTCCCGAGATTATCTCTACAGAGACATTACCATTGGCTTTTCTTGAGAGGAATTTCTCACCCAAGGCACAAAGAGACACAGAACAGTCAAAATCCTAAACTCAGCAGGGTCCTTTACAATGGGAAGGTGGTTTCCTGACAGCAGGGTAATAAAGGGGCAGTGGGGTCCCACGTAAGCAAGAGATCAAGGCCAGTCTTGTGGTTATGGCACTGGACTTGGACTTGAAGTCGTGGCTCAGTTGCTGACACTGGGCAAGGTGTTTTCAAATACGCTCAGCAACCCAGCATGGGAATAAAGGGAGGACCGTGGCTCTTAAGAAAACCTGGCTGCTTCACTTCTCTACCTAAACAGGAGCTGACCCCCACCTGAAATCCTGGTCTCCCTTTCCGGGCCTCAGTTTCCCCATTTGTAAAAGGAGGTTGGTCATCACTCCAGACCAGTGTGACCAGGCAGTCGTAGATGTGCCGTGGAGAACAGTTAAAAATGGCTGCCCTTAAAGGGGCAGGCGACCTCTTTTTTTTTCTCTCAATAACTTTCTCCCCGACTCTTTTTCCCCCGACTTCTTTTTGGTTTCTTTTGCTCAACAAAAAATCCTTGGTGTTCCTCATTAAAAAAATTATTGTTTGGTGTTCCTCGGTCTTAAAAAGTTTAAGAAACACTGCTCCAGACTCTTTAGTCTGGGAAGCTCTCTGGGGCAGAGACTGTCTCTTTCTATGTGTCAGTGTACAGCAGGGGCCCTGGGCTCAGTCGGGGTTGCTGAGCTGCACTGTAATACCGTGGGTATCATACCGAGCGATTTGAAGAGCTCTGGGCCTGCGTATTTGCCCTCGAAGAAGACTGTCCTGTTCTCCGAATTAAAGGCACGGCACATTCGCACCAAAACCACTTCCATGGCGCCTGCAAAAACAAGAGCCAGGGTACAGGGGGCGGAAGGAGCGAAGGAGTTGCAAAGATAAGCAGAAAAGAGATTCCACGGAGGTCCCAAGGTCGCTGCCTTGAGGCAGGAAAGCAGAGGAAGCAAACCAGCCACAGGCCTGGTATCTCACCCCCGGCTGGGGGTAGGGGCTGACAGCCACAGCCTTTGCAGCTATGCCGACATGGCTACCAGGTGGGCAGCCTAGCTAGTCAAGTAGCGAGCTAGGTTCACCTGTGCTAGCCAGGCTAAATATAGCAATGGCAAGGTGGTGGCCTGGACATGGCTGGCAAGGCAAGCACATACCAGGGAGGGCCGGCCCATCCAGCTGCAGCTTCACTGCTCTCTGACATTCATACAAAACATGGCTTCAGCCACTCTGTCCCGTTCAGACGGCTGGGAAATTAGCAGGGAACGATCCACCCCAGAGGCGGCGGGCGAGCAGGACGTGGGCCGAGCAGGCGGCTCCCACTAAAGGGAGCTGGTGGTTTGGGGACCAGCCCCGGTTTCACAATGGCGTCTTGCAGCAGGGTTAAAGGCCAGAACGCACACGCAGGTGCCAACAGCCCCTGCAGGCCAGGCGCTGCACCTCCGCGTACAGGGCGGCTTCCCAGGGAGGCTGTTCTTACTGGGCGCTTGAGGGATCCAGGGGGAGGGGAGGCCAGGGTCATCCCAGTGGGGCCCTGGAGGCCACGGTCCCAGCCGCGTACCTGCTTTCAGAAGCACGATCTGGTCGTTTTGGCACAGCTCCATGAAGCCTCCCATCCGCTTGGCAAACTCCACCACGTACTGGATGGCTTCTGTGATGCGGCAGGCACAGCGTTCCCACATCTCCTCCATGGACTGAAAGAGACAAGCCCACGGCTACACCACGCTGTCCGGCTGGCCCATGGGCCGTGACCCATGATGGGTGGCTGCTCCTTATCCCACCACCGTGCCTGGTGTGGCTGCCCCCAAATGCCATGGGCCCCAGGCCATACGGTGTGGCTGCCCCATGACCATGTGCCATGCCTGCTCCAGACACTCCATTTGCCCCATGGGAGTTGTGGTCTGGGTGCCTCATGCTCCTGTTCTCCACAAGTGGCCAGGATCCCCGGTTAAACTACAACTCCCATGATGCACTGTGGCCTCCCCCTTTGGGTGTCCCTAACTCTGGTGGAATATGGGGGATGAAGTCCGTCCGGGAAGCCCAGCTCCGGGAGGAGAACAGGGGGTACGAGTCAACACAGGGGCGTGTCTGAACCAACATTTTCCATTTTGGGGTATTCAAGAGTTTTGGGGGGGCGGGGTTTGAAGAAAAACAAAACATTTCTCGTAGGAAGGGGGCATTTTCCTTGCAATATTTCACTGAGTCGAAAATCCAAGTTTCCGCCCAAAACCAGTTACAAGGGAGTGGTTTTGACCAGCTCTCCCCAGTTCTTCCTGGGTTTTCATAGCCCCTTTTACTGCGCTTTGCATCTCCTGAGTCCTGCCAGGGCAGCTAACCCTGTCAACTCCTCCACAGAGTATGGAAGCCCAGTGGTTGCTCAGACATTCGCCATTTTCCTTTCCTGCCCGTACCGGGCACAAAGCTGGAGTCGGTATTGATCCCAATGTTCCTACGGCAGGGCCATTACAAAGTGCTCCAAAATGACTTGGCCTCGTCTGGAAAGCTGATGAATCATTTAGCAAACCAGACAGAGGTTCCCATTTAGTTAATTAGCTGCTGAATCAGACAAACTCATTTTCTTCCCTCCGTCCCATCTCTTGATTTTTCTGCAAAGTCCTCATCTGAACCCAGCTGAGTGAGCAGTGACTCACACAAAACCCCTACGAGTTGAGGCCATGACAAACAATAAAAGAGCAGCATCAGGTCTATGCAGCTGATGTTAAACCCAAAAATACAGCAAAAGGCCAGACACGCTGCGCACTGGGTCATTTGGTCGCCCATGCTGAGTTTACCCTGACTGCAAACTTACTAAGGCTTCATGCCAGCTAAGAATCCTTTGCTATAGGCTCTTCCCCCATGGTACAAGAGGAAACAGAAGAGGAGGAACTGGTGTTATTTATGAAGGCAGTTGACAGGCAGCCCCGAGGCAGAAGTCCTCCAACATTTAATAAGGTCCTGATCAACAGTCTCTCTCATCTGTTCCATACACATGAGGATTTTTTCCATTCGTGTGCAGAATAATGTTTGTTACATGCACTGAGGCATGTGTGGAGGTGCACCACCAGGAGAAACACAAACCTAGCTGTGCGGCATTGGAATCTCTCCTGAGCAGCTGCACAAGGGCCCAGTGTACAAGGAATCAAAGGTGAAAATAAACTGATGCGGGGCACCGGTGAGAGGGTGGTCAGCTGAAGGAGCGGATCTAGATGCTGTCAGCACACAGGCTCCAGCCCCAGTGCTCTGGCAGTGTGATCTCCGCTGCCCCCGGGAGCTGGGCGATGCGATGGCTGAATCCCTAACCCCAAGCCCCCCAACCCACAACCTCCTGCCCTGACTCCGGCACCTCCTACCCTGAGCCCCCAGCTCAGGGCTGGGCAAAATGGCCTCCAAGGGCTAGATCTGGCCCACCAAGCGGGTTGATCCACCCAGGCCCTGCCGCTCCCCTGCCCCCAGGCCAATCAGGCCTGGGGGTGGGGGGAAGTGCACAAAATTTCCTCCACCCTGCCCCCGCCCTGCAAGGAGCACGTGGCGCTTAGAAGTGCCACGTGCTCCTGGCAGGGCAGGAGGAGACTTTGAGCGCTCCCCCACCCCCAAACCCTGATTGGCCTGCAGGCAGAAGGGGGAGCGCGCAAAGTCTACTCCCACCACCAGGGGCATGGGTGCCTAGGAGGAACCTCTTGGGGGGGGGGGGGAGGCAAAGACTTTGCCCATTCCCCCACTGCCAGACCAGTCATGGTCTGTTGGTGGCAAAGCAGGGAAATATCCTGGCCCTGCCCCTTCCGCCTGAGGCCCTGCCCCTTCTGGAGCGGCCCGGGGCCACTTCAAAAATTTCTGAAGTGGCCCCTGGTAAAAAATTATTGCCCATCCCATCCCAATCCCCTGCCTTGACTCCTGTTCTCCCCATACCCTCGAGTCCTCTGCCCTCAGCTCCCCCACACCCGTGCAGCCCTGAGCCCCCCCCCCTCACAATCCATCCTGCATTTAAATTTCTTACAGGCTCCTATTGCAAACCCTCCCCCTGCCCCAAAGGGGGGGTTGTGATAGGACAACACCTGTAAGCCATTTAAGTTACTTTCACCCCTGCAGGGTACGCTGGTCTTGACAGACCTCAACTGAGGTGATTATCCTCTGGACAGAGTTTTTAAGCCAGCTCTATAGAATTGAATATCCTTGCTAGAAAACCCTGGAGGTTGGTTCGGGTTTTCTTCCCCTTCTTTGATGTAACTCCACCGGGCTATTTCCAGGCGGACAGTCTGATTCTGCTCCTGGTAGAACTGATTCCCTTTGGAACCCAGCTGGGCCATGAGGGACTTGCCTGAATGCCAGAGAGTAAATCAGCTGGGATCAGAACTTCAGCGGCGTCTCTTGGCCTAACCACTAGGGAGCGCTGCCGCCTGCCCAGTCACTGTCTCAAACTGAAGTGCGCCGCGGGACGGGTCTGGTGGTTCAGAAGCCGTCCTGCTGCTTTGCTTAGGTTCCCCGCGGATCCCCTAGCTCGTGGGGAGGGAGATGTTTATGCTAGCCTCACACCTCGTGAGCTGGCTTCCCAGGTGAACCGGCTACTGACCTATCCCATGCCAAGCATCAGGCGAGCATTGAAGTCACAGCATCGGCTGTGGCAAGAGTTTCCATCATCCTCCTCCCTCTCCAGTCCAAGCCACGCCCCTTGCCCCCCTTCTCACCTTCTTTTGGTAGCTCCGGACCTCCTCCCATGAGAACGTCTCCAGCCTCAAAAGCTGCAAGTCTTCCAGGCGCAGCTGGCAGGTCTCCCGGTAGGACTTGAGGATGTTCTGGGTCAGGTGCTCTGTGGACAGCAGGCAGTGAGGCTCGGAGGAGGGGTGCGGGGAACGGCCGGCCTGTCCCTGGCCTGCTGCCCTCATTCTCCCTTCAGCTTCTTTTGTGGTTTCCTGACTCTAATGCGCCGCGCTCCCAGCCTTGGCACGCAGGCCCCTGTGTGTGTAACAACCTGACTCCACCCCCCACGGCACAGCACTGAGCAGGGTTGGAACCTGCCGCATTAAAACCGTGGCAGCGGGGGAAAAACTTCATTTGCCGGCAGCAGCAGTAGGCTGTTATCCTTGGAGATGGACCAGCCCCAGCGCCAGGATGTTACCACGGAGCTGAGTCTAAGAGCTGTCAACTGAGTCGTCACTGTGGACGGACCAGACCCAGGGCCAACGACACAAGAGCAGCTCGAGCTACGAGACTGAGCTTGTGGCTGGCAGAGGGAGAAGCCCCATAATCCCTCTGTGGGTGATGAGCCCCCCTCAGTAATGTGCTCCGAGTGGGGACTCCCTAGGACAGTGGTCATCAACCAGTAGATCGGGATCTATTGGTAGACCTTGGCGCCTCTGACAGGTGATCCTGACTGGTTTGGCCAAGAGGCTGTCAAGTGTAGCATTTCAGCTGCCCCTCCCTGCACTGCTGCACATCTCCTGTCCTTTGCCTTGGAGCTGCCCCCCCGCCCTCCCGGGAGCCTCCTGCTTGTGGTACAGAGCAGGGAAGGGAGAGGAGGGGGCCCCCTCCCACCCTGTATTCTCTCTCCACAGAATGGAGGCAGGGGGCCCAACAGGACTTGGGATGGAGATTGCTGGCTGTTTTGGGGAGTGGTGCAGGGCCAGGGCAGGGGTGAGCCTGCCTTAGCCCCACTGCACCACCACCCAGGAGCCAAGCAGTGTCCAGCTGGAGCTCACATCCCAAAACCCTACACCAGTCATGAACCCCCTCCTGCAGCCCTTGCCCCAGCCCTGAGCCCCCTGACCCGAAACTCCCTCCCAAAGCCTGCACCCCCTCCTGGACCCCAACTCCTTGCCTCAGGCTCAGCTCAGAGCCCCTCTCACTCTCCAAATCCTTTAGCCCAAGACCAGAGCCTGCGCCCCAAGCCTCCGCCCCTGCCTGGTGAAAGGGAGGGAGGACGGAGTGAGCAGGGGCAGGGCCTTGGAGAAGGGACACGAAGGAGGCGGGGCCAGGATATTTGGGTTGGAGGTAGATCTTACATTGCACTTCAATTGAAAAAGTGATCTTGTGCTTAAAAAGGCTGGAGACCCCTGCCCTGGGTGACTCACCGATCTCCGTCACCGAGGAATTGGGTGACTCCAGGATGCTGGTGAAGTTGGGACTGGTGTAGAAGTCCACGGCCTCCCCGACGTCGCCCCCGGCCTGGCCCCGCTTGCCCACACCAATGTCCAGCCGGGCGAGGTCCGGCGACGCCTGCATCTCCAGCGTGTAGAAGACGCTGGCCCGGCTCTCCATCTTGATCCGCTCGGGGCTGTACTCCCTGGTGAAGGGGCCGCGCAGGTTGTCGCTCAGCCGGCTGTGGCCCTTGGCCAGCCCGGCGGGATAGGCCAGAGCCGCCGTCTCGTCTGGAGACTGGCTCAGCCGTGCCTGTCCGCTCAGGAGGGCCGTGGAGCAGGCCGAGGACTCCAGCAGGTCCGGGGAGGGGGCCAGCTTGAGCTGCCCATTAGCCAGGCCCAGGGAGTAGGCCGGGGCCACCCCCTCACCACCCTGCAGCTGCTGCTGCTGCTGCAGCTGCTTCTGTACCTCGGCGTGGAGGCTGTCGCGCTGCTTCTTGGACATGCGGCCGAACTTGACGGCTGGAGAATGAAAGGGCAGGGTGGTGATGTAAGGACAAGTCGAGGGAGGGGGAAGGCAGGGGGCTGAGACCAATCCTGTGTCTGTGGCCGGAGCCGCTCAACCCCCCGGCTTCCAGAGATCCTGAACATTGGCCTCCATCTCCTGGGGGGGAGCCAGCAGATGTAACCAGGCCGTGAGTCCCAGAAGGAGCCAGCCTGAGATGGAAAGGGCAGCAGCAGCTGCCGAGTGATGGTCTGGGGTGCCAAGGGGGCAGTGACAGAGCTGCCCTCATTGGCAGCGGTGGCGTCTGGCTCCTTGCGCCTATCGAGACCTATTAGGTTTGCCTTAATTGAAAGACGGTTACGTGGGGGGCCCGGGCAGGAAGGGGGGACATGCGGGGTGGTGCAGCAGGGGGGTGACTACCTAGCGGGGGGCTTTTCCCCCCAAAAAATCAATAATGAACCCCCAGCTAGATAGATACATGGAGGTTAGGTCAACCAATGGCTTTTTGCTGGGTAGGAATGGTGTCCCTAGCCTCTGTTTCTCTGGAGGTGGGTGACAGGGGAGGGATCACATGAGGATTACCTGTTGTGATCCCTCCTTTTGGGGCACTTGCCATTGGCCGCTGTTGGCAGACCAGACACTGGGTTAGATGGACCTTTGGTCTGACCCAGTGTGGCCGTTCTTACGTTCATCTCTCCCCTCTTGCAGCGAAGCACACCAAGTGGATGGGACACTAGCGAGCCCTGGGCGTTTTCTCTGGAGCAGGGCTGCTGGCCTCACCCCAATTCGGGTCATTTACACTCTGCCCTGCAGTTCCAATCCCTTTTGTGCTTTTCCCTAGTCGGCTGTTTGAACAGCTGCCATGGCCCACCCCAGAGGTGGCTGCATTTGAGAAGTCATGGGAGTTGTAAAATGCTTGGAGATCCTTGGGGATGAAAGGCCCCAGAGCAGCGCTATGCAGACTCCCCTCCTTCCCCTGTTCCCCACTTTGCTAGGTGCTCCCTCCCGTCCAGCAGTCAGGGGAAGGCAGGAGGCCTGACCCCCAGCCCCTCACGCTAGGCAAGCGCGCAGGCTCCGACTGCAGCCCCGGGGTGGGGGTGGCTATCTCAGGATCTCGGTGCACTCGCCTGGGAGCAGGGACAGCGGCGCGTGCTCAGCATGCGGTCATGTGGGTCTGTATGTGGTCGCGTGCCTAAGCAGGAGCCTGATCTACCCAGCTGCAGAGAGGAACCGCGGTTGCAGCGGGAGGCTGATCACATGTGCCACGTGGTCCGGCTCGCTGGCTCTCTCCAGCGACCTACATACTCACCACCGAGAGGCACCAGTGTGAAGACCTGAGCTACTTTTTCCATCCTCTTTGGATGGGCTTGGGGGGTGTGTGTGTGGGGGCTTGTGTGTGTGTGTGTGTGTGTCACTTTCACTCTCCTCCTGGTTGGTTTAACCCCCCCTCGTTCTCCCCGCCTGGCTCAGGGCTGTGAGCTGGTGGTGCTACCTAACCAGCACTGCCCTGGTTAATTGCACCTTTCTTTCATGTCCTTTGGCCTTTGCTTGTAGCTTTTCTAGTGCCTCTAATAACCCCCAGCCAGAGGACTGCTGCTTTGCTGAGGGGCCTGGTGTTGCCTCCAGAACCGAACCTTTTACGTCCAGGGGGCGGAAGGGAATGACGGTGCTCGCCCTCTGCGGGCTGGAAAGCCCCTCCCTGCTCATGCCCCAGCTGAGCAAGAATTCCACTCGCTCCTGCACCGCGTCGGGCTGCCACTGGCTGTCGTCTGCAAACCCCAGCCCATTTCAAGTCCTGGCTTAGGGGCCACGCTAGGGGCGGTGCCGGAGCTAACTCGGCTGGAACACATGCCATAGGAAGCTCTGAGGAGGGGGTTATTATTTAGAGATTGCTTGGCCCCTTGGTTTGGGGTAACCTGTGACTCGCAAGGCTCCGTGCCTCAGTTTCCCCCATCTGCACAACAGGGATAATAGCACAGACGTAGAGCCCTGCTAGGCAAGTTCCCGTGGGGGGGGGGTGGTCTCAACCCACAGAGAGGCAGAGAAGGCCAAGGATGGTCCCTGTGCCTACATTCCCGCTGGGATGCAGGTTCAAATCTGCACCTGCCAAAGGCAGGGCTTAGCTCCCTGGGTGAGGGTCTCTCTCAAGCAGGAGGACTTGGGAACCAGTGGACTGGCGACAGGAGCTGGCTGCTGTTTTTCTATCATCCCGGGGCTTTGAGGGTAAACGGCTCGTGGCCAAAGGCACACGTTTCTGCGGAAAAAAATTCTTTTTTCGGTGCCATTTTCCAGTATTTTCAAGCCAAAACCTGAACGTTTCCAATTAAAATGTTTTACCTTCAACAAAAAATTGTGGTGGTGGTTTTTTTTTTTTTTTAACTGAAAACCACATTTTAAAAACAGCTTTTCGTTTTCTGCTGAAAAGCCCAGAGACCAGCCACTTGTCAGAGGAGAGATTGAGTTAGTTGGAGTCGAGGGCTGAAGCAAAAGAAATGTGCATATTTTTAAAGCCAGCACCAAGTAATTTTAAATTCCAGGCACCGGAAATGAGTCTCTGGGGTGGGAGACAACAGCTGTTTTAACAGGGGACCCTCACCTAGCACTGAAATGCAACCACTTCTGGAGTGAGGCGTGGCAGCTGTTTCAAATCTCTTACCATCTCGGGACATCCCCAAGCTGAGGCATTTCTGTAGCCTGCAATGCTGGCAGCGGTTGCGGCTGGTCCGGTCGATCTGGCAGTTCTGCTGGCGGGTGCAGGAATATGTCACATTGCCCTGCTGGCTTCTGCGGAAAAAACCCTGAAACAACAGGGTCGGGGGGAGAGACAGAGACAAACTGACCACGGTGGCTTGGTGGCTTCTGTGTGAAGCCAGCTGGGGGTGCCAATGCCCGGGGGCGGAGCGGCTGCCGTCTAAAGTCAACACAGTGGCTGAACGTCAGGAGGGCATGTCTGCTTGGCTGCCGGGCAGATGAGAATCAGGGCCAAAACCCCAACGGTCCCACACACAGCCCCGCAGGCAGACCCTGGGGGGCATCTGCTCCCAGTGCTGATCCATGGCCCCCCTCTAGGGGGTGCCAAGAGAACTGGGAAGGAACCACACACCTGGGGCGCCCCCTGGTGGCCGAGAACAGGCAAGCTGGTGCGGGGAGATGGCACGGGGTGTGGATTTGGGGCACCACTCACCTTGCAGCCTTCACAGGTGATGACTCCATAGTGGATCCCTGATGATTTGTCCCCACAGATCTTACATGGGATCACTTCTATTTGTGCTGGGGAGAGAGAGAGAACTCGTGAGCACGGACGGGAACACGCTGCTCCCTGCATACGCTGGCGTGGCTCTTAGGGTGAGCAAGATGGGGTGGGGAGTGCCAGGAATCAGGACTCCTGGGTTCCATTCCCAGTTCTGGGAGGGAAGTAGTGTCCAGTGGTTAGAGTGTGTGGGTGGGGTGGGGAGGGGGAGGCTGAGAGTCAGGACTCCTGGGTTCCACTCCCAGCTCTGGGAAGGAAGTAGGGTCCCATGGTTAGAGTGGGGGGGTGGGAAGCTGAGAATCAGGACTCCTGGGTTCTACTGCACATACAATCTCAATGGGCGAGTAGAGCTGATCCCTAAATGGCTCAAACAGCCACCAGCAGGGTGGGTGGAGCCAATTAACCAGCTCTGCTGGAGGCTGGTGCCCACAGAAAGGAGGGATTTATCTTGCCAGCTGCCCAGGAAAGTGCGGTGTGTTGCACAGAGTTTGCCCACACAGGGGCACCTTCGTCTCATGTTTCCGCCTATGCCCAGAGGCCAGGGACTGGCCAGGGCTCAGGGCACTCACTCAGCTGGACACCAATCTGCAGAGGTCGCAGCTAGCGCCACGGTAACCCAGCCAGCTACTGGCTGCTGCGGCTGTCACTCGGACAGAGCACATCTGCTAATCCCACCTCTGCCTCCCAGTCACCTGGCAAGTCCAGCAGGGAGAGAGGAGCAGAGCCCAGCCATCCGCCAGGCAGACTTGGGAGGGAAGGAGATGGAATGGGATCAATTTCTCAGATGGGGAAATTGAGGCACAAAGCAGGGGTAAGGACGCGCTGAAGCACAGAGCCAGGCAGGGGCAGGAGTGTTGGTTCCCATCCCGCTGAGCATCAGCAACGGAAGCCTGCCGGGATCCGGACATCCTAACCTCCCACTCTCCTCCCGAAGGCAGAGCACAGAACCTAGGAGTCCCAGCACCCAGCCCAGTGCTCTAACCACTAGGCAGCAATGGCTCTGTGGTACATCCCTCTGCACAACCAACCCTTCCCGGAGCTGGGCTGCGGTGCCAAGGCCCCAGGCTGTGGTCTAGTGACCAAAAGGAAGCGAGGGGCAGAGCAGGCTGGTCTAGCTAAGGGCACAGCCGGGCGGGGAAAGCCAGGTCACTCACAAGAGGAGCGTGTCCCAGGCACAGGGCTGGGCTGCTAGGGGATCACTTGCTGGGGCCAGGAGTCACCTCACGAGGATCCCAACCCTACCCTCTGGGGAGCCCCCGGAGAGAACACCACATGGCCGGAGCTCTGGATGGGCCAGGGTGCCGCATCCTGCGCCAACAGGCAGGACACTCCTCTGGGAGGGCAGCAACGTGTCCTGGCGAGTTGCAGGCTGGCACCCACCCCCTTTGCTCCAGCACAGTGAGCTGCCCCAGGGGCGTACTCCCCAGTGCCAGGCCTGCCCCCGGGAGCCAGGCCGCCCCTCTCTGTCCTCTGGCGCAGCCCAGTGGTTTTTACTTCCTGGGGCTTATTTACCCAGCCAGAGTAAAGCTGTTCTGCGCTGATCAGCACCCCCTGGAGATTATCGTCACATGGCCAGTTACATAACCCAGAGATCATCTCATAATCCCACACCAAGGGACAGCCAAAGCCAGGCCCAGGAGGCCCTGTTTAACCCCTTCGCAGGCAGCGGCTCTCCGGGCACTTTGTTCCCTGGCAGGTTTTCATTAGGGATCAGGAGTGGCCGCTGTGGGTTTACATCCACATGAACATGCCCCTCCCAGAGCCGGGATAGAACCCAGAAGGCCTGGCTCCCAAGCCCTCTGCTTTAACTACTAGGCCTTACTCCCCTCCCAGTGCCGGAAACAGAACCCAGGAGTCCTGGCTCCTGACTCCCACTCCCCACTCTAAGCACTAGGCATCACTTCCTTACCAGTGCTGGGAATAGAACCTAGGAGTCCTGCAACCCAACCACCTGCTCTAACCACTGGGTACCACTGCCCTCCCAGAGCTGGGCACAGAACCCAGGAGTCATGGCTCCTGACCCGCACTGCTCTATCCAGGAAACACCACTCCCTTCCCCACACTGGAATAAAACCCAGGAAGCCTGGCTCCCTGCTCTAACCACTAGGCCCCACTCCCCTCCCAATACTGGTCACAGAACCCAGAAGTCCTGGCGCCTAGCCTCCCCATAATCATTGCTGAGAAATACCCGGGACAGAGACAAATTGTCTCAGAAGACAGTGAGACACCTAGGAACTTGCATGATATCGGGGGTGCACCCTGGGGGATCAAGGCTAGAATAAGTCTGTTCTAATGCCCCAGCTGCTGGAATCAGGGGGTGAGCCCAGAAATTCAGCTTCATTTAAAAAAGAAAATTTACTCCTCAAGGATGCACAGCAAAGCTTGACAACGGGCCCTGAGCACAAGCTGTACCTGTCTGAGTCTGCTGAGAGCAGCACCAATAGCTCTGTTAGCTGTGCACAGCCTTGTTCCTGTGGACTCTGAAACCTACTGGTGGCTCAAGGAAGGGAGGGGCCACCATTTGGGACAGGACGATGGCCAAGCATGTGTCAGGCCCCAGGCGGCTGTTCACGGATCCTGGTGTGACGTAAACTTGCCCTAGGAGGGCGAGCAAATCTACCACTGAACTAACTCCTGTAATAACAGCCCCATGCCCATCACAGCCGGGGGCGGAGTGTGCGTGTGTGTGTCAGCGCACAATTGTTAAGGAGGGTCTGGATTGTGAGCAAACAGCACGAAGCAGCTTGGGAATAGTGCCCTGTTTGTGCGTCCACCCCCAAGGTCAGATGGGAGTCTTTGGGCTTGGAGCCTTTGGCAGCAAGTCCACCTGCCTCCGAGGGCTGAGGCCCAGGGGCGAAGCAGGGAGCTAGGGGCCCTGTTGCTAGCGAGGGGTGTGCGAGGACTGGCGCAGTGAGCTCCCTGTTGCTGGGTGGAGGGGGAAATATGATGCTGAAAATTAAACTGGAAAGGGGAAGAGAGGGTTTGTGAGGCAGGAGACTGGGAATCTGGGTTGCCCAGCTGTGGGATGGGAGTAGGCCCTAGTGGTTAGAGCAGGGGGGGTTTGAGAGCCAGGACTCCTGGGTTCTAACCCCAGCTCTGGGAGAGAAGCACAGTCTAGTGGTTAGAGCAGAGGGTTGGAAACTAGGACTCCCATATTCGTGGCTGGGGAGGGGAGGGGAGCACAGGGGCTGGAGGGTTAGAGCAGGGGGGTTGGGAGCCAGGACTCTTGAGTTTTTCCCCAGCTCTGGAGGAAGTGCTGTTTTAATGGTAAGAGCAGCAGGAGCTGGAAGTCAGGACTGCCAGGCTTGCAACTCTGGGAGGGGAAGTGATGTCTAGTGGTTAGGGCAGGGCGATGGGGCACCGGGACTCCTGGGATCCATGCCGAGCTCTGACAGGGCTGATCCGATGGGGCAGGACAGTGGGTTCTGTGTCATCCCGCCTCTGGCTGCAGGGAGCCACAAGCACCAATGTGCTCCACACCCCTCAGCTGAAAGCCCCTTGCGAAGGGCCACGCGTAACCACATCCCGCACCGTCCAGGCCCAACGGCTGCTTTCCCGAGCACCTCCTCCCTGCCCCCACCCTGGGCAGCCACCTGGCATCGGCCCAGCTCCTGCGCTGGTTTGCTCTGCGATACGCCAGGCGCCCATTTGGTTTGCTCTTCCTCTCTAGAGCTTCCCTTACCGATGCTCCCCCGCCCCAGCCGTGTAATGAACCCAGGCGATCGGCGCGCTAAATAAGGACCGAGAACTCGGCTCCCTTGTCCCCCCATCACCTTTGAAACCTCAGCAGGCAGCAGATCGCCTGACACTAACCCACAACTGGGACGCACCTCCCACCGCTCAGCAAGGCAGAAACTTCTCCAGGGCACAGAAATCTCACAGCCTCTCCTCCACTGCTCACCACACACCAGCAGGTGAAAACCCCTACCTGCCGCTCTCAGGCAGGTACCAGTAAACAACCCCTGATCCCCTCTTCTCCCCCCCCAGCAGGAGCGAACTAATGGGGCCATGGGGCGGGGGAAGGTCTGTGATGTTCCATCAGCCCAGAGATGCTGATATGGGGCTTTACAGGCCCCGTGAGATTAAGGGAAAGAGCGTAGCAAATCGCAGGTTTCAGGGCCCTTGCCTGGGCCGGGGTCAGGAAGCGAGTTAAAGAGCCACCGAGTTGCTTCTCTTCTAGCCTCTGGCCAAAGCAAGATACAGGACGAGTGGGAATCAGGGGGCTGCAAACAGGACCAGATCCCAGCTTAGATGGAGCCTGTCTAGTCCACTCCCCTTGGCCTTCAGTGGTGTGACTCAGCTGGGGGTCAGGGCAAGGCGGGTCCTGAGAGAGCAGGCCGGATAGGACACTGAGATGTCCTGGTGGGGCTGCGACGAGAGGGACTGACCCTCGCTTGGCCCATGCCCTTCCCCTTGGTCTGGCACAAGCTGCTACACAGATAAAAAACTGGAGCTCCCAGCCTGCTGCGACCAGCTACTTGTGACTCCAAGGTACCCAGAATCCTTTGGGCAGGTTTCCGGGGCTCTCCGTGGGTGGAGATGCCCAATTTGATGGCTCAGGGCCATCCTAGGAAACAGAGAGATGAAAACACCATGGGGAGCTGGGCTCTGTTCCTAGCTCTGCCATGGATTTGGGCTGCCCCCGGGAACAACTCGCTTCCCTGCACTGTGCCTCGGTTTCCCACCCCCGTACTTCATTGGCCTTTTCTGTGTAGACGCCCTGATCTCAGTCTGTCTCTCGATGCTGCCACAGTCAAATAATGAGTAGGAACCATTCCTACTCCTCTTGCCCTGCAGCCGTTCTATAGCTCACACCCCCTGCTAAGCGGTGGCTCGTTAGAGCGAGAGCAATATTAACTGGTTAGCCTTCTTGGGACGGATTTATGAATGACATTGGCAAGGCGCGACCTAGATGGCAGCAGCTGTTCTGAGGAGACTGACACAAGAAAGGAGAACATTTGTGAACGTTTGCCGCTGGCCCTGACCCTCAAAGGGATTCAGGTGCCTAACTCCCATGGGTCAGAGTCGGACTGGAGAACAACTTTCCCTCCCTCCTTCTCTAGGGGGAGGCAGGCGGGCAGGGGGTACCATGTGCGTGACCTCTCGCCCTATTGCTGCCTGTGGGAGAGGAGGGCAAGCTGGGGGCATCATTCAGCAGGACCAAGTACACTCAGATGATCTACAGCATCCCAGAGAAAACAGCAGGGCTCTGCAAGTCATTAAAAAGGAGCCGAGAACTAGCCCTAACCCAGGCACTTCTGGGCAATTACACCAGGGTTCATTTGTCCCCAGACTGCTGCTTTGTGCTGCCATTACACACTGCACATGCACATTTGGTGTACCTGTATCTGCCCACTCGCAACCCCCCTCAACCTATAATGCACCATTAGCCTACGGAACTCACAGAGACAAGATCCCCGGAAGCCAACAGCTCCGCAGCAAATGCAGTAGCAGCTGGACCCTGCGGCGGATAACGAAAACAGCCAGAGTTACAACAGTAAGTGCTAGAAGGGATGTCCTGACACAGGAGAGCCGGCATCAGCCAATGTTGGGGCCAGGAAGGGAATTCTCTCCGGTTCCCCGAATGCAGCCAGTGCTGGCTTTTGCGTGCTGGTACATTCCTGTATTTCCTTAAACAACACGGGGGCTGGTAAGTTTGTCTGATAAGAATCGTCCTCTATCCTACGCATTCCATTTCCTCTCTGCAACCACTCACCACTCAGACCCAACGAGAAGATAAAACCACAAGCTTCAATTGATGAGCTCCTAATCTCACAACACAATGATGATTTTTTTTTTGTCTTTTCAATCTATCTATATCAAATCAAATCTGTGGGAATGGGCTTGGGGTCTGACTCAGACACAGGAACCCAGAGCCTGAATTAGTCAAAAAACTCAAAAGCCAGAGAGTAAGCTGCCAGTAACTCTCACTTTCAGGTGATGGCTGATGCCAGTAAATTCGACCTGAGAAAGGTCAACGAGGTCTCAGGCGAATTCCCCTGCCGCCCCACGATCGATGTGTGATGCCCGCGGGTGGCTGAGTAAGAGGATGAAGCCAAGACTTCGGAGGGGAGGAAGCAACAACAACCAAAAAAAAAAAAAAATCCTTTGACACCAAAAAAGTGCAGCGTAACCTGGCCGGGAACTAGCCCCAGCCAACGTTCCTGACTTTAATCACTGAGGGGCCTTGTGGGGTGGGTCCGTGTCACGCTTCCCGTGGCGTCACGGAAAGTTCCACGTGGCTGGGGTGGGGTTGGGCACATGGAACTTTCCAAAATGGGGGTCACGTGGGAATGGGGCAGGGAAAACATGCTAAGTCATGAAATGCACGGAAGCTGAGGCAGCCTGGGGCAGGAAAGCAGGGCCCTGGGACGCCCGTGGGCTGCTCTTGGCCCAGGTGAGACCGGCCTTAGTTGTGCGGATTAAGAGCAGGTTCATGCGGCCAATGAGGCGAAATCACAGCCTTGATTAACCCAGGAGGTGTGTGGGTGATAGGAGGCCGGTCCAGGGACTTCCAAAACCAAAGGCAGGAGGAGCCCTTGCCGCTCCAGCTACACAGCCAGAGCTGCTATACCACACCCCAACGGGGTCCTGTCACATGCCCGGACCTGCCTCTTCCATGTCGACAAGTTCCAGTTTTAGCCTGGCTGGCAGGCTGAGGCTCCCAGGCCCACACCCTCAAAGGGCCACAGGGCCCCACCAGTGGCTCGGAGGAGCCCACAGACTGTGGAGAACCCAGCCCACATCCCTCTGATCTGCTGTGATGCCATTTGGTCCCTCCTGAGCTTCGCTGGCCCCTCACGGCCGCGACAGGCCGAACCCCTGGCCCGGGCAGTGCGACTGCGGCATGGCCTCCCCGGAAGCCAGGCCAAGCTGCCCTGCACGCTGCTGCTGACGCTGGCTCCTTCCGTCTGTCCAAGGGGCTTGTGCCCTGCTGAGAGCCGCCAGGGCCTGCCCCAGAAGGGAAAGCTCGGGCTGCCTCAGCACGGCTACGGAGCCTATGCCCTGCAGAGCGGGCGCCTAGAGAAGTCAGAAATGGCCCCACCCAGCCCACAGGAGGAGGAGGATGGCCCAGTGGTTAGAGAACTGAGCCAGGCGTGAGTCGGGCTTGACCACACGCTCCCTTGGTGATCTCGGGCAAGTCCCGTGCCCGCCGCGGCTCAGTTCCCCGTCTGCGAGCCGCTGGCCCGCCGCCACGTCTGCACTCGAGGGGGAGGGAGCCCGGACGCTATGGCAGGGGTGGGGCACCTATGGCCCCTTGCCTGGATCTGGCCCCTGAGGCTCGCGGCTCCCCCCCCCAGCACTGGGGAGCCTGTGCTGGCATTCCAGGCCCCCCGCCGCCATCCCACGGTGGGCTGGAGCGCACAGAAGCTGCTAGCCGGGCGCCCCCAGGCTCTGGTGCGTGAGGGGAGCGTGGTGGCAAGTGTTTCTCTCCTTCTCAGTTGGGGGCCAGTCAGTGAGGGCTGGGTTGGGATTTTTTTCACTTGCGTGTGGCCTCCCCTCCCCCGTCTGATTTTTCTGTGGGTCTGCAGCTGCCAACCCCCAAAAAGGGTCCCAACCCCTGCACTATGGGGATGAGCCAAGAGGGAGGGATTTCTCCGTGTCCTTCCTCCCCTCTTGTAGTCTGCTGACCTGGTCGCGGCCCTTTCGGCACCCAATTGCCACCGGGGCGCGAGGCGCTGCATGGGGATGGCACCTGCCCAAAGGAGCCCCAGTTTCACGCTGGAGCTACCGCAGTAACGGACTGAACGGCGAGGGTCCCCTGCAGAACCCTCCACGCAAAGCGGGGGACGGAGAGATTCATGGTTAGCGCTGGGACTCCAGGGTTCCCATCTCAGCTCTGGGAGCAGCGGAGTTCAGTGGTTAGATCAGGAGACTGGGAACCAGGACTCCTGGGTTTTTTCCTCAGCTGTGAAACACAGCAGAGTCCAGGAGCTAGCACAGGGCCGTGGGAGAGGGGGACTCAGGAGCCCTGGGTTTGATTGCTTTCTAAATCACAGGGCAAGCCACTTCCCCCCGCTCCCTGTGCCTCTGCTTCCCAGCCTGTAAAATGGGCATCGTGAGACTCACAGTCAAAGGGCTTTGAGATCCCAGGTCTCTCCTGCCCTGTCTGATTTCGAGCAGCCCCTGATTTCCTTGCCCTGCCCACCCCCTGCCCCCAAGCCACCACCACCAAGGCTTTTAAATCAACTGCACAAGAACCCAGTGGATCCAGGCTTCAGCTGGTGGTTGATACAAGTCCCCTACCCCCAGCACGCACCCCCCCCATCCCAGCCCACTTTCCAAACCCCTGTCGTGGCTGGAGCCAGGGGGGCTGGCTGGTGGTGATCCCCGGGCTGAGTTCCAGGAAAGAGAAGTGTATTTGCATATTAATAGAAAACCGTCAGTGCAGAAGCCGCCAGGGGGAGGGTCTGATAAGATCACAGGGCTGCTTTGGCAATGTGCTTCCCTTCTCCACCCTGCTGGGCCGCAGTTCAGGTGGTTGGCAGAACTCTGGGGGCTTTAGTGACCTACTGGCAAAGCCAGGGCCAGCAAAATACCCCTGGCCCTGCTCCTGCCCTTTTCAGCTCACTGCACTTTGCAAAAGGAGGGAATGGTGCCAGTGGGGAAACTGAGGCACTGAGCATGGCAGGGACTTGCCACATCTTGACAAAACAGGAGTCCAGATGCCCAGGCCCTGCTCAAGATCCCAAAACCCCTCCCTGGGCTGGGAAGGGAATCCAGGAGTCCTGACTGCCCATCGGCTGGTCTGATTATCAGACCATGCGGCGAATATAAGGTCAGAGACTGATGGCATCAAAAACATGTTTAATTGCTGGAAACCAAGAGTCACCTTCACACGTGGAAGCTAAAGTTAGGCTCCTAGACCCCAGTGGTGGGTGCCCAAGCGACCTGCTTTGCTGAAGCAGGCCACAGATGTCCCAGCTCAGCACCTTTGCAAACCACACCGCTGTGAACCGCACGAGCCGGGTGCGAGGGGTGGAAATGCTGGCCTCAGCCCCAGAGCAAAATCAGGCAGAAGAGGCAGGGCCAGGGCACCTAGGTTCCTTTCACAAGTTGGGTAGTGGCTTCTAGTGATTATAGCAAGGGGGACTGGGAGCAAGGACTCCTGGGTTCTACTGCCCGGGCTGGGAGAGAAGTCTCACGGTTACAGGGCTCAGGTCTCCTGGGTCCTCTCCCTAGTGCTGCCCCTGACTAGCTACGTAACTTCGCACCAGTCGCTGCGGTGGCGCGTGCCTCAGTTTCCCCAATCTGGAACAGGACGATGACGACCTCCAGCAGGCACCGCCTTAGCACTGCTGGCAGCGAGGGTGCCTGGCTGCATGGGGTGGTGGGGAGCATTACACGAGGCTCAGCTAACACCGAGTGACTGCTCGGTGCCAGCCAAAAGCGCAGAGCCAGGGCCAAGGCAGATGCGTAAAAACCAGAACGGAGCAGAACTCGTCAGCCCTGGAGGAAAACCAGGGGAGAGTGGGGCGGGGTGGAGGGTGGGGCAGGGGGGGAGGAGGGGGAGCTGCTATGCCAGCAGGTGCCCCTCCCCACTCTTGGCACAGAATCTTGCTTGCCTGGTGGAGGGAGCCCAGCAGACCTGCAAGCTCTTCACAGACAGGGAATCCCTGCTGGTTTGCTGAGAGAAAGCAGCCCCGAAGGAGAGCCAGGATCCAGGACTCTTGCCTCTCCCCACAGTCCCTGGCTTTAACCACTACACCCATCTCTTTCCCAGCTACCCCCTGTTCCATCTCCCTCCCCAGTGCGAACAAGCTGCCAGCCTGAGCACCGGGTGACTCCGACATGGTTGGCTGCCTACTCAATGCAGAGCCTGGCTAAGTTCAGAGAAGGCAGGCGCCCATCTGCTGCCCCGGTTGGCTCCCTGCCTGCTGCCCCTGGGGCACGGAGCCAGGGTGGGCCGGCAGCCCCCTCGCCTTGCTAGGAGACAGGCCAAAGCACCTACCACCGCCCTGCCCAGCCTGGGCACTCACCAGGGAAGGGTCCAAGTCGGTGCTAGCACCAGATGTGAGGCAGGAGGTGGCGGCCTGCCTGGTGTGAGGTGACACTGGGAGGTTTAGGCCTTGGATACCCCTCCTGCCATGGGGAACTCACAGCCTGGCACACAGCCCTCCTGGCCAGACCCCTCTTGGGGACTGAACTCTTGGAGGCTGGGGCAGAGAACACTAACGAGAGCTGGCTAGAGCCCGTTCTGCAGCATGGCGCAGAGACTGCAGCAGGAAGGCAGCATGGCCTAGCGGGTAGAGTCCTGGACTGAGGTGCCAGCTATGTTACACACACAGCTGCGACCACGGCACGTGGAGGAAGCCCGGGGGATGCTTTGATCTAGCTAGCTCAGAAATCAGCAGCTGTGAAGCCCTGGATGCATGAGCTAGCTGCTCAAGGGTGTCCCCATGATCTCCCGCCACCTTGTGCAGCTTCCCTGCTGTTGGCACTGGAGCTGGCTACCTCACAGCTGGTGGGGTTATGCCTACACGAGTTCTTGTGTGTGCTGCTGTCAGAGGCATGACTGCACCAGACACAGACTTTGAGGTTCGGGAGACCAAGGACTGTTCATAGCTCTACTGCTGGGTGACCTTGTGAGAGCTAGTTGCTTGGCCCGTGCCTCAGTTTCCCCATCTGTAACATAGGGATAATGATCCTGATCTCCCTTGGAAAGGGGTTTGAGATGTGCTGGTGAAAAGCTCTCCCCAGGAGAACTCCTATCTAGCAAAGAGCATGGGGTGAGGGATCATTACTGTTTTCTCTGTGAAATCAGAAGAAAAAAAAAGACAGGCTGTGACCAATATTCCCTGTAAGCTGAGCACTTGGGCGGCTACCCAGGAGAGATTCAGGTGCCACCCAGCTGATTAGCAGAGCACTCACCGCTGGCAGCACATCCGCACATGCCTCGGTGCACATCACAAAATTTATTCCGCACATGGATTGAAACAAATCAGAGGGAACATTGTCAGTGACCTAACGAGGCACTGCTGGCCACTGCCCCCTGGACTGGCTTTAGAAAGCAGCCTGTGAAACCCTCAGGAGGATCTCTCCTCGGGTGTAGCTGCCCTGCCAACATCCATCTGCTCTCAGGACGGACAGAAAGGCAAAATTGCTCAGAGGTGCCCTTGAGGAAGCATCAGAAGGCATTTCACTTCTCAGGCTCGGCAAACAATAACTCAGTGTGTGGCCTGAGCTGGGCTATTTGAGTAAAAGTATCTTTTTGGGATGGGTTTGAGCCTCCACAAGGGCACGGTGAGTTGTTAACACTTTCCCCACATTAATCAAACTGAAAACACCCGATTATGAACTTGCCCGATGTCAAGGCACATTTCACGCCCCCAAGGCGTTACTCAGCTTTCTGGGTGTCTGCAGAACAAAGCAGATCCCGAGGTCTAGGGGCCCCCATGAGTCCCACAGCTTCAAAAACAAACCCACAGGGTCTAGACATGGAGGCGGTGTCTCAGGCTGGGTTCTCACCCCCTGCCCCAGCTTAGAAAAGATTATTTTATTTTATTTTATTTTTTTTGCTTAGGCTTAGAGAGTGAGACAGCATCTCAGACAGGTGGAGTCTGGGTGCCAAAGAAGGCAGAGAAAATGGGCAGCAAAAGAAAGCCAAACAGCCACCTTCCACACACTTTATAGGGTAAGGAACCTCCCATGGGTCGATGGTACAAAAAAGTTTACGGCCAGATCCATGAGCTTGGAGAATGCTCAGAACCCCTTAGATTTGGGCTCTTGAACAGAAAATAAAAGTTGGGTAGTTAGAGGGTGGGGGGGGGTGGAGACTGGGAATCAGGATTCCCAGGGTCTGTCCCTCACTCTGGGACGGACTGCAGGTCCAAGTGGTTAGACCGGGGGACAGAGTTCTATTCGTACCTCAGTCTGATGCTTATAGTTAAAACCACCACAGATCAAAGACTGGGGGAGCGAACAGCTTCTGTTAAGGTACGTCTATGAGGCCTGGCTATTTCAGGATACTGGAGGGAGGTATCCCGAAATGGCTACCCCACGTCTTAACAAGCTGCCTGTTATTTCGAAATGTTTTTCGAAATAACAGCACGCTATTTCGCCATCTCTGTAACCCTCGTTCCACGAGGGTTAAGGGACGTCTCAAAATGGTGTGTTATTGCAAAACTTGGTGCTGTGTAGATGCGCCAAATTTCAAAATGATCTATTTTGAAATAGAATCGAAATAAGATATGCAATTGGTGTAGTGCAAATTGTGTATCTTATTTCGAGTTTAGGATGCTGTGTAGGCATACCCTTAGAGTGGATCCCTAAGCCCAAACCCCAGAGTAAATTAAGTGTGTTAATCGACAGTCCTGTCTGTGCGCGGCCTCTTCCCCTGTCTTACCCAGGGGTGGGGTCCCCCAAAAAGCACAGCAGCTCTCATTCAGACTCTGAGAAACCACAAGCTGCCAGCAGTTCTCACTGATCTGCTTACAGCTAGGTTTTCCAAACCCAATGTACTGAGCGCTTCTGAAATCTAGCCTATTATTTTGGTCTTTAAGCCGGGTGCCTACAGCTAGGTTTTTGTTTCTGCTAGTGGTGCACATTCACACGCGCCTTGGTGCACAGAGAAAAATGTATTCAGCACAGGATTAGGGATATGGAACAGCTGCCATATGAGGAGAGATTAATAAGACTGGCAGAAGCGGCCCTAGACGAGCTGCCGGCAACTGGCGCCCTAGGCGAAACGTACGATCAGCACCCCCGCCTCCAAACCCCTCAATGACCGTTTAATTTGGCGCCCTAGGCGACTGCCTAGTTCGCACCTATGGACGGGCCACCACTGGAGACTGGGACTTTTCAGCTTGGAAAAGAGACGACTAAGCGGGGATATGATAGAAGTCTATAAAATCATGACTTGTGTGGAGAAAGTAAATAAGGCAAAGTTATTTACTTGTTCTCATAACACAAGAACTAGGGGTCATCCAATTAAATTAATAGGTAGCAGGTTTAAAACAAACAAAAGGAAGTAGTTCTTCATGCAATACACAGTCAACCTGTGGAACTCCTTGCCAGAGGATGTTTTGAAGACCAGGACTTCAACAGGGTTCAGAAAAGAGCTAGATACATTCATGGAGGTTAGGTCCATCAATAGCTATTAGCCAGGAGAGGCAGAAATGGTGTCCCTAGCTTCTGTTTGTCAGAAGCTGGGAATGGGCAACAGGGGGCAGTTTACTTGATTCTCTGTTCTGTTCTCTCCCTCTGGGGCACCTGGCATTGGCCACTGTCAGGAGAGACAGGATCCTGGGCTAGATGGACCTTTGGTCTGACCCAGTCTGGCCGTTCTTATGGATGGAAAAGATTAGAGGGAACATTGTCTCTACGTGGGGGCTGAGCTGGTTTAAAATAGCTAGGCCCTCAGGGGCATCACCTATCACCATTATTATTTTTTGAAAGTCTTTGTGGCTGACACTTTTGAAATAAAACTGTAGTGACATGAAAAGCTGAAATTAAAAAAAAAAAACAGCTCCCCCCCCCCCAACCACCAGCAGAACGTCGACAATTACAAAATGGAGAAATGACCAGGAGACCCAGCTATATGTGATGGATGCTGGGTGAAAGGCAGGCAGATTCCATGGCCACATGGGGTAGGATAAAACTGCTTAGACAGGCAGGTAGGGAGACTGACAGATAGATACGGTAGATAAGACAGGCGGATAGAGATTAAAACAAACATCAGAGGTATGGTGAGCCCAGAGAAATGATAAATAATGGGGCACAGGGAGATTGGGCACCATATGACAGTTGAAAATAATGACACAACATTAATATTCACTAAGGAGACAACTGCCCAGCTCTATAAACTGGGCTAGTGTAGAAAAAAAAGTCAGGTTGTTTATTACAAAATAAATAAATAAATAAAAATAAAAATAAAAAATTTTTTTTCCTCATCCATCAACTAAATACTGTCTATAGGTCCATTGTTGTCTGTCTCAGTTTTCTCCAGGCAATGCAAGTTTTTTTTCTATATCTATCTATATAGATATATTAGTCACACACAAATGATGACATATCAAAGGTTTGTCCACACTAAAAAGTTGTACCACCCGGGGGAAGAAACGATTCTGGTATAAGGTGCCTTTATACTAGTATAACTCCATCCACACCAGGGGTTGTATTAAGCAAAAATCAATCAATCACACTTCAAACCAACCAACTATACTGGGACAATTTTGAAGCACAGACCTGGGCAAAGAGGGAAGCAGCATGCTAATTAGACATTTTAAGCTTCTGCTTTTAACACAGATGGCAAATTAGTGCACCCAGCGGTGTTTTCTTTCTGTTGTGTATACGGCACAGAGACATTCTTATATATCTAGGACATGCGCCTGATCAATCCAGCATCTTGCTCTAAAGTTTAACCATTCCTTTCTGTTCTCCTGACGTGCAAAGGAAGCAGCACAGTTATTACACCTCTGACAAAAGTCTTGGTTGTACCTTTGCATCTGAAGAGGTTTTACTTATTTCAGATAAAAGCATCGTAGAATGATGCTGTTTTTCTTACTAAATTCAAGTTTCAACGCTGCAGGGTCATGCATTTATTTTGGGGTAGATGCTCATTTGGTCTGCACCAACAACAGAGGAAAGACTTCCCCCAAAAGACCTCAGCTCTCATTCAGGCAACCAAATAAAGAATCAGTTTTCCAGAATCAGCACCTCTAGGAGCTCATGTCTGTTGAAAATCTAGCTCTAAATTCCATGCAAACTAGAAGTTAAGAGCCAGATCCTGATAGGGTTACTAGGTGCCCGGTTTTGAACTGGACAGTCCAGTATTTGAGCTTTCTGTTCAGGAAACAAATTGAGAAAATATAAATGTCCGGTATTTTCTAAATAAGATGTAATGTAGATTGTGATGTGATGTCAAGTGTGCCCGGTATTTCTGTTGAAACCATCTGGGAACCCTAGATCCTGGAGTCACTAAAGCGAGGCTGAAATCACATCAGCTAAGAACGTGGCCTGAAGAATTTTTAAAACGACCATATACGCAAGAAAGATGTACATAACTCAAAATAATTGATAGATCGTGTTGTTTTTCCACAGCCGTTGCTCAAAGGGTCTAAGAATCGCTTCAGTTTGACTGTGAAACTTCATTATCAAACAGTTCATAATCTTGTATAATCAAAAAGCGATTGATGTTAAGTAAACTGATGTTTGAACACAACGGAGGACCAAAAAGCCGACAGATGTATATCTTGCTAAACCACCATGATATGGTGTTTAATTAACACACGAAAATTATGCTATCAAGTCAAACTCATTCGATTTAAGAAGTCATTTTATGCTAACTAAAGCAATTGCTTCACAACTGTGCATAGGATAAGAATCTGCTTAATTCTTAAAGTTTTAAATAATCAATATATTCTAATTCAGACAACAATGCATCACTACTGTTAAATTAACTGCATATTTAGGGATCTCATTTTCTCTGGGTATTTCCTTTTATTTTGCATCTCAAACATTTTTTGAAAATTTACATTAAGCACTACAATAATTAAAAAGATGTTTAGCATTGATACCAGCTGGATTTGAGTAGGACTTAATTATTCTTTATAAAGCACCACTTTCCCCACTAACAGATCCTCAAATATTTTGTGAAATAGCAACATTGCAATTGGTTTTTATTAACAAAGGCAACTTTTTGCATTCTGTTGTGTTATTAAATGGCAAGAGAGTGAGATATACATTCGGGATATTTTTGTACTGTCCAAAACCTGATTGTATTGTCCCAAAAGTTTCCAACTGATGCAGTTTCGAAATACTTCTTGGAAAGAAGCGAAAAGATTTTAAGTCTTATTTGTTCCATCTTATTAATTTTGGGATTTTTAACACACACAAACATTTTCAGTCAGTTAAAGCAAGAGATGAATTGACCAAGATCAGAGGTCTATTTCAGTAATGGATTGAATCAGATGCTAAAAAAAGAAACCCAAAAAGTTATGACATACAAAACCAGATTTTCATGAGCTCAGTACCCGCCACTGTGACCTTGTTTGAAGATCTATTCACGTAGTTTGCTGTCTAAATATTTTTGGTGCCTGAAGCTTGGTTTATTTTGCTTCAAGGTGGGAATCATTTGCGGCTGTGACTAATTAATTGTAGAGCCATTTTGCCTGGGTATGTTTTTAAAATTGTGGTTTAAATTGAAATAAATAATAATAATTACATGGGGGAGGTGGTCTTTTTGAAAATTCTGGCCTTAGTCAATTTCAAAATAGGTAAATTACCAATGGCTAGGCAAAGAAATCAGGGTAAGAATGCAGCATTCTCCAGAACCCATCTCAAAGAAAGTTAATTTGTCTCTTTTATTACTGAATTACTTGCTTTGTTCTCTCTCTCTAGTTACTTGGAGTGATCAATCACTAGAGCTTCTGAGCACCTATAATTGGGATTAGGAAGCTCAGACCTTCACAGGATCAGGTCAACAATCTATGCTCAAACCCCTTAACCTCCCGTCCTCCCCCCAGCCTCCACCAGCATTGAAAACTATAATTCTGCCAGAGATCCTGGCCATGCAGATTCCCCCAGTCATGGGATCAGGTTGCAGTAGCTAAATCTTCATAGATTTACGGTCAAAAAGGACCATTTTGATCATCTATTCTAATCTGAGCTTTTGCACCACTTCTGGGTGAGTTGGAGCTTATCTTTTAGAAATGTGTCCAGTTCTTGATGTGAGAATTTTCACCAGATAGAGAATCCACCACAACCCTTGGTAAACTGTCTCACCAGTTAAGTCACCCTCCCTGCTAAAAACGTGCATTTATTTCTAGTTTGAATTGGTCTAGCTTCAGTTTCCAGACACTGCATTTCATTCTGCTAAATTAAAGGACCACATACAATTAGTAATCTCTTCCTCAGGTTGGCTGTGATCAAGATACCTGTTAACCTTCCTTTGGATAAATGAAATAAGACTGAGCTTCTTTCGTCTCTTTCTCTTAATGTTCC
The DNA here is from genome assembly GCA_032595735.1 of Pelochelys cantorii. Lineage (NCBI taxonomy): Eukaryota > Metazoa > Chordata > Testudines > Trionychidae > Pelochelys > Pelochelys cantorii. The sequence continues at coordinate 19,196,340 of CM064349.1, read as the reverse complement.
CTCTAATTTTTTCCATCCATGTGAGGAATAAATTTTGTCCTGTGCACTAAGGAATGGCAGATGTTCACCATGAGTAGAAACACATGCTGCCAGCTGTGAATGCTCTGCTAATCAGCTAAGTGGCTTTTGAATCTATCCTGGGTGGCTGCCCAAGCACTTAGCTTACAGGGAACACTGCTTTCTCTCGAAGGCAAGTTTTCCAGAGCTCAAACCATTCTTGTAGCTCTACTCATTATTCTTACACTATAACCCTGGCAGCAACCTGGGATTTTACTTCCCCTTCTAAATCACCAGATCTAATCAATCTTCAAAATCATTTGATCACCTGACCTTCAATTGTTTCACTAAAACCCAGTGGATTCCACAAGTTACATCATGTCTTCTCTGTGTAACATAAAGAAATAACTAATCTCTTACTCTTACCTAGATCTCAAAGCATTTTAGAAAGCAGGGGAGAGTATCATTATTCCCAGTATGCAGAGGCAAAAATCATGCATCAAAAATAAATTTGGCTGCAAGCCCAAAGCACATTTAGATTCTGGTGTGGAACTGTCCTGCTTTAGCCGAGAGGCAGGCCCCAATCACTGTGACAGATAGACAGACAGACAGCTTGCAGAACTGTTCCTTGAAAAATCTTCTGTAGCCCAAATTCATCCCATTCATACCTTGTCTGATTCGAACTGGGTTTCTACAGTAAAATGGAGTCCCTATGGATCTTATTAGAAATATACACGAAGTTGAGATGAAATTTTACCAAAAAAATGCTCTTAGATTAAAGAGACAATAAAATTCCACTTACTGCTACGAACCCCCTCCTCTTTGTCCCACTCCGAAAACTGACAGGCTTTCGGAAGGGCCATTGATTATTTATCTGAATACAGCACCACTAATTGAAATGTGAGAAAGGAAGAGAGATGTATTTTAAAAAACAGTTTCGGATTTAAGAACGCAACGCGTCAATATACCCTCCGAAACCTCAGCCCTTGCTACCAACCCTTTATTCTTTTCTCTGTATGTATTCGTTTATCGCCTCCCTTCAAAGCAAAACCCTCTCCCGGTAAATACACTTTCTGTATATTCTGAATGACTGAAATAAGAGCCTTAAATACCACTGACAAGGAAACAATATTTTGCCCAAGAATGGAATACATTTGCGTTAACTGATCACAGGAGATGAAATCACTTTCGCAAATCACTTCAAACAACATCATTACAGTTGCTTTCACTACAGAACACTCTGATTCGGGGCACGGCGAGCTAGTTTAATCACATCTCTGTATTGCCTTTAGGAAACGACAGTGCACTGGGATTCATAACGTAAAGAGAAAACCATACCACAAAGAAGATACAGTCTGGGAACTGGTTATCCTAGCAGCGTTGAATTCTTAGATCAGTGGAAATTCTAATAGCGCTAAGACAGAATTCAGCTGAGGGAAGCCAATATTTGTATCTACTTCTTGGGTTACACGCACACTAAACCACACCACAAACACTACAATACCCTGGTAGAAAACGTGTGGCAAGGCCTCATAGCATGACGGGTTCCTCAAAACTCATAACATCTTTTTGTTCTGTCTCGGTAGAGCATCTAGGACAATGGGGCTTGGGTTTGTGACGCGGGCCCCTGGGTGCCATCGCATAATTATAAAGATTGTAAAATGTCTTCAGTGGCAGTTAAAGGCATTCGGTGCTAGGCAGAATCAGAGCCGAAAGGTACAGATTTCCAGTTCTACATGCCTCTCAGGCTGGAAAAAAAATCAATGACTTAAAAAAAAAATTTTAAACTGAAATTAAAGTCACGTATATTTTTTAAAAGTAAATTATTTAAAAATAAATTTGCCATTGACAACCTATGTTAAGACCTGTGCTCATTATAATCTATTAAAATCATTTATATGAAATGCAAAAAACAACATTAAGCAGTAGGCAGCATGTTTTCTGCCAGATATTAAAGTCAAACCACTGAACTTGTGGAAGTCACCAACTAAGCACCTGAAACCAGAGTTTTTGTCAGCAACCACGCATTCCACATAGGCAGAGGGAATACTTTAATCAATTCAATTTATTCAACTAATTCCATGTTCAGTTCATTCAAAATTAAGAAACCAACTGGCAGCTGACAAAGCAGGAAAGCTTGTTTCCCCTTTTCCAATCTATGAATAAAAACTAGATGTGAGAGGACGAACTCTATTAGTTCTAAAATCTTCCAGGAAAATCAGTTAGTATTAAATACAAAACATGTTTTGATTCATTTATTTTTGTTTCTTATGAATACAGCATATTTAAGGTATTTTTTTTCAACTAATTTAAAAAATTAAAAATGCTGCTTTTATGTATTTGTTTGAATTGCAAATTCCATCCAAATACCACCTTGACACAAATCACAAATAAAAAAAAAATTAAACATATTTAGTAAATGAGAAATGCATCTTTTACCATTTTCTAACAAAATGAGAAATTAAGAATCTGAAAAATAAATGCTATACATTGCTTCAATGTGTTTAGATAGATCATAGCTTCCTGGTTAGCTAAAAGGAGCACCAAATTTAGTGCAAAGCCCATATTTAGTTGCAAAGCAATATGTTTTAATTGCTACTAACCAATGAGAATCTTTTTTTTGTAAAGTAACTGAAAAGGACAAACACAAAGCACAATCAAACCAAATGATTGAAGATGAGGTTTCCTATTTGCTGATTTAAATCGTGATTAAAGTGGTGATTTAAATCGATTCTGTGTCTCCTCATTTTCTACACATGCAACAAGTAAAACTTCAAAGCGATTCTACTGAAACTATACAAGTACCCAGTACTCAATATTATGAGTCGCAATAATCTTTTTTTTCTTGGTAACACAAAATATGAATTAAAAAAACCCCCAACACATTTTGAAGCAAAGGATTTGGGTCAAATCCTCAGCGTGTATAAAGTGGGTTGTTACCTTGATTCCAATGGAATGCACTGACCTACTCCAGCTAAGGATTTGGCCCTCTGTTTCTCAAAAGGCTCTTGGTTAGAAAGAAAAAAGGGCCTGAAATTTCCTATTGCAAATTCACAGAGCTCATGTAAACCACTGCAGCTAGGGAAAACCAAATCTGGGTCTGTAACTGAGGAGTGGGGTTTGGGCCTTTTTTATTTTTCAATTCATCACTGGAAATATGAAAGAACAGGTTAGATAGGCATCTATCAACTCTAAAAACACACACAGAATACTGGAGCGGACAGTTAATAATTGGAGCTGTTTGTAAAGAATGAAGTGGTGCACAGAACTGTCTCAAAGCCCAGTAGACATACCGGGTGAGTAATAGGATGGAGTGGTAAATGTAAGGGAGAAGAAACCAGTGTTGTCTTCAAATTGTCAGTCAAGTCCAAGTCGAGTCTCAAGTCACTACAGTTCAAGTCTCAAGTCGAGTCAAGACTTTCGAGTCAAGTCCCAAGTCGAGTCTCAAGTCTTAAATTAAAAAATGTCAAGTCACTTTTGTACAAGCCATCAATATCGGCATTTTTGGACAATTTTTTCACCAAGTCGATTTAACAAAATTAGCAAGTCTCAAGTCGAGTCTCAAGTCACAAACAATGAACCTGAGTCAAGTCTCAAGTCAAGTCACCTAGGCGACTTAAGTCAGACTCGAGTTCAAGTCGTGGAACTCGAGTCAACAACTCTGGCAGAAACTGACAAGCTAGTTTTTCTCATATCTGTACTCTGGTAGCTCTTGGGAACCCCAATTATAGACCAGGGCCTCATTGTGCTCGGTGCGGTACATTATTATTTCTTAGGTGTATTACAGTAGCACCTCAGAGTCCTACCCATAGAGCAGGATCCCATCATGTGAGGTGCTGTTGAGACACAGAATAAACATTTCAATCCATTTGCTTGGTGGGTTGATTTTATGTCTATGGTTCTGAGTCAACAATGTGAGACTCTTGCAAAAAAAGCAAACATGATTCTGGGAGGCATTCACAGGAGTGTTGTGAGAAAGACAAGAGAAGTCATTCTTCCGCTCTACTCTGAGCTGATTAGGCCTCACTTGGAGTATTGTGTCCAGTTCCGGGCACCACATTTCAAGAAAGATGTGGAAAAATTGGAGAAGGTCCAGTGCAGAGCAACGAAAATGATGAAATGTCTAGAAAACATGAGCTATGAGGGAAGACTGAAAGAACTGGGTTTGTTTAGTATGGAAAAGAGAAGACTGAAAGGCGACATGAGAGCAGTTTTCAAGTACCTAAAAGGGTGTTAGAAGGAGGAGGGAGAAAAATTGTTGTCCTTGACCTCTGATGATAGGATAAGAAGCAATGGGCTTGCTAACTGTTGGGTTGTGGAAAAAACCTAAACTGCCTAGGGAGGTTGTAGACTCTCCATCACTGGAAATATGAAAGAGCAGGTTAGATAGGCATCTATCATGGATGATTGTTCTAGATCTAGGGTGGGGAACGTAAGGCCCGGGGGACAGATGCAGCACCTGGCTTGCCTGGATCTGGCTCCTAAGGCTCAGACCTTCCCCCCCGGCCAGTATTGGGGAGCCCATACTGGCACTCCAGACCCCCTCCCCAACCGTCCCGCAGGAGATTTCCACAACAAAATCTACTAGCCTGGGCCCCCCCCAAGGCTCTGGTGTGCGAAGGGAATGTGGGGAGTGTCTTTCCCCTTCTCAGTCGGGGGCCACACCAGTGAGGGTTTGGGTTTTTTTCTTTTGCTTCTCACTTGCGTGCGGCCCCCGACTGATTTTTCTGTGGGTCAGAGGCCCCCGACCCAAAAAAGGTTCCCCACCTCTGTTCTAGATGGTGCTTGGCCCTGCCGTGATGACCTCTCATGGCCCCTTCCAGTTCTGCTGTTCTATGATTCCAGGACACCGGCACAGGCGCTTTGCCAAGGTGTACACAGCACACACCAGAAGATTAGGGGGAAGAAAACATCAGAACACTAAGGCCATTTTTCTGAGCAGCCCCTTTGCCCAGTGCACCTCGGCTTCTGGTATTCTCCTTGGAAGCTGCTGGGGGCCGAGCTCTTGGAAATTGCTGGGAAAGTCTAAAAGCCTGGAAGGGTTTGGCTAAAGCCCCAGAGAGAGTCAACTGCAGGATGCTCGTTGGAGTGCTCCCCACTTTTGGCCCCCGGCAGGCTCTGGCTTCGGGCTGCTCACCTGAGGAGCGGGTGGTCACGGGAAGGCCAGGCACAAATCAGAGTAGATGGCAGCTGGTTAAGAGCCTCCGCAGATGGAAGGATACGACTTAATGGGGGGCACCTGCTCCCTCACAGGGCCTGGATCCACATGCTGCAATTTGGAGGCAAGGCCCCTGAATAATACTGGGTAAGGCCCCCCCTCCCCGCTTTCTCTGGGAAGCCTGGTGTCACTTTGGTGGGGACATGGCCACAGGCAGTGGAAATCCACCTCGCCACGATCTCAAAGCCAGAGAGCAGAGGGCCCAGAAATAGAACCTGCTATTCCCACTGCAGCTCCCCTACCCCCCTGTCTGGCCATGGGGGCCACAGACACAGGGAAGTAAGTTCCTCCCAAGCACATGTCCATTCCTGTCCTTTTTCCAAAGGAGACGAGATTCCCTCGTCCTGAGAACGGAAGGGTGACCTGGTCCCAGAGGAGCAGGGACAGAAAAGCTGCCCACGGGTAATTAAGGTGCTTTCTGCTTAGAGTTGCTGCTCCCCTGCTCTCCGACGGCTTCAGGAAACCATCTCTTGCCACCCACAGACCCATGGGTGCAACGGGGTGAGTTATGTCATCAAAGGAACGGCACTGCGCGAGGGCGGGTGTGGAACCGGTTTTGACAGCAAGTGGCAAAGGGACGCAGGAGATTTCCACAACAGCAGCAGGGAGGAAGATTATGTTGGTGAACAGGGCTCTGATTTTGCTGCACTAGCAAAACCAGCCCAGCTATTCAGCCGACTTCAGCTGGGGTAGCTAAAACAAAATTATCTCAGCTACAGGGGCTGGGGATCTGGCCCTAGCTTTGCCACAGTTTTCAGGAGGAGCAGGTTCAAATCCACAGGGCTCCCCTGCCTTAGAAGAAACTACACCATCCTGCAAAGGAGAATCTGGCTACTGACTGCCAAACCTCACTAGCTACAAACCCAGCATGGAAGGAGCCCGTTGGGCTCATAATAAGAGATTTCTGCAGCTCTTGCTTTGCCTTTGCTAGCCAAAGCAGTGAAAGGCGCTGACACCGCATCTGGCCGTCCCGGCCTGGGAGCAGAGCATGAGCTGAGCAAAGGGGAGGTGAAGGGAGAGCCACACCACAGAGTCCCTCTGTAGATCAAAACCACTTTAATCAGCACATTTCCCTCCGTCTCTTCAGCACTAACCTGTATGTGTGGCATCGAACACAGAAAACCCACAGCCTCCCCTCTCGCCCCGAGGTTCCGTTTCCCTGGCTGCCGGGGCCCGAACACCGCAGCCCCTTCATGGGCAGTAGCTGCAAGGGGACAAGGGGCAGGGGATCTCCGAGGACTGAGCTGAATCAGAGAGATGGGGGCCAGAGATAAGAGAAAGCCAGCCCCACTTCTACAAGGGACTGGAAGGCTGGTGGTGGCTGGCTGGGGTGGACTCTTTGAAAAAGAACTGCTCCAAAAGTTGTTTAAAACAAAACTCCCTGGAAGCCAGGACTCCTGGGTTCTGCCCCCTACTTTGCCCCTAACTTGCTATGCAACCTTGGACAAGTTATGTGCCTGCTTAGTGCCGCAGTTTCCCCTTGCATACTTTGCCTGTTTTTAGGGTTGCCAGATGGTTTCAACAAAAATACCGGACACACTTGACATGACATCACAATCTACATTACATCTTATTTAGAAAATACCGGACATTTATATTTTTTCATTTATATTTTCTCAATTTGTTTCCCGAACAGAAAGCTCAAATACTGGACAGTCCGGTTCAAAACCGGACACCTAGCAACCCTACCTGTTTTATCTACTTAAAGACTTGAGGCAGGATCTGTCTCTGTGTGTTTATGCAGCCCCTACCACGACAGGTCCCAAATCTCGGCTAGGGCCTTGAGATGCTACAATCACCATGGAAAAGTGGGGAAGAGAGACAAGGTTACAGGTTTCCCAGAACCAATGCGGTCTACAGAGCGTTTGCAGCATGAAGAGAGGTCAACGCTGCGTATGTGCTGTAAAGAGGAACAAAGATCTTTACCCACCCCTAAAGGAGTTCAGTTATTCCAAACCCCAAAAATTCTCCCTGCCTTTATGAACGCCAGCTGTAAGAGTTCCACCCGTCACGCACAAGAAACAGCTTGCAGGGCTGGGAAATGCATGTCACAAGTTACCAAGCAAGTGAGATCACAAACACGGGCCTGAGCCACATGGCTGGAGGGGTCCCTCTGCGCGGATTTCCCTGGGCCTGGACTCGTGCAACAGGTCCCTGCCGGGGGGAACGGTAGTGTCAAGTGTTTCTGAGCTCAGACAACGGCTGGCAGAATAGGATTGTGCTCTATCCTATGGGCCATTCTTTTATCTCTTCTAGACAAAGATCCTTTGTTTCTTTTTGTAGATTTTCATTTTACCTTGCTGATTCTATGTCTGGGAGAAGGGCGTGACCTCAGGCACCCACAATGCAATTTCACCAGGGGTTTAAATTAGCCCGTTTGTTCCATTCTCACAGGGGCGAAAACGGAGCAACATGCCGAGCCAGAACCCCTGCTGGTGTAAATGGATGTAGCTCCTTTGACGTCAGTGGGTCGTACCCCCAGCTGGCACAATGGAAACAGATCCTCAGTGGGAGTAAAACAGCACAGCTCCACTGACGTCAACGGGCCAGTCCCCTGACTGGTGTCAATTTGCGTGGCCCCATTGACACCAGTGGGGCAGATCCCGCTAATGTTAATCAAATCAACGGTGCCGATTCACAGCAGCCAGGATCCCTGTGTCTCTCTTCCCTATGGGTTACTTCTGGGTGAAGTCCCTGGAGTGACTCCAGGCAGGGGAGAGAGGGAACTATCTGGATTCTAAGATTAGGATTTGCAAAAGGAGCTGCCTAAATCCTGGAGCAATTCAACGGAGAGGCAGGATGGGCCAGTGGTTAGGAGCTGTTCTGGGACTGCGGGGAGCCGAGGCCCAAGTCCCGGTTACCTCAGAATCTCCTTGGGTGACTGTCTCAAAGGAGGGCTGATTTTCAGACAGCACTGCCCCCCTGCCACCACCCCCTGGAAATTGGTGCCCTTTGAGGCCTGTAAAGTCAGGCACCTGAATGCTGGAAATGTTGGCCTTGGTCTCACCCCCCGCCCCCCAGGCTTTCCACCTCCCCCCCACGCCTGCACTCACCCCGCTTCCCACAGGGCCCCTCACAGGTCCTCACCTCTGCACCCCCTGTCCTTCCCACACGCCTCAATACTCCAGGTCTTCATGTCGGCAACTCCCGCTTCCCACCCCAGGTCCTCACATTGGCACCCCTGCCACGGTCCCACTATGCATGGCCCTCACATTAGCACCCCACCCCTGCTGCTTCACACCCCCACGCTGGGTCCTCACGTCAGCACACCCCCCCCCCTTCTCTCACACACACCTATGCTGGACCTTCATGTCGGCACCCCCTCCCCCACTTCACACCCGCCCCCATGCTGGGTCCTCACGTCAGCACACCCCCTCTTCTCTCTCACACACCTATGCTGGGCCCTCTTGTCGGCACCACTCCCGCTTCTCACATGCCCCCGCACACCAAGTCCTCATATCTGCACCCTCCCCATCCAATATGCACCCCCCCAGCTGGGTCCTCACTTCTGTGCCCCTTCCCTGATTCCCACACGGCTCCATTACGTCTGGCTCCTGATGTCTGCACTCCCTTCCTCCCCCGCTTCCCTCACAGCCCCTCACAGGTCCTCACTTCTCCCCCCTCCAGTGCTTCCCTCACACCCCTCTCAGTGCTGAGTCCTCATGTCTGCGCCCCCATGCCCACACACACACACTTCTCACATGGCCCCTCAGACAGGGTCCTCACATCTGTGGCCTACCAGTTTCCCACACAGCCCCCCCCCCCCCCTCAGCTTCCCACTCGGTCCCCTCATGCTGGGTCCTCACACATCCTGCACACCAGGTTGCCACATGGTGCCCCCACAGCTTCCCAGAGACATGGCCCCAGGCCAGCTTTCCATCTCCCCAATGCAAAGCTCTCGCACGTGCCCTGCCCTCCCCCAGCCCGACACTGGCTCGTCATACCCCTCCCTCAGGTCTCATCTCCCCAAGCACCTGTGCCCACCCCCTCAGCTTCCCACAGCCTTCTTCCAGCCCTGGCGCCTCACCTTCACAGCTTCCCAGCCCTGGGTCCTCTCTCTGCACCCCACCCCCAACTTCCCCTTCCTTGCCAGATCCTCAAGCCCGGGCCCCCTCAGCTTCCCACATGGCCCCCCCTCCCCGCTCCCATCCCTGCCTCTGACACCAGCTCCTTGTGCCTGCACCACCCCATGGCTCCCACAGGCCCGGCCTTAGGGCATGGTGGTTGCCTTGGGCCCCGCACCTTTAGAGCCCCGGTGCCTGCCTGCCCTGCCTGGGAGCTGCCCGGCCATGCAGCGCAGCCAACCAAGCGTGCCACCTAGGTCCCCACAAACCCTTTGGCTGGGCCTGGCTTCCCATGTGTCCCCCCCGCGGCTGGAAACAGGTTCCTCACACTTGCTCCCTGTCCCAGTTCCCACATGGCTCACCACCGCCACACCAGCTTGTGCCCCCTCGTGCCCAGTTTCTCTAAAATTTAGCCTTGCTTCAAGCCCACACTGCCACCTCTGTGGGCTGCCGGCTCCAGCCCGTGGTGCCGTGTCCCCAGCAGGGCAGCAATCGCACTACTTCTGTCCCTGTCCACTTTCCCTGGGCCTTCCAGCCTGGCTGTTAGCTACTGAGGAGGGTCTGCCAGAGTGAGCAGGGTGACCGGGGAATCATCTGTCACCGGTCAGAGCCAGCTAAAGCTGCGAGGCCTGTAGAAGCCAGTTCTGCCCACTTCACCCACAAAACTCCCAGGTGCCCCCTTGTACCACAGCCAGGAGTGACACGCGTGTAACTGACACCTATCCTTTCTGAAGGTGGCGAGGGGTGGGGGGAGGAATAGGATGAGAAGCCAATTTGCATTGAAAAGAAAAGGAGGGGTGTACAGACACAGTGGGAACCCCACTATAAAGACACAGACACACACTTGAAACCAAAGACATTCTATCTCAAAACCTAGACACACACACACACAAGCAATGACACACCAATAAACACACACACAAAAAGACATGCATGGTGTGGATCAGAACAGATCCACACAAACAAGGACCACACACATATTAAAAAAAGATGGACAGGCCTGTTATGTGGCAAACCCTAGACATACACAAAAGCAATTAATCAAGACACACACACACACACACACAAGCACACAAGATTAATCTTAGCACACACATCAAAACACAAACACACACTCTCATAAAAAATACAACCCCCCCCCTCCGAAAAGCAGACTCCCTTTGCTAACGTACAGTCCCAGTCCCACAGATAAGCTATTCCAACCTTCGGAAAACCCTAAGGAGGTTCCAGACCTCACTGTCATGGGATTTCCTCTAGAACGCGCATGGGCTGGGATGCAGAATGTCCCAATTTGGGGAACTATCTACATTCCAGCTTCCAAACATCAAGTTCAGAACCCATCAGTCTAGACCCTGCTCTCTGCATTAATCTGGAGTGATCCCACTGAGGTCCAGATCATTTACACCACAGGGGGATGACTGCAATCAGAATCCGATTTGTGGGGTGTGGCAGGGAAATCAGGCCCTGAGGGATGTGGTCTCAATGACAGACATGGGGCTTGTCAAACAGCCAGCTGGAAGGGGGCAAAGGCATGGAATCGGTAGCTGTCAAGACTTGTATCTGTGCACATAACAATCAGGAGCTGAGCAAATTTCCGCCTCAGCCCCAGAGACAATGGGGAGCCCAGTCTCCGTGGTCCATCTGGACCTTGCCCCCTCCGGGATGCTAGTGACCCTTATGCCCCTCGATATCCGGCCAGAGCCCTGCCATCCAATCAGCAGTACAATCCCCTAGCAGCATTTAGATGGGCCATGGCTGGTAAAAGCTGGACTTCAACCCCCATTTCACCCCTAGCCAAGCCTTCCCCAAATGAAGGAGGATTTTGGATGGGAATCGTACACAGCACCTTCTGTCTGAGACGCAGAAACCGGCCTGCACACGACCCAGCCTCATAACAACCCCCCTCATAACAACAATCCCCTTGCTGCAGGGGAAACTGAGGCGTGGAGAGCGGGTGCCCTTTGCTCAAGGTCCCACAGCGAGTGAGCAGCAAAATCCAAGAGTCCTGACTCCTCATCCCCACTCTGTTTCAAGCACTAAACCCCACTCCCCTCCCAGAGGCAGGGACAGAACCCAGGAATCCTGGCTCCTGGCCCCCACTGTCTAACCTCACTAACTGCGAGGCTCTCCTCCCCTCCCCTCCCTTCCCAGAGCAAGGAACAGACCCGGGGGCCAAAAGCAATTACTGATCCGGGGAGCCCCTTAAGGGAGCCTGACCTACACAGGGCACATGTTCTGAATGGTCTGAGTCCAGCCCCATCACAGTGTCTCAAGTCAGGCTCCCAAAATCACTAGCCTGTTTTGACAATTTTGGCCCAGAAATCTTGACAGCCCCCCATCTGCTACATGCGACACCCTCCTAGAGAGGGGCAAGAGAACCCTGAAGTCCTGACTTCCATGTCCCAGCTCTATGTACTCGATCTTGTTCCTTGGCTGCCAGCACCCTCCCCCCCGCTCTAACCACTAGACCCTGCTCCCTGCCAGAGCAGAGCACGAGAACCCAGGAGTTCTGATTCCCACATTCCAGCTCTAAGTACTAGACCCTGCTCTCTGACTGCCAATCCCCTGGCTCTAACCACTAGACCCCACCCTGCTAAAGCCCAGCATGAGGAGCCAGCCTGCCAGCCCTGTGCTGTAACCGCCCCTCTCCACCACAGGCTGGCAGATGAGGCTGCATTGGCATCACACACCAGGGCGAGCCCTCCAGCTGGCCCTTTATCTCCCATCTCCCCCCAAAACCACCCACCTCTCATGGTGCCGAGCGGCTCTGCGGGGCGGCTTTGGCTGGGGAGGGCACCAGCAGCACCTGTCTCTGGCTGCCAGCTGGGGAGCTCAGCGCAGGGCCCGGGGTGCCATGCTCTGCCCAGCGCTGCTTGCATTTGAAAGCAGCCTGGCCCGCACAGGTGGCTCGGCAAGACCGGTTGACAGGCATCCCCCCTGGCCAATCAGGGTCCCCTCTGTGCACTGAGGTTAACCAATGACAGCTGACTGGAAAGTTCCAAAGCCACAAGAGAGCAAGAAGCTACACGGAGCAGAGTTTCCATCGCTGAGTGCGAAGGGCTGGGGGGAGAGGCGGTGGCCCGGCTGGGGGGTTCAAGCCTTGGACCCAGCCAGCCTGTTGTTCCACAGGATTCTCTCCTACATTAAAACCTGCGTCCCCTGTTCCAGCACGGTCCCTGCACGGGGCTGTTTGCCCACATACTCACAGCCCCCCGGGGTGGAGGGCCGGCACACAGCAGTGCTTGGTTTGTAAGGAAAGGGGTGTCAGGCCTCAAGGAAGCGCCTTGCCTTCTTAACTGATGCAGCAAGCCCAGCCGTGCCGGGCTCAGCCCTGACACAAATTAAGCACTGGCCCCATTTCACAGCCAGGGAAACCGAGGCAGTCCACAAAGCACGCATAGGGGCCAAGCTACCATCAGAGGTCAGGTGTTCTGGTCTTCCGGTAGCCTCTAGACTACATCCCTCCTCCAGAGCAGGGAAGAGGATGCAGGAGTCCTGAATCCATGTGCCTGGTGGTACGCACTTGCTCCTAGCCCTGAGCTCAGAATCTCAGAGTCCTGGCTCCCATGCTCTCTGGCTTGGCCCCACCAGACCCCACTCTCTACCCACAGCCAGCAAGAGACAAATTCAGGAGTTCTGGTTCCCAGCCATCTTATTTTAACCATTTCTCTTCCGGGGCTGAGAAGAGAACCCAAGAGTTCTGGTGTCTGGCAGCATGCTGTAACCATTAGGAAGCACTGCCCTCCCAGCGTCAGGAGCAGGAGTCCCAATCCCTCGATGAATTTAACTAAGTCTTTTTTATAATTGTAATGCTCCCCACACCTCACCCTGCGAATTAACTTCAAGGCTTCGGAGTCACCCCGTGACCTGCTTTTCCCTCCAGCCCGTGCCCACAGGGCAGAATTATCACTTTTGCTCCCAGGGCCCTGGCTTGGCCACACGGTGAGGTGTTGGCTGCATCAGGCTTGATGCCACTATGCCAATCGGCAGCATGGGAGGATATGGAGGCCAGCGGAGCCACACTGCACCGTTTGTGTGCCATCTCTCTTTTGTCAGTACAGTAAAACATAATCAACGTGTGGATCGAGCCAAGGGCAGGAGACACAACAACAGTGCAAGCCTCAGGGAAACAAGGAAAAACACCCCTCCCAAAATGAATGGCAGCACTCTATCTGCCCTGGCTTTGGCACCCTGCAGCCCAGAGCGTTTCAGGAACTCTGGGCTTGTGGGGGTGCTACAATGCGGCCAACTCTGGTGTGGAACATGGCAGCCGTTCAGCACAACAAGGCTGGGCAAGGGAATGGAGAATTCTGTATCCAAGAGAATATTAGCAAGTCCAAATGGAACAAACTAGGGTTTTGTAGATGGGGAGAAGGTGCCCGAGGGTCCTTAATCTGGGTTTTACTGGGCACCAGGCACATCTAAACCCCTATAGATCCAAATAGGGTACATAAAAAAAAAAAAAACCTAAATATGAGCCTGGCCCTTTAAGACCCATTTCTCTCCTAGTGAATTACATGGCGTTCCTTATACATAGATCCTTATATACCAATCCTCTCTGTGCTTCTCACACTTCCACAGCAATGCCACCTGGCACACTCAGCACACCCAGCCTGACAGGACCATGGCACGGGGCAAGTTTCAGCTCAGTACACTGACTCCCAGAGCACTGGAGACATGGGAAACGCCGCATCCTTATCAACAGAATCAGGCTCAGCCTACGTCCCCGGTGCACTCAGAACGAGAGGAGATGCCGCAAGGACTGAGAGCTGCCAGCAGGGGGCGGCAGGGAGACGGTGGACCACAGGCTAACCAATGGCAAGAGTCTTTGCTTTGCTCTAGCAAGGTCCATCCAAGGTCCCTTGAAGACCTGAGAAGCATTAGTGCTGTCAACTGCTGGGAGGCGTATTTTACAGGAAGGGAAATGGAGCCTCAGACAGAGGGAAAGGGATTCGCCCAAGGTGATGCAGCGAGGGGCTGGGAACAGAACTGAATCATCATACGCTTTGCTATAACCACCTGAGTCTAGTGGTTTTCAAACCATTTTTCTCATGACCCAGTTGAAGAAAATCGCTGATGCCGCGACCCAACGGCGTGTGGGCTCCGGGGTGGGGCTGAGGACGGGAGCTTTGGGCTGTAGGAGGGGGCTCCGGCTTTGTGGGGAGCAGGGCTGGGGCAGGAGGAGCTTACCTTGAGCAGCTCCCAGTCAGCGGTGCAGCGGGGGGGGGGGGGCTAAGGCAGCTTCCTGCCTCTGCTGGCACCGCAGGCCATGCTGCCCACAGAAGCAGCCAGCAGCAGCTTCCCAGCCAATGGAAGTGCGGAGCTAGTGCTCGGGGCAGGGGCAGTGCATGGAGCCCTGTGCGCTCTCCCCTCCCCCAACCTGAGCTGGGCCTTCTGCCGGCCACTCCTGGGGCGCAGCGCGGTCTGCAGCACCAGGATGGGCAGGTAGCTGCCTTAGCCTCCCCACTGCTCACCTGATCCCCCTGCAGCAACGAGACCTAGCGCCCGACATTCCACCCCCCAGTTCTGGGATGTGACCCCTAGTTTGAACACGAGGGATGTAAACGAGTAGTCGAGTACAGGAGACCCCCGCACTTACGACCTAATTAGTTCCTGGAGAACCATCCTGAGTCGAGCCGTCGTAAGTCGAACCCTTATTTCCCATAGGCGCAAAGATAAAATGAGGGTTCTGTTCCTGGCCCGCTTTGCCTCCTGGGAGTTGTAGTCCCCAGCGCGCCGGGGGCTGTGCCGGGTGGAGGCGGCTCGGCGCGAGCTGCTCGCAGAGCCAGCCAGGACTGTGCCGGGTGGAGGCGGCAGCCGGAGCAGGGCGGTCGTAAATGCGGGGGGTCGTAAGTCGGACCGTCGTAAGTTGGGGGTCACCTGTAGACAATTAACCGATAAGCCTAAGCTGTATCAGAGGCAGCAGATTGGGGGGGTGGGCGGTAGGGGAGGCTGCCACGAAGCAGCCTCTGCTTGCGGCGAGCCTGGGCCCACCACAGCTGCTTTAAGGCAGCAGCCTCTGTCCACGAGGGGTCCGACCTCCCCGTGGGCAGAGGCTGTTCCACATCCCATGGAGCAGCCTCTGTCTGTGGTGAGCTTGGGCCCACCGTGGACAGAGGCTGGTCCCTGGCAGCAGCCTCTGTCTGCAGGGGATCAGAGCTCTCCATGACAGACGCTGGAGCAGCCTTTGTCTGCGGGCAGTTGGGACTCCCCAGACAGGGGCTGCTGCCAGACCAGCCTCTGTCCACGGCCAGCCCGTGCCGCCACTGCCAGAGGATGCTTCACAACAGCCACCCCCCCCAACAGCAGCCTCAGTTCGTGGGGAGCTGGGTTCCCCACAGACAGGGGCTGCGGCTACCCTGCGCTGCTGCCTCCTCTGACACAGAGGCAGCAGTGCGAGGTGCAGGGGGCTCCCCGGTAGTGGGGCCGGAGCGCACTGGCTGCTGGTCCCACCCCCGGGGACTACAGAACAGTCGAGTCCCCGATAAGAATTCACGCGGTGACTCGATATTCTATTACCCGCTATCTAACATCCCTATTGAAAACCACTGCTCTACACTTCACTCCCTTCCTAGGACCAGGAGTAGAATCCAGGAGCCCTGGTGCCCCTCCCCCTTCAACTGACCACTGGGCAGCGCTGCCTTCCCCGTGACACGCGGTGAAGCTCAGTGGACGTCCTGACTGGCCTCTTCCCAGTTCTGCTCTGGCTGTGGGAGAAGGGCTGGGAAGGGCGCGCGCACACCTGCCGTGGAAACCTTTGTGGTTCGCCCTGCACCTGCACACAAAGGTTTCCGGCCGGTTCCCATCCCCGGCGCCAGGGGCCTGACGCATTTTGGGGGAGGAGGGGGTGCGCTGCTCGGGGGAGGGGGGGGCACAGATGCTTGCTGTCGCCGAAGAGCAGTCAAGCAGGCCCTGGCTGAGATGTACAGGCGTGCAGGGGGCGAGATGGGTTGCCGTGGCTTACCGAGTCCTGAGGTCTCTCTGCTCAGGGTCCTCGTCCTGGGGCAGATGGAGGGAGAGGTGCCCCCAGGAGCCGGATGGGACCTGGCCCCAGTTGGGCTGGAACTGGGGAGGCACCAAGTTCTCCAGTCCCCTGCAGTATTGCCTGCTGAACCCGCCTTCACCCACCTCCTCCTAGGCGCAACGCAGATGCCAATGGAGCCGCACGGCCTGCTGGGAAGGGCTTGGCTGTTGCAATCCCCACCACCATGGCATGGTCCCTACCCCCCAGCCAGATTCCATCACCCCCCCCCCCCCGTAACACCCCTAGGGAAGTGGTCTGTGCCCTCTCCCTGCCCTGCCTCCCCCCCAGCTTAACCCTGGGGGCAGCTGTGCTTTGGTTCTCTCCCTGTGGCCAAGTGGGGAAGGGGGACCAGCCTCTGTGGCAGGTGGGCTAGGGAGAGAACACCCCCCCCCCCCACAAACACGGGCTTCTTCCCCCCCTCCCCCGGAGTGTTCACACCTCGGGACGAGTTAACCGCAGTGCTGTGAAAACCAAACCTGCCGCTCACCGCAGCGCCTGCCTCTGCCTCGCCCCCTGCCCCCTCCCTGCACACGGCAGGGGCTCTGGCCGAGACAGAGCCTCAGGCAGAGCCAGAGAGAAACGGGCCCCCCCTCCCCTCCTGCTGGCACATGCTCCCCCACTCCAGGGCAGAGGGTGAGGGGGCTGGGCTGTCTGGTTATTATATGGATGTACAGCACCTAGCACAGAGGGTGGCCAACCCGTTAAAGGCAAAGAGCCACAATAGTTGGAGATATAGGGCAAAGAGCCGGGGGAAAAAAAGTTGTCAAGCCAAACAAAAACAAAAAACAAACAAACAAAAAAGGACGCTGTGCTTTTTGACCACATCAGACTCCCGTTGGCCAGCTCCATCTTGCTGACACCATTTTGCTTTGCTTTGCTAGACGGCGAGCACAGGGAAATGGGGGCTGGGGGCCGTTTTTAGGGGCACAGGGGCGGCTTTGTGAGCCACGGGAGAGGCTTCGTGAGCCGCACTTGAAGGGGGGGGGAAGAGCTGCATGCATGTTGGCCAGCCCTGACCTAGCATAATGGAACCCTGATCCCTGACCGGGGCTTTGAGGCCGACTGTCATGTGGCAGACAGTGCTGCCTAGTGGTCAGGGCACTGTACTGGGCTTAAGGCCACTTGGGTTCTATCCCTGGGTCTGCCAGCAGAGCAGCTACGGAAGTGCCCCCTCTTTGTGCCTCAGTTTCCCTTTGTCTATTGCGACTGTGAGCTCTCCGTCTCTCATGCTGCGTCGGGCTTCACCGGGACCTGACGTGTGCTGGGGCCTCCAGGAGCTTCCGAAAACAATGCTGCAAAGCGCTGTGAGGCCTAGCCAGCCCCAGCCAGCTGAGGGTTAAACGGGGCAGCCCTTTGAGAAAAGGAAAGGCAGGGGCAGCGTGCACCTCTGGGATATACTGCTGCAGACAGGCGAGCAGCCAGACCTGGCTCTTGCCAAGGCAGGGGTGGTTCTGAGCTGCACAGGGCCAGCCAGTTACAACTTGCCCTGAGTGCCCAGTCTAAGCCAGGGGCAAGGCCAGGAATGGGAACAGAATAGGGTCTTCAGTCTTCTTCAGGAGCAGGCAGTTACAATCACCAGGGCCTGCCGCTAGGGGGTGACACAGCCATTGACACTAAGACCCCATCACTGGGTGCATTAAGACCCCACTGCTGATCATGCCCTTAATCCCCCTCCCGGCGGTCAAGACCCCCTCCCATCCACCACTTTGCCAACTAATGCCACGATGCCCCTGAGCGGGCACTGAACCCACAGCCCCGTCGTTCGGAAAGCACCAGTCTCAGCTGGAGTACGTCTGCCAGCCCAGAGGCAGAGGCGGACTCAATCCCATTGCATCAGCCAGTCACCAGAGGGAGACAGAGCACACTAGCCCAGACTCTTCCAACAGCAACTCCCATGCTTCAGGGTCAGGAAGGAATCGGAGGGCGGCATCACCTCTCTGAGCAGCACCATGCAGGAGCTGCTGCTGCAGGGGTTGGCAGGCACAGATGTCAGATGTGCTCCCTGCACCTTCCTCCCATCTCCTACACCGCACTCTCCCCTCCTCCCTCATGTCCCCTTCCCCCCAGATTAAAGGCTCTTTGCCCCCCATCACCCTTTTCAAGACCCCTGACATTTGGCTGTCACATGAGTTTTCAGGAGGCTGTTATCTCAAGAACTCCTTGTTCAATTAGTACCAACTTCAGACCAGCAACCCCACCCTAACAAGGCCCAGTGATTTCCACCGCGATCCAAGCCAGCAACTGGATTTTAGAGCCCTGAGACAAAGCCAGCTACTAAGTGGCAATCAAGTTTAGGGATGTTAGATAGCGGGTAACAGAACAGCTGAGTAATCGCATGAATTCATCGCGGTTACTTGACTATTCTATAGTGCCCGAATGACAGCCAGTGTGCTCTGGCCCCACTCCTGGGGATCCCCCGACACCATGCACTGCTGCCTCTGTATCAGAGGCAGCAGCACAGGGTGCCAGGTGGGAATTGGTCCACCTGGGGAGCCAGTTTAAAAACCAGCTCCCCTCACGGACTGGCTACGGGCTGCCAATACAGAGGCAGCAGTGTGAGGTGGCAGCAGCCCCTGTCCATGGCGGGGGGAGGTCTGAGCTCCCTGTGGACAGGGGCTGCTTCCACCCAGCACCATCTCCTGCTCCCCCCTCTTGCCGCCTCTGATACAGAGGCAATAAGGGGGGGGGGGCGGAGAATGTGAGTAGTTAACTAGATTAACCAATAAGCCTAGGCATATCAGTTAATCATCTAGCCCACTAGTCATTGACATTCCTAGTCAAATTTCAGTGGTAACAACCTCCCACCCAGCTGTAGCGAAGGGTGAATATGCCATAAGCCTGTTTCATGCATGAGCTTGCTGCATCTACAAGGTGAGAAGGGGTCACAGACTCATATCAACCAGTTATTGAGTTCCTGGGCAGATTAACAAGACTCTATAATTAATTAACCAACCTCTCCCTTGCTTATTAGCCCTTTATAAACAAACTGTAGAAATGTGCAAAGAACTGCCCAACTCCTGAGAAGAGCGTCAAAAGAAACAACTCCTGAGAGTTGGCCAAGTATCACGGTCTCCACTGTAGACAAGGGAAACTGAGGCACGGCGCAGTGCTTGGCCTGGTTTCAGCAGCACGTGGGGGTCCTAGTCCCCTTGCTCAGCCCACTAGGCCACGCTGTCTCTGCTACAGGCTTTATAAGCCTGGAAGTGTCTGCAAAGCCAAACCTCCCTCTGCGTGAAACCCATGGGGGTGGGGGAGTCCTGGGCCATTCTGACCCCTGGATGTCATCACAGCCAGGAGGCAGACCCAGAACTGTGGGGAAACAGCATCAGGAACCCCATTTCCCCTGGGCCTGGGTCCGTAGGAGCCGATCTGGGCTGGGAGGCCCTTGTCCTTCCTCCACCTGAGTCGAGATGGTCAGGGCTGTGGTGGGCTTTGCAGGTCTCCCCTGTGCCCCATGGAGAATTAGAGGCAGTGTCTGAGATCCCCACTGAGGCAGGATGCCTGGCACAGCCCAGAGAGGGAGAGGAACTGTACTCACAAGTGTGTGTCTTCTTCATGGCGACTGGGCCTGCAACCAAGAGAGAGACGGGGTGAGACAGCAGCAGCAGCACCCCTGCAGGCATCCCCCCCCCCCTCTCCCCAGAGCCTGACACCCTCCAAGGCCACTACTGGAGCTACATGGGAAACTGAGGCCCCAAGAAGCACTCCCAGCCCCTCCCCACCAGCCCCCAGGAGTCCTGATTGGAGGTTGGAGGGACTGCTAATTACACTCAACCACTAGCCCCCATTCCTCTCCCACAACTGGGAACAAAAGAACCCAGGAGTCCTGGCTCCCAGGCCCCTGCTCTAACCACTAGATCCTCCAGGAAAAAGGACCCATCGTATTCCCAATCCCCACCCCAATGTATCCAGCATTTCCCTCTGAGTGCAAGCGACTCCTGCACAAATGCCCATGGGGCTATGCCCTACTGAGGACCTTACAGCAGGGACCAATTGGAGCGTGTGAGAATGACCCACACGCATGCTCAGTGTGGCTGTTTGCACACTGGGGTAGGGCCAAGGTGCCTCCTTTGTGAACTGGGCCCCCACAGTGCTAGGCGCTGTACATTACTGATTAAGCATATTATGCTAGTGCCTGGCAGCCCCCCTCACAAACCAGCCCCCCGGTGCACTAGGTGCTGCGCAAACCCAGAACAGAGAGGATCCCTCCCAAACAGCGGAGAATCTAAACGCGAGACCAGCTGGACCCGGCCAGCTGGAGGAGCGCAGCAAGCCCCGCCCATCCCCCGTTCAGGTTGGGGGGCCAGGCTGGCAGCATGGCGGCAGGCCAGCCCCGGTTGTAGGAGTTCGGAAGGTGTCAGGTGGGCTGCGCGGGAGGAGAGGAGTTTGTTTCGAGGACATTCGCGGAGAGCTCTTCCCAAGCACCCGGGGCAGCATGGGAGAAACGCCGGGGGCTGGGGTAAGAACAGACCAGGTGGGCACTGGAAGCGGGGACCACAGACTGAGACAAGCAGGAAGCGCATACAGGATGGGAGGGAAGCAGCCGGGAGCCAAGAAGCCTGGGGCAGCCAGAGCAGCCCGCGGAGAGAAGCAGAATGGGGCTGAGATGGGCAAAAGCCCCATGGTTGGAGGAGGAGACTTGTGGAAGCCTGCTTGTGCCAAAGCCAGAGAGGAGATGGAAGCAGCAGGGGGACCGTAAGACTGAGGGCTGGAGTGAGCCGAGGGGAAAGACCGGAGCTTTTCATTGTTTACTGGGAGCCTTTGCTTATTGATTGATCTGTGCCCATAAGCCCTGGCCGCTGCCCTGATTAATAACTGTTACTGGATCGGCATTATCAGCCTGGCTGGTTAATAATTAATTCAATTATAAAATCGTGACACACTGTTGGAGGCAGGATGGTAGCGGATCAATGAACCCCTCAGCATTCACACAGTCGGTCGGGGGCAAGCATGGGAGTTGCGAGACCGGGGGAGGAGGGAGTGTCAAATCTCTGCTCTGCCACAGACTTCCTGCATGGCCTTCGGCAACTCACTTAGTTTCCCTTTGCCTCAGTTTCCCCAGTTTCCCCCTGTACCAAGAGAACAACAGTACTTCCCTGCTTCCCAGGGAGCTATGAAGATAAAGCTAGTATAGACAGAGAAGCATTTGGTTCCTAAGGTAAAGCTTTAGATAGATGGGGATGCATGGGGTGGATGGACAGACAGCTGGGGTTATGGGTATAGATGGGGAGACAGATGGGATGCAGGGGGGTGGATAGATGGGACTGTATGGGGACAGATGGACAGACAGAGGCTGTCTGCGATTGGGTGGCTGGACACTCTCTGTGCCCCAGAGCAGAGACTACTGCCCCCTGGTGGGGACAATCCGCACCAGGTCCAACTTCTGCAAACTTCCCTCTCTAGCCCCCTTTTATGTAAAGGGCCAGCATCAGCTACAGGCTTTGGCTCCTTTTTTCTTCAGGCTGGGCAGACTGGGGACGTTAAACAGCGTTTACTTGTGCCAACGTGCACCTGCTAATACGTGTTTACACTGGGGAGGCGGGAGCTGGTGCTCGTGGGGATTCGACTTAACCCAACTTCCATTTCCTCCCCCTCCCCCGCTGCCTCTGTATCGGAAGTGGGGGGGCAGTTGGCTCAGTGGGGGCTGGTGTGAGTGGGGAGCCAGGTTCAAAGCCGGCTCCACAGCTCCCACCTCTCCCACCCTCCTCTGCTGCCTCTCTGGGAGGAAGCGGGGGGGAAGAGGGAGGGGGGACAGGTGGGAGCCAGCATGCACGGGGAGCCAGCTTAAAAGTGACCTCCCCACACACACCGGCGCCCGTCCCCCGCAGCTTGCTGCCTCTGATACAGGCTCATCGATTAATTGCGTACTCGACTACACGCTCACATCCCTAAGGCAGAGGGAGACGTACCTGGGCAAAGGATGTTAAAATGCGGTTATCAGGCTAATTGTACAGTCGATACAATTTGTATCGAGGACACGATGAGTCGATAGGACCGCCCTGCAGAGCCGCAGCGGGGGTCGCTCCAGGAGCCACCTGTGTGGTGGCTCTGCATTTTAAATGTAGTAAGAGCCCGGCGGCTCTTACTACATTTAACATGCAGAGACGCAGCGATCAGCACGAGCCAGGACTGCTGGGTCCCGGCTTGTGCTGAGTCCAGCAGCCCCTGTTTATGGCGGGCAGCCCTGGTTCTCCACTGGGACCCTGGCAGACTGGGGCTGCTTCGCAGCAGCCGCCCCATCCACCCCCTGCTGCCTCTGATAGAGACAGGAGGGGGAGAAGCAGGCGGCATCTCGGAGACCGTGCTGGGGGAAACTGGCTTTTAAGCCGGCTCCCACCCAGCACCAGCGCCTGTCCTCCCCCGCTTGCTGCCTCTCTCCTAGCTTATGCTTATCGGATAGTCGACTAGTCACTTACATCCCTAAACAGGCCCGGGACAACCTGCTGGGCCAGCCAGTCTCCCTGTGGGTTGCCATCACCGCCCAGAAAGGCCTTGTGCTCCTCACCAGCAGCGGCACTGAGGGAGGGAATTCTGCAGGGCACAAATCCTGCTGCCCCATCTGCCAGACCCCCTGGCCAGCCGCCCCGGCTGTGCCGTGTGTCGCTGTGCAGGACCAGACAGACTTTGGGGGCGCCTGACAGATGGTGGCGGAGGCACCCGCTGGTCTCGCGTATCTCACTGGAGGGTGCTCCGAGCGCGCTACAGAACGTGGGGCAGGGTCTGCACCTGGACATGCCCAGAGTCACACAGTGTCTGTGACCCAGCTGGGACCAGAACCCAGGAGTCCTGGCTCCCAGCCCCCCCCTGTGCTGACCCCTGGGCCTCACTCGCTCCCTCTGCTGGACTCTGCCCGGGCTCCAGCTAGGATCTGCCAGCTCAGGTCTGCTGGGGAACGGAGGGGGGCTCCCAAGCTGCTAACATCCAGGGGCCGCAGAACACAGCCCAGCCCAGCCCAGCCCGCCTGCACCTCACAGCACCCGGGGCCCAGGCAGCATGAAACCTGCCACCTAGTACCTCACCATGGAAACACCCCACCCCCACCTGCCTCCCCCAGCACCCACTCCTCTCCCCTCCTCTGGGCTTGCCAATTTACTGAAAGTGTGTCCACTCCCCCGCCCCGCAGGAACCAAGGGACATCCCAGAACTGGAGGGCAGAAGGGGGGAGGGGAGCTGGGATCAAGGGGCAATTGGCAGACCTAGAGAGCCCCAGCTGGGATAGCAGGAAAAACATCTTAATCCCACCTGTAACACTGTTATTCCAGCCCTGCCCCATCCCCAGCTCTGCCAGTGCCTCTTAGTCCTGCGCCACAGCCCCCTGGTAGCCCAGCACTGCCCCCTAGCTCTGCCAGTGCCCCTCAGTCCCAACCTGCTGCCCTCTGCTAGCCCAGCCTTGCCCCCCTCCACAGCTCTGCCAGTGCCCCTCGGTCCTGCCCCACAGCCCCCTGCTAGCTCCGTCCTGCCCCACACCCCCCACAGCTCTGCCAGTGCCCCTCACTCCCAACCTGCAACCCTCTGCTAGCCCAGTCCTGTCCCCTAGCTCTGCGGGCGACCCTCACTCCCAACCTGCAGAGCCCCCTGATAGCCCAGCCCTGCCCCCCCACAGCTTTGCCAGTGCCCCTCAGTCCTGTCCCACAGCCCCTGCTAGCCCAGCCCTGCCCCCTAGCTCTGCTGGTGCCCCTCAGTCCTGACCCGCAGGCTAGGGGTTAATTGCACTTCCATGCCCACCCCCCCCAAAAGGGAAAATCAATCTGATTAGCTGAGTGTCCCCACGGGGCCTGGAGAAAGCCGCACGTTCACCACGCCACCCTCCTAAGCAGCTTTGCTATTTTCGTTCCACGCCTTAACCCCCGGGGCTCCAGGGCCATCTCCCTGCAGGGCTGGAGCCGGTTCCCTGGGACGGGCCGAGCAGGAGGAGCACCCATGGGAGGGACCACCCAGGGCTGGCAGCTGGGGCTGCACCATGCGCTCAGGGCCCTGTATGTTCCCAAGGCAACCAGGGGAGTCCAGCCCTGTCGGAGGGGAAGTGGATCTGACCTCCGGCCTGGCCCTTTCTCCCCCACACAGCTGGGGAGCTGGGGGCCCGTCCCGGCTGTGCCAAACAGCTCCCAGCCCTCCCTAAGGGCAGCACGCCAAGTGGGGACCTGCTCGTGCCCTGATTCACAGCCCTCCCCATCTGGGACGGGCTCCCCACTCAAGGGCAGAAACGCCGCAGCTGCCAGTGCCACGGCCTCTGGCTCTGGGGCAGCAGGGCACTCTGAGATGGAGACTAGCACAGCCCCTTGTTTGTGGGATTTAGCCGTGGGAGTGGGGCGGTGCTGGCACCAGGCACCCAAGGGCAGAGAATCCCAGAGTCCAAGCTACAGATACTGGCTGATTTCCCTTTTTCAGGCCGCAGCGGAGCTGGCCCTGTTTCAGCCAGCGCCCAGGTGCCTTTCGCAGCGTGTCCGTGGGGGCAGGTTTTGAATTCGCAGTAGGGACTGCGGGGCTCCCGCCCAACCAGAAAGCTGGCCACTGTGGGGCCCCTGATCTTGGCCCTCCAGCTCCTGGCTCCCCATGGGAGCCCGATCTCAGCCCTGGGGCCCATATGGATCAGTCCCGGGCCCATATGGGCCCTGGCTCCCTCTGTGGCCCTTGCTTGTGGTCTGAGCAGCACCTGGCACACGGGCCCAGACCAGGGATGAGCAAAAGGGCCTCGGCGGGCTGGATCTGGCCCACGGAGGCCCTGCTGCTCCCCCGCCCCCAGGCCAATTAGGGCCTGGGGGGCGGGGGAGTGCACGAAGCCTTCTCCCGCCCTGCCAGATGTACGTGGCGCTTTGAAGCACAGCGTGCTGCTCGCCAGGGGGGTTGGGGAGGGGCGTTGCAGAGGAGGCTTCGCATGCTCCCCCACCCCCAGGCCCTAATTGGCCTAGGGGCAGGGGAACGAGGGAAGTCTCCTCCCACGCCAGCAGCATGGGCGCCTTGGGGGAACGTGGGGTGGGGGCAAAGGCACTCCCTCACCCCCAGACCAATCATTGTCTGGGGGCGGGGAACCCAGAAATATCTTGCCTATGCCCCTTCCATTCGACGCCCCGCCCCTGCTGCTCGATGCCCCGCCCCTTCCTGTGCGGCCCGGGGCCACTTAAAAAATTTCCCGAGTGGCCCTTGGCAAAAAATTATTGCCCACCCGTCTCAGACGGAGTCCCTAGGCACACCTGCACCATCAGCCTGACCTGGGGTCCCGGTCCCCACACAGCCAGGGGCCTAGGTCTGACCCCGTGGGCCTCCCGCGCCCACTCAGCTGCCCCGTGGGCTTTGAATAAGGGGAAGCCGGGCAGGGTGGGGGCGTGCGGCCCAGCCCCCCACGCTGGCCTCGCCTGAACTCCCTGCTTACATAACCCAGCTCTTGGGCCTTGGCTGCTGGCCAGCCACACGTGTCTGAGTCACAGCACAGGGAGGCACCTGAACAGACGGGACTGGGACCCCGCGCAGCCATCGCCTGCCCAGCCCAGCAGCCACACTGCCTCCCTTATCCCAGTCCAGCTGCAGCCCCCTCTGGGGCGGAGCACCGGGGCTGTTCGTACAGCACTGAGATGCAGCCACCTCTGGGGTGGAGTGCTGGAGCTGTGCATACAGCAGAGATGCAGGCACCTCTGGGGTGAGGAACAGGGCTGCTGTGCAGTCTCACGGCAATGCTGCACAGCAGCTCAGGGTGAGGGGGCAGCACCAGGCTCCCCTCTGGCCGACGGACAGGGATGTCAATCTCACCCGCACTGCAGGAGCCCAGAAGGTATCGCTCCAAGGAGGCTGGCAGGGCCAGACGGATCCTGTGGTTCCCCTTGGCTCGTTAGCTCCCAGCCCACCCCGGCTAGGTAGCCGCGGTCATTACTCAGGGCTGACTTGTGGGCTGATGCCCCCCGTTTGCTCGCTGAGCAGCCCTGCCGTCCAGCCATTCTCTGGGAGCTGGCTGGCAGTGCCGGCTCCTTCAGGGGAGGCCCGAGGGTTTGCTCCTTGGCCGGCAGCGCTGCTGGGGGCTTGAGCGTCTGGGCTGGAGCTGCCAGAGGCTGCTGTGGCCATGCCAGCACTGCTGAGGGGCCTGGCAAATCCTGCCCCACAATGCCCTGCAGCCCCCCTACCACGTGGCCACTAGGCACCATTGGGAATCGCTGCCTGCTTCTCCCAGCCTGCCCCAGCCCAAGAGCCAACCCAGGACAGATGTCTCTTCTTAGGCCGTCAGCCCCCTGGGGGCAGGGACCATCTCTGTCTGGGTCTGTACAGCACCTAGTGCCGGGGGTCTGGCCCCTGCTTGGGGCTGAGTGCAGGCCTTTCTAGGAAATCTGGGGTTCTGCCCCCCCCCCCCCGCCAATAGCTGCTCTAAGAGGATAAGAGTCTGCTATTGCTACCAGCTAGCAGTGATGCCCCTTTGGCTCCAGGGGATTGAAGATGCTTGTCCCATAGAAGGCTCCAGGTTCATCCTGGCAGGATATTGCTTCCTGCTGGAAGTCCAACGCCCAGCCCAAGCTGCAGAGGGGAAACCAGTGAGGGGCCAGGGTCTGAGGCCTCTGCAGAAGCCCAGAGAGAACCATGTCCCAGGTCATGGTAATTTATATGATGGACGTGCTTAGAAGAGTCAGCGGAGAGCAGGGGTCCATTGTGCCAGGTGCTGCCTTGACCCACGGCAAGACAGAGTCCCTGTCCCAGCAGAGATCAGGGCCCTGCCACACTGGGCACAAGTCAAGACAGTCCTTGCCCCCACAGAGTTCACAGTGTATTAGACAAAGGCAGGCAGATTTCTCCCCATTGCACAGGTAGGGAAACTGAGGCCTGTGAGAAGCAGGGACTTGCCAGGGCTCATACAAGAAGTCAGTGGCAGAGCCAGGATTCAAGCCCATCTCTCCAGAAGCCCAGGCCAGCAGCCGGCTCCTCTTTCTCCACCCATGATGTAATGGTCAGCACTCAGGGCTCCGGCGAGCCGCGCAGGGAGTATCCAGAACGCACAGCTCTTGTATAACCTCACTCCTAGGCAAACAACACGCCCTCGCTCGGCAGCTATTACATAACAACCAAGACACGACACACCCTGCTGGCTTCCACTGCTTTGCTGGCACGGGGATCAGACCTCTCCCCAGGTGGAGAGAGGATCAAGGAGCAGGGCAGTTGGGGAGGTTCTGATGCTGCAGCGGCAGAGACAGCTGGAGGGGGGGCAGTGTGGGATGCAGACCCCAGGGTTCCCTTAGCCAAAAGCGACCAGGACGCTCCTGGGTTCAGATCCAAGAGGGCTTTTTCAGGGTCTGGATTATACCCGGTGCTACCTGGTTGTGTGATGGAGGCAGAGAAACACCCCGGCTGAGATCAGGGCTACAGGGTGACCAGAAAACAAGAAATGCCTTTAATCAAAACCTCCAAATGAGTCTCATTTGGTTTGATTCCACATCGGGAGGGGGGCGGGGCGGGGAGGGGGGGGAGAACAGTCTCTGAAAATCTTCTATGGAACCCCAGGGAGAGAGCTCAGAACACCCCATACCCTCGTGGTTATGGGGTGTACAAGGTCCAATCCCTGCTTGGAAGCAGGCAGAGATGGGATTTGAAGTGGTCTTCTACGTACTAGGGGAGTGCTCTAACCACTAGGTCACTGGCTAGTCTGGTGTCTCTACCTCTCCTGAAATTCCACCCCAGAGCTGAGAAACCTGCCTGGCAAAAGTTTCATTCAAGCTGGTACATTTCAGCCAAAAGTTTCAGTTTCAACAAAATTTGCATTTCCCAGAAAAACGTATTTTTATCAAAAAATTCCCAAGCAGCTCCCATGTGGGTACCATAGAGCTGGGTGCTGCTCAGATGCATGGCAAGAGAGACAGTCCCTGCTCCAGGTGAGATCACGGCCTCACCGTGCCAGGCACTGCACAGAGGCACAGCATGAGACAGTCCCTGCCCCAGCTGAGATCAGGGCCCTGGTGCTGCACAGACACACAAATGGTCCTTGCCTCACAGCCTGAGCAGACAAGACAGACCAAGTTAAAATCAGAGTTTTCAACCTTGGAGACCGAAGCCCGAACGGAGAAGGAGGGGACACTGGAATGGATGGTGGGGATGTCATGCTGCCGAGCCGTGTGTGACCACAGCACAGACCCCATCCAGCAAAGGGGGGGGCCACCAGTGAGCTGAGAAACCAGCCCAGAAAAATAAGGGGGAGCTTTTCTAGTGTGACCTGCCGCCAACCCCTCTCTGCTTTAACCACTAGGGGCTGCTTCCCTCCCAGGTTAGCACAACAGGAGTGGGAGCCAAATTGCGAGGGGGGGCAGAACAGCAGAGGGGCACAGGGGTCAGACTAGGGTGCATGGAAAGCAGGAGGGCTGAGGAGCACTGGCAAAGCTGGGGGGTGGGGTCCCATGGCTGCAATTCCAAGGGGCTGAGGGAGCCCCAGGCTGGGATAGCAGGTGGAGGGTCTTCAGTCATTCAACACGTGCTACAGGTCTGTAGGTTTGATCCCCAAGAGTGCCTGCTGCGGTGGCCCAGATGCAGCCTCCTCCAGCCCAACCCCTCACTGGCCTCTGTGGCGATTTTGTTAAGGAGGAAAAAACTAATTAAAAGCCTGCTAATGAAATCGCTGGGGAGCTGCGTGACAACACCCTGCCCCCAGCCCGCCCGCCACCCCATGGCCACAGGCTGGTGTCTGGCTTCCTAGGGCAGGCTGCTGGCCCAGATGTTTGCCATGACGCTGCCCATGTGGGCAGCAGCTGCTTTGCCCAGGGCCCCTGAGCTCCAGAGAGGGTCAACAAGGTCTCAGGGGCATTATCCTCCGGAGGGGAGGGGGGCACGACTAGGCTGCAGAGGGTGAAATTACAAGCAAGGGACAAATGATCAGCCCTCCAGCCCTGCGGCCCACTTTGGCAGGAGATGTTGGAATGGAGGCTTGGCCCCCCAGCCCATGCGTATTGCTGGCAGGAAGGGAAGTATGGGGGTGGGGTTACCACTCTGGGTTGGGATTGGGGGGAACCAGCTTTAATTCCTAACACTGCTGAACACTCCGTTTGGCCCATCACTTCAGCCCTCCCCCCGAGCCTCAGTTTCCCCATCTGTAACAAGGGGATCATGATCCTTCTGCTTGGAGAGCGAGCTCTTCACAACAGGGTCTTTCTTCTCAGCACCACCATGTCCCACCCATCCTGGGGAGCAGCGCCCCCTTCCTCAAGCCCAGCCAGCCGCCAACGAACGTTTCTGGGGACCCCACCCTCCTGGGGAGATGATCCCACCGGACGCTCTCAGCATAGGGCTATGGTCTCATCCTTTGGCAGCCAATCCTGCCGCCTCTGAGGACGCAGGCACAGCTCCAATGCACTTCGATTGGGGCTCTGGAGACTGGCAGGCGACATGGGAAATGACACTGATTAACCATCATTAACCTCCTGCCTCAGTTACGTCAATAGAATAATCTCCCACCTGCCGGAGGGGATGCGGAGGGATGGGAGAACACTTATCCACCCAGTAAACTCCTTTCCTTTCTCTGAGCCAGATCACTTCTGCCAAGTGAGAGAGACGGAAGTAGAAAGGTTTTCGCTGGGTGTCACAAAGCCGCTCGCGGCAAAAATCCCTTTACAAATAGCTCCCCTTTCTCCCCAAGCCGGGCAGCTTGGGACGTGGGTGAGCAAGGCGGCTAAAGGCAATGGGGCCAGGAGGCCTGGTTGCAAAGGAGGCTGGGGGAGATGTCTGGTTTGATTTAGGAAAGCGCAGGCTGCCAGCACACCCAGTCAAGGCAGGAGACACTCCCTGCTGAGGGCAAAGGGCTGGTCTACGTAAGGAAACGGATTGGAATAATAGTGCAGAACAGCTCTGCAAAGGGGACACGGCAATATGGGAAAACAGCCCCAGACCAACACAGATGGGGAAACTGAGGCACAGAATGACAGTGTGACTTGAATGGCAGAGGCAGGGCTAGAACACATGCACCTTGATTCCTGGTCCTGTTGCCTGTGGCCTGGTCATGCTTCATCCTTGGACTGCAGACAAAACCCAGGGGGATGCCCAGATCCCAGTAGACAGGTCCAGGCGTCAGAACTCCTGGCTTCTC
This sequence comes from Pelochelys cantorii, assembly GCA_032595735.1. Lineage (NCBI taxonomy): Eukaryota > Metazoa > Chordata > Testudines > Trionychidae > Pelochelys > Pelochelys cantorii. The sequence goes on along the minus strand of CM064349.1, from coordinate 19,165,996 downwards.
TTCTGAGATCTGGTTGGGGAGTGAGGCCTAATGGGTACAGCAGGGCACTGGGAGCCCGAACTTCTGGGTTCTATTCTTAACTCCACCCCTGCTTCTCAGTTTCCTCTTCTGTGAAATGGGTATTAAAGTGCGGCCCCACCTCCTCGGCGGCCACAATCCCTAACATTGGCCAGCGCTGTTGATTCCTGAGGAGTAGGTGCCTGGGGAGGGTGGAGTGGCTTGGCTCCGGAGAGAGGTGCTCCTGCAGAGGTGCTGCCGTGGCCCGCCTGGGCTTTTACAGCCAGCGTTTCCATGGCAGCCTTCCCAGAATCCCACAGTGCTGACATGGCTGCTTCTGCCTTGGAACATCACAGCCTCCCAGGTCTCCAAATGGCCGGCACTGGCGCCAAGTGACTCTCCCAAGCCAGCACACCCTCATTCCCAAAGCCACCCCTGCTGGTCTGACCGGATCGCTGCTCCTCTGGCCTGTTGCTGTGTGCTGTTAAAGAGCGACCGTGTCCCACCCCAAAGCTGGCTGCTATTCCAGCAGGATGAAGCGACAGCACCCTCAGCCTTTAGGGCAAAGCAAACAGGGCTGGAGCGGCCCCACACAGGGGGTTACGAGCTACCCCTCTCTCCCCACACTCAGACACACAGGTATCTGCTGCCTGGGGGGGAAATGCCCAATTGCTACACAGCCTACAGTTTAACCAACCCTTTACAGAGAGAAATTAACCCACCGGGGTCCCCTGGCTTTAGAGCCGAACTGGCTGCTTTTCTAGCAGCTCTGCTCTAGTTCAAAGAGGAATTAATTCAGGGCCATTCTCGGGCCTATCGTCATCCAGGAGATCAGACAAGACGGGCACAACTCCAAGTCCCCTGGAATCCACGAGCGTAAGCTAAGCCCAGAGCAGGTTCTGCGGAGGGGAAACTGAGGCACGGAGAGACATGCCCTCCCCTGTATTACACTGCAAATGAGTGGCAGAGCTGGGAATAGGATCCAGGCATCCTGGCTTCCATCCCCTCTGCCCTAACCCCTTGACCATATACTCTCCAAGAGGTGAGAATGGGACCCAGGAGCCTTCCCTCCTCTAACCCATTAGACCCTACTCCCCTCCTAGTGCTGAGGACCCAAGAATCCTGACTCTCAGCCCCAGCCCTGGCTCCCCCTTCCTACCCCCCTGTCCCACACACTAACCACTAGGGACCATGCCCCTGCTTAAATGACATGCCAGGCAATGCAACTGAACTCACCAGGAGGCCCAGGACAGCTGGACCTGAGAGTGGGGAATGGCCCCAGTGGGCGAGGGGACACACGGATGGTGGCTGGGGGATGGCAAAGGGCATTGTGGGAGCAGGCGAGGGTGGGATGGGGGGAGCCATGCCGAGCTGAGGGGCGGGAGGGGGCAGTGATAGTGCAGCAGGAGAGGACAGCGTGACCTCCAGAGTACAACTTCCCAGCCAGCAGCTGCACCCCCCACCAGCCTCCTGGCGACGCTCTCCCATCCAGCTGCAGGAAGACCCCGATTTCAGTGGGTCTCCAGGGACCCCCTGGTGCCATGGGGGCCCCTCAACTTGCCAGGACCACACCCGTTACCAGCCCCTGCCCATCGGGCTACACCACACCCCAGAAGGCGCCTCTGCGCAGCGTTTGCCTTCCACATGGCACCAGCCTGCCCTCATGCAGCACCCGCCTGTCAGCTTACCTCCTGTACCGCACTGCGCCAAGACAGAGAAGATCATACCGCCGCCATCACAATAGCACGGTCCGCCCACTACTGCAAGACTGTGGGCCATTCTGGTCACCCGCTCCCCACAGAAAAGATCTATTCGGGTTGGGAAAGGTGCAAAGAAAGGCACCAACAATGACAAAGGGGATGAAAGAGAATCCATAAGAGAAGAGATGAGAAAGAGACGACCAAACGGGAGCTATGACAGAGGACTATAAAATCATGACTGGTGCAGAGGAAGTGACTAGAGGACTGCTAGTTACCCCTCCACATAACAAGAGCCCAAGGTCAGACAATTTTATTAATGGGCAGCAGGCTGAAAACAAACATACGGAAGCGTTCTTCACGCAATGCGATCAACCTGTGGAACTCACTGCCGGGGGATGTTCGGAAGGCCAAGAGTACAACCAGGTGCAAAAAAGCAGCAGAGGAGTTCCTGGAGATGAGGTCCAACAAAGGCTATTCGCCAAGCTGGTCAGGGATGGAACCCCATGCTCTGGGTATTCCTAACTCTCTGATTGCCACAAGCAGGGACTGGGCGACAGGAGATGGATCACCCAATAATTGCCCTCTTCTGTTCATTCCCTCTGGAGCCCCTGACATTGGCCATGCTCAGTAGACAGGACACTGGGCTAGATGGACCTTTGGTCTGACCCAGTGCGGCCGTCCTTGTGTTCACCAGCCCCGGCACCCCCCATAGCAACTTTGCCAGGCCCCCCACAGCACCTGCCACCCCATACAGCCCCAACCCACACCCCATGCAACAGTGCAGCACCTGTGCCATGCTCAGCCCACTCCGCCAGTAGCCCCCACCTACCAGTGCCGGTGCCCCCATGGCACTTACCCATCAACCCGTGCCCAGCACAGCTTAACACACATAGCAATCACCATGTCCCTACATTAAGCCCGTGCCATACCCAGCATGTGCCCAGAAGCCCTCACCATGCACAGCACCCCCCCAACCACTCCACACTCCTGTGCCAAGCACAGCAACCACCCACCTGCTGCCTCCCAACACTGTAGGGTCCAGCTCCCAAGCGCCCTGCCAGTCCCCCTCTCTGTACCCCCCCCCCCCATGCCAGCCTGTTACTGCAGGGCGCAGGAGCCTTCTCTTCCACATCCATCTCCATCTCCAAAACCCCATGTCGCTCTGAGACCCGGCTGGCCTGCAACATGCGAATTCTCCCCGTAGGCTGCTATCCCCCGGCCCTTTTCCTGTAGGGCTAGTGGACAGGTCTGGGGGGAGACTGCACAGGCAAGGCAGAGACTAGCCAGCACTGAAGAGGGCAGAAATGCCACTGAATCCATCTCATCCAGCCGCAGCAAGAGTGACTCCCACCAGACGGGTTCACCTGGGGACCTAGATCTGACGGAGGGACGGCCCTTGTCCATGGTGGTACAGCCCCTCGTGTGATAACTGAGTGATCGCTACAGGGCTAAATGAGCGAGAAGCAAAGCATCAGCCTCCCATACTAGGAGCAGCCAAAGCAGCATCTCCCTAGATCATGGCCCGTTATAAAAGCGCAGCAAGATCTCCAGGCACAACGGCAACAGGCACTCAAGCTCCTTCCACATTGGGACCTCAGGCTGGGAGATCCCCTGCCCCCTGTAGCTACCCCCTCCCCAAGCAAAGAACAGCTTTGATCTCACCACATTTTTTTAATTTCAGCTTATGAGCCGCTACCCCATTCCGGCCACCTGCCCTCAACACCCCCAAGAGTTCTCCGCCAGGAACTGCACCCGCTCACGCCAGGGGACGCCCTCGCTCCATCACGGCCCCCAGTGGTGCCGGGTTATTTGCGGCTCCCCTCTCTGTGGGACAAGGGGGTTGCTGCACCTGAAAGATGGAAGGAGCAATCTGCCCTTTCCAAATGTCCTCAGTCTGATGCCAAAGCCCACACTGGGCTAATACAGACGCCCCTTGCCCCTGCAGACAGGGTGCTGGAAAGGCCAGGGGAGGACGTCCCCTCGCACGGTGCAAAACAAAGAGCTACGTCTGCCAGAGGCATCCACAGGCTGATTGCAACAGGAAGAAGGTGTGAAGCCTAGAAAGGTGGAAGAGGCACTTCAAAGGAGACACAGGCTGGGCACATAGCTCATCCACAAGAAAGGCCATATTGAGTCCGACCACAGGTCCATCCTGTCTGCCGACAGTGGTCAGTGCCAGATGCCCCAGAGAGAATGAACAGAGCAGGGAATCATCCAGTGATCCCTCCCCCTGTCACCCATTCCCAGCCTCTGACAAACAGAGCGAGGGACACCATCCCTACCCATCCTGCCTAATAGCTATCGATGGACCTGTCCTCCATGAATGTATCTAGTTTTTTTTTTAACCTTGTTAAAGTCCCGGTCTTCACAACATCCTATGGAGGTTGACTGAGTGCTGCATGAAGAAAAACTTCCTTTTATTTGTTTTGAACCTGCTGCCTATTAATTTCATTGGGTGACCCCTAGTTCTTATGTGATGGGAACAAGTAAATAACTTTTCCTTATTCACTTTCTCCATGATTTTATAGACCTCTATCATATCCCCTCCCTAGTCTCCTCTTTTCTAAGCTGACGATTCCCCATCTTTTTAATCTCTCCTCATATGGCACCCGTTCCAAAGCTCTAATAATTTTGTCGCCCTTTTCTGAACCTTTTCCAATATCTTTTTTGAGATGAGGCAACCACATCTGTATGCAGCACTCACATCCCCTAGCCCGGGGCGCCTTGGACAAGTAGGGCCGACATAACCCTGGCAGGGCTAGTAAGGGCTAGCGGCACTGGCTGACTCTTAATTGATTAGAAGGGACTGGGGGTGGGTGGGATGTAGATACATGGCAGCAGTAGGCAGCCGAAGGGCCAGCGAGGCTGGGGCAGAGAGAGGGCCCATCTCATCCCGGGAGGGCGGCTCTCTCCTGGCAAAGGGGGAACTGTGCAGAAGGGCCCGATCCTGCCAAGTGTCCTCCATTGATGGGGGTAGCACTGCACCGGGCCTCCCACTGCAGCCAGGCCCCAGCTGCTGAAAGGGGCGAGCCCCAGTGGGGATTACCATGGGATTATGCAACGGCAGCGTCGCGCACCATGAGCCGGCTTTGCCCCGCGCCACGGCTGGCACATTAACAGAATTAGCTTACGTCCCTCTGGTTAAAAATAAAAGTGGATGGGATGGGGAGGGGGGGGGGAAAGAGGAATGCGCAAGTATGTGGGTAGTGCAGGGGTAGTGCCGCTCTTGCTGGCCCCATCAGAGAAGCAAGCCATCAAAATCAGCCTCCCTCCAGAGGGGTGGGGGGTACCCCTCGGTTTCTACCTGGGCTTTATTAGTTGCATTATGGTAGCACCTAGGGATGTCCATGGTTAACCCAGAAGCATCACCTTTATCAGGTGATGCTTACCAGTTACTGGTTAACCAGCAGCCTGGAGCAGTCCTTGTGGTCCCCCCCGGTTAACTGATTAAATGGGATTTTACATTCCTGCTAGTACCAGCAGAGAGTGGGGGCCCCCCCACACCTGCATCCGTACACTGCCTGAGCAAGAGACAGTCCCAAAGACGGCCTGCATGGCCAGAAGGTGGGAGGGGAAATGGAGGCACCAGGAAGTAACTTGCCTATGCGGGGAAGAGAATCCACGTGCCCACGTCAGTGCCCCAGCCACTGGGTTGTGCTGGCATCAGCCACGCCAGCTCTTTTGCAAAGTTTGTGGCACAGCCCAAAGCAGGATCCTCTGTCCCTCCCAGGCTGACCCTAGGAGCCGAGCTACAGAGGTGAGGGATGGGGCACACAGCAGTCACTGGGGCTCAGACAATGCTGGGGATCGCTGCCGAAACACAGCCACGAGGAAATGGGGATCCCGGGGGAGAGCGCTGCCCAGGCATCGGCGCTGGGGTGACCCCACCCTGAGTATTGCATGGGATAAGAAACACACAGACACCTCCCCAATGGTATGCGCCACTATGTATCCCAGAGGTGGTTACAGAAGCCCTTCCCGCTAACCACACCTGACACGCTCTCGGCCAGCTGACCCGTCCACGCTGTTCCTAACATCAATTAGCTCTTTATATAACACAGCGTTAGTAATAGGTGGCTACAGCGCCTTTCATCCAGGCGCATTATGCGGCTTGTAAAAGCTGGCCAGTATTGCTCGGCCCTTGCTATAGATGGGGAAACTGAGGCACGGTGCCAGCATCTTATAGCAAGCCAAGGGCTGGGAATGGAAACCAGGAGTCCTGACTCTCCAACCCCACCCTGTTCTAACCACTAGACCCCACTCCTCTCCCGGAGCTGAGACTAGGACCCAACAGGCTAGACTCCCAGGCCTCCCCGTGTAATCACTTTGCCTCCCTCTGTTCAAATGCAACCAGCCTTAGATCCAAGTGAGGCAAATGCTAATTCCTCTGGCGCTGCAGACATTCCCCCAGGAAAGTAACCGGGATCCTTTGAGACCTCTCTCAAGGGAACCTCTTGCTGTGGGTTTTGTTTTGTGTTGCTTGGCAGCCAGACCCTTAGACCCAAGGGCTTAAGACTTCCCTACTCCAAGGTCTCTTGTCCCAAGATCCGCGTGCCCCGGGCACTTAGTTCTCCCAACGGGAAAGGGGCTTCGCCTCCTGATGCTTTTATAACCACCTCTCTGCCACCCCACCCCACTGCGGCTTGAACCCAGGGTCTCCAACTCAGCCTCCCATGCCCCTCTGTCCCTAGGGCCGCAGGAGGAACTCCATCCCCTGGCAGCAGGAGTAGGCTATTATGCCTTAGCAGGCCAGCCACGAAAGGGGGTGCAATGCAGGCTTTCCCACTTCCCCCAGTAGAACTCCAGGCACTCCAGAGGGAAGTGGACAAGGGAGGCGTTAGGTTCAGGCCTTCAGGGTTACTTGAATCTCCTATAGGCCTGGAGCTATCGGGGGTCCCATATCTGACCACCACGCAATCTCTATATTTCTCTGCAGCACACCCATGAGAGGCAGAGGTATTCTCCTCACTTTACAGATAGGGAAACTGAGGCACGGTGCAACGCTGTGACGAGCCCTAGGTCCCATAGGGAGTTGGCGGACTCACACCAAGTCCTAGGCTAGTGCGCTAACCACCAGGCCATCCTGCCCCTCCAGTTACATGCTCACGTCCCAGTTGGGGTTCGGACCCCCAGCTGGGGGTTGGCTAGCTACAGCAATATCCCTCCACCCCAGTTCGGCTCCAAGCGGGACCATCCAAGTCCAGCTTCAAGCGGGACCACCTACACTGCCAGCGCTGGCCCTGTCCAAGGAGGCACACACACCCAAAGGGACAACATGCAGCCTCGTCTGCATGACAGCAACTCACCTCGCGTTAGGCAACACTGGCCGCTGCCAGTAACCGCAGCGCCTCCCCATGCAGCCACCAATACCCACCTGCTGCTCTCACATGGCAGCATTAGCCAACACCCCGGGGCCATGCAGCTCACACATGGACCGTAACCCTTGGTCCTCTGCTACTGCTGCCTTCCCAGACCCTTGGGCATGTCACAAGCATTAACTGAGCCTCACGAGTCATGACACACCCCTCCACCCTCCCTGGACAGTGACAAAGGGAGCAGGTAAACTGAGGCACAGAGCATTCGCTCAAGCCCCATAGAGAGTGGAAGAGTTAGGGGAAAGAAGCCAGGACTCCAGACCCTCCCGTTTCCCCTTCGCTCTGTCCATGAGGCCACCCTTTCTCAGAGAACCCAGGAGTCCTGACTAGGGATGGAATAGTGTGTCGATGAACTGATAAGCAAAAGCTTATAGGTTAATGCTACAGACTACATGCATTTCCCTCTCCCCCTCCGCCAGTAAATATTTTGAGCAGGCTGGCTCAATGCTGGCTTGTGACAGGTCCAGGACCTACCCCCGCTGCGGCTCTGCATTTAAACTGTATTAGGAGCCAGGTGGGCAGGCAGCCCGGCTCAGTTCCAGCTCACGCCGGGTCCAGGAGCTCAGATCCCCCCCTCTGTCCCCCAACAGGGGCTGCTGCCTCCCCACGCTGCTGCCTCTTTATCAGAAGCAGCAGCGCAGGGTGACAGGCAGCCGGTCCGCGAGGGGAGCTGGTTTTTAAACTGGCTTCCCTCACGGACCAGCTGCTGCCTCTGATACAGAGGCAGCAGCATGGAGTGGCAGGGGGGCTCCTCGGGAGTGAGGCCAGAGAGCACTGGCTGCCGGCCCCGCCCCCGGAGACTATAGACTAGTCGACTAACCGATAAGAATTTATTCAGTTACTTGACTATTCAATTAATCGATATTTAACATCCCTAGTCCTGACTTCCAGTCCCCACCCCCTTCTATCCACTGGCGCAATCCCCCAGCACAGAACCTAGGAACCCTAACACACAAATCACCAGCACATACTCCCCATCGCAGCACGCAGAACAGAACCAAGGGTTCCGCGAACCCACTCTGCTGCTCCAACCACTAGACCGCACTCCCTGCCCAGGAGGTGAAAGGAGCCTAGCGCCCAAGAGTCCCAGCTCGCAGCCCTGGGATCACACTTCCCCTTCTCTGTTCTGGGAAAGGGTCACACAGCTTTAGTGTCACATCCCTAGATCTAGCCACTAGACCACACTGCTGCCAGCACATAAAGCAGGTGCATAAGGGGATGCGGAAGAGTGAAGGCGCACGGACTTGAGCCCTGTGTGCTCTGGTCAGTGGGGAAACTGAGGTCCGGAGGCTCAGTCAGTGGTTCCCAACCCAGGGTCCAGGGCCACAAGCAGGTTTTGGGGAAGGGGGGCTGCAAAGGGCCCAGGGTAGAAAGCCAAAGCAGCATCGTGCAGGGCTGCAGCCCAGGGCCCCGAGCCCTGCCATGAGGGGCAAAAGCTCAAGCCACTTAGCTTTGTGAGGCCCCCTCATGCTACGTACTCACAGTGGCCCTGCTTTTCAGATGCAGAAAAGCTGTTGTGGCACAGGTGGGGCGTGGAGATTTTGTAGCACGTTGGGGGGGGGGGGGGAGGGGTGCCCAGGAAGAAAACAGCTGAGAACCCTGTGCTAAGTTTCTTTCCTAGCAGAGAAATTAGCCCAGGTCTCCCACATGATAGGCAAGGGCCCTAACCACTAGGCATTCCTGCCTCCCCAACATTTCACTAAGAGCCCAGGTGGGGGTTGGTCCCCTGGGCCCAGCAAGGACCAGCTGCAGCAATGTCCCTCCACCCTAGCCTTTCCCAGCGCCGGAGCAAGATTCTGGGATCAGGGCGGTGTTGCCTGTAAAACCTGCCTGGGACCTGAGGTCCCTCCTCACCGCTTGTTCTAAGGACACCACAGAGCCAAGCAATAGTCCCGGCTACCAAGAAAAACACCTCGCAGGGCCCTTGCCCATCCTAGCCCTTGCTCTGTCTATCTCCTGCACTGGGGAAGCATCCGTTGTCTCCGCTGCCAGGGTACTAGCCCAGGTGCGCGCAGCAAGGCATTTGCAAGTGTCAGGCGAAGTTCTGCAAGCCGATCCCCCTCCCGCCCTCCCAGGTCCCCCAGCATGCTGTACTCCCCCCTAAGGACACCAGGGGGTGGGGCTCATCATGCGGAAGGTGTTTAAGGGGCCTGGTTCCAAGAGGCGAGGCGCCAGGAATGAAAGCACAGTATCTCGGACCCCTGACAGGCCGCCAGGAGATCTGTATTTTCCTGGAGCAGAAACGAGCCCACGGTCAGGCCAGATGCTCCCTGATTTAATGCTGCACCGCAGCTACCGTGCAAATCACTTACTGAAAGTTCTGGACCCGAGCAGCTGATTTTGTTTACAGCTCAGGGAGAAAAGGAGGAGGGAGGGAACATCACAAACTGGAGAGGCCTGAACTGTTAAAAAAAAATATTCACAGGCACTTTACACCTCTTAAGAGGGGACCTTAGTAGGTGGTGGTGCCTGGAAGGGTCTCAGCTGAGAGCAGGAGCCCTTTGAGAGACCATCTCTGCCACAAAGAGCTCACAGTGTAAATAGTCCAAACAAAGGCAGTGTCATTGTCCCTGCTGAGAACATAGGGAAACTGAGGCCTAGAAAGATAAAGAAATAGCACTAAAGTCTTCTGCTGTGAGAGAGTCTTATCCACTAGTTCATCCTCCCTTCCTAGGCAGGGGGATAGGACACAGAGCCTCGCTACCACCCAACTAAAGGAGACTCTCCCTTCTGGCCAAGCAGTACAGGGTGCATGACACACAGTTGCACAGTTCTGGCAATGTCATATATGAGCACGTGCCTCTCAGTGCCAGGGGAACAATCCGGGCCAGCACAGCTCCAGGCAGGAAAACAGGGGCACGGGAATAAAGCAAAACCAAGCCAGGGCACATGGAATAAACACCATGGGGGTAGAGACCCATTGCCAAATCAGAAAAATAGGACAAGACAAAGTAGCAAGAGGGTAGAAACTTCTCCCACCCATGGAGGTGCCCCCAGTAGCAGGAGTCAGCCTGTTGCCAAGTGCCTGGCCATGCTGGGAAGCGCTCGCAGGACGATCCCTTCAGGTTGTACATCCTGGCCAGATTCAGTCCCAGTCTTCTTTCAGGTTTTCCCATCTCCCCCTCCCCGCATCCACGCACCCACCATGATGCCTGCAGTTCTCCTCTGCCCTCCTCCCCTAGCAGCTGCCACTGATGCCCAGTGTCCTGCTGGTGCCTGCTGGCTGCCACGATGCCCACAGGGCTCTGTCCTGCCCCTGCCAGGGCTTCCCCTGCTACCCTGCCAGCCAGCACGATGCCCACTGATCCCCCTTGCCAATCACTCCTCTCCACTCACTCTCCCCTCCAGCCATTCCCACTTACCACCCGCGGTCATCTCCTGCCCCCAGTATCCCCCCCTGCTCCCCTGCCAGCTTCCCCCGGTATCCCCCCTGCTCTTGCACCACCTTCCCCGGTATCCCCCCTGCTCCCGCACCAGCTTCCCCAGTATCGCCTCTGCTCCCACGCCAGCTTCCCCGGTATCGCTCCTGCTCCCACGCCACCTTCCCCGGTATCGCTCCTGCTCCCACGCCACCTTCCCCGGTATCCCCCCTGCTCCCGCACCACCTTCCCCGGTATCCCCCCTGCTCCCGCACCACCTTCCCCGGTACCCCCCTGTTCCCGCACCACCTTCCCCGGTATCCCCTCTGCTCCCTCGCCAGCTTCCCCGGTATCCCCTCTGCTCCCTCGCCAGCTTCCCCGGTATCCCCTCTGCTCCCTCGCCAGCTTCCCCGGTATCCCCCCTGCTCCCGCACCACCTTCCCCGGTATCCCCTCTGCTCCCTCGCCAGCTTCCCCAGTATCCCCCCTGCTCCCACGCCAGCTTCCCCAGTATCCCCTCTGCTCTCGCGCCACCTTCCCCGGTATTCCCCCTGCTCCCGCACCAGCTTCCCCAGTATCCCCTCTGCTCCCTCGCCAGCTTCCCCAGTATCGCCTCTGCTCCGGTGTCAGTGTCCCCAGTATCCCCCCTGCTCTCGCACCAGCTTCCCCAGTATCACCTCTGCTCCCTCGCCAGCTTCCCCGGTATCCCCCCTGCTCCCACGCCAGCTTCCCCAGTATCCCCCGTGCTCCCGCGCCACCTTCCCCAGTATCCCCCGTGCTCCCGCGCCACCTTCCCCAGTATCCCCCCTGCTCCTGCACCACCTTCCCCAGTATCGCCTCTGCTCTTGCACCACCTTCCCCGGTATCCTCCCTGCGCCCACGCCAGCTTCCCCAGTATCCCCCCACCAGTGCCATTCCCCTGCTCCCATGTCAACTTCCCCAGTGTCCCCCCTACTCCCGCACCAACTTCCCCAGTATCCCCCCTGCTCCCGCACCAACTACCCCAGTGTCCCCCCTGCTCCCACACCAACTATCCCAGTATCCCCCCTGCTCCCGCACCAGCTTCCCCAGTATCCCCCCACCAGTGCCATTCCCCTGCTCCCATGTCAACTTCCCCAGTGTCCCCCCTACTCCCGCACCAACTTCCCCAGTATCCCCCCTGCTCCCGCACCAACTACCCCAGTGTCCCCCCTGCTCCCACACCAACTATCCCAGTATCCCCCCTGCTCCCGCACCAGCTTCCCCAGTATCCCCCCTGCTCCCCCACCAGCTTCCCCAGTATCCCCCCACCAGTGCCATTCCCCTGCTCTCATGTCAACTTCCCCAGTGTCCCCCCCTACTCCCGCACCAACTTCCCCCGTATCCCCCCTGCTCCCGCACCAGCTTCCCCAGTATCCCCCCTGCTCCCGCACCAGCTTCCCCAGTATCCCCCCACCAGTGCCATTCCCCTGCTCCCATGTCAACTTCCCCAGTGTCCCCCCTACTCCCGCACCAACTTCCCCAGTATCCCCCCTGCTCCCGCACCAGCTTCCCCAGTATCCCCCCTGCTCCCCCACCAGCTTCCCCAGTATCCCCCCACCAGTGCCATTCCCCTGCTCCCATGTCAACTTCCCCAGTGTCCCCCCCTACTCCCGCACCAACTTCCCCAGTATCCCCCCTGCTCCCGCACCAGCTTCCCCAGTATCCCCCCTGCTCCCCCACCAGCTTCCCCAGTATCCCCCCACCAGTGCCATTCCCCTGCTCCCATGTCAACTTCCCCAGTGTCCCCCCCTACTCCCGCACCAACTTCCCCAGTATCCCCCCTGCTCCCGCACCAGCTTCCCCAGTGCCCCCCGCGCTCCCACCAGCTGCTCCGATACCCTCCTGTTCCGGCCGCGGTGCCAAGCTAACCCCAGCCCCACCTCTGCCGGCTCCGTCCCGCTGCCTCTTGCCGCCGGCCTCCATGGACTGCGCTCCGCGAACGGCGGGACCCTCGTCGCCTCTGCCCGGGCAGCCGGGTGCAGCCGCCGCTGGGGAGGGAGGGACGCGCCGGGCAGGGGAGAGGAGTCGCTCCCCGAGGAGCGGTGGCTGCAATAGCGGCGGGCGGGCTGCAGAGGCGCCCCACCCCGCCCCGCCGTGCCCTGCCCCCGCCCCGCCCCGCACCCCCCAGCATCCCCCTCATTCCTTCCCCAGACACATGCCCCAGCACCTCAGCTTTGCAGCCGGCATCCCCCTCTCCTGCCTCGTACCCCGCCCCCCGGCATCGCCCGGCATCCTCCCAGCCCGGCGTCTCCCCCGCCTTGCCTTACCTCCTCCCTGAGCCGCCCACCTTTGGGCCCTCATCCCCATCCCCCCACTGCATCCCTGCAGGTAGGCGCTGGAACTAGGCGTGCTAGTGATGCTGCCGTTCCCCCTGGCTTGGAGAGGTTTCCATCCTATCCAGTTTGGTTCAGTGGCTCTCAGCATTACTGTCCCTGCATCCCTCTCATCCCCCCTGCCCAATGTCTCCCAGGCCCTGCCTCCCCTGAGCAGTCCGAGACCCGCCCCCCCAGTTCTCCCCCAATCCTCCCACCCCAGCATCCCCCCGTCCTCCCCCTCCCGCAGCCAGTCCCCCAGCTCAGCACCCTCCTTGCACCCCCAACCCCAGCATGTCTCCACTGCAGCCCTGCACCCCCAACCCCCTCTCATCCCTTCGCAATCTCCCCTGTATCCCCCAATCTGGCATCCTCCCATCGCATCCCAGTTGGTACCCAGGCACCTTGATGCTAGGTCAGTGGGTCCAATGCAGAATCTGGGCTGAGGGGGAGCATGACCCAAGAACCACTCCCAAGAAAGGCTCCTGCCCACGCCCACTCAGATTTTCGGGGGGGGGGCATTCTCTCCTCTCCCCGAATTTCTTTGCTCCCTGGATATAAAGCTGCAAGGGATGCCCATGCTGGGAACAGAGTCTTCTCCCTTGGGGAAGTCACTGTGGTTTGCCTTAGCTTCCTAGGGAAGTCAGGGTTTCCTGGTCCCCAGGATGCTTGGGCTTTAGGCCAAGCTGTGGAAAGAGAGTAGAGTCTAGTGGTGGGAGGAAGGGGGATAGCTGTCAGGACCCCTGGGTTCTATTCCTTCCTCTCCACGTGACCTTGGCAGAAACCCTGGTTCTGTGCCTCAGTTTCCCCCCTCTGTCCCATGGAGACATTGCTGCCTACAACCTCTTGCAGAGTGGCTGGGGAATGGCAAAGCATGGGCAGGCTTTGCTGATTATCTTCCTGTGCCAGGCACCCCCGTCTCAGCATCTAGGGCTGGGCACTGCTTCTGGGGCCCCCATGCTGCAGGCAGCTCCAAGACTCATGGCCCTGAGAGGTGGGACAAGCCTCGAAAAGAGCCTCCCTCCCCTCACACACACACCCTCAGCCCCTTCTCCCACAGAAGGGGCAGGCGTGAAACTGTGTGTGTAGTTGTGGGGCTGCCCCCTGCCTGTGCAATCTCCTCTGCCCCAGCATTGGCCAAGCCATGTGCAAATGTCCCCAGGGGTAGGGCTTCACCCCAGCTGTTTCACCCTTGTCCCTTTACCCCATAACTCTCCCCATAGGGAAACCCTCCCACCCCATCCCCATGGTGCTGGAGGGCAGGGTTCAGATGTTGCCCTCCCTTGTCTATGCCTGCACCCAGCCCTAGACAGGGGCCCTAGAACATGCCAAAGAGGGAACCCAGGCCCCCGCCGGCAGATGTTTCTGGGGCAAAACAGCAAAAGCCCCTCCATTGGGGGGTGGCAGAGGTTCATCAGGTCCCAGAGGCATGGGGAGAGGGCCTAGGGGACTGTAAGCCAGCAGAGGGCAGACCTAAGGGGAGAAGCATGGAGGCCTTCATCGCCAAGGGAGTCCCCCTCTCCCAGCAGGGCTTGTCCATCCCAAACTGTGAGAAAGGGCTAGGCTAGAGGGGCCGCAGGGCAGGACTTCTGGATTCCCTTCCCAGCTCAGCCATGAACAGGCAGTGTGGTCTGGGGCAGGCCCCTCTGCTTTGGCCATGCCTCAGTTTCCCACGTGGGGGGCAGATCACCCCATGTGGGGGAGGGGAAGCTACTGGGTGTTTGCAAAGTAGCTGGCTAGAGAGGGTCTGGGGGGTTAATGTCGCTGGCTGCCCCCTTCCAGCCCCCTACGGCCCGAGGTGCTCCCAGCACCCCTGATTTTCAGAGGGGCTGGGCACCCACAGCCTCCCCGCACCCCGGGAGCCTCCCCGGGGACCAGTAGTTTTCCACGCGTGGCTCCCGGGAGCAGCACTCGATTAGCCGGGCCTGGGCGCCCGTGTTACACAACCAGCGCCGGTGCAGGAGGCTGGACCGGCCCGAGCTGCCTGCTCCTCCCCCCGCCACGCCGCGGCCACGTGACCGCCCGGCCCAGCCAGGACCCGCCCCCGGGCGGCACGTGCGGGCAGCGTGGGCAGGGGCTACTCCGGATTGACACACCGTCCCCCCCATTGCCTTGCATGGACCACTCCGGATTTACACCCCTTTCTATCGCCTGCCTTGGGCTACTCCGCATTTACACATCGTCCCCTCCCCCTCCATTGCCTTGCATGGGCTATTCCCAAATGCCTGCCATGGGCTACTCCGGATTTACACCACATCTCCCCATTGTCTCCCATGAGGTACTCCAAATATACACCACCTCCCCCATTGCCTTGCATGGGCTGCTCCACATTTACCCCACTTCCCCTGTTGCCTGCCATAGGGTGCTCCGGATTTACACCCCATCCTTCAATTGACTTTTGTGGAGCTATCCATTCATTTTCAGGGAGCTGCTCCTGATTTACACCATGTGACTCCATTCACTTCCATCCCCGAGTTACATTCTGTTTACACTAGGGTAACAGAACAGGGTTGATATCTAGGAGGGAGCACAAAAGGCTGCAGAAGTTACCCCACAGGTAAATCTGGCTCTGCTATTTGGGTTGTAATTAGCTCTTCCTGGGGGTAAAATTTGGGTTGAAACTGCAGGGGGAAAGGACCCTGCTTCCACCCTCCCAGATGGACATGTAGCTTGAGCCATTTGCCCCAGGTGGTGCAGGGCTGGGAATAGAACCCAGGCGTCTTGCCCCGCCCCAGATAATTACCTGGCCCTGTGAAGTGCACATGGTCCTTTGCTGTGTCTCAGCAACCTCAAAGAGCATCCGGTGTAACATGGGGCAAGATGGCAGGCAGGCCCTACCCCACCCCAGCTTGGAATACTGAGAATCACCTGCCTGTTCAGGAGACTCAGTCCTGACCAATACCCCCTCCCCACCCTGCCTGGCTATCCCAGCACTGCCCCTGGCCCATCCAACTGCTCTTCCAGTGCCCCTCTGCAGCACCCACTCCCCCTCTATTCCTGTGCCTGGCTTCTCTGCAGCTCTGTGCTAATCCTCACTCCCCATTTGCCTCCCTCCGCATGTAAATGTGCCTCATCCTACTGAACAGCCAGCCCTGGGCTGGATCCGAAAGGGGATCCTGGACTGAGGCAGCCAGATGCAGACAGACCCTGCATTCTCTCTGGCTCCCTGCTACTGCTGGTTTCCAAGTCCAAGTTCTGCAGCTGGGTCTATATGCATCTTGTGGCAGGCCGGGTAGGGTCACACAGGGGTGTGCGGTGTGGGGGTGTCACTGACTGGGGAGTGTGCGTGAGGGGCCCCCTTCTGGGCCTTGGCTGTTTGGCTCAAGCTGTAGCAGCCCCAGCTACAAGGCATCATCACTGCATGGATGTGTGTGATGGGGGGTGGGTTTGTGTGTGTCGGGGGTGATTGGTGTGTGTGGCAGGGGGTGGGCTTGTGAGGTTTGATTGGTGGATAGGTACAGGGGTGGGCCTAAATGGGGTCTGACTGGTGGGTATGAACAGGGGATGGGCTTGTGGGGGTGTGATGAGTGGGTGTGGCCGGGGGGGTGGGTTTGTGTGGGGCTGTGATTGGTGAGTGTGGCTGGGGGTCTGATTGGTGGGGATATAGTTGGGAATGGGTTTGTGAGGACTGTGATTGATGGATATGACTGGGGTGGTTTTGAGGTTTATGTGGGCTGATATTAGGGGAGGTAATTGGAAGCACTGGTCGAGAGAGGGAGGGTGTGAGTGTTGTGATTTGGGGTGTGATTGATAGGGCTGATTTTTAGGGGGTTGTGATTGGAGGGGGCAGGGGTTGTGAGGACTGTAATTTTAGTGGGGTGTGATTGAAGGAGCTGGTGGGGGTTGTGAGGGCTGTGCTCGGTGGGTGTGGCTGGGGGTGAGTTTGGGGGTGATTGGAAGGGCTGGTGGAGGGGTTGTGAGGGCTGTGCTCCAGGGGTGTGATTGGGGGTATGATTCTGGTTGGGTTGTGAGGGCTGTGCTTGGTGGGTGTGGCCGGGGTGGGTTTGGGGGTGATTGAGGTGTGGCTGAGGGTGGGTTTATGGCTTATCCTTGTGGGGTGCCCCATGGAGGTTCTCGTCTTTGGCACGGTGCCGTCCGTGCAGCGGGTGAACTGGTTTGGCTCTTGGCACAGAACTGCCCGGCAGGCTCATGCTGGGCGTGCCTCCGAGGAGGTAGCAGACGGGGCCGGCTCTGCAAGAGCAGTGGGGTAGAGCAGAGCAAAGACAACATCCTCTGCTCAGCTCCAGTGGCTTGTCCTCCCTTACCCAGAATCCCCTGGTGTCTGTGCCCCACTCCTGGTTACCTGGGTGCTCTTGCAGGGCCCTGTCTCCAAACGGTGCTGGTGGCCGCCCTGTAGGGAACGGCTCTGGGCCCACAGCAGGGGACTCGAGTGCTGTTTGGGAGGGGCCCAGTCGCCTCCTGCCCGGCCCTGCGATGTCATAGGGGAGTCAGCTGGCTGAGTACAGCGATGGGCCTATGACTGGGGCTCCTAGCAGCTCACAAGCCTCTGGCCTAGGGCTGCTGGCATCTGGGCCCAGCCTCTGCTGCTCCCTTGCTCTCCCTTGAGCCTATTTGCCTCTTGCACCAGGCTAGGAAAGGACAGCAGTGGGATGCACCAGCTCCCCTCACCCTGGGACTTGGAAACTGCCGGGGTGTTCAGCTGCATCCAGCCTGGCCTCCTGCGGAAAGAGCCCAGCTCACGACTGCTCCTGACAGATCCATTCCCTTAAGAAGCCTCCTGCAGGTCCGTACCTCACACTGGCACGGCACCGTCCTCAGGAATCTAACACTCAGCTCTGAAATGCGGCCACTCTGGTGTGGGACGTTGCCCCAGGATCCCTCACCAGGTGCTGCATGCAGTGTGGGCTTGAACCCGCTGCCAAGCTGCCCCCCAGAGGTGGCTGCTTTTCGGCACTGCAGGGAGCTGTCCCTGTGCAGAGTTATAGGGCTGTTAACTCAGGCAGGGATTGCTCCTGGCTGGTGCTGCCGGCAGAGAAGCTAGGGGCAGCATGACCCCAGAACCTGGCCGGGAAGGGGCAGGGAACGAGACATCGAGTGGTGGGTGCTTGATTTACTATTTGCTCCAGTGCCCGCCCCAGCTGCCAGACTGGCACAGGCAGGGGGCTGGGTTTGGGGCAGGCCTAGGGCAGCTGGCAGGGGCAGAGTGGGGGCTGTGGAGGAAGTCCCGTCCTGGTGTTTATGCTCCCAAGAGGGGCTGAGAACCTGTGGTCGGACGTGAAGCCGAGATTCCTGCCCCCGCAGGCTGGGCCACGCTAACCCCCTATATATCCCCTTGGTTACCCTTCAATAGCCCATGAACCAGCTCTGCTCTGGGGAGCATGTCCAGAGCTGTGTGTCTTTCAATCCTGGCCCATGGCCCCTGCTATCTGAGCCCTGGGCATCCCACCCCCCCAGCTCTGCCCGTGCCTCTCAGTCCCGACCCGCAGCCTCCTGCCGTCCCAGCCCTGGGTTTCCCACCCTCATTCACGCAGATTTCCTGGCACCCCTTGCTCCTGACCCACAGCCCCACACCTTCAGGAGCCCCGGGGCCAGAATAGGAGGGGGCTGGGGGGCAGGACTGAGAGGCATCACCAAACGCAAATACCGCCCCCCTCCCCTCCCCAGATCCAGAGCAGCACAGTGACCTCAGGGGCCTGCTTTGCCCCAGACTCTGGCATGTCATGGGAGGGCTGCAATAAGAGCTGACAGTAAGTGCTTCCCACACGGTGCTAGGCACGCACAGGGTTACAGGAACCGCCCTGGACCTTTATCTGCCCTGGCATCTCGGCCCGGCCACTTGGCAAAGCTCCTGTCTGGCTCATGTGCCCTGCTCGCGGGAAACCACAGCCACCACTTGAAGTGAGACGCCGCCAAAGGCCCCTTCCCCAGCTCCCTGGGGGGCTGGGTCCCCCTCAAGCTGGGGCACTGGGGGGAGTGGGAGTCTGAGAAGGGTGGATCCGGGGGTCAGGTAAGGTGACCACATGTCCTGATTTTGTAGGGACAGTCTTGATATTTGGGGTTTTTACTTACATAGAAGCCTATTCCCCTCCCCCCAACCCTGATTTTTCTCGTTTGCTATCTGGTCCAGCCTGGGCTGAGCTCCAGGAGCTCTGGGTTCAGTTCCCAGCAGGGCCACCCGCTCCTGATGTGACCCTGAGTGCATCACCGAACCTCCCCGTTCCTGCCTGGCCCAGGGCAACTCCAGCAGCCAATCTCAAGGCATCTCTCCTCCTCCCTGCTCACCCGCCAGGCTTGGGCCACCAAGTATGTTCCAGCTGAGCCCAGCGTCCAGCGGGGCGGCACCAGGGGCGTTCCAGCTGGGGCCAGCATTCTAGAATTCACCCAGCAGCACGTGGGAGCCAGACGTGCTCTGCAGATCTCATCCGTTCTTGTGGGGGTGGGAGGCAGTGCCTGGTAGCAGGGGGCTGGGCAGACCCTCCTTTAGAAACCGGCTCCCTGTGTTCCCATTGGCCTCCAGCCCTGGCTGCTCTGCCCTGGGTCTCCTCACTGGGGAAGATCTTAGGTGCCAGTGGCTAATCAGGTGCTGGCGTGGGGTCAGGGATCCCTGCCCTTCCCCCGCCTAGGCAGCTTGGTCAGCCCCAGAGCCCCTACGCTGGCCATCCTCATGCCAGATGTTAAAGGGCCAGTTGTAGTCGGAAGGCCACCAAGCCTTGGGGCAAGTAAACAAGGGAAGATGGAAATACGTGGGCCAGAATTATGAGCAGCTGGGGTCTGGGCAGTGCCTGGCAGCATGGGCAGCCCTGATCTGGACAGAGCCTGGCACCATGAGTGGCCCCACACTGTCAGGCCCTCCAGGTGTTCCCTGCAACTCATGACAGCATCTTTCTGCTTCTGGGCTCAGCCGGCTGCAGCCTCCCTTCCCGGAGTCCAGGGCCTGTGTCTGCACCGCACTGGAGTTTGGAGTTTCTTGGAAAGCGTCTCCTGGCCGGTGCACCCTTCGGTGCGTGTGTCCTCCAGGCTCTGCAGGAACGACGGGGAGGCAGCAGGGCTCGCTGGGGCCCTTGGGCAGGGAGGAGCCTTCCCAGCCCCTGCGCCAACAGATTTGGCTTGTCAGGGCAGCCCCATTTCCTTCCCATCCCCCATTCCAGTGTCTTCCCAATCCGCCTCCCGTGGGAACTCCTGAGAGCCTGGCTCCTCGCCCAACAGAACAGGCAGCAGAGCTGGGCTCTGCTCATGCTGTGCGGCTGGGCTGGACCCCTCTCGCCTCTCTGAGCCACTGGTAGGGGCAGAGCGTATGTCTCCAGGGCACTGCTGCATCAAGCAAGATCTTTCAGCCAATTCTGTATGACCAGCCCTTTGTGTTGGGGCAGCACTGAGATGTCCCAACAGAGATCAGGGGACCCTCCTCTACGGGGCACTGCCCAGGCACAGAGTAACCGAGATCAGGGCCCTGTCATACCTGGCACTGCCCAGGCACAGAGTAACCGAGATCAGGGCCCTGTCATACCTGGCACTGCCCAGGCACAGAGTAACCGAGATCAGGGCCCTGTCATACCTGGCACTGCCCAGGCACAGAGTAACCGAGATCAGGGCCCTGTCATACCTGGCACTGCCCAGGCACAGAGTAACCGAGATCAGGGCCCTGTCATACCTGGCACTGCCCAGGCACAGAGTAACCGAGATCAGGGCCCTGTCATACCTGGCACTGCCCAGACACAGAGTAACCGAGATCAAGGCCCATCATGCCGGCGCTGCCCAGGCACAGAGTAACTGAGATCAAGGCCCTGTCATACTGGGTGCTGCCCAGATAGCCTGAGAGACAGTCCCTGCCCCAAAGAGGTCACAAACAAGCTGAGACAAGATGTAACACGTGGGTATCAAAAATCCTTCCCCTTGATTTCTCGTCTCATTGCACAATAGCTCTAGCACTGTGGCTAGGGAACGTTCCCCCAGCTTTCCCTGTGTTTATTCCAGGAATTCCTGGGGCCCAATTCCTTCCAGTTTAACAGGTTTCCAAAGAGCACTGGACAATCAATTCTTTGTCTTTGCCAGTGGGTTTCATTCATTAATTCAGCCTTATCAACCTGCCATCTGAGGATGGGAAACCGAGGCGCAGAGAGGGGAAGCAACTTGTCCAAGGTCACAGAGTGAGTCAGTGGCGGAGCTAAGAATGGGAATCCTGATTCCATGTCACCTGCAAGAACCCCTAGACCCTCCTTTCCCACCTAGAACAAGGGGCCCGTCTTGGCTCCTAAATTCCTATGGGAGAAACTGGGGCCCAGAGAGTCATCTTCCTTCCCCCCACCCATAGTACTACACAGTTGCAGAGCAGGGAATGGTACCTAGGAGTCCTGCACACCTCGTGCCCCACCGTTCTAACCGCCAGACACCCCTGTCTCCCACCCCACTCCCCTTTGCTGGGGCAAGGCAGGCTGTGGAGGACAGGGGGAGGCAGCCAGACTGATCCTTTGCCCAGCAGTGCCCTCTGCTGGGCTTCCTACCAAAGGCCCCTTTTGCATTTCATGGGGGCTGGGCAAACCGGACCTCCCCCTCCCCCCCCCCCAGACCAGCAGCCCTCATGCAGGAGCTGGCTACTCCCATGCTACAGGTGGTCCGGGGTTAAGAGCGCCCCCACCCCCATCCTTCCCAGCCCGTTGGCATCCTGCCCCACCGCGGGGATGGATTTAGGGCCTTGTCCATGTCACTTGTCCCCATAGACCCACCTGAATGTTGTGGTCATGCCCTGCTTGGGGGCAAGCACAAGGATCTTGCCCCAGAAGGATTGGCCATGCCTCCCCCCACCACCCTGGTTCGGATCCCCTCCAGCCCAGGGCTAACTGGGCTCCCCCATGTTCTCCCCCCCCCCCCCCCACCAGACCGCAGATATGAATAAAGTGGTGGTGGTGGGGGTGGCTCTGGGTGGCAGGGGAGCTGGGCTCTGTGGGGTGGGCAGCTGTGCCATCCCGCTGTTTGCAGAGCAGCGCCCTGGCAAACCACCCTGCAGCTCCCAGCTGCAAAGATCGACAGTGCTGAACTGCTGCAAGGGGGTTGGGGGAAGGGGGGAGCACAAGGGGGCTGGATCAGAGCCAGGGGGAGCCACAGTGGGACCGGTGGGGAGGGGGTGAGACATGAAGGGGTCTGCTGGCCCAGCTCCCTCCAAACACGCACCTCGGGATTCCATGAGACCTGAGTACCTGCCATGAGCTAAGGCCCCCCCCTCCGCCCATTTGGATGTGCCAGGACTGGCACTGCAGCCCCCAGCCCTGTGCCACTCCCCTGCCCCCCAGTGCACTGCCTGTGGCAGGGTTTCCTGCCCTCTCGGGGTCGGGGAAGGAGGGCTGTGAGGATCAAGGTGTGGGATACTCAAGTCCCATGGTGTGTGTGTATGGGGGGGGATTTATGTCAGAGTCTTATTCTGACCGACGGGGGCAACTGCTCCAGACTAGTCCGCTCTTTGCCCCGTCCCAAGGAGCCGAGGCGCAGGCTGGCTGGGCCTGTCCCGGTTGCGGCCCTGAAGCCCCTGGTGGCGCCCGCCTCAGACTAGCAGAGGCCTTGAACGTCCCGTCCCCTTCTGCCCGGCCCCTCACAGTGTGACTGCCCCATCGCAAGCCCTCCCATCTTGCTCTGTGGGGCTGCCCCTCGCCTTAAGTCCCTGGAGCCCACCCCATGTGGCCGGCCTCCCTCCCCTGTGAGGCGCTGGCCATGGGGCAGGGACCGCTCAGGACCCTCCCCCCATGGGGTTCCCATCCATGCCCCCATGGGCCCACCCCTACCAAGCAGCTGGTTGGCAAAAGGCTGCCCAGCATGGGGATGCTACACAGTGCCCATGCTGGGCCCCCCAAGAAGCCCTGAGCCACTGGGGGAGGGGATCCCTAGCTCATGCCAGTGCCGGTGCACACCCCTCAGTGCCTGGCCCAAAGTCTGCTGCAGCCCTTCCTTACACCTCGGTAAGGCCCCGTGGCGGGGGAGCGGGGCTGGCCCCTTCATGCCAGCCAGGCCCATCGGGGTGTACAAGCACCCCCTAGTCACACCATCCCCCTAGGGCCCAACGAGCAGGGGTGGGGCATGTTGACATCCCACTGAGTGGGGGGGGGGGGGAAAGGGGCACAGATGTGACATTGTCCGGCTACCACCTCCCCCTGGGCCAGGTCAGCCCTTGCCCCTAATGAAGCCTCCCCCACCCAACCCCGTCAAGAGCCAAGCTCCCCCGTCCCAGCCTCCTCCGATGGTGAACAGGTTGTGGCACATCAGAGTCTTGGGTCGCTTTCATCTCCAGCCCCACGCCTGGCAGGGCTAGGCCAAGGGAGGCCCCAGGGACTGGAGAGGTGGAGGGGCGGTATATGGCAGATCCAGGCCCCAGAATTGGGAGGGGCCCTGGGCAGATCAGGCCCCACAGTGGTCCCTCCCTTGTATGCCTGGTTCATTTCCCTCAGCTTCTGCATCTCATACTTTGACCCCCGGCCCACCCCCCGAGCCCAGCTCGCCTAGCACCAACCACATCTCCATCCCCTCGGTGAGAGCTCTGAGATTCACAGGGAGCCCTGTGTGGTGGCCTTTAGCCCACCTGCACTCCCTTGACCACCAGCGCCCTGCTGGGCCTTTCACCCCATGAGCTAGCGGGGCTGAAGACGGAGCAGAGAATGGCCACGTGGGGTCAGACCAATGGCCCAGCTAGTCCAGGATCCTGTCTTCTGAATGGGGCCAGGGCCAGATGCTTCCAAGGCACTGAACAGAACAGAGCAATTATTAAGGGACCCACCCACTGCTGAGGTCCCTGCTTCTGGCAGTTGGAGGTCAGGAGACCCCCCAGAACATGGGGTTGCATCCCCGACCAGCTTGGCTCATAGTTATTAATGGCACTGCCCTCCAGGAACTCATCTTGTTCTTTGTTAACCCCTGTTATATGTATGGCCTTTGCAACATCCCCCGGTGGTGAGTTCCCCAGGTTGCCTGCGTGTCGGGGAAGAAGAACGTCCCTCTTTCTACTTTACACCTGCTGCCTATTCAGTGCTGCTCTCACCACGCTCCTAGCCGAGGGGGCAGAGGAACCAGGGGCTGCTCTACTCTCCGCTGCCTGCCCAGTGGAAAACCCACTCAGCCACCCATGGGGGGGGGGCTGTTGCTCTCTATCCCTGCGGCACCCACAATGTGGGTCACGTCGCCCTCTAGTGGCTGGGCCACAGAAGGGGGTAAGAACCTTCTACTGAGAGCTGCTACCAGAGTTCCACCGAGGGGCAGGGCGTCCCGCTGGTGGCACTGGCCGTGTCATGCCGCTCAGAGCCCAAGCCAGGACGGGTGGCTGGCAGCTTTCTTGGCTGTTTGCAAACGTGGCTGTCCCGTCTCTTCTGCTCCCTCCCCCACCCCCCAGCAGCAGGAACCGGATCACGCTGTGGGTAGAGCGAGACACCTCCCCCCACTGCCAGGTGGAGAGCAGCTGCTGGAGCCGGAGAGGGGAGGGGAGGGAGAGGAAGGGGGTGGGCAGTAAGGGAGCAGGGCACGGGGGCACATAACACACATTCTCTATGCGGCCCTGGACCTCCCTCTGCTGCCATTGGTACCCTGGGCCCCCATCTCAGCCTGCCCCTCCACGTGCAGCCATGGCCCGGATCCCACGCAGCAGAGGAGTCTTTTTATTATCAAAACCCAAAGAGTTCGGGCAGCCAGTGCCCCCACCACAGAGAGCCTAGGAGCTGCACCCCATACCTGGTGGGCCAGGCCAGGGTTGGGGGAGCTGTCATTTCAGGGGGTAGGAGGAAAAAGCTCAAGGGGGCAGAAGGAAGGGACAAGGGTGCTGTGTGGGGCTCCAGCCAAAGGACAGGGCTTCTGGGCAGTCGTCATATTCCCTCCAGCCCCCCAACGCTTGGCCGAGTCCCTTTCCCTCCCCCATGTCCCCGCCTCCCCAGTCCCCACCGGGGGCAAGCACCAGGCCTCAGGGTGTGCCGGGACCTAGGGGGGCAGCAGGGCGGGCAGCGGGACCTCGGCCTCGCCCAGCACGGTGTCCCGCCTCACACCACAGCCCTTGCTGAGGGCCTTGAGCCGGAGGCTGCGGCCGGGCAGCTCGTGGGGCGCGAGGCCCTCGAAGAAGAAGTCCTCGTTGAAGATGGGGCTCCGGCTCCTCTGGATCACGGCGCTGCGCTGCTTCTGCACCTGGCCGGGCCGCAGCTGCAGGGCCACGCAGCAGCCGACATGCTGGGGGGGGCAGGACTGCGGGTACAGACCCTCGGCACTGACCAGCCGGACGCGCAGGCGCCTGCTGGCCGGGACGTACTCGGAGGAGAGGCGCAGGCACCCGCCTCTGCTCAGCACCACCGTGTTCTCCTGGGCCACCCGCACGGGGAGGCAGATGAAGTCCAGGGGGAAGAAGGGAGGTGGGGCCAACCTGGCCGCTGACCCGCAGCTGGGCTCGGCCGCACGGCGTGGGAAGCAGGGGCTGTTGTCCGATGAGCTGGCGTCCTCCGTGGAGAGCGAGCTGGCCCAGCCCCCTGCCTGGGCATGCAGGGTGCAGCGACAGAGGGGCCAGCCCCCGTGGGCCTGGCAGGGTGGGGAGCGCACCAGCAGTGGGGAGCCGAAGGGGGAGGAACTCGCGGAGGAGGCTGTGTCGCTGTCCCAGGCACCAGGCGGGGAGACAGGCCACAGCGCCGGGGAGAGGTCAAGGGAGATGCAGTGGGGCAGGCAGGGGGTGTGAAAGAGGGACTCTCTGCGGCGTGTGTGGGGGCTCTCGGGCAGGATGGGGAAGTCCCCTGGGCTGGCAAGGTGGGCAGGGCAGAGCTGCTGGCCGGCCTCGCCTGTCTGGTCCAGGCTGGGTGTGTGGATGACGTGCCAGTTGGCGGTTCCCATCAGGACCCTGGATGTCTCAGGGCTCCCGGGCCCTCGGGGGCCCTGCTGAGAACTGGGACTCCTGCTTGGGGCTCTGTTCTGCAGGGTGGAGAGTTGGGGGGGGATGAAAAACTGGGGGATGCGGTCAGGGGTGAGGATGTTGGGGCAGGCAGGCGGCGGGCCCAGCTTCTTCGCGGCCCTCTCTCTGGAGAGAAACATCTTGGTGGAGTCGGGGCCAAAGAAGCAGGTCGCTAGGCAGCTGCCCCCTCCAATGGAAACCCCGATCCAGGGCCTGGGGTCAAAAGCCTCCTAAGAAGAACCAGAAGCAGCAAGTCAAAGCCTTGGAGGGTGCCAGGGGCTGGACCATCAGCCTTGGAGGCCATTGACTTCTCCCCAGAGCTGCTTCTACAGCAAGGAGCTGGGGAGACCGGACAGATGCTGCCCAGCTGGAGAAAGGAACCAGGCCCTGTCTCATGTCAGAGGCTGCCTCAGGGCCAGCAAACATCTCCTGCAGCCCCCTTGCGAGTAGGGTGTTTTCTTCTGCTAGAAACCCCTCTGGCTGCTTAGCCTCCAGCGCCCCTAGGTTGGCGCTAGCCTCTCAGGACAGGCCAGAGCCATGCTAAGGGTCTATAGCGAAAGGCGAGGGCCCTGCTATGCGGCTTTGTAGCTCCATAGCCGGAGGGGCTCCCAGCGCTTCAGGAGGGTTGGCAGAATCTGCCCCGTTGCCCAGGAAGGACCAGCCGACATGTTGTGCTGGTGTAGCCCTGGGACTGGAAGGTCTCAAATGTGGGTTAAACTTAGGGTGCCCATTTCGCTGACGGGGTAACTGAGGCCGAGAGGAGACGGGATTCTCGCACGGGGATTCAGGGAGACTAGAACCTAGGTCTGCAGGACTGTAAGTATGAGGCAGCACTGCCTCCCTACCACAAGCGCCTTGGCTCCCGGCTGCACCCCACTGCACCCCACTCTTTTCTCAGAGCTGTGCATAGAACCCAGGAGTCCTAACGCCCAGCCCCCACTTAGCCCCGAGGCAGTGCTGATTTTAAGACACTGGAGTAGTTCTTGCCCATAACATGGAGAAATTTCTAAAAGCCCTTAAGCCCCACTTCCTGCCTCCCTCCCCTCTGCAGGGCCAGGGGGTCACATCTGCAGAGCCAACCCAAACCCGCAGGGAGAGGCACTGCTGAGCCGGGGGGGGGGGGGGAGCACTGCTCCAAGGCCATGTGCCCCCCCCCATGCCAGGGCTTGGGAAGTTGCCGGCCCTGCCCCACCAAAGGGTAACTTGCCAACGTGTCACTAGGGCAAGAGGCCAACTGCCCTGCTTAGAAACTGCACCCCCTTCACCATCTCCCGTGCAGCCCCGAGCCCAAATCACCTGCCCTCATAGCCCCTCGCTGCAGCCTGGCCGGTTTCCACTCCTCCCCCCCCCCCTGCAGAAGTCAGGCTGGAAAAGTTTGCTCATGTAAACAGCTCCCTCTTGGAGGTGGGACCCTGGCATGACCCAGAACTGCAGCCCCCGTCCTTACCTGCTTTCAGCGCGCCCCTCCCCAGGGATCTTGGCTTCACGCTCCCGGCTTCGCCGCAGCAGCTGGGACCCACCAGCCTTTGCCGGGGGGAGTTACAGCGCTCGGCTCTCCACGTCACACTGAGCCAGCCAGCGGCGGGGAAGGGAGACAAGGCGTCTAGTGCCTGCAGAGTGACTTCCCAGCAGGGGGCTCCTCCATAAAGTGTAAGCGCCAGGAACGGCCACAGATATTTAGAAGGACGCCTGGACAGGTGCAGGCAGGAAGCAGCCCTCTGGCTGCTGTCTGGGTCAGCCCAGATGCCGCTGGTACAAGGCAAGGTGCCTTTGCTGTGTCTGGTCCTGGTGGCTTCACCTTGGTCTCCCCTGGTCTCGCAGGGAAGGGGGCCTCGGGCCACGTGGCTGGCAAGAGAGGTACCAGGAGAGAATTCTTCTGCCTGCTGGAGCCGCTGGCAGCAATCGCACCAGTGCTGGGTTCAAATCTCCCACTTCCAAGCCCAATGTACCGCAGTTCCACTGCTCCTGCAAGGGGGAGGCCCCCGGCTAACACCTCGTTCCTGACTCTCCCCACAGGGCAAGAAAAATCCGCTTGCTAGCTCTTCTGAATGGAGCACATGGCTCAGTTAGGTGACACTCACATCAAGGATAAAAGCCTACTATACCTGCACACCCATAGACTCACTTGTCTCAGCTTGTTGATGTTTGTCAGGGCTGGGCAAGATGTGGTCTGCGGGCTGGATGCGGCCCACCTAACACTTTGATCCAGGCTGCTTTCTATTTATATCCTGCTGCCCCTGCCACCGAATTTCCAGGCAGTGGCTCAGATAACAGGATCCTATTTAAATATCTTATGGCTGCCAGTCATGGTGCTACCCTGGCAGGGGCCGGAGCCCCGAGCCCTTTAAATATCCGCAGCAAACACGGGCAGCTGCCAGGCAACACAGTAGCAGCCGGGCCAGGAACAGCAAACCCTTTGCTGTGTTTCTACTTCAAAGCCTTTGACCCCGGACAATTCTGGGGGGAGGCCAGTCCCCAGCCTCCACCCCCTCTGGGAGGTGGAGCCAACCCGTGAGCATGTTCCAAAATTCATTACGTGGCTCCCCTGCGAAAATTACTGTCCACTCTGATGTTAGCGGTGAACATCCCCCCAACCCTGATGGCCTAAGTCCCAGGAATCGCCACAAAGCTCAACCGGTGGAGGCCTGTGTTTTGGCTGAGGTGGCCATGGGTGGGCTCCCAAATACCGGTGGTTAGCTGCATCAGTAGGAAGAGCCTCCAGGAAGGAACAAAGAGCAAGTTCCCCACTTCCCGGAGCATGATCCGCCCCATCCCCCGGCCCCAGCTCCTTCTGGCTCCCCATTGCAGGGATCCAGTTGCTGCCTCACGGAGGGTGATGCAGACCCCGGCCAACCCTAGTGCATCGCAGGCCGACACTGCACCTTAGCCCAGCTTGTTGGCTCAGTAATGAGACATGGGGCTGAGCCGTGGATGGCTGGGTTCAAACCCGGCCCAGCGAGCAGCAGTCACTACCAGCTGATGGCTGCGCAGGGAAACAAGTTGCTGGGTCTCGGCTACGGTGCAATGGGCAGGTGGACACATCAGGAAAAGCTCCCTTGTGTCTGCCCCGGGGCAGCCTGGGAAGAGGCTCTGGGTTGACAGGTCCCTGAAGACTGACCACCCTAGAGCAGTGACTGTAGGGAGTGGTTTGCCCTCCCCTCCCACCTCTCCAGCCCCTGCAAAGCCAGGAAATCCCTTGGAACCCTTCCCGCCAAGCCTGGGATTTGGTATCTTTCCTCTTATCAAACTCTTGACAAACTTTGACTAATTTGATGTCCTTCCTGCTTAGGCTTTGTTCCCCAAGGGCCGCCCCAATGGAGGCTGGGTCATGTCCAATAACGCAGGACAAAGAGGCTTTTGTGGCTGGGTTAGGGACACGCAAAGAAATTTAGTCCATGCCTTTGACAGACCAGGGCAGCAACTTCCCAGGGATTCTCGGTTGAGCGAGCTGCATAGGGGAAGGCTAATGGGTCTCTGGGGTAAACCTGGGTTCAGTTCCCTGCTCTGCCACAGACTCCCTGCATGACCCCCAGGGCAAAGCCAGGAGTCACTCTGTGCCTCAGTTTCCCCATGTATACCATAAGACTAAACACCACCCTGCTTTACAGCAGGGACTATGAAAATAAATATACTGGAGACTGGGAGGTGCTCAGAGAAGAGTGGGGTGGGGGCTGTATAAAAATCTTAGACCAGGGCTACTCAACACGCGGCCTGTGGTAGTTTGGGTTTACGTGGGGCTCAACACCTGGCCCTCGGTTTGGGAGCCAAAATAAAGTAGTCAGTATAATGGTCTTCTGTGATATGCATTTTCAGGGCTCGACAATTAAGGCAATCTACTCGCCCATGGCGAGTAGATTTTAGCCCGGCGTGGCTGCGCAGCGTGGTCAGCGCATGTGCAGCGCGGTCTGCGCATGCGCACTGTGTGGTTCCGTGTTGCTGGCGAGCAGGGCTCGCCGCCGCTTGTCGAGCACTGTGCATTTTAATACTTAAACTCCTGGACTGTCATTGCTTATTAAAAGTGCTGTCATATGGGTGGAAATCGGGTAAATGTTGCATTTGATTAATATCAGCAGAAGTGACTTAAATGGGGCCTGCGTGTTTTGCGGTCTTGCCTTAATCTTTGTATTCACGCCAGTCAGTGTGAAAGAAGCTATTTGCATATATTTGCATGTCTATGCGACCACACTGAAGTTGCAGCCCTTGCGCTGTGAGTATCATTGTGGCCCCCGGGGCTTCCAAAGTTGAATAGCCCTGCCTTAGACAGATCTGCTTGCGGGGGGTGTCTGAAGTTGGTCCAACGTGGTGCGTTGTAAGAGGATGACAAGGAAAGGAGATTTTCAAGCCATCCCTGGGGAGGAGTTGCCATCTTTGGGAGCTTGTAGTGCATGGCGGGATGGCTTTAGAAAGATCAGCTTCTGGCTCAACCAGAAGTCCTGAGCTTGGAACAGGAATCTCCGGCCTGGGCCAGGCAGGTTAGCCCGGCTGATCTTGCCGAGCCCAGCTGGCCTCAAATGAGCCAATTAAGGGGCTCGTCTGGATTGTCACTTTAATTGCCCGACTGGCGGGGATGGGGGGGCACTTTCCCCACCAGCACGCGGCACAGGCCATAGAGCCTCTCTCATCTCCTCACTCCCTGCCCACAACAGCTTCGGTGGCGAGACCGGCCATCGAATCCAGGCTGCTGGGCTCCTTCCGAGGGTGATGGGTTGGGGTTTGGCGACCCAGGATGCGCAGGTCAGACGCAATGTTGGAGTGGACCCTGCTGACTTTGGGCTCTTTCCTTGCAGCCGCCCTCTGAGAATCTGGATCCAGAAACAGAGGCCCTCAGATCACTAGCCCCCTTGTCAAAACCTGGGCCCTGGGGGGGAAGGGAGAGAATATGGGAGGAGACACGGATGGATCAAGTAAGTGGCACTTTCTGCCATCTTCGCTCTGCTCGGAGACCGTGTCCCACCCTGACGCTGGATGACCGGGACTTACTTAGTCGTACCTTGGTCACCTCTTGGCTCTGCAGGAACGTGGCCGACCTGGGCACAAAGACGTCAGCACCCCAGAAATTCCCCCTAGCTCTGCCATGTGTCTCTTAGCCACGCAGGCTGCTGCGGGCTCTGCTGGCTCCGCCGGCGCCCCGGTGACTAGCAAATCCAGGTCAAGGTCTTGCTCCTTCTCTTCAAGGTGTTCCGTGGCTTGGGCCAGGGGAGGATGACAGAGCCCGACTCTGCAGGATGAAGGTTGTGGGCGACCACGTCACTCCCCAGACACATGGATGGGTAAAGCTGAGTGGGAGCACCACTTTCTCAGGGGGCTGCTCCCAAACTCTTGCCCACCCAAAGGCAAGAGACAGTTCTCAGACCTGCCCTGCCTACCACGGAGCTACATGTGAGCTAGCAAAGCCAGATGCTCCTCTGCACAGATGCTCCCCTGGGGGAGAGGATGAGAGATCAAGCCACACGAGAGACATATTAGTCACATTGCTTGCTCAGATAACACGGTGATGAGTGTGATATAAGAACCTCCACAGAATAGAAAAAAAAAAGTAGTTCCTCTCTCTTCTCCCTCCCCCTTCAAGTCCCTAGTATTCTGCAAAGATCACCGAGATGGTAACTATTTGAAATCATTAAGAAAGGGTTAGAGAATAAGACAGAAAATATGATATTGCCTCTAGATTAATCCATGGTGCACCCACACCTGCCATTGTGTGTGCAAATCCAGTCACTCCATCTCAAAAAATATCTACAAAGGTTCAGAAAAGGGCTGCAAAAATGATTAGGGGTATGGAATAGCTTCCATACGAGGAAAGATTAGGAAGATGGGATTTTTCAGTTTAGAAAAGAGACAACTAAGGGTGGATATGTTAAAGGACTATAAAATCATGTCTGGTGTGGAGTAAGTAAATAAGGGAGTAAATAGCACCTCTTTTCAGAACACACGAAACAGGGATCGCCCAATGAAATTAATAGGTCACAGGTTTAAAACAAACAAAAGGAAGTTTTTCTTCACGCAGCGCACTGTCAACCTGTGGAACTCCTTGCCAGAGGATGTTGTGAAGTTCAGGACTTTGACAAGATTCAAGAAAGAGCTAGATAAATCCATGGAGGATAGGTCTACCAACGGCTATTAGCCAAGATGGCCAGGAATGGTGTCCCAGGCTCGGTGGAAAGATACTTTCAAAACAGGAGGGAGGTTAAGACAAGACCAAATGAGTGACCTTACGTTCCAGACTTCATCCTTATCAGTGAACGAGGCTAAGGAAGCCACCCCCATGTCCCCTTTCAGTCTGGCAGCAAGGATTGCTAATGGAATCTGGCAGCACCCCTCAGTGGGCAGGGACTTGGAAAATCATGACCTGGAGGAGGAGGAGGAACACCTGGATTGTGGCTTCGGGCCATTTCTGTCCCCACCGAGCAAATGCAGGTCAAATTCTTCCCTGTGGGTGCAGGGAACAGGCTAGTGGCAGGGAATGGAGCAGGTCTGATCAAATCAACCCCAGGAACGCTACCCCACTGAACTCCCTTCCTCCTATTGCGCCAGGCAAACATGGTGGGCACAGATCAGGGGAAACTGGAGTCCTGCCCCAGCCCCAGGCCCCGCAGTTATTCTCTAACTGGCAGCGCTTAGCGCAGCAGCAGCTGGTTTTGTTAGCACAGCCCTTGATCCTCTCTCCAAGGGACAGACGTGTTTTTGCTACGTGGAACAGGAAGGCGCACAAGCCAGAGAGCACAGGCAGCAAGGGAGACGGGCTGTGCTGAGCTCACTTGGAGAACTGAGACACAAACAAATGTCTTCAAAGAACACTCAGGTGGCCCTTTGGCTCAGGCCTCTCGGCAACGAGCATTTGCCTCGTTTGGAGCATGCCCGGCCGGGATCACTGACTGGCAAACGCACAAGAGAAGCAGGTAACGGAGCACAGAGCCATCAATCTCCCCGGAGCAACACCGATTTCCCATCGTGCTTATGTGGTGTGCTGGAGAGCCCTCGAACCCGCCCTGTTCATAGAATCATAGAACACTAGAACTGGAAGGGACCTCGAGAGGTCAGCGAGTCCAGTCCCCTGCCCTCATGGCAGGACCCGATATCATCTCCAAGCAGCTGCAGGCCAAACTGCCCCCGTGCCCCCCAAACCTACCCCTGCTGCAGCACGCCAAGTGGGTTCGGTCACTCGCTCAATCCGGGATATCACTGCTGCAGCAAGCAATGAAGGGACCAGTTGCAGGGGGAAGTTTTTGGCGGGCGACACCCATCTGCTGAGCTCCAGCTCAAGAGACAGGACTTGTTTGGCCTCTGAACAGCTGCCCACGATCTGGGTTGACTTTGAGTCAAAGACGTGACACAGGTGCTCACAAGGCTGATCTCTGGGGGGAGGAGTGTTAACAGGAGTGTCGCAGGTAAGACACAGGAGGTAACTTGTCCTGCTGTACCAGCCCTGGCGAGGCCTCATCTGGAGACCTGTGTCCAGTTGTGGAAAGACAAACTGGAGAGTCCAGAAGAGAGAAACAAAAATGCTCAAAGCTCTAGAAAGTCTGATCTGTGAGGGAAGGTTAAAAAACCCCACCAAAATCGGGCAGGTTCAGACTCAGGAAAAGATGAGCAATGAGGGAAACCTGGTAACAGTCTCCACATATGGGAAGGGCTGGGAGGACGGGCAGGGCTGGGAGGAAGGTCAGGCCTCCATGGGCACTGAAAGGCAGGACAAGTAGTAAGAGGCGTCCGTTGCAGCAGGGAGGATGTAGGTTAGATGTTAGGAAAAACTTTCTAACTCCCAGGGGAGTAGAGCTCTGCAACAGGCTTCCTGGAGAGTTTGTGGAGTCCCATTACTAGAGAGTCTTAAGAACAGGCAAGACAAACCCCTGCCAGGTTTGCTTGGCCCTGGCTCGGTGCAGGGGGCTAGACTAGCTGACCTCTTGAGATCCCTTCCGGACATTGTGATGCACCTAATCTGCAGTTGCTTTATTTGTAGGACAGCTGCCCCCCAGACTGGATTCCAAAGGTATTTATGTGCCTAAAGGTGCAGAGAGGTGCCTAATGGGATTTCCCAAAGCACCAAACCTCTGTCCTCACCCCAAACTTTCCCACAACAAGCGCTAACTTGCTCTGCTCCAGCTTCCCATGCCCTGTCCATTGACACAGGAAAGGCCTGGCTGGAGGATGAGCAGTGAAATAGGTCATCTGTGTGCAACCTGTGTTTTCCAGGGGAGTTAGGCACCCTGTGAAAGCCACCCTAGGTACCGCTCTGCAAACATCTGGTTCCACCTAATTCTAGACCAGGGTGCCACAGTGCTAGGAGCTGCAGAAGGCTGGATCAGAGCCAGCCCCTGCGCCAAAAGGCTTACACATGGGCTACATCTACACTGCAGGCTTCTTGCGCAAGAAGCTTTTGTCAGAAGTGATCTTCCGCAGAAACCTCTTGCGCAAGAGCACGTCTACCCTGCAAAAGCGCATCGGAAAAGCGATGTGCTTTTGCGCAAGGGAGTGTCCAGACTGCATGGATGCTCTCTGGCAAGGAAGCTCTGATGGCCATTCACAGAATGGCCACCAGGGCACCTGTGCTTCTTTTGATAGGCTGTTTTGGCACAATCCCGCCTCCCCCCGTTTTCTGTCCACACACATCTTTTTGCACAAGAGCTCTTGCACAAATAGGAGTTATTCCTCGTAGAAAGACCCCTCTGTTCTGTCGATTCACTGTACACTTTCTTGCGCAAAACCACGTTTGAGGTGTGGACGTGCCACAAGTTTTTGCACAAAAACTCTGCAGTGTAGACATAGCCTCCGTGTGTAGGACAGCAAGTGGAACAAGTCAGGCAGATGGGAACAGTAGATTTTTCAGAGGTGCCCCACCCCCTTTGCATATTAGACAACGAGGCAATATTAGCCTGCCTAGAAAGCCATACTCACAGCACAGCAGCTGCTTAGCCACTCTTGTGGGGTTTTTAAAAAATAGGCATGATATCAGAAGGGTGTTTAATGAGAGTCTATATGAACCCAAGCCAGCTTTGAACCCACCCCCTCCAGCCTCTAATTCCCAACCTCCAGGTTCTGACGTGACCCTCTCCACATTCCTGCGGCCTTCCATTCGCTGGCCTGTTCCCTGTACCCCGTTGACTCAGTTCCTGGAGGTTTAAAGGCAAACCCAATCCCAGTTTTCCAGCTTCCTTTTCCCAGCTTGGCAAAACCAGCCCCCGCTCCCCTGGGAGACTGGTGCAATAGCAGAAAGGACATGACAAGGAGAGAATGGTTTTCCCATGCTGAGCGCCACTCAGGCCCTTGTTCATCAAGCCTCTCCCCATTCGGCTCCAGCCTAGAAATGACACTGCCGGTGCTTAATACGTGAAAATAAAATCCTGCTTCCCCCTGTACCCTCTGCTCTCTGGCAGGAATTGCATTCAGGGTGGTGTATTGCACAGCCCCAAGAACATCTCTGCCATCAACTAGCACATCTCCACTGTGGGGTTCTCTCCAGCAATTGGGACCTGACGTAGCTTGGCCCGGGCAAAGCTCAAGTGACCGTGTTCTCCCTGGGTGTGTCACCAGGGCACATCCTGCTCCCTTGGAGTCACGTCTTCACGGATCTAATCCTGGCTATCGGCTTCCAGCGTCCACAGGGATGGACCCCTTTCTGGGCCATTGTTTGACCTTTCCTGCTTGGCTCCCCTATTGGCCACGCTTGATCAAAGGCCACAGCAAGTACACGTCCCATCCTGCACACCATATTCATAGCAAGTAATACATCCAGTGCTTTTTTTGTGATGGTACTGCCTGGTACTCAGTCCCGGCACCTCCAGTCAGAGCTTACCTGGAAAGAACGGAGCGTACCGACACCTCTGTACGCAAATGTCTGACAGTCGGCTGGGCCACGTGTCTTAAAGAGGCTGTGTCTCTTAAAAGGGCAATGCCAGCCCCACCCCAGCTTTTTTTTTTTCCCCTCAACAACTTTTCCCCTGGCGTACCGGCACTTTTTTTTTTTTAAACAAAAAAAGCACTGAATACAGCTATTTCCTCATGCTCCCCAAAGCCCTAGCAGCGCCCAGACAGCTGGCGTTCTGACACAGAGCAGTTGGTTAAGAATAAGCCGTAGACTCCCTGTGTTCACCGTGACCTGCCAACACAGGCGAAAACAACAATCTGCCTTGTCTAGGCTGGGGTTTTGCATGTTATGTGGTGAGGAAGCACCTTTTTTCCTAGTGTGGACATGTGCCAGTACCAGAGGCTTAAACGTAAGAACATAAGAACGGCCATATTGGGTCAGACCAAAGGTCCATCTAGCCCAGTGTCCTGTCTTCCAACAGGAGTCAATACCAGGTGCCCCAGAGGGAATGAACAGAACAGGGAATCGTCAAATGATCCCTCCCTTGTCACCCATTCCCAGGCTCTGACAAACAGAGGCTAGGGACACCATTCTTGCCCATCCTGGCTAATAGCCATTGATGGACCTATCTTCCATGAATCTATCTAGCTCTTTTAAAGTCCTGTTAAAGTCCTGGTCTTCACAACATTCTCTGGCAAGGAGTTCCACAGGTTGACTGTGCATTGCATGAAGAAATACTTCCTTTTGTTTGTTTTAAACTCGCTATTCATCTAATTTGGTGACCCCTAATCCTTATGGGAACAAGTAAGTAACTTTTCCTTATTCACTTTCTCCATACCAGTCATAATTTAATCCCCCCTTAGTCTCCTTTTTTCTAAAATGAAAAGTCCCAGTCTTTTTAATCTCTCTCTACATGGCAGCCATTCCAATCCCCTAATCATATTTGTTGTCCTTTTCTGAACTTTTCCCAGAAACCTGTTCTCCATTACGTTGGGAGGGGCTCTGGTATTGTTCCAACGTAGCTGCACTGCTAAAAGCCTCCGCATGGACACAGTAATTCAGTTAGAGAGCATTTAGGGCAGCATGGCTTATATCATGTCACCAAACCAAGCGTGGCAGAGGCACTTTTAGATCTGCCTACACAAGGTAGGGCCACTGCTTTATTTATACCAGCACAGCTGATGCTGCAAAACTTTAAGTGTAGATAAGGCCTTTATTGCATGTAATAACAGTGTAGTAGTAATAAACCCCAATCCTTTTCAATGATAGCTGTCAAATCAGATCGGGATCATTATCCCATCTCCAGAGGGGACGCAACTTGCCTAAGATCATCCAGCCAGGCCAGAGCTGGGTCAAGAACTCAGATGTCCTGAGCCACAGCTGGGTGCTCTGTCCACTAGGCAGCACTGACGTCCTAGCAACACAGTGCACAGGGAAACAAATGGACATGGCTCGTCTTCACTACACTTGCTTTTTACCTGGATTTAAACGAGGCCCAACCCTTCCCTGTGTTTGATCAAGGCTACAAATGTTTGCTCCTTGAGAGACAGAACAGCCTCTGATAAAGAAGAAAAGAACAAAGGTGGAGTGCATTCACTCCAAGTGCCTCCCCTTACTGGCAGCCAGGGAGCACCAGCATCCGTGTGTGTCAGTAAGACCAGTTCTCGGGCCTGTGCAACGCAGACTACCCTGCCATGATCCTTTCCGGACCTTAAACTGTATCGCTGCAAAGGGAGACTACACACTGGCACAGCTAACAGGGTGGACCAGAGCTAGCCTAACTCAGTGTTTCTCAACCAGGGGTACGAGTAGCCTTAGGGGTACTCAAGAGATGTCGGGGGGGGGGGGTACTGCAACACAACTGAAATTTGGAGAAAACCAAATTTTTGTTTTAAGTTTTACAGCGCTTTATTATTTTTGTACTTTTTATACCCAAAAATTTCATCGCTCACCTGGCTATGATTAAGTTGTTTAAACAAACGCGTTGTAACGGTAGAAAAAAATTGTGTGTGTCTGAAAACTGTAGGTACTGCGGGTACTTTTTTTTTTTTTTAAGGGTACTTTATTTAAAAAGGTTGAGAAACACTAGTCTAGCTCACAGTAACGAAAACTTTGTGGGGGGGAGGGAGGAGATTAAACCATGTGCTTCAGGATTCACAAATCTATGAGTTATTAATCCCGTATCTGCTGCTGAGGGATCTGATGCCTTCCTTGGAAGATCTTGTGCTGGCCCGTCAGAAACAAGACACTGGGCTAGATGGAGCTCAGGTCTGTCCCAGTCTGGCATCCCTGGGGCAGTGGTGGGCAACCAGCAGCCTGCAGCGGGGCCAGCAGAGTTCTGTGTGTGGCCCACACGACTTTTTTCTAACATCAGGGTTACCAGATTCCACTGGTTTCCAGCTGCACGGCTTTATTCCTGCCAGTACAGACTGAAACTCTCTTAACCGGGAGTCTCTGGTCCAGCAACATCCATGGTCCGGCATGGATGCTCCAGGACCAGAAAGTCCCAGTGTAGGGCCAGCAGTAAGGATCCCTGCGGGGCCAGCAGGGCAGTGGGTTGCCTGCAGGGAGCCGACGGCAGGGCCACCCAGCATGTGGTAGCAGGGCTGCCCAGCGGGGCTGGGAGCCCTGGCACGGGGCTGCCCAACGGGGCTAGGAGCCCTGGCACGCAGTGTGCACGGGACTGATCACAGCGCCCCAGCTCAGTGCGTGTGGCTGCTCACGGAGCCCCGGTGCACAAGGCTGTCCAGAGCCCCAGTGCAGGGCTGTCCAGCGGAGCCACAGCAGCGATGGACTGCCCAGTGTGCCGGCAGAGTAGCAGGGCCAGCAGGAAATGAGGAGCCGGTGGCAGGGGTCCAAAAATGACCTCCCATGGTCCAGCAAAATCCCTCATCCGGGATCAGTCAGGTCCTGCGGATGCCGGACCAGGGAGGGCCAACCTGTATTACTAAAGTGACACACACGTGAAAGGAGGTGCAGGTGACTGCATACCACATGGACTGGGAGAGCCGGGCACTCCCTCTGCAGCCAGTCACACCGCTGCCATGGTTCCATCGGCACAGCCTGCTAACTCCAGGGACGCAAGCTCCGGGAGCAAAACTACCCTTGTCCTGGAGACCATCTTGGTTGCAACAATCTTGTGGCCCCCTGAGATGGAGGAGGGCCACTCACGTGGTCCATTCACTAGCCTAGGTTGCCCCTCACTGCCCTAGGGTTGTGACATTACCTAGAGAGGAAGTCACGGAGCATTTTACACAAGGGAGGGCAATGCTGCCAGCACATATATGCCCAGCAGCTAGCTCTTGTCTTACAGTTTAAGCCCATTCGAGCAGGGACCATAGTCAAGTTGTATGTCTGTGAAGCACCTAGCACCATGGGAGCTGATCCCTGATGAGGCCTCTAGATGCTTCTGCAATAAGAAGAGAACAGCAGAGAGCAGGACCCCCTCAATTATTTTGGAGAACCAACCTCCCCCCAGGGCAGCTTACTGCAGCACAGCGCAATCCGAAAACCATGCTGTCCAGAGCATTCGCCCTGCCAGAGTTGCATGCAAGGGGGAAAAAAAAAATTCAAGGACCACCGTGGAGCTGCTCTGAAATAAACCTCTTTATTCCTTGTTGGTCATGCCCCTTTTAGATTGCAGAAACAATCCCCTTTGGACTGAGTTGCTCTGACCAGCGACAAAGAAGATAACAAACCAAACACCCCACCCAGCACTTGGATATTTGAGCACGCAGATTTAAACCCTCTGCAGTGGGTGAAGAACAAAAAGCCCATTCATGTCGCAGCCCCTGATCGAGGCTCTCACAGAAAGACTTGCCCGGCTGGGAGAGATTTCCTTAGCAGCTCTCTTGGAACTGGCTGAGCATGGAACAATTATTCCAGTTTCCTGACCTGATCTGATCTGCTGCATTGCTGCCCTGGATTTATTTTTGTTCTTCAAGCAGCTCTGAAGGTGGGACTAGCCTGGTCACTTTCAGGCTCTGATTCACCTGAGGAGCACTCTGCACTAGGTTGTGTCTCTAGGGATGTAAAATCCCATTTAATCAGTTAACTGGTTAAATGTTACATTTAACCAATTAACCGCTTAACCAGGAACCCATGGGCCAGGGGACACTCCAGCCCTGCCTAGGGATATTAATGGTTAACCAGTAAATGGGTAAGGCTTACTGGTTACAGTTAACACATCAGGCCTAGAGCAGCCCCCCGCCCGCCCTGGGAAGGAGGCTACTCTAGCCCCAGGGGGCTTGCCATAGGCCCAGGGTGCTTCAGCCTGGCCAGAGCGGCCCCCATGTGCAACAGGTGGAGGGGGTTCCAGCTGGGCTGGAGTGACCCTCCCATTTAATTGGCTAAACAGTCAAACTTAATGTTTAACCAATTAATCGGGATTTTACATCCCTACCCCTGCCTCTAGAATGGCACAGGCGGGGAGCTGCTCCAGCCCAGGCAGGTCTGCTGGTTAACTGGTTCCCTAATGGGGAGAATTTTGAGAAGCATCCTCCCCCCATCAGTCTAGTACCTGCAGTGGCACGGACACAGCTTGGGTGCAAGCAGTTTTAAACCATGCTGGTGTTCAGACTGAGCGGGGACAGGCACAGCCACACGTACGTCCTTGCTGCCAGCGGCGGGCAGGTCTCCCACTGGTGGGTCACACCGTGATCCCACAGACCATGTTAGCTGCTGGCAACAAATGCTCATTTGTAGAGTCATTTTGGTAACGCATCCGCCCCCATCCAACATTCTTTGAACTGCTGGGACCAAGGAACAGAAATTGCTCCAGCTCAGTCCTGGGATGAGAGCCTACAGCGAATTAGCTCCGTCTAACTGCAGACGTGGAGCAGCTGCAGGATTGGAGAAGAAGGCTGCCAGGACAATACTGCTGACGTTCGATTTCGCACAAGTGAAACATTTAAAAGAAATATTTTCCACTGAGAACGGAAGACCGACCCGTATTTCAAGTTGTCCCAGTCCTAGCAATGTGTGTAAACCCCTGGGTCCCACAAACACAAACATTCTGTGCTGGACACAGGCAAAAATCTCTGCAGCTTGTTAGCAAGCATATTAAAGTCCCATTCAAGATTAGCTTTAAGGGGAGCTATAGGCAAACTCCTTAGGAGGCTTCTGCAAAACATCCTGCGCTCTCACTGAAGTAGCAAGATTGCAGTGAGTTAACTACAAAAATAAAT
Organism: Pelochelys cantorii; assembly: GCA_032595735.1. Classification (NCBI taxonomy): domain Eukaryota; kingdom Metazoa; phylum Chordata; order Testudines; family Trionychidae; genus Pelochelys; species Pelochelys cantorii. The sequence continues at coordinate 19,125,389 of CM064349.1, read as the reverse complement.
AACATTGTATATATTACTTCTGTTATCTCTATTAACATTTTCTTTGCCTTCTCTCTCAGATCCATCTAAAGATCTACTATACTTAGTGCTTGACCAAGATGAGAGAAGAACAGCAAGGATTAATTCAAGACAGACAAGTTTCATGAACCCTTATTTCACAGGTAAGGAAGCTGAGACACAGAGAGGGCAAGTGAGGCAGTGGCAGAGTTTGGAAGAGAAACCAGGAGTCTGAAATGATAACTTATTCCCAAGAGGAAAACGACCGTACGCTGGCAACTGTTAGTTAAGCAGCAAACTCGATGTCCAGAGATCTGCTATCGAAGCTTAGTGTAGGGTCCAGAGAACGAAGTTGTTGAGGGGGAGAGAGGCTCAGTCTGACTAAGATCTGTTGTTAGATATTTTGGTTTGTGCTCTCATACCAAGTGTAGAGAAACCAGTTCCCCATTAAGCTAGTTTTCATAATGCTCCAGGGAAAGCTTATTGGTATGGAAAGTTTTCTAGCACTAGCCAGAAAGTGAGGGGTGGGGTGCCATGAAAAAGTTTCATTTTCATCTACATTTTCCAAGGAGAACTTGGAGTTTTAAAAAATCAAACCCTAAAATAGTGTAATTCTGAAAGCTGTGGGTGGTGCCTTTGTGCTTCCAAGACCCCTTGTAAGGGAGGTCACATTTCAGGGCAGTCACATGACTGCGGTGCATTAGAGACACACAATCTGGCTGGGGATCCTGGCCCATGCAGAATAGGAGTAAAAGGCACCGGAACTGTGCAGCCACATTTCAGAATCAAAATCATTTCCATTCCCGTGTTCTGTTTTTTGACTCGAAACAAAGGCAGCCTTCCGGGGAAAGTGGACACTTTTTGCAAAAATTTTGTTTGATCAAAGTCCAGACTTTCCCTCAAGAAAAAGGTTGTAATGGAAATGTTTCAACTAGCACTAAAAATGGCATTGCAAAACTCTGAGGCGATTCTTTCATGACGGCGCCTTCCAAGTCCATAGACCTGTCCCATGATCAGACTCAGGTCTGCTTTTTAATTCCTGTGTTGGCTCTTAGGAGAGCAGGAGCTGGTTTCTCTTCTGACTCGGGCATCACTAACTGATCTGTCCACTAAGTCCAACAAAAGTGACAAATTATGTTCTACTTTACCCTCTTTTAGGCATGGAAGCCAAAGTCTCCTCCCATCTCCTGCAACTTCTCCATGCTAAAGAAAAATGGGTCACAGCAACAGGATAAGATACAACATGGGTGTGGATCACTCTCTCATGCAGAACTAGATCTGGACCATTACCCATCCCATTTAGACTGCGTATGGTGTAAAGGACAGACAGCATGCTGGATTATCAAGTAGCAAGTTCCTTCAGCAGCCAAGAGGGCTGGCAGACATATGGAAAGAGCAATAAGAGATACATGTAAGAACAGAGAATTTACATGCTTGCAGTGCAGTAAGTGTCAGACCAAGGGTTAATTGCATTTGTTCTTTGATAAAAGATGTGACGTTACAATACCCCATCGCACGCACAGCTCACTGTCTCTGGAATCCACAGACCGCACCAACTCCCAGCAGCAGTTCTCTGTACAACAGGCAACAAATCGGTCCTTCTTGTTCGGAGGTGAATCAGATACTGACCGGCCAGCTGAAGGTGGGACGACACAACAGCTGCAGTGGAGCTCAACCGACAGAGGTAGCTTCCAGAGAGGTCCCCCAAAGTCGATGAATGCAGAAAAATCTGCACCACATCACTGTTATTCAGGAGACCCCCTAGGGCAGAGCTCTCTCTTCAGGGCAGGAGAGAACAAAGCAGGAAATTAGGGAGAGAAGCAGAGGGCGTGGTGGGCTCGGCTGCAGCCTGGTTGTCCGATAAGCCAAGACGACTCATTGGGAGCTCACCTGCTGCTGCAGGGACTTTGTGGAATCCAGCTGGATAAACAGGGCTAAGACAGGATGGAAGAAAGAATGGACGTATCAGCTCAGAACACAGCCATGGCAACCAGAGAGCCACATGCGTGCCGGGCCCTGGGACTTCCCAGGGAGAGGCAGCACCTGCCCTTTGCTCTGCAATCACTGGCACAGGGCTGATTTCAAGTCACCCGCCCTCCTGCGGAAATCTGACTCGCTCTGCTTTGCCAAGCCACCAAGGCCCGGTGATCCTGCTCTCCTGAGCAGCACACATAGGGGGCCCGGCAGCTTCTCCCCAAGCTGAGAAAGGGCCAGAGGTTTGGAGCTGCAATCCGTCTCTGCAAAGCAAGCAGCAAGGACCAGGGCTGGGTATTTCCTTACGGCTTCAGCCAGCATGGACCTTACGCAGCGAAGAGACCAGGTCAAGGCCTCAGTCTCTCAGCGCCACCCACCAGCAAGGAGTTTTGCACCAGAGAAGTCGCCCTGACATCACCAGGACAGGGCAGGCTAGCAGATCGTGCTGCACGCTGCCTTTTAACACACAAGGTCTTTGCTGCCCTCTAGTGGCTGGTTCACAAACTTTTGAGCCTGCGGCTACTGAGCCTAGTGCGTTCAGAGTACCACGCCCTGGGTTCAGATCCCACTGATGACCCATCCAGAGCATCCTAAGGAAAGACGGGGTCACCTAGAGACAGGTGGTTCTTGGAGATGGGGGAAGAAGCAAAAAGGACTCTACGTCACAAGGGGAAGCTCTGGGACCTTTATATCGCCACCAGCAGCCGGGGCAGTGTGGTGCGGGCAGTGCAGAATGGCTGGCTGGAGGAGGCTGTGGTCATGTCCAGGCACCAGTGTGGGACGGCAGATGCAGTGCCAGACACTGTTCTGTTCCTCGCACAAAGCTACCTTGACTGGGACAGAAGGTCTGAGGTCCCCACAACCCTACCTGACCCTCCAGAGACCAAGCATCCAAAGGTTCTGCGTCATCTATTAAAGCCAGATGCGTTCTCCTTACCAGTTGCCTCAGCATGAAGTGTTTGGCCATCGATGCTCCTGACTTGACAGGACAGAAACACTTTTCTTCCCTCAACCTGGTCTACTTTGCTGTCCACCAAGACCACCGAACCCAGTGGAATGGGGCTGCAAGGAGAAAGAGCTGATCCTTAAGGAGATCCCACTTCCTGTCCCAAGCTGCCAAGTAGCATACCTGTGAGCTGTTAAACAGCCACTGCATTTCACCCCAGAGGTGGCTGCATTTTAGCAGTGGGTGAAGCAATGTAAAACTTCCTAGAAGATCATTTCATTAAACTTGGGTTAAGATTCAGAAGACAACCTTAATAAGTAAGCTCTACCACCCAGAGAGCACAGGAACTCTAAGCACTGGCTCCCAACATCAGTTTTCACTCGGACATCACATCCTTACCCATGCTGTCACTTCAGCGCCTGCAGAGCCACCAGTGATTGCATACTGCTCTGCTGCGGACAGACATTAGCCAGCTCTTGTTCTCAGGAGTACTTAGGAGGATGCGCTTATTCTTGCAGTCCCCCTAGTGATGTAAAAAGGCAGTGTCCCCTTTTACAGATGGGGACTAGAGGCACAGAAAGATCTAGTGACAGGCCCACATCGTAAAGGGAGACTGAACCCAGATCCCAAACTAGTGCTGTGTTCCCTGTAAGCTTTGTGCATGCATGGCCACACAAGAGAGATTCACATGCTGCCCAGCTGCTTAGCAGAGGGTACACAGCCGGGAGCATGTGTTCAGGTGTCTTTCCCTCCACCTTGCTCCATCCTGCAGCTGCTCCAGAGAGGGACCCTCCTGCTAGCTGTACAGTGCAGGGGATGGGGAGTGTGGGAGGAGAGTCCTGATGCCAGGGTGTTCCTTGCCCTGTACCCCATCTCTACAGAGCACGGAGAGGCAGAGAGAAACACAGCCTGGCTCAAGGGAACTCTTAAATTGCTACAGTCTGAACACTGAGTGACTGCCTGATTTTCTAAAGAGGCAGTGCACTGTTTCTGAGCCTTCATCAGCAGTCAGCTCACACTGAGGAGATGTAGTATGGGGCGGGGAGAGTAGGAGAGAGGGGACAGAGCCTCTTACTGAGGTCTGATGTCTACCCTGAAGGTTGAGAGCCTTTCTTCAAGAGGCAGTGCATTGTTTAACCTGAGATTTCCCCAGCAGCAGTTCTCACAGTCTCTCTCTCACTCACATTCCCTCTTTCTCTCCCCCCTTCCATCTTGGCAGGGCAGGGGAAGGGGAGACAACAGGGCTCAGGAACATAGCAGGACAGCTTAAATAGACAGGGCTTTCTTAGAAATGTACCAGGCAGCAGCCTGCACACACACTGTCTCTGTCTCGCTCTCCCACCCACACACCCTGTCCCTGTGTCACCCACACAGTCTGTCATACATATTGTGTCACTCACCCACAGTTGCTTTCACACTCACCTCCCAACACATACTTGAATTATTGTTGTTGTTACTACTTGATACTTCCTGCAATGCACAGATATTCTCTGTAATTTTATTCTTTCAAAGTGTGTTATTTTAGTGTTTTGCTGGGTCTGTACATTTAATATTTTTATTTCTCTTGCACTTAAATGTAATTCTTTGAGCGAGTTCTAAAATGCCTAACCTGGCCTGACCGGAGTAATCATCCCTATGCTAACTTTAAAAAATATATACATTAAATCTAGGGTTTTTTGGTTTCTACTGATGGCACACTATAGCAGCACAGGCCTTGGTGCATGTAACAGCTTGTATTCCGCACATGGATGGAAAAACTTAGAGGGAACACTGATCCAGTGCCTTAGTTGTAAGTCCACTGATCTTTGGAAAGGGCTGTCTGGATATGGCAGTGGTCCACAGGGCTAGAAGTCTAAGAGCACCAAGTCGTCAAATTATAGCAGAGCAGGACGCAATTGAAGTCATTATTTATCCCCATGGCAACCTGCGGCCCATGGGGGTTCTACGCATGGTCCACGAGACATTTTGTTCACTGTTGCTCATGCACAGGGTTGCCGGATTCTGCTGGTTTCTGACTGTTGTTTTTTCTCTACCGGCATTACTAAAGTGAGGCCCGTAAAGCAAGGGCACATGAAGGGAGGTGTGTGCTGACTGCACACGACACTGACTGTGAGAGCCGTGCGTTCCCCCTGCATCCAATCAAAGCGCTGCTATGGTTTCATCGGCACCCCGCAAATTCTAGGTATACAAAGTGCAGTTAGCAAAACCACCCTGTCCTGGGAGATCATCTTGGTTACGACAATCTTGTGGGCCATTGAGATGATGGAGGGCCACTCACTGAGCCCTCTCACTAGCCTCCGTTTCCCACCACTGCACTAGATGCTGCACAAATACAGACCCAGGAGATGGGCCCTGCCCCAAAGAGCTTACAATCTTCTGCACGGTCATAGCCCCCCTGATTTTACAGGTAAGCCCTGAGGCTACAGAGAAGTCTTTGATCACTTACTTCCTGTAGTTTATACTGAGGTTAGCAGTCATCACCCGGCCAGCAACAAATATAGCGCAGCCCCCAATAGTGCTGTCAATGATAGTTGCAGTGGAGCCACCGTGGGCAAACCTAAAGGGCAGAAGAGGAAGGCAACATAAGAGATGGTTGAACACAATCGCTTGAGGCATAAGAGCTGCTCCCCACCTGAGTCAATTGCAGTTCAGTGTCTCAGAACTCTCAGGTAGGACAATTCACATGACATCCTTACCCGCGATGCCCTTCCAGATAGGGCCCTGGCTGGAACAAACACATCATTCTCTTCTCAGATGGGTTAAGGAACATGGCATATTCGAAGCCCACTCCTTCGGTATCTAAGTTTCTGGGGAAGAAGCGGGTTCCCTTCCGCTCCTTCTCATTTGCTAGCTTTAGCGATTCTAGTTGAGAGAAGGAAAAGTGACAACAGATGATCTAGAATTCCAGAGACAGACAGACAGACAGACACACACACACAAGCCTTGCCTGGTACATGATCAGCAGTATCGCTGTAGGAAGGAATCCTTTTCCATGTCCCATCTTTACACATTTCCAGGAACCTGCTATACAAATCCATCATGTCCTGGCTCCAGCTGGAGTTGGGGAGGGCATAATCCTTTGACCGTGCGGACTGAGAGAGCCAGGCCTGAAAAGAAATTGTTGAAATACCATGAAGATGGTGACCATTTCCTAATAACCCTGATGAGCATTCATATAGCATGTTGAGTCTTCAAAGAACTATGAAAACCAGACGGCCAATGGGAGCTGAGAGATTTTGCTGGGGGGGGGGGAAAAGGGGAAGAGAGGGGGGGCATGGGAAATATGAGAAGCTTCCTCCTCCCCTCCCGCTGCCTGGAGTAGAGAGCCACAGGCTAGCAGCCAGCCATTTGGAGGGATTTTGCGGGACCAGGGGAGGTCATTTCTGGTCCCCCTCCCCCATGCCCTGCTGCCCCACCAGCTTACCAGCTCCCCCGCACAGCCCAGCTAGGCCACATGCTGGGCTTCCCCACTCCTAGCCCATCTGGCAGCCCAGCTGAGCTGCGCACCAGGCTTCCATGCTCCTGCCCCCCCCCCCCCCCCCCCCCAGCAGCCTAGATGAGCCATGAGCTGGGCTTCCCAGCTCCCCTGGCAGCTTCCTGGCTTGGTCAGCCCATTTGGCCTGTGTGCTGGGTTCACGGCTCCCCTCCCACTCTGCTACATTGCACAAGACTGCCCCTCCCTCACTGCAGTGCGCTGGAACTCACGGCTCCTGGAACATCTGTGGTTCTATTGGACCATGGATGTTGCCGGATGAAAGAGTCCCAGTTTACAGAGGTGTAACTGGTACATATTTAGAGTTTGAAGGGACTTTGAGAAGTCCTCTAGTCCAGCCCCCTACACTGAGGCACCACCAAGTAAACTTACACCACCATGCTTGACAAGCGTTTCATAAAAATCATAGAATCACAGGACTGGAAGGGACCTTGAGAGGTGATCTAGTCTAATCCTCTGCGCATCCAAGGCAGGACTAAGTATTAGTTTGCCTAACCTGTTCTTAAAAACTCCATGATGGGGATTCCATAACCTCCCTTGGCAGCTTATTCCAATGGTTAGCAAATCTTATAGTCAGCAGGGTTTTCCAATACCTAACCCAAGTCTCCCTTGCTGCAGATTAAGCCAATTATTTCTTGTCCTACTTTCAGGGGACATAGACAACAACTGCTCATTCTCCTCTTTATAACAGTTTGTCACATATTTAAAGACTGATGTGGTCCACACTCAGTCTTATTAGGTCCTCACCTTGACCAACTGTTAGCTAGTGAAATTAGCTCTAGACAGAATATTAGCCAAATATTCTGAACATCCTTTCCAGGGTAGGAAAGCAGTAGTTCCTCCTGCTCTGGATGCACTTACTAAATGGCATCAAGTATGCATATATAAATTTTTCTTCCAAGTAAGCAGAGTATATTTTAATGAGGTAGCAAGATATCACTCTGTGAACACAGACTCATAGTTAAGCATCTTTTTTTAAAACTTATCTTACAAGTTTCCAAAAACAATCTACAGTCATTATTGATGCTGCGTTTATTGTCCATATCTCACATCGATAAAAGTCAGTTTTGGTTTTGATTACAAATTGATTACAATTAATTTCAGTTTTAGCATCTCTGCTTCCAGGTTACAAACCCTAGCAGATCAAAGTTTGGCTTTAAAAAATAATTTCATTTGAAGAAAAAACACCAAAGCCTGTGAAACTTGAGGTCTTCAAACCTCAAGTTCTGGCCCAAATACTATAGCGTGTTGTTATTCATAAGACTGCTGCTTGTAATACAGGTAGTATTATTAACACATTAGGACTATCTGCTAGAAATATTTCCAAGCTAGGAATTGGATTAAACATGCCTTCATGTGATCTTATTAGCATAAAGTCTTCTGTGTCTGTTTTAAGGAACAGAAGTGAAGATGGTGCATAATTCATGATGACACAGAGAACATCTTTGAGATATTCAAGAAAATAGTTTAATATAGCAAATGAAATTCAGATGGCATTGATTTGTTACATTTAAGCAAGGCAAAAGAAGCTTTGTTATTTCATGGTGTTGTTCAAATGCTTCACATTCCAGACACAAGAATTCTTCCTCTCATTTTCAGAGAAGTGCACTTGCTAGCCATTTGTCTGTAGGTTCCTACACTTTCCTCATTGTCACCTGGCAAAATGGCCATTCATTCTCAGCACAGAACACATTTTAAAACATACGTACAGCTTTCACAGAGGCAGGAATGACTAAAAGCCTCTCCAGTTTTACTTCTCCGTCAGAACTGTTTTCATAAACAATTAGTTGAGACACAGAAGATTCACCTTTAAAGAATATAATTGAACTGAAGTTCCTTGTTGGTACATTATACGTGTCATTTAGGTAGGAGGAAGATGAATTTTGAAAACAATTTAATTAGAAAGGTCACCACCCACTAATATTACTTGGCTATTATATAAAGGCTTTCACGATAGGGTAGGAAAGCTCTCTCTCCACCCCAAGAGATTTTGCTCCCTCATCTAATGAGGGGAAACTGGGAGGCAAACAGGTTGAGAAATTGAGACTGACTATTCATTTTAGATGCCTCAACATTGGTGAGTCAAAAGCTGAGACACCGTGGCCTAATTTTCATAGGTCCTGAACATCTACTACTGCAGAGTCACTGGGAGATGTTCAGCACCCCTGAAAAGCAGACCCCAAATTGGGCACCCATAAATCAAATCATCCCAGATGAGTGGCCACTTTTGACCAGGCTTAAATCCAAGGCCATTGACAGAGCCAGCATCAGAGCTGAGATTAAAACAAGGAGTCCGGTGGCACTTTAAATACTAACAGATGAAACTGAGAATGAGTTGAGACTAAAAAACTTTTGCCTTCCAGCTCCCTGTCCCTCAAACTGGGAACTGATACTCACCAGAGAGTTCCAGAGCGGACTGCATGGGGCAGCTGGATTTAACCCTCGAATGACACCACAGCATGGCACTTTTGGGTCCAGACGGAGAACTGCACTTTGACTGAGCCCCCTTGCCAGCCTAATACAATTCCTCCACATGGCTTCTACTGCAGAGATAGCAAACACTGAATCTTGCTCTGCCAACACAGTCCTTCAGCGTTGTCCCGGTTGTACGGGAGGCTGATGATGCAGCTTAGTCCCACAAACAGGAATCACTTTGGCTCGGGCTTTTAGCGGCTTCAGATGGGACCTGCCCACCGGGGGCTGATTTCACAACCGCTCGCTAGCAGCATCTTGGGAAGTTCCACGGAGCTGGGTGGAGGCGGAGGCAGGATGGGGATTTTGGGACCAACCCCAGCCCTCCTACCAGGGGCTGCGCAGCAAGGGCTGGACTGGCCTCAGCCAGGCTCTAACACCAGCACCAGCTCTGTGGCTTGTGCCTGCACCACTAACCAGAATGGGGGTGGGGGTGGGGGAGGGGCGGCTGGCTTAGGGCCCCGCAAGGGCTCAGGCCGCAGCAGCTCCCAGAGAGGGAGGGGTGTGTGTGTGTGTGTGTGTGTGTGTAGGAGGGGGTGTCTTGACCTTGAACCCACAGTGACCTCTGACCCCTGGAACTACCTCCTGGCCCCCGCAGGGACGCAGGGCTCCCCGGTGACCTTTGACCTAGGGTGGATATGGGCTGACCTCTGACCCCCACGGACGAAGGGGAGGGGGGCTTCCCGCTGACCTTTGACCCCAGTGCAGGCGGCAGCGCCCTCTAAGGCCGAGCTCCGGGTTCGGGTGGGTCCCGGCCGCGGCCCCCGCCGCCGAGCTTCACCGGCAACCCAACGTCGGGTCAGGAAGGACGGCCGGCTTCGACGTTACAACGGAGTGACGTCACGCGCCCCGGGCACGTGACAGGGCCGGCGCGCCGGCGCCCCGCCCCTTCCGGCGCCGTGTCCCCGGTTGCCATGGGAACCTGGGGAGGCTGGGGGGGGCGTTATACTTTCCCGCGCCTATAGAGCGCCCCCCCCGGTCCTATATAGATATATAGAAAGAGACACCCCCCAGGGCTTACGCAGACCCTATAGAATTATCCCCGAGTCCCATACAGCCCCCACAGAGCCCTCCACACTCCTATAGGGTCTTCCAGTCCCGTCTGTGCCTCTGTTGAAGCCCTTCTAGCCCCTCCCAGGGTCTATACTGTCAGGCCCCTATAATTATCCTCAACTCCCATACAACCCCCTCAGGGCCATCGAGCTGGTATAGTTCTCCTTGGTTCCAGAGGCCCTGTCTACACAGCAGCGTTACTCCGGAATAACAAAGCCCGCGTCTACACACGAGCACTTCTTGCGACCTAGTAATGCCCAAATAACGTCCAGCCGGAGGACTTCTTACTCCGACTCCTGTAACCCGCATTGTACGGGGATTAAGGGAAGTCGGAGGAAGAGTGCTCGGTTTCGAAATAAGTGCTGTGTAGACGCGCCCAAATTCGAAATAAGCCATTTTGACTTAAGCTACGCAATTAGCCTAGCTCAAGTTGCGTAGCTTATTTTGAATTTAGCCCTGCTGTGTGGATGTACCCATATAGGCCCTATGGAGCCCTACACACCCCTTCCTGGTCCCTATACATCCCTTGGGCCCGTCTGTTGCCCTATATGGTCCCCAGCAGCCACATCGCCTCATATAGCTCTCATTGACATGCATAGCCCCATACCTTTATGCCATCTAGCTCTCATTGATATAAAGCCTATGAGGTCCTACATAATGTACACTTGAAACCTCTGTCCTGTCACATAAAAGTGGTCATAGGATGAGCAATGAAGAATGTGAGATCCTATGACTATGACGTGCCTGTTGCCAAATGACTCCACAAAGCTTTCTTTATGTGTCAGGCCTGCATTTTTATTTAATTCCTTTGAGAGGGGAGGGTTTCTTTGAAAGTCACGTTTTGGTCATACAGACCTAGCAAAGGTTCAGCTTTATGAACGTCTGGGGAAAAGTGAGCTCTGGTAATTACTCTCACCAATTTACATGGACAAGATACAAAGAAAATAGAAGGATGTGTTTTTACAGTTGTACAGGACTGCCCTGACGTTTTATTCAGTACCGCATCACAGAAGAGTGCTTGTCAGGATGATTTTGCCATCCCATAAGTGCTGTGAAATGGCCTCCCCTGACTTTGTGCAGGATGGCGTCTGAAAAGTAAGAAACCCCGTTGAAATGTAACACTGTAAATATCATCTCTCACAAGAGCCAGGGATTTTTAAAACTGTCTTAAAATCAGTGCAAAAATGGGAGAAACAGACTAAATATAACATATCAGTCTCGTAATTTGACTGACATTGAGTTCAATGTAAGATTTCCACATCAGGCAAATTGGTGTTCCTGAAGTGCATCCATCTCTACATTGGAACTCAGCAGCTGTTTAACAGTTCGAAGTGATGTTCAACAACATACACCTCTTTTTTTTTTTGGTATGTTAATGTGGTATTACTTTGTGGTGTTGGATAGCTGCCATGTTCTACTCAGGAAGCAACTCAGTAAGAGGAAAAATGCCCCCTATGTCTAATCTCGCTGCAGTTTAACTTTATAAGTGCTTCAGGAAGAGAACTGCTATAGAACGGTGGCTCCCAACCTGGGGTCCGCAGACCCCTGGGGGTCCACGAGGGTATTGCAGGGAGTCCGTGAAAAAAATAAAAGATTAATAAAAATGATCATAGAAAATAAGTTTTAAATAAATTGCAAAGTTACAAACAATTATTATTTTTAAATTAAATATCTTCCAATAATGTTATTCATTGCTGTCTGAAAAATCTATGTTGTGGTGCCTTTGTGTGATGAAACGATCACAATGGTTAGAAGCATACAAACGTTAGCCATACATTCAACACGGATCTGTGGCTGAAATCAGGCTCGCTGAAGAGAAAGGAGACTGAGGAGCAGAGTGAAGCATCCACAAGTGGAATGTCTAAACAAACAGACATAAGTAAACGAAAACTGAGAAAATACTCCACTGACTACTTAAAGTCTGGATTTACTTGGTCCAGCAGTGAGGATGAACCATGACCAATGTGAACAGAGAACATAAGAACATAAGAACAGCCATACTGGGTCAGACCAAAGGTCCATCCAGCCCAGTACCCTGTCTGCCAACAGTGGCCAATGCCAGGTGCCCCAGAGGGAGTGACTTGAACAGGCAATGATCAAGCGATCTCCCTCCTGCCATCCATCTCCACCATCTAACAAGTAGAGGCTAGGGACACCATTCTTTACCCATACTGGCTAATAGCCATTTATGGGCTTAACCTCCATGAATTTATCTAGTTCTCTTTTAAACCCTGTTATAGTCCTAGCCTTCACAACCTCAGGCAAGGAGTTCCACAGATTGACTATGCGCTGTGTGAAGAATTTCCTTTTACTTGTTTTAAATGTGCATCCTCTGCTACAAGGTGTTAGCAAATGAAAGCCTAAAACCAGCCAACCTTTGCCATCACCTAACACAGAAGCATGGTGAATATGAGTCCAAGCCTCTTGATTTTTTTCAAAACAAGTCTACTGAGTTCAAGGAAAGCAAAAGGATTATGATGACTGTAATGGGTAGTGACAATACAAGGGCAACAGAGGCCTCCTACCAGCTAGCCCAACCAATAGCCAAGACGGGAAAGCCACACACAATCGGCAAGGAGCTAATATTACCGGCAGCCAAGACGATTGTAAATACTATGCTTGGGGAGAGGGCATGCAAACAAATAAGTCTGATCCCACTGTTGAATAATACAGTTCAGTGCAGAACTGAGGAAATAGCTGAGAATGTGAGGAAACAGTTGATGAATAGAGTACACCAGAGTCACTTCTATGCACAACAAATGGATGAAACAACTGACATCGCAAACCTGGCACAACTTCTTGTCTTTGTCAGGTATGAACGCAGTGGGCAGGTAAATGAGGACTTACTTTTTTTGCATACCACTACCCACATGCACAACTGCAGAGGCAATTTCTGATATGCTGAACTGTTTTATTGTTGGGAATAATATTGACTGGAAAAAATGTGTTGGGGTTAGCACAGATGGGGCTCGTGCTGTGACTCGTCAACACTGTGGAGTTATCACATATTAAATCAGTCGCTCCATATACAACCAGTGTTCAATGTAGCATTCACAGGGAGGCCCTAGCCACGAAGAAAATCCCTGCTGACTTAAAGAGCGTATTGTATGAATTGGTGACAGTTGTTAACTATATCTAGGACTGTCCTCTCAATTCAAGATTGTTTGCAGTTTTATGTGATGAGATGGGCAGTGATCACCGTCAACTGCTGCTGCACACAGAGGTCTGGTGGCTCTCCAGGGGGAAAGTCCTGATGCGTATTTTTGAGCTGCGAGGCGAAGTGAGAATTTTTCTGATGGACACAAAGTTTGAGCTCGCCCATTGCTTTCATGATTTTAATTGGTTGGCTAAATTGGCTTACTTAGCTGATGTTTTTGGCCATCTTAATGGTCTCAACCTGAGTCTGCAGGGAAAAGCAGTGACACGTTTTCAAGTTTAAGACAAAATTAAAGCAATGATAAAGACATTAGAACTGTGGTCCAGTCGAATCGATCAGTCGAACTACGACTCATTTAGCAATCTTTCTGACTCTTTGATTACATCAGAAATGCAGCTCCTCAGCGATGTTAAACATACAATCAGGGAGCACCTGCAAAGCCTGAAAACACAGCTGCAAAAGTACTTTCCAGTTCCAGAGACCAAAAACGACTGGATTAGAAATCGCTTTGAATGCATTAACAGTGACACCCTTGCTAGTTTAACATCAAAAGAGCAAGACAGCCTAATCAAAATGTCTTGTGACCACGCTTTAAAGCTGGTCTTCTCACAAAAGTTCCTCACTGAGTACTGGCTTCATGTAGCCAGTATCCAGAGCTGTCCAAAATAACACGATTTCTGATGCCCTTTGCCACAACATATATGTGCGAAGCAGCTTTCTCGGCTCTCATGGCAATAAAGACCAAATACCGGAGTAGGCTTTGTGTTGAATCAGACCTACGACTGAGACTGTCATCCATCCAACCTGACATCCAGTCTTTGAAGTCAATGAAACAACACCAGGGATCTCACTAGGTAAGCCAAAAGTTTATTATTTGTTGCTATGTAGGCCCAATCGTTGTGGTAATTTGTTGTGATGAGATGTGCAATCGAATTGTTATGACGTCGGAAACGAGTATGGGTCATTTTAAATGTTAATTATTTATGTTTCCTTTTTCATTTAATGAAGCGTACATAGTGGCTAGAATTGGCTTTGATGTGGATCCGTGAACGGTTTGGTGGGGTGTTTGGGGGTCCGCACTAGTGAAAAGGTTGGGAACCACGGCTATAAAAATGTAGAGGAGCTGGGATTATCTCTGGTTGTTAAGCTTTTTAACACAAGAGGGAGACCCAGGACAAAACACATCTTGGTTTCTGAACAGACAGCAGCATTCTCTGTATATCCAGATTCTGGCACCATGTCTGTTACCATTACCTCTGCTGATGACAAGAATACACTCTGTGTCCATTAGTTAAAAATATGACTGAACACTATACAGTAATGCACCAATGATGAATAATTAAAACATCCTGCTATTGACATTTACTTGCAGTTCTGTGATTATGGAGCTGTGAACAGGAAAAAGGTAATGAGTAGACCTGTGGCACCTTAGCCCTGGTCTACACTAGGACCGTATTTCAAAATAACCCCCCCAAGTTTGAATTTATAGGTGGTGTATTCACATTGCCAAGCCCGTTATTTTGAAATAATGGGCAGCAGAATTCATACTCTGTACTCCTGCTTTTCACAAGGAGTAACACTAATTCTGAAATAGTAATTTCGAAATAACGTTAGTGTGGACACTCCAGTGCTGCTAATTCGAACTGATTGGCCTCCAGGAGGCCTCCTGTAGCTCCCCAAAGTGCTTCCTGGGGCTCTAAGGCTGAGGTAGCGTGTCCACATTAATGGAGCCTGCCTCAGACTAATTTTGATGCTTCCCCGTAGTGGGGACACGCTAGTTCAAATTTGTTAAATCAGGAGTTCTTAAGTCGAATTTAGTAATTTTGAAACAGTTTCCTGGCGTAGCCTTAGAGACTAACAAGGCTACTCCTCTGAGACAGGAAAAAGGTAGTCCATTCCAGTGAACCTTTCAGAGAATTTAGTACAATGCCTTCCTAATCAGCCACTACTCTGTATAATATCAGTTTCTTCTAAAACCTGTACATTTTGTGACTTCCCCATTATGCACTCATAGTCCCCAGACCTCCTTTCCCCCAAATGCTCTTCTTCCCGAATGACCGTTAAGTGATGTCAATGCAAAGAAAATGATCGTTTGACTGATTGCCACATAAAAAGAACATTCTCCTATCACGCAGGGCTGCAGAGTCAAGAATAGATGCCAGAGCTTCTGACTGCTCATTCTGTGCCATAACCCTAAGGCCAGGCCATGCTCCCTCAGGACAGGGAAATGAAACTGGAAGCAATGCATTTAATGAATATGGATGCTTATTGCATTCATTGCTTCTGTACTGCCTCGGATACATGGCCTACTAATAACATTTGTTATGCTAACTTCATTTGCAGCTAATGATACCCACAAGGACTCCATCAGTCTCCCTTGGAAGTCAGTTGAAAAACTCCCGTTGACTTCCATGGCAGCAGGATCAGGGCCTAAATTATTGATTCAAATCACATGTTCAGCTGCAGAGAACTATAAACTGGTCTCTATCTGCAGGGGCTAGGAAAAAAATCCCCCCTATTAGGATATTACCAAAGTGGGGGGAAGTCACCAGGCCCTGCACCCCATCCACAGTCAGAGGAGACTTTCAGCCAGCAGGTAGAACAGAAGGTTTATGAGTCAACAGGGATACAACGTAGAACAGATTTGTCAGCACAGTAACCAGAAGCAGTCAGTACAATCTATTCTGGGGAGATGGAGCCCCAGAACTAAAGCGCTGACCCTTCACATGCTTCCCTTGCCAACCAAGACTGCCCCATTCCAAGCTCCTGGTCTCAGCCCCTGCGACCAGGCCCCTCCTCCAGCCTTTGCCCTGCTTCCCCAGGCAAAAGGTGTCACCTTGTTGCACCCCCTCCTGGGCTCAGGTTACAGAGGGAATCACTATTGCATACAGTGTCACACCTGAAATTCCCATCACCATCTAGGTATTGGTGCCCAGGGAAACTGAGGCACACACACAAGGTTACTCTAAGATAGTAGAAATTGCATGCAACATAGCAAGGTGAACGAACCCCCGCACTTCATCACATAGGGACAACACTGTACAATTAATCTCATGGACCATGAAGGGTTGGTGGGGAGGGTAGTCTTCTTCAGTAGTATCAAGGATTGGCCATCTTGAGAGCTGGGATTCCACAGTAGAGGGTCTGATTCCCTAGTGTTGCCTCTTTTCCTCTTTCATCTAGGAATATGCTTGGAATTTTCAGTGTACACCTTGTTTAATCTGCCAGCATAGCACTTGGCTAAAATAAACTGGGTGGGGTGGAAGGGTAGCCTGGATTCTCAGGGAAGCAGTGGAAAGTTTGCTCCAAAGATTGAACATGAAGCTGCTTGAGTGGAACATGCCTGCTCAATTTTTTGTTGTCAGTGTACACACCCTACCCAGGGCTGGAATTCAACTCCCAGAGCTAGAGAGGCCCAATCTCTCTCTGTATCTTGGCCTTGATCCATGAGGGGTATCGTCCAGGATCTGCCTTTGGACTCCCCTGCTTGGCCCCAACCTGAATCCACCCTTAAAGAGGAAGGGAAGGTAGAGGCTGTAGAATTATTTCAACCACACCCAAAGGCTATTCTCTGGGCCAGATTAATCACCAAGGCAACACTGCTGAGTTCACTGATTTACTCTAGGGATGGATTTGGCCCACTATGTCAAAGTCCATCTGGCTACATTTCCTGCAGGCTAGCAATTCTGATGGAGATCAGGGAGAGAACCCTGTTCTGCAGGGCTGATAAAACCACACCTACTCTGGAGCAAACCCAGTTCCCCTCCTCCTTCAGAGCTTGGCTGTCTGCATGGAGCCATGATTTCATCTCTGCAGCCCTTTGTGGTTTATTGGCAGGAATGAATCAGGAGCTTATTCACAGGAAAGAATTTTTTTCTTTGCTTTTTAACCAGATGCAATCAGTTGCCAGGTTACAGCTGTTCAGCAAACTATACTGAGTAGTTTATTAGACAGTAACAGCTGTTTCTGATGACTATGCTAGCAACACAGGAACCTCAGCCAGTAGCCCACCCAATGTATCTGTGAAAGCTCCAGTTTGTATTCCAATTTTTTTTCTCTCTTTCTCATCTTGTTGTTCCCATTATATACAACGGATGCAAAATCTTATAGCCCAGAGGACAGAGGGACATATTTCAGTGAGTAGACCATATTTTACATGCACAATACAGCCATCTCAAGGAGTACCTCAGCTGCAGAGCTGACAATTTCCCCTCCAAGGTCCTGGCCTCCCTTACAACTTTCCTTTTTTTGTCAAATGTTGCTAAACAAAACAATAATTCACATCCAGTGTAAAATAAATTATTCAAATATCTGTATTTTATTCAGAGACATTTCAGATTTATTTTGCTGTCTATTTGGAATTCCTTAGCGCATGCTCAGGCAAAACAAACTCACAGGGCTTAGGGTTTCTCAGCTGCATCCTGGTCTGTGGTAACAGAGCTGAGAGTTGAACCTGAATCTGGTGGTTCCTCATCCTGCAGTTCAGCCACATGGGGTGCAATTGGCTGGAGAAAGTGAATCTTGCCAGGAAGGTACATGATGTTTTATGTAGGAGCAGCACGCTCTAGACCACACAAACAAATCCCTTTCCCCTTTGGTTAGTGAATATGTCACTTACATCTTGACTTTCAAAAGCCTTCACAATTGGGACCAGATTTTCCAGTGAGCTCTGCTCTCATTTAGGCACCTAAATGGCAACATTTGCAAAAGTGCCCAGAATCCTGCAGACCCTTGTGTCCCAACAGAGTGACAGCTGGTTTAATGTCATTGCCGCTTATCATGTAGATCAGTCATCTCATCCTATTCTTGGGCTCTCCTCACAACTGTTGGTTATATCGACCTGTTGTGTCTCATCTTTTTCTTGGAGTGAAATCTCTTTTGGGCAGGGGCCACAGCTTTTTATTATGTGTTTGTATAGCATCTTGCACAAATGAGGCCAGAGTACTAATCACCACCATGACTCAGATAATAAAAAATAATAATGTCCAAGGGCTAGAAACACACCCAAAAAGTGGTGATTAAAATAGGGGAACAGTGAACCAGGACTTCTTGGTTTTATTTCTAGGTTTGCCATTGACTTCCTGTATAATCTCCAATATATCTGAAATTTACATAAGTGCACAGTGAGCAGCTGCCTGTCTGAAAGAGACCTTTATTTTGTGCATCGTCAACCAGTTGCAATATCTTGTTAATATCTGAACATCTGTGTTTGCCTCTGAACCCAGTAAGAAATGTCACCCTGGTGAAAAGAGAGGGAACTATTTTCTGCATTACCTTCCTAACAGCTTCTGCGCTTTACAAGATATTGTCAGAAGCCGCACACATTTTATTTGCTATCACTCTGGTGCCTGGATGGGTCAGTGCTTATGGGGGAGTCACTTCCTCCATGTGGAGTGATTCACGATTTGAAACGAGATCCTAACAGTGAAACAATGCCAGAAAACTTCCACCACACCAAGCCAAGCCCTCTGGATTTTCAACCCTGTTGCCACAGTAACATTAAGTATTTTGGCAAAACATTTGGAATGGAGATGGTAGGGGTGAATCACACCAGCAAGGGGAGTTTCTGGTGTGTGTGTGTGGGTAAGGTTTATTGTTGGCCACTGTTTTCAGTTACACAGAGAAGAGCTTATTCTGTACCAGCTCAACCAGGCAGCAGGGAATATTTTGAAAGACTCCTGGCTTGGATTCAAGCAGGCACAGAACAATGAGTGAGGAGAAATATAGACAGGTTGTTTACTATATAAATCCTTGTTGTGTGGGGCCCAGAAGGATGGGGAGGAGCAAAGGGGTTTGGATCACAAAAGAATCAACTCTGCTTTTTTGAACCAAATCTTCAGCCAAACTCCCCTCTCTAATTTTATCTTCAAAATTCAATTTCAAAAAAGGGAAACCCTTTTTAGTATCTTGTTTTAAATTTCTCGTGGGAGAACCTGGTTTCATTTGGGTCTGGATGCAGAAATAAGGGAAGTAAGATTATCCGTGTGGTATTTACAAGCTAGCTGGAAGTCGTTATCGGGTGCTTTGAGCTCCTTAGGGCTGAAATGCTATAAGAATGCAAAGTGTTATTCTTAAGAGAAGCAAGAGGCTATGCTGTCAGAGCGGTGTTTCGCAACCTATTTACCACTGAGGGCTGCATATGCAGTTCTGTATGTGTTATGTGGGCCACATTCACACAGTATATATACTACCTGTATGGTCCTGAGGCTGTCACATGGGCCACCGCTGTGGGATTGAGAACCTCTGTGATAGAGCAAGGGGACTGCAGGGTTGCGTTCCTAGCTCTGGAAAGGGAGTGTGGTGTAGTGGTTGGAGCAGGGGACTGGACGTTAAAGCTCCTGTACCGTGTGTACTATGCCTGTCTCTGGAAGGGCGTCCGGGATCTCGTACTTAGAGCAGGTGACCAAGGGTCAGGACTCCTGGGTTCTGTTCACAGAAGGAATGGTTCATGCTTCATCGTCAATAAGCAAACTTGCTATCAAGAAGAATCATAGTGGTACCCAGTGTGGATGTGTGTATTTGAGTGTGTGCGTGTATGTAAAACCCAGGGGCAGGGGAGTGTGTGGATGTGTGTATTTGTGTGTGTAAAACCCAGGGGCAGGGGAGCGGACAGCCATGCCAGGCCCCTGGGCAAGGTAGGGCAGGGGACAGCTCTGTGCTCCCAGAAGGGGATGAGGGCTAGAGTGGAAGAGGTGGGGCCGAGGGCAGTCAGCCTTCTGTGCTGCCTGGACTGCTGTGCCTCCCCCAGCACTGCCTGGAGTGTGTGGTGTGGTATCCCTAGCTCCCCAGGCAGCCCTAAGAGCCGCCCAGAGTGTACCATGCTGCTACACTCCAGTGGCAATTTAAAGGGCTGGGGGTGCTGCTGCTGCTGCTGCAGCAGGAAAGTCCAGTGCCCTGGGCCCCCTTGAATCACCAGGCCCCAGGGCAGTTGCCTCTTTCCCCCCCAGGGCTGGCCTTACCATGAGGCAAACTGAGGCGGCCGCCTCAGATGCCAGGCTGTGTGTGGGGGGGGGGGAGGGCGCCACTAGGACCCAGAGTGTAGAAAATTGTGTCTGCTGCTGGTGCATATGTAGGTAGCAGAGCAGTCCCATGAGAGGAGTAGAACAGGAAGAAAGCAGAATTGAGGCCTTTCAAAGTTTTGGCCCAAGCGAGGGGGCATGGGGGCCTCATTTGAGCTCCCTGCCTCAGGTGCCAAAATGTTGTGGGCCGGCCCTCTGCAGGTGACATGATCCCTGCAGGTGTATGAGATGCTGTATTGTTTATAGCAGGTGGGGAGCTGACTTTCCCAGCCTTGCGAGTGCAGAGCCATGGCAAAGCACACTGAACTACTTAGGAAAGACTGGGCAGCCTAGCACTACTGGGGCACCCACTAACCCCACGGGGCCTCAGTTCATCCAGTGGGTGCAGGGCAAAGACTGGCCGAGGATCAGCTGTCCAAAGGCATGTCCACACTGCACGCTACCCGTGGCTTGCAGGGTATGTGTCGCTCCCCACCGTAGGGAAAAACAGACTGTCTGCACCCGATTGTCGCTCTGCACAGCAGTGGAAAAGACTTGGGGGGGGGGTCAGGGAGCAGCAGGGACACTACACTGCAAAGTTATCAGTGCCGAAGGGCAGGTTCTGTGAGTATAGAGCATTGTGTAGCGTCCATACCCCATGGTTCAGGAGTGCCTGTACTCTCCCTGTCTACACTGCTACTTATGCTGGGCAAGGGGGCAGGCAGTACATGTGCTCCACATGCCATCGGAAGCAGTGTGCAGTGTAGCCAGAGCCTGATTTGCTCTTGGATCGGTGATGATCTTTGTTATGTGCACCAAGGTGCTTTGCAGGGGCTCTTGCCTCTGCCACTGTCTCCCTTGCCCTCACCCCCCCCCCCCAGGCCTGGCCTTTTCTGTGCAGCTAGGAAGGAGAGGGCGCCCATGTGGAGCCCTTAGGCTGCGTGGGCCTGGTACCCCAGCTAGAGGCATCAGTGTGGCTCAGAAAAGGGCTGAGTGGGTTTGCTAGGCAGCAGCCAGGGCAGGATGAGGAAGCGATGTGTTTCCTGTGTCCCCGCATGTGTCAGCTGCCTCTCACCACAAAGGTCTGTTCACTGGCAGAGACACACCTACACACACACACTCCAGTCTCTCTGCCGCATACACCCAGCACATCCGTCCTCCCCGCGCCACAGCCCTTCCCTCTCTCTTATCTTGTCTCACAGGAAAACACACTAATTCTCCCCATCACTTACACCACTGGAAACTTTTCAGGGTCCCCCCCCCCCCCATCACAGTGCCCTGGGGCTGGGAGCGAGACTGCAGCTCTGGCTGGGGGGGAGGGGTAGCAGGGGAAGGGATGGGGACGCAGACAGGATTAAGGGGGTCAAGGCTGGGGCTGCAGCTCCGGTGAGGGTGGGAGGGACACAGACATGAATAAGGGGGCCACAGCTGGGCACAGGGCTAGGGCTGGGAGCAGAGCCCCAGCTGGGGGCAGAGGCTGTGGGCAGAGCTGGGACCATAGCTAGGGAGGGCAGTGCTGGGATGGGGCTGGTGCTGGAATGGGAGCCATGGCTGAGCTGTGGTGGGGACTGGTAGGACTGGAGCAGAGTTAGGATCGGAGTGGGGCAGGGTGGAGTTCCCTCACCATCTCTGCAGTGGGGGCTGGCCAAGGCCATGACGTGCCATCCCCAGATGTCCATGTGCACTCCCCAGGGGACATGCCCCGCACTGTATGCATGTGTTTATTTAAGGCAGTTTACTTTGCAGACATATTCCATCTTTTAAGCCCGCTCCGCATGGGCACTGGCTCCTGCCTTCCCACCCTTGCTGCCTCTGATACAGAGGCAGCAAGGGGGGAGGAATGCATATAGTCAACAAGATTAACCAATAAACCCAGGCTTATCGTGCAGTCATCTACACGTTGACATCCCTAGTCCACATGGTTAATTAGCATGCAGCTCATCAGAATGCTGTAGATTTACACCCTAGCTGGCCCCTAGTTAACACTCCCTTCAAACAATAGCAACAGCTGCTGCTCAGACCTGCACCTGGCCTGGTGCTGGTGTCACCTCCAGGTAGTGACCTGCCTGTGGCAATGTCCTGTTCCCAGTGGCTTTCAACTGTGAGTTCAGGCCCAGCATGAACAGGTGCAGAAGAGAAACAGGCAATTAGAGCTTATGAATATTAGCAGGAAAGAAAAATAGTTGCCCTCCCCCACCTCTTTCTAAGGTGTTGTCTTTCCAGGCAGACTGTGCCTCAAGTTGCTCTGTACTTTGGGTATTTTTTGAAGTTGTTTTCCACATTCCCCCCCCCCCCCACTGGCTCCAGGAATGTTTACTGATAAAATTCCTCAGTGCTGAGGTGAGTGGGAATGTTTCCAACGGGGCTGTTTGGATCTTCTGTGAGTGCAACAACAGGCGCACTGCATGTGCAATAACAATGGATGACCAGGACATATCCCAGAGGGTGGTTAGCTGTGCAGATCATTGGAGGAACCCCAGTTGTTTGTTAATGCCCTGTGCCAGGGTCTCTATGGCTGTGCTATAAACTGCAAATGGGGGGAAAAGTTGGGTTGATGGATTGGCGGGGAGTACGAAACCACTATGCCATGTCTGTGTATATGAGCCAGATTAGAAATGTGCCAAGCACCCACGGTAGAAGCCAGTGTGTGAATAACCAGTGCAGGTGCAAATCAAGCCCCAGATGCATTAGCCATTCAGATAATGATTATTTGTGTCCTCGTCCTGCATAGCTGCCCCAGTCAGAGCAGGACCCCCTAGAGCTGAGTGCAGTACAACCAGACAGTCCCTCTGCTGGAATCATTCTAATATCTTACATTCCACGCAGAGCTTGTCGCTCCAAAACTGCAGCCTAAGCAGTGTGGATGGGTGTCGCTTATCTCAAATAGTTCCTCAGGGTGCTGCCAGGGTGGGGGGGTACATACTGCATCAGGTAGCGTTCAAGTGTGTGCCCCCCCTCTCCTCGTTCCCATTTGGACTCTGCTTCCATGTGGTCCTATTGTCACCGGTCTTTGCCCAGCTCTGGGATGATCTGGAGTGCACCTGGCTGTGTTCGAGGTCAGTGCCTGAAGGGAGTTGTTCCAAAGCAGCCAGGGTCTCCAGCACCAGAGGCATTTCCCACCAGTTTGTTGCTCTGTGGTACATTTGGGGCAAGGGAGTTTCAGCGACAAGGCTCTTTCTGGATAGGGGTGGTGGAATGTGTCCATGCAGTGGGTGTCTTGGATCGTGCACCTGTTTTGGTCTCTCCTGTTTACTGGAGGCATGTGGCCTCGCTGAGGCTGAGGCAGTCCCTAGGAGAGTGCCGGATTTAAGCACAAGCTTAAACTACAGTTTAGGGCATGGTTGGACAAGAAGCTGACAGTGGGCCAGATGTGCCCACTTAGCCCTTTCATCCAGCCCATGGCAGCTCCCGGCCCAGCCCTCTAACGTGTTGCTTGGGAGCCGCTGGGGAGGCGTGAGCCCTTTCAGCTCCTGTTATTTAAAGGCAGTGCTGGACCGAGCCATACTTGCGCCCTGGGCAGCAAGCGCATGGCGCATGCACCACCCCGGGCAGTGGGCGCACGCGCGGCCCCACCCCGGGAGCACGGCGCATGCGCGGCTGCGCCCCCAGGCACGCGGCGTCCCTTACCACTTCAATCAGGCGCCCCCCATAGGTTGGCACCCCGCGCAGCTGCCCAGCTAGCCCCCCCCCTTAATCCGGCCCTGTTTAAAGGGCTATTTAAAGGGCTGCCAGGCAATGCGGTAGTGGCGGGGCCGGGACCTGTGAGCCCTTTTGACTGCTTCTATTTAAAGGGCTCACGTCTTCAAGGCAGCTGCTAAGGTGCGAGCCTTTAAATAGCAAGAGTTGAAAGGGTTCGCAGCTCCCATCCCTGCCGCTAATGCATTGCCTGGGAGCTGCAGGGGAGGCAACTCCTGCTATTTGAAAGCCCCGCCCCTACCGCCCGAGGTCCCACCCTTTCGCCCAAGGCCTTGCCCTTTCCAGGGCAACCCGCAACCACTTTGGAAATTTTTGAAGTGTTCCCCCCTTCAAAAATTATTGCCCACCCCTGTTTAGGGCCTCAGATTATGAGAGGCCTCCACATACAAAAAAATTACTAGTTCTTCTTCGAGTGATTGCTCATGTCCATTCGAAGTAGGTGCATGCGCGCTGCGTGCACGGTTCCCCAGAGCATTTTTTCCCCAGCGGTACCCGTCGGGCCAGCAGGTCGCCCCCTGGAGTGGCGCCGCTATAGCGGAGCATAAGTACCCTGCCGGCCCTCCCCCTCCTCAGTTCCTTCTTACCGCCCGTGACGGTCGGTCGTCGGAGCAGCTCTCTTCTGCTGATCCCAGTGTGTTTTTCTTCGCCCGTTGGCTGTTCTTTAGTGTAGTTAGCTTAAGTAGTTGTTAAGTGGTGTTAGTGTGTTGGTGCTTGAACTGCGCAGGGGGTCAGTGATGCCAGGCCCACAGGGCTTCAAACCTTGCGCGGAGTGTGCTAAACCCATGCCCAAGGGTGACCCCCATGAACAGTGTCTGAAGTGTCTGGGGGAAGCTCATCTGACCGCTGCCTGCAAGATTTGCAAGGGGTTCAAGCCACGAACCAAGCGGGAAAGAGACTCTCGCCTTAAGTTGCTCCTGATGGAGTCGGCGCTGCAGCCCGTGTCTTCCGGAGAGGCTTCGGTGCGCAGCTCACTGGCGTCGGTGCGGGACTCGCGCTTAGACCTTCCCTGTACTGACGCGCGGAAGAAGACGGCACTGCAGCACCGGTCCCAATCCCCGGCGCCAAAGCGGGTGAAGGACTCCAGGGGGAGATTGCCTGAGCGCCGGCCCTACCAGGAAGGCTGCCGTCACAGCCGTACCCCAGTACTGGGCTCGCCGGTTAGGCAAAAGAAGAGGCAGGCCATGTGCTGAAAGGAGAGCCCCGGGCCCACCATGTCACGGCGTCCGTCTACACCGGAGGTTTTCGAGGCCCCTCAGGACCTTATTGAACTTACTGCCTCACCTCCTTCCCCCCCTCCTCGGAGGGGTCATCGACATCGGCTCCGGAAGCCTTGGGGGTACCTGTGGTCTCCCGGGCCCCGGAGCCCTGGCCGGCACTGGTAGAGTCAAGGGACTGTCCGTCCTTGCCGGCCACGGTGGTGCGTGGACAGACTGCTCCCGTACCGGTGCAAGTGGTACCGCGGGCTCCGTCTCCTGCCCAGCCGCTTCAGGAGGTCAGGGCCTCGGTGCCGTGGTTGTCACAACCAGCCTCGGTGACCCAGCAGCCCTTGCCCACACCGGTGCTGGCCGCCCTCCCACCTGCCAGTACCATACTTACTGGCACCGCAGATGCCGATTCCTGCGGCACCACAGGCACCGGCCCTGCCGGCACCGCAGACGGCACCGCGCGATCCCGTGCCGCAGCCTCCACGCCCGCAACCATGCCGCCACGCCAGGAAGCCGGAGTCGATGGAGCAATTCCGCCCTCAGGCGGTGCAGGGTCAGCCCTCTTCAGCGCCTCCACGGTCGGCTTCTGAACTGTCCTCGGAGTCGGAGGCAGAGTCGCTGAGATCCAGGGGGTCCTCGCAGTTGTCATCTTGGTACCATTCTTGTTCCCGGCACCGGGCGGCACCGGTGGGGTTCGAACAGACGTGGCCACCGCAGGCCCCACAACCCTGGCCTTTTTGGACACCCTGGGCCTACCACCAATGGCAGGAGTCACTCCCACCTATCGGGTCGGTGAGTGGCTCGCGGCGGAGGTCCACACCCTCGGCCTCCCTATCCAGAGCCCCTCCTTCGCCTAGGGGAGCTAGCTCCTAAGGCCACTTGGACCTGGGGGACCGGGCAACAGCGGCCCAGCAGCAGCAGCAACCTGCGGGACCGCAGCAAACAGCTCCTGCTCAGGAGGTGGTGGAACAACCGGTCCTGAGCCGTGAGTCAACAGTCTCTTCGTCCCCAGATGAGGCCCTGGCTGACCCGGCCCCGGCCATGCCAGCTATGGACACCAGGTCTCACCAGGAACTGCTGCGCCGGCTGGCCGCTAATCTGGGGGGTGCCGGTGGTGCCGGTGTCTGAGGAATCAGACCCAATGGTGGACATTCTTATGGAGGATGCCCCGGTGAAGTTGGCTCTGCCACTAAATAAGACGGTGGCCATCTCCCCAACCCTAAAGACCAATGCACTGTGGCAAACGCTGGCCTCCATCTCCCCAACCCTCAAGGGGTGGAGAGGAGGTACTGTGTCCCACAGACGGGGCATGAGCATCTTTACTCACACCCCGTACCAGGGTCTATGGTGGTCCAGGTGGCTGCACAAAAAGAGTGGCAGGGGCAACGGGGTCCATCCCCTAAAGCAAAAGACCCTAAGCGGATGGACCTGATGGGGCGTAAGGTCTATGCGACGGGGGGGGGGGGGGGTGGTGTACAGCTGCGGATTGCCAACCAGCACGCCATGCTCAGCCGCTACGCCTACAAAACCTGGCAGGCGATGGACCGTTTCCACGACAGGTTGCCCCCGGAGGACAGGCAGGAGTTCTCCGCGCTGGCCACGGAGGGCAAGACGATCGCATGCACCACCCTGCAGGCGTCCCTGGACGCGGTGGACTCTGCGGCCCGGACAATGGCGTTGGGCATGGTGATGCGACGTAACGCATGGCTCCAGGTCTCGGGGATCCCGTTAGACCTACAGGCCACAATCCAGGACCTGCCATTTGATGGGAAGGCCCTGTTTGCAGAGAATACCGACTCCAGACTCCTCAGCCTGAAGGACACCCGTTCAACCCTGAGGTCGCTGGGGATCCACACGCCGGCTCCGCAATGCAGGCAGTTGCCAAATAGGCAGCCCTACAGGAGCCAACTGCAGGCTGCTCGCCTTGACTATTGGCGGCAAAGGCTGCATGGTCTGTCTGGGGCCCTCTCCCATGGGCAGGGCCTGGGGTCCCGGAATAGGCACTGCCGACTGTGGCAGGATGTGGGAAGGGGCTCTGCTCAGCCGCCTCCGCCCCCGTCCAAGCAGCAATTTTGAAGGTGTGCTCGGGGACCGCATACTGTTGACTATCATCTCCCCCCCCATTTGGAGACAGACTGTCTCACTTTGCCCAGGCCTGGTGGCACATCACCTCGGACAAATGGGTGCTGGACATAGTGTCCAGGGAGTATTCTATCCCCTTCCTGGGGCCCTTCCCGTCCCTTCCCCCTTTCCCGTCCCTTTTCAGGGACCCCTCTCATGAGGCTCTCCTTGAACAGGAGGTCCTCGCGCTCCTAGAAAAGGGGGCAGTGGAAGTGGTCCCTCCTCATCGGGAGGGCAAGGGTTTCTACTCCCGCTACTTTATTATCCCAAAACCGAAGGGGGGCCTGCAGCCCATTTTAGATCTCAGGGCCTTGAACAGACACGTGAAAAGGGAAAAGTTTCGGATGGTAACGCTGGCCTCAATCATTCCAGTTCTGGACAAGGGCGATTGGTATGCGGCCCTCGATTTGAAGGATGCCTATTTTCATGTGGCGATCCGGAAGAACCACAGACGGTTTCTCCGGTTTGTTGTATCCCACTGCCACTTCCAGTTTACGGTCCTCCCCTTTGGGCTGTCTATGGCACCCAGGGTGTTTACGAAGTGTATGGCGGTGGTAGCGGCCTACCTCAGGTGTATGGGGATCCAAGTCTTCCCGTATTTGGATGACTGGCTGGTCAGAAGTCACTTGAGAGACCAGGTGCTCATGCACATAGGGATGGTGCGGTCCCTGTTCAATATGCTGGGCCTCGTGATCAACGAGGAAAAGTCAACCCTTACCCCCACTCAGAACATAGAGTTTGTAGGGACGACCCTGTGCGCAAGGATGGCACGCGCATACCTCCCGGGTTCCAGGTTCCAGGCTATACAAACCCTAGTGTCTGCCCTGCAGCTGTCTCCCCTGTCAATGGCACGGTCGTGCATGAAATTGCTGGGACATATGGCAGCCTGCACATACGTGGTCAAGCACGCCAGGCTCAGGCTCAGGCCGCTACAGGCGTGGCTAGCGGGGCATTCAACCAAGCCAGGGACAGCTGGGACGGCCGGTCCTTACTGTTCCACAGGGAGTCCTCGCCTTGCTCCAATGGTGGACATTGGAGCATGAGGTGCGCTCAGGAGTCCCCTATCGTATGGAACTGCCGTCGGCGCAACTCATCACAGACGCCTCCGATGATGGTTGGGGGGCGCACCTGCAGGACTGCAGGACCGCAGGACGCAGGGGCTATGGACCCCGTAGGAACAGGGGTTGCATATAAATGTTCAAGAACTAAGGGCAGTCAGGAGGGCCTGCTGAGCAGGTCATTCAGAGTCCATGAGTGGCGCCTGAAGGGGGAGGTGGTGGAACAACTCTTCCGGATGTGGGGTCATCCCCTAGTGGACCTCTTTGCCACGCGGGGAAACAAGCAATGTCCCCAGTACTTCTCCCTATTGGGTCTGGGTGTGGACTTGAGAGGGAACACCCTGACCGCGGCGTGGCCTCAAGGCTTGCTCTATGCTTTTCCCCCGTTCCCACTGGTTCCCAAGGTGCTAACCAGGACCAGGCTGTTCAGGTCGCAGGTTCTCCTAATAGCCCCGGATTGGCCCAGGCAGTTTTGGTACCCCATTCTATGGGAAATGCTGGTGGCCCACCCTTATCGCCTGCCACTGACCCCGGACCTAGTCACCCAGGACAGGGGCGGGGGCATCCTGTATCACCCAGATGTACAGTCCCTCCACCTGACGGCGTGGCTTTTCCATGGCTGAAGCCCTCGGAGAGGGCTTGCTCCACGGGGGTACAGGAGATTCTCCTGGGCAGCCGCAAGCCGGCCACCAGGCGGTTTATGCCACCAAATGGAAGCGTTTCTCTGTGTGGGCTCAGAGTAGGGGTGTGTGCCCCTCCTGGGCTTCTGTCCCGGTGGTATTGGATTACCTGCTGGGGTTGCGACAGATGGGCCTATCCACTTCGTCGTTACGGGTGCACCTGGCATCCCTGACGGCGTTTCATGAGGGTTCGGGGGGCAGATCTCTATTCTCGGACCCCCTCGTGAAGAGGTTCCTGAAGGGCCTAGATAAATTGTTTCCACGTGTAAGGGCCCCGGTGCCGCAATGGGACCTTAACCTGGTGCTGAATAAGCTCTTGGGTCCACCCTTTGAGTCGCTAGCGTCCTGTCCTCTGAAATTCCTGTCCCTTAAGGTGGCCTTTATAGTCGCCATTACGTCAGCACGTCGAGTGTCTGAACTGCATGCCCTAACGGTGTAGCCCCCGTACTTAGAGTTCTCGGCAGACAGGGTTCGTCTGTGTCCGCACCCTGCGTTCCTCCCTAAGGTTGTGTCTACTTTCCATATGTCACAGGACATATACCTGCTGGTTTTCTTTCCTAAGCCACACAGCTCCCCCAAGGAGCGAGCTCTGCACTCCCTGGACATGAAAAGGGTGCTGGCGTTTTATATTGATAGAACCAAGACGTTTTGCAAGACTTCTCAACTGTTTACTGCGTATGCAGACTGGACGAAAGGGATGCCAGTTTCAGCCCAGAGGCCATCGGGGTGGATATCATCCTGCATCCGGGAGTGCTATGCTCTCGCACATAGGGAGCCCCCTTGTGTGTCGGCTCACTCCACCAGGGCCCACGCTTCATCTGTTGCCTTTGGGGCCCACGTCCCGATCCTTGAGATCTGTCGGGCAGCCACGTGGTCCTCCGCCCATACATTTACAGAGCATTATGCTCTCACCCAGCAGGCACAGGAGGATTCTGCTGTGGGGGAGGCTGTGCTGGGTTCCCTCCTGTGAACACATAAGGGGAAATGGTTGAGTGACACGCAGTGTGCCGTGCCTGTGGTGTATATATGTAAATTGTTCTGTGTGGTTCTGTTTCAGTTATGCATTAAAGTTCTTGTTGCGCTTAATTTTGGTGTGGGGTTCTGTTGGTTGACTCCGACCCCACCTCCGGGGTGGGGGTAGCTGGGTAGTCACCTACTTCAAATGGACATGAGCAATCACTCGAAGAAGAAAACAGGGTTACTTACCTGTAACTGTTGTTCTTCGAGATGTGTTGCTCATGTCCATTCGATCCCCCCCTGCCTCCCCTGCGTCGGAGTTCCGGCAAGAAGGAACTGAGGAGGCAGAGGGCCGGCAGGGTACTTATGCTCCACTATAGCGGTGCCACTCCAGGGGGCGACCTGCCGGCCTGACGGGTACCGCTGGGGAAAAAATGCTCCGGGGAACCGTGCACACGGCGCGCATGCACCTACTTTGAATGGACATGAGCAACACATCTCGAAGAACAACAGTTACAGGTAAGTAACCCTGTTTTTTTAGTTGCAGCCTTGCCTATGTACCGGTATAGATCCAGCTATAAAACATCATTATTTCTATTTTCATTGTCCTTTCTGTTAGAATAATACACATAGCTCACATGCCCTCCCTAGATTTTAATTGCTGAATCTGGATGCCCTCACTTTTTCCTCTTCCCCCCTCCTCTGATCTTTAGTTTTGATGACCAGAATATTTATATTTAGCTCTTGTATGATCTTTTTTATCCATAGATCTCAACGCACTTTACCAAAGAGGTCAGAATCCTTAGCTCCATTTTACAGATGGAGAAACTGAGACACAGAGCTGTACCTTGCCTAACTTAGGGTTATTTTGTAGGGTGAGCTAGGACTCGACCCTTCATCTCATGAGCCCTATGTCCAGTGCTCTGTCCAACAGGCCACACAAGTGACTTGTACCTCAGTTTTACATCCCCTCTGAATAACGGTACCTCCGACAGCACAGCACCTTGCTCCACCAAGGTCATCCGGTCAGTAGTTACTCAAAAAGGAGGCAGTGAACCACTTCCTATGTGCTTCTTGGAAGTCTCATATTTGAGTACTTAAAACATCCCCTCCCTGCTAAGCTTGCAAAATTCACTGGTAGCATACAGCTTGTGACGCCAGCAGGCTGAGTGCCAGCTCATGCCGTGGCTCCAGGCCACACTGAACACTTACAAATGCATAGCTGGAAACCAGACTTGCTTACCTGTGTTTTAACACAATCAAAATAGGTGGTAGATGGTAAGTTGATAAGAGTGTGTTTAGAGTTCAGAATGCCTGTAGGATGTTGCATGTGTTGATTTCACTTACAATCGCTGTGCTTCATGGTATGCAGTTAGGTTGAGTGATTGTATTGTAAACCTCTCTAAATGTGTAACTCACCAAACAGAAAAGCAGCACTGATTCAGACACATTTTTTTCGGGAAGAACGGCTCTTGCGCAAGAGGGGATTTTTGTAAGACAGCTCCTTTTTGTGCAAAAGCCTCTTGTGCAAAAATGGAGCCTCATTAATTATGCAAATGAGGTGCGGTGATATTCCACACTTTGCCTCATTTACATATTTTTTGTGCAAAACAGGCGCAGCATAGACATAGCCTAAGAGCTAGGGCCACCAAATTTGCTATGTGGTATCCTCTGCTAACTGAAACCACGGTCAGGGTTTGGTTGTGCCAGGACATTCGTAAGCCCCGGGAGAAGGACTGTTTTTTCCATACAATTCAAAGGGAGGGGCTGCTGTTCAGAGGGCTCAGAGGATATGAGAGTGGCCACTGGAGACAGCAAGCCTGCAGGAGAGAGCTATGGCCATCTTGCCTGCCAGAGCACTGGGACCCCTGGTGGCTGGAGAGGTGGCTGGGGGAAAGAAAAGGCTGTGGAGGCAGAGAAAACACTGCTGGCAGCTGGCGGAGTTTGGTGGGGGGAAAGGCCAGTGATGGATGGGAACCCTCGCCCATAGCCCCTCCTCACCCCCAACCCTTACTCTTGTACACACACCCCTAGTCTCTGCATCTGTGAAAATGGATGTGGCTATCCACAACTCTTTTTTGCAGATACAGAGGCAGGTACAAATTTTGTATCTAGAACCCTGCGAATTTGTGGCTCTCTGCTTTATTTCTGCGGGTATCCTCATCTGCGGCTCATTTGTGCAGATACAGATGCAGATGCAAATGTTGTATCTGCACAAAGCTACCGTTCTGAGGCCAGAAGGGACCATTGGGATCACTTCTGACCCCTGCACATTGCAGGCCAAGAACTTCACCCACCCACTTCTGTCATAGACCCCCTCCTGCTCTCCTTGGGGTGCTGCTCCAGAATGTCCTTCCTCTGAGGCACCAAAATCACCCGTCAGCTAATTTCCAGCCTAAACTTGTTAATGGCCAATTTATTTCCATTTGTTCTTGCGTCCATAGTGGTGCTTCACTTAACTCCTCTCCCTCCTTGGGATTTATCCCTTGGATGTATTTATAGGGAGCAATCAGCTCTCCCCTCAGTCTTTTTTGCTTAAACAAGCCAAGCGCCTCTCATAAGGAAATTTTCTACTCCTTGTGTCATCCTACTAGCCCTTCTCAGAACTTCTTCCAGCCTGAATTTGTTGTTCTTAAACATGGGAGGCCAGATCTGCACACAACATTCTAGTGAAGATCTCAACCACGCCTTGTATAATTATATTAACGCTTCCCTGTCTCGACTGGAAATCCCTCACGTGATGCATCCTAGGGTGCGTCTACCTTGCACCATGAGCTCGAAATAAGATATGCAATTTGCACTACAAAAATTGTATATCTTATTTCTATTCTATTTTGAAATAGGCTATTTCAAAATTTGATGCATCTACACAGCACCAGATTTCGAAATAACACATTATTTTGAGACATCCCTTATCCCTCGTGGAACGAGGTTTACAGGGATGCCGAAGTAGCAGGTCCGCTATATTTTGCAATAGCGGACATGTTCAACAGATGCGGGGTAGCAATTTCGGGATAACTCTGGTATCCTGAAACAGCCTTGCAGTGTAGACGTACCCTAAGGATTGCATTAGCCTTTTTCACAGCCACCTCACCTCATAGTCATCCTATGATCCACCAATGCACCCTGGTTTTTCTCCTCCCCGGCCAATTCCAACTGATAAGTCCCCATCTAATAGCAAAGTCTAAGTGCCTAAGCTTGCACTTTGCACTGCTAATGACATATCATCAAAGGACAGAAACTTAGTTGATTTCATTCCTAACTCCCTCCAGGAAGGAGAGAGCTACCCAGGAAGTCACCCAACACGTCCAGAGCCTGGATTTAAAAGCCCAATCCCTGCTCAGCACAAGATGACTGTACATTTCATTCACACTTAACAAAGGCTGAATGCGAGTACCACAAAAGCCTGTCCTGCACTCCCGCATCAATTTGCTTTGCTTTACACATTGCAGTGCTGAACACTGCAACCTGTGGGTCCCTATGTGACTCTGGCTGCAGATTTACACAGGGACCGAAGGGCTGCAACGCCCAGAGCCGCAATATGTCACCTTGGCTGCTCTGCTGCCCAGCTGAACGCTGTCTCAATCCAGGCACCCAGAGCTCTGCATACAATACATGCACAGAGCTAGGCGCCCAAGGATGGGATTTTCAGAAGCCTGCAAGCAGAGCAGGCAGCTGCCTTATGTTAGCCAGGAGTGAAGCGCAAAGGAAGGGGGTGGGGATTAGGGCTCAGTTCCACAGCTCCTATGGATCTGGGCCGTCCATGACACAGGGATGGGTTGGCGCTAGGTGCCTCTCTCCAGGCAGGAGCCACACCCCTGCCCTGGAGATAAGGAAGTCAGCCCAGCCCTACTCAGGCAAAACCAGAGCGAGAACACGAGCCCCCAGTCCCATCCCCGAGAGGGCAGGGCAGGCCACAGGGACATAGGAAACGTGGGTCAATTCCCTGTGCTGCCTGGTTCAGAGCACAACTTGAACCCATGTCCCCGCTGAGGATCCCTGTGCCCCCCGGAGGAGGATAGTCTCAGTTGCTCCTATCACCCTGGTTCCAACACAGTCACCGGGCCCGGGAGAGACTCCAGGCCTGGAGATGCCCCTGCCTTGTGCCCTGCCCCGCCGGGCGGAGGATCCGCGATTGCTGCATGTTGGGCCGAGTTGAGCACAGGAGAGTCCCTGCTGCACCTGCATCCTGAGGGGAAGGGAAACTGAGGCTGTTGCAGGGGGCAGCGAAGCAATAAGCTGTCTCTGGCCAGCGTGGGAAATGCCGCCTCCTGGGGAACTAACAGGCACAGGGGAAGCTCCTCTCCTCTCCGGGCCGTGTCGCTTCCCTCGCAGCGAGGACGTGCGCCATGACGATCCCGGCCAGCAGGCTCCCAAGCACCCCCAGCACAAGGAGCCCTTTGGTGCGGCAGTAGGACACTGCTGGGGTCTGGGGCAGGGCAGGACCTGTAGGAATAAATCAGAGTTTGGGGGTTTTGCTCTGTCTGGGAGGGTGCCGGGAGCTCGGATTCTAAAGACCCCAGTGAGCTGGGAGGCAAGCACCCAGCTGTTCCCTTTGGGCCAGACCATCGGTGCCCCCAGGCCCCTCGGTGACAGACCTTCTTTGCATAAGAGCAAAAGAACATAAAAATGGCCAGACTGGGTCAGACCAAAGGCCCATCTAGCCCAGCGTCCTGCCTTCCGACAGTGGCCAATGCCAGATGCCGCAGAGGGAGTGAACAAAACAGGGAATCATCAAGTGATCCCTCCCCGTCATCCATCTCCAGCCTCTGACAAACAGAGGCTAGGGACACCATTCCTACCCATCCAGGCTAACAGCCATTGATGGACCTAACCTCCCTGAATTTATCTAGTTCTTTTTTGAACCCTGTTAAAGTTCTGGTCTTCACAACATCCTCTGGCAAGGAGTTCCACAGGTTGACTGTGTGCTGTGTGAAGAAGAAGACTGTGCTGCATGAAAGGTAGGATGTAGGAATTGGAGAGTAGACCCTTAACAAGCCTGTGGTCCCCCCAGGGGTGCTCACTGTCCCCTACATCCCAGCCTACAGTGGCAGGACGTGTATGGATGAGCCAGGACTGCTTCACAGGAGGGATGGAGTCAGCATCACCTTCACAGGCTGCCTTGGGGGAGGCATGGGCCGAGCTGGTGCTGACATTGTTCGTGGCCGTGCAGGTGACAGGCGTGTCCTTGTCCCCCAGTCTGTGCTGGACCAGCAGGGATTCCTCAGTGGAGAGAACAGCGCCTCCTGCTGGGCCCGTCCAGCTGAATGTGAGATTCCAGGCCCCCTCCCCGGCGCTGCAGGTGAAGGTCACGTTGCAGGTGCCGTTCCCAGCCATCACCGGGTGAATCCTGATCTCCAGCTGTGAGAGCTGCTCTGGGTCCCAGACCAGGGTGAGAAATACAAAATAACATTGTTCAGAGGCTCCTCCCTTTACAGCCTCAGGCTAGAGAATATGGGGGGGAGGGGTGTAACACCCACAGACCGCTCTCTCTTAGATACTGACCCCCCATGTGTGAGAGTGTCCCCCAACCTCATTGCGCCATGTGCTGGGACAGGAGCGGGGGCCACCTTGCATAAGTGACCTGGGAGCACGTGGGAAAAATGGGGACACTTTTCTGGGCTGTGTTGGGGGGCATAGTTACTGTAATGGACAGGAGGAGTGCTGACCAGCACCCGGTGACTAGGGGTTTAAACTCAAGTAGCTAGCAAGGGTGTGGGCCAGTGGGCTGGGGGAACCAATCGAAATAGAGTGCTGAAATTTGAATTGGATGTAGATACCTTGCCTGCTCTCTTTGTTGGGGATAGTTAAACCAGGAATTGAGAGACACAGAATGATTTAAACCCAGGCAGGACTACCGTGCCTCCAAGGAATTCGGGGCATGGAAGTGGACTGAACCAAGAAAAGATTGGGAGGAAGTAAAGGGGAAAAGTGAATCTAGTTGTGATCAGTTTATTTTCTTTATTTTGTGGTTTGGTTTAAACTGTTCTGTGTGAATCTATGTCACCCCTCCCCATTTACCATCTAAGCATTATTCCCAGAGATTTTCTCTGTTTTAATTTGTTTTCCTTAGTTGCTCTGTAACATGTAGCAATCAGGTATGCTTTATCCAGTATAGCTTTGTTTTGTAACAAAAATCACTTTCTTAAGGTGATGATTTGATTCTTGTGTCCTGGAAGGTCTGTCTGTCTGTGTGAGTCTGCAGGCCTCTGAGTGAGGGGTCAGTGACCAGAGACTGCAGCTTGTTTTTCTCTTTTCTTTTTTCAAACTCTTTTGGGGCAAAAATTCTTGGGGTACCCCTGGGGGTGAATTCAAGTGTTCGCCCTGGTTTCTAGGGAAAAATCACTTGATGGTTCAGCTACCCCCCCCCCAATCTGTGCATTTGTGATTCTGGGAGAAGTTTTTGTAACCAGTACCTGCAGTGGCAAGGTACATTTAAAGTCTTTGCAGGTCCCCACCTACTGTACTCAGGCTATGGCTATACTGCGCTATTTTGCACAAGAAATATACAAACGAGGAAAAGCATGGTATATCACGGTGCCTCATTTGCATAATTAATGAGTGGCCGCTTTTTGCGCAAGAGGCTTTTGTGCAAAAAGGAGCTGTCTACACGGCTCCTTTTTGTGCAAAACCCCCCTCATATGCAAGAGCCGTTCTTCCTGCAACAAATGCGGAAGAACGGCTATTGCACAAGAGGGGGTTTTTGTGCAAAAGCCTCTTGCGCAAAAAGCGGCTGCTCATTAATTATGCAAATGAGGTATGGTGATATTCCACACTTTGCCTCATTTGCATATTTCTTGCACAAAACAGCACAGTATAGACATAGCCTCAGAGTGGGGAACAGCCCTGACAGTTACTGAAGAAGCCCCTCATCTGGCATCAGCACCCTACACTTCCAGCCAGGGCTGGGTCCTCTCCAGGGAAGGGGCTTAGCTGCCTCCTGCTTTACCAAGGGTCAGCAGGAGCCATCTTTGTAGCCACTGTGCTTATAGCCGGACCCTGTGAAAAGACTGCATCTCCCCCTTGGTCTCCTCCCTACCCTGTCCTTCTCTGTCTCTCTCTCCTTTCCCGAGTAGCCTCCTGCCTGCCTCTCCCTCTCCCTCTCCATACACACCCATCCATCTATCTACCCTTCTCCTTTGTTTATTTAGAGAGCTCTAAGTACTCTAATAGCCTGGTGCCCAAGGGAAGCCCCAGCCAACCCCGGGGTGCCCCGACCCCTGACACCTAATGCTCTGATTGCATCATTAAAACCTTCTTGAGAAGCCCCAAGTGCACATTATCACCTCCCACCCCTGCACCTCCCCGGGGCTCCCAGCCACAGACACTCACGGTAGAGGGTCAGATGATAGTCACAGTAATGAACATTGTGTCCGATTGTGTTTTGCTCTAATTTGTATTCCCCCTGATCTGCCAGCGTCAGGTTGCTGATCTCCAGTGAATAGCTCCGGCCGTGGAGTCTCACGCGCCCTCGGTATCTCTCGTCCTCCACAGCCAGACGGGGCAGGGCTCCGGGCTCCCCCGGCATGACCACAGCCAGAGGCACCTTTCTACCCGAGGCTGCATCCTGGCGAGGGCTGGGTTGGTACCAGGTGATGAGCTTGAACGTCCCCTCGGAATCAAATGGGAGAACGACCGATTCTCCCAGAATCCCATTCACCCGTACGGGGGAAGAGGCACAAATTGAGGTTGCAGGACTTGAGCCTGACAACACAGAATAAAAGGGTCCAGGAAACAGAGCAAACCCAGCCACACCCGGCCGCCCCTGCCCTGTGACTCCCTCCGGCCACAGGGAGCGTGAACTACTAAAGCCCTTTGCTCAGCGAGTCCCTGGGCTCCTACTCACAGCAGTGATTCTCGGGCCCGGCTCAGAGGGGCAGTCAGACTAGAGGATCCCAACGCTCCCTTCTGGCCTTGCAATCCCGGAATTAAGCCTCATGGCCTGCCCTGTGTAGGAGGAAAATACACTCCTGTCCCTTTAAAATTCCTAGTTGGGAGGGAGAATCGCCTTTCACACAGGAACTCAGTGTTAGCCAATGGCAGTCACCATGCAGGACCAGAGGAATTTTTCAAGGCCCGGTGATTAATTATCTGCCGACGGGGAAACTGAGCAGAGTGGTGCAGTGCCCTGCACAGTCACTGGCAGAGCCGGGAACAGGAGGAAGGGTTCTGGGGCCGTGATCACAGGCTGTGGGTTTCATCCCCGGGCAACCTGCTCCTGGCTCTCCCAGCTCCTACCCTGCCTGCCTGCTCAGTGCTGCCTCTGGGTGGGGAGAGGGGCTGAGGTTACTCCCTGGCCATTCCTGGGCTGTCACTGCTGGGCCCTCCTGCCTCTCTCGGGGGCCGTGGTCTTCTCGTGGCTGTGACCTCCCAAAGCCTCATTTCTCTCCCTGGAGGCAGCAGCCCCAGCACCTGACCCAGGGGGGCTGAGGGGCCCTGCCTGGCAAACCAGCCTCCTGGGAACCAGCAGCCCGCAGGGCGAAGGAGAGACCCTCCAGTGGGGGCTGCACAAGGGTAGTGCAGAAGAGCCAGGAACGGTGGCCGGGAGTCAGCAACAAATCTCTCCAACATTCCCTCTGCCTGGGCAATAGGGGGATCAGGCATGCGGCCTTGGCCAGGCTCAGAATGTGCTGGGTCCCTGTGGGCAGCAAGACCCCCCCGGCCTGGCCTCAGCAGCTCCCTGCTGACCCCACATTCATCTGCTGGGCTGGATACGGCTCCACGTCTCTTACCTCTGGGCTGGGCAGCCAGTAGGAGGAAGAGAAAGTAGGGCCGGGGTGTGCCTGTCATCCTGGCAGGCTGCAGAGCAGGGAGCAATCCGGGCCTGTGGAGCGAGTGCTCTGAGAGCAGGAGGGTCGGAGCGGCTGGGTCTGGCTGTGGGGGGATTCTGGGATCACTTCACTGAGCAGCGAGGACTCTGCTAGGTTAAACCCAGCGTCAGCAGTTTCAGAATTTCCTCTTCACCAGCTCATCTAGCCTGCGTCAGGCACAGGAAGAGATAACACCCCCAAATCTCCCCCGCCCTCCACCGGTCCTTTCCTGCCCTGTTGCTCGTACACAGGCCCAGCCTGACTCTGGCACCCCCATGCCATGGGGCACGCAGCCCCTCCCTGTGGTTGCGGCCCCCCTGTGACAGGGAGCCGGGATGTGTCTGGGGAGATGTGGCCTAAGCGGTCCTTTCCTAGCACCCTCCCACGGGGTGATCGATCGGGTGCCTTGTGGTAGCGCTGTGGAGCCTGAACCACTGAGCAGGGCCCCGCCGTGCCAGGGGCCGCACAGACACGTGGCTCTGCCCAGTATTTCTCTCCCCAGCTGGTGTTTACACTCCAGATCAGCAGGCCCTTCTTGTGCCCCCTCTTGCATGACAGCCTGAGGCTGCTGGAGGTGGGGGTGTGCTGAGAGCTGGGAAGCCCTGACACCTAGAGACCAACCCCCATGGGTGAGAGCAACTTCTGACCTCACGTGGATGGCCCAGGGCAGGGTGAGGCTGCCAGCCCAGGGGCGTGATCCCACCCACGGGAAGGGCTTAGCTGCTCCCCCACACTCCCCACAGGAGGATCCAGGTTCTGCAGAAGCTGCATTTCCAGCCATCCCGGTTTAGGCTGTGAGGCGGGTTTCGTTCTTTCAGGACTGGAACTGTCCTGCTGCAATTGCGTTGGCTCTTCTGCAGTCCTGCTGGGGGGAGTTTGCCTGGCTCAATTTGCTATAGATCTCCCTCCGCCAAACCTTCCCAGTGTTCCCTCTCATTTTTTTTCCATTCATGGGCGGAATACATTTTTTTATGTGCACCAAGGCATGTGCAGTTGTGCACCATCAAAAAAAACACATGCTGCTGGCTTTGGTCAGCCGTGGGTCTCTGGTTATCAGTGGGGCAGCACCTGCATCTCTGCTGGGCAGGCCCCCCACCCCCTCCCAGCACTCAGCTTACAGCTTCCTATCACTCTTCACTGAGCAAGCTCCAGTTAGTCAGAATTTCCTGGGGAGGGGCCAGGATTACAGGACAATCCCCGTCTGGGGCAAGTTCTAGACACCGGTTTGATCGTGGTGTCAAAATGTTGGGGTAAGGGGTGATTTTTCGAACAGCTTTAGTTACACCAGTCCAGCCCCTGGTGTGGCCACAGAGTGGCACAAAGGGGCCTGATCCCCACACTGCTCATTCCTCTTCCCCAATGGGTAGAGCTGGCAACATCGTACCCCTGTGCCTCCATCCTGGGGGAGTTCTTTGTTAGGCTAGAGCAGGGTTTCCCAACCTATGGGTCGGGACCCAAATATGGGTCATCATTACATTTCGAAAGGGTCACCAGGTGTCTCCCCAGGTGGCTCTTAAGGAGCCATTCACACATTTTTTGAATTGCCCTGGGTCACCAAGTCTTCCTGAATTGTCAAAATAGGTCCCCATCTGGAAAAGGTTGAGAACCGCTGGGCTAGAGTCTTGGCTATAGGATTGGTGTGAGCCTAAAATACAAATTGACCTGGGGCAAGAGACCGGTCTCTTGCGACTGGCAGCAACCTGAATCTTTTGTGATTTTTGGTGTAAGGGACCTTTTATCACTAAGGCCAGCTTGCCTGGAAGGCAGGGGAGACTGCAGCGCCCATGGGCTCTATCCGTGGCTCCGTGATAAGTCTGGCGTCGCGCGTTAGGAGTTCACGTTTGGGACTGGGTTGGTGAAATCTAGTACAAGAGCGCCCCGCCCATGGGGCGCACCTCTCCTGCTTTTCGACAGTGTGCCCAGAGGTGGGCAGCCCTGGCCAGGAGCCACGCCGGAGAGTACGGCACAGCCCCGGGCCGCCTGGCTCCTGGCCAGGCCCGGCGCGTTCCATTCCGCTTATGAATATGAAGCATCATGTGGAACAGCCTCCTAATCAGAAACAGGCCGGGGCTCTCGCACAGACTCTGTAGACAAGGCCTTAGTCTAAGCCAGGCTGCACCGGGGAGCAGAACGGCAGCTGGGAAGCACCTGCAGCACAGCGCTCCCTGGGCGTCGTTCGTGGCCTGCCTGACTCCTCGCGGCTTGTTACGGTCTTGCTCAAGGGGCCTTGCTCACGGGCCCGCCAGGACAGCTGCACCCAGAGCCCCATGGTGTGTAATGCTCTGGCAGAACCCCATGGCCTTTCTTCTTCCCCCCTTCATTGATCAACTGGTACAGTCCAGCCTCCTGCTGCCAGCTCCTATAGAGAGCGTGTCTCGTGTCCCGCGGGGTAAAGGAAAAGGTTTGGCTGGGGCAAATGTAACCCACACACCTTCTGGGGGTGATGTACTGTCCTATCTCGTCTCAGAGGGGTAGCCGTCTTAGTCTGTAACTTTAGAAACAACGAGTAGTCCCATGGCACCTTAGATATATAAAAGCTCATGATACTATATATATATATATATATATATATATGTTTGTTAGTCTCTGTGGCTTTGTCTACACTAGCATTTTGTCCTGGAGAGGGATAAGGATCTTGCACAAAAAGGGGTTTTTGCGCAAAAAGGAAATGTCCACACTGCTTGTTTTTGTGCAAAAAACCCTTGTGCAAAAACGGCTTGAATAGATTATGCAAATGAAGCCTGACAAAATGCTAATCAGCACTTCATTTGCATACTCTCTGCCAGCAAAAGCTGGCAGTGTAGACAAAGCCTAAGGGTATGTCTACACTACAGAGTTTTGTTGGAAATACGGCTGTTTTTCCGACAAAACCTGAATTACATCCACACAGCAATTGTGTTCTTCCGCAAGAAAATCAAAAGAACAGAGGGTTTTTTCCGGCATTGGTAATCCTCATTCTACAAGTAAAAAGCCTTTTTGCGAAAGAGCTCTTTCTCCAAAAGGCGCGTATGGATGGGGAAGAGGGAGTTCTTTCGGAAGAAGAGGAAAGAGGAAAAAGCACAGGTGCCCTAGTGGCCACTCTGTCCATAGCAATCACAGCTTACATATGAGAGAGCTTCCATTCAGTCTGGATGCTCTATTTCGAAAAAGCAGATAGTTTTTTCAATGCACTTTTGCAGTGTGGACGTTCTTTTTCGGAAGAAGTTTTTCCGGAAGATCTCTTCCTAAAACAGCTTCTTCCGAAAGAAGCCTGTAGTCTAGACATAACCTAAGAGCACGTCTACACTGCGGAGCTATTTCGGGATACTGGAAATATCGCAAAATAGCTATTCTATTGAAGCAGCCCGTCATTTCAAAATGGATTTCAAAATAACAGGCAGCTTATTCCAACGTTCCAGTAACCCTTGTTCCATGAGGGTTAAGGGGCATTTTGGAATAGCGAGTTATTTTGAAATTTGGTGCTGTGTAGACCAAAAATAAGCTGTTTTGAAATACACTTGCAATAAGCTATGCAATTTGCATAGTTAGCACAAATTGCGTACTTATTTTGAGTGAAGGGTGCTGTGTAGGTGCACCCTAAGGTGCCACAGGACCATTTGCTGTCCTGTCTAGGGGCACAGAGACCACTTACAGAGAGAAGACAGAGTCTGCTCTACATCCTTAGCTGAGAACCAGCTGGCTTTTATCTCATGCAGAAGGTAGAGGCTCATGCATTGAGCTCCAGAGGTCCCAGGTTCAGTTCCACCTGCCAACAACCAGGCTCTGTTGGTGTTATTCAAACATAATGGGGATTCCGCATGGAGGCTAGTGGGTCTCTCTCTGGTTTCTTAGCCTGCATAGCTTGGGGCATGCCGCGTCATCAGGGATTTCCCTACACCCCACCAGTGTGAATGGGCTTCCCAGGCATAAGCTGAGGCTCTAGGTGGGGCTATCAGTTCAGCTGTGGGCAACATGTGAGTCACATGGGCCACGGTACCAAGCCCTCCCAGCCCTGCATGGCTTCAGTGGGAGCAGCCAGAGACACGCCAGGTTCTCCAAGATTCCCAAGCACCATGCCCCGGATGGGCCCAGCCCTTTGGAAAAGATGGCCATGAGTGATTTATTGCCCTGCGTGATGAATGCCTCCATTGTGTGAGGTTTGCTGTTCCCTGGCACCCAACCCTCCCAGAGCAGGACAAAGAGGCAGCAGGCTCCATTCCTGTCTGGCAAAGGAATGTGTTTCGGACACATATTTGGCTTGGGCTGCCTTCCCCCTCACCGCCTATAAAGAGCCCATTCTAACAAGCTGGCCAGTCCTATGGAGCACGCTGCCGAGCTGGTCCAGTTGCTGGTTCCGATTGCCCCAGCCTGGTTGTATCTGCATGCTGCAGTGCCTAGTGCTTGCAGATTTACCCTAGCTAGCTCAGCAGGAGACCACAAGAAAGGCCAGACTGGGTCAGACCAAGGTCCATCTAGCCCAGTATCCTGTCTTCTGACAGTGGCCAATGCCAGGTGCCCCAAAGGGAGTGAACAGAAACAGGTAACCATCAAATGATCCCTCCCCTGTCATCCATTCCCTGCCTCTAACAAACAGAGGCTAGGGACACCATTCCTTGCCCATCCTGGCTAACAGCCATTGATGGACCTGTCCTCCATGAATTTATCTAGCTCTTTTTTGAACGCTGTTAAAGTCCTGGCCTCTACCATATCCTCTGGCGAGGAGTTCCACAGGTTGACTGTGCACTGCATGAAGAAAAACTTCCTTTTGTTTGTTTTAAACCTGCTGCTTGTTCATTTCATTTGGTGACCCCCAGTTCTTAGTGAGACTGCAGCAGTATGGGCGAGGCGGGTGAGTTATTACCCCAGGGTCCTGCTCCGGTAACCCGAGCTCCGCAGCTCGGATAGGTAGCATGAGCTGCCCCTTGCTGCAGTATAGACTGACGCACAGGCAGCTGGCCTCTGTGTGAAATGAGTTTGGTAGGTCTCTGCCCACTGAGGCAAAAATCACCAGGACTCATCGGCTTCTCTTCGCAAGCATTCTCCCTGGGGAGGCTAAGGGCTACGGAGAATAAGGGCTCATCGCACCCCGAGAGGAGCTCCTACAGAGTAGTGGGGCTGTGTGTTTCGGGAGCTCCTCCACCCTCTGTTGTGCACACGGTGGAGACCCAGAGGGGTCCTAGCCAGCCTCATTGGCCTGCAGACCCTTTGTGTGGGCAGAATGGAGACAAGCTGGAGGGGTGGGGCTGAGACGGGCCTGCATGCTGGCCATTCTCTGCTCCAGCCTTCTCCATGCAGTCAGCAGCTGCAGGGAGGGGTTTGGGGCCAGACACCTTCAGCCTCCTGAGCTGTCTGCTGGGGGGTGGGAAGGACCAGTCCCCTATTCTGTATCTGGCCAAGAGAGCGGGACCCTAGGAAATCGCACTGGTCCAGAGCCCATGAAATGCACAGTCCTGCTCCCCTCCCCAACCTGAACCCAGGAGTGGGCGAGGAAATGAGGTGCTCCAGGCCCAGCCCAACAATCTCTGGAAAGAATGCAGCAGCCTCCCACGCTGGGAGCAGGCTGTGATGCCCCTAGAGACAGGGAGAGCAAACGGAGGGGATGCCAAGATTGATCCTCAGCACTTACCAGGCTCTCGGCTTCTTTCCAGCACCGCCGGGGTGGGGAAGTGAAACCTACACGCCCTGAAATGGGGGCTGAGGAAGGCGCGCTAGAATGTGGTTGTGTAATTAAACGGTTAACGTCCCTGTGCGAGACAGCAGGGAAGCCCCA
This sequence comes from Pelochelys cantorii, assembly GCA_032595735.1. NCBI lineage: Eukaryota > Metazoa > Chordata > Testudines > Trionychidae > Pelochelys > Pelochelys cantorii. Next base: position 19,081,023 of record CM064349.1, on the reverse strand, counting down.
CCCGAATACTCATATCCTCCTTTCTCTTCTTGTGGATCCGCAGCCCTTCTCTGGCCCTCCCGTGCCTGTGATGGGGAAAGACTTGTCTAGGGGTTAGAGGAGGGAGGCTGGGATGCCTTCCTTCTGTTCCAGGCTCCGAGAAGGGCATGTGGTCTAATGGCCAGGGTAGAGCAGTGAGCCAGGACTCCTGGGTTCTATTTCTGGCTATGGGCTATTGCAGGCATGGGCAATAATTTTTTGCAGTGGGCCACTTCTAAAATTTTGGAAGTGGCCCGAGGCTGCACTGGAAGGGGTAGGGCCTCAAATGGAAGGGGCAGGGCCAGGATGCTTCCAGGCTTCCCCACCCACAGACCAGGATTGGTCTGGGGCTGGGGGAGCCCCTTTGTCCCCCCAGCTTCCTCCAAGGCACTCATGCCCCTGGCAGTGGGAAGAGACTTCCCGTGCTCCCCAACCCCCAGGCCAATCAGTGCCTGAGGGTGGGGGAGCACATGAAGTCTCCTCCTGCCCTGCCAGAAGTGCATGGCATTTCTAAGTGCCACACGGGGCAGGGCAGAGGAAACTTCGTGCACTCCCCTTTCCCCCAGGCCTAATTGGTCTGGGGGCAGGGAAGCAGCAGGGCCTCCTCCTCCACAGCTGGAGCAACCCGCTTAGCCCTTTTACCCACCCCTGGCCTATTGGCTAGAGCAAGTGAGGCTGGAGGGCACTAGGTGTCCTAAAGCTGTGCTGACTGCTCAGAAACCAGGCTGCCAGCAAAGAACAGCCAGACTGGGTCAGACCAAAGATCCCACCAACTCAGTGTGCTGTCTTCCAAGAGGGTGCCTTCTAGCAGCTCACGGGACTATTCAAAGGAGTCTTGCAGCCTATTAGCCCCCCCCCAACCACTCGACTCAAGTTCCTTCCCTGAGCCAGGAATTGAACCCAGGTGTTTTGACTCCCAGCTCCCCTTGGTGCAATTCCATCTCAGCTGCTGATGGGTGATGAGTCAGCCTCATAACCTACAGCTGCGTTCTCCTGGGAGCCCAGAGCTGGCACTGTGGCAGGCACACGTCCAGCAATATTCTGCTTGGCTTGGAATCTGCTCTCTGAGCAGCACGGGCCACTTGGGGGGAATGCCTAGGAGCTCCATATCACCCAGGGAAGCAATGCAGGAGTCGTGCAGGACCTGGGATAAGGGCTAAGTGAAAGTTAAATTATCCCCTTTCTGCCAGCTGCTTGTCTTGCTGCACAGTAATTTGCACTGAGCCCTGCTGCTTGAGCTGTGCAGATACAGTATGGGCATGGATGGTAGGTGAAGGCCACCCTTGGGCAAGCTCCCAACCCTGCCCCCCCTTCTACCCAGGCCCTGCCCCCAGCATCATGGGGCGGGCCCCAGTCTCCCTGGAGCACAGGGGGATGGGTGCTCAGGGGCAACAACACTCCACCCCAATATGCCTACCGTTGGCGTTCTGGGGGCAAAGTCTGGGTGGGGCCAGGCTGACGGTTTGGGAAGGCAACACCTCCCCTTGCCTAGCATGAGTATGGGCTGCCCTTGGAAACTCCCGGCTGGCCCAGAATTCCCCTTCCGCACAGCAGCCAAGTACGGAGCAGAAGCATGGGAGTCTGAAGGGCCCTGCTGGAAAACCCTGTCCTGGCCTATGTAGCTGGGCTCTGTCAAATTCAGGTAGCTGGGAAGGGCTAGCACTTCCCTTGCAGTTCCAGATGCAAGGAGGGCACCACACTCCATGCCAGGCTCAGCCAGTGGGGCAAAGCAGCTGCCTCTTTTCCCCCGTCATGCCCTTTACGCAGGCTTTCTGAGCTGGCACTTGGCCATTGACTGGGTCTGAAATCCCAGCGCTGTTTCCACATCCGTTCTGCTCTGGCTCGCAGCGGAGATTTCTCTCGTGGGCCGACGCTCGGGCGGCGCATGAGCAGGCTCGTGGCCAAACAAAAAGAGGCAATACATCAGCCTCTTTGTCTCGAGCTGTCACCAAGGCAGGCTCCAATGTGGGCCAGGGAGCATGCAGGCTGGCCTTGGCGTACAGCCGGGTCTCTGGATCTGAAGCTGTATTGGTATCGGCTTGAACCGATGGGACTGGTGCACGCTGAACATACCTGAACTCTGCAAGTGCAAATCCCACTTCACCGGTGCAAATTAGGGATGGGAATGGGAGAGCAGCCCCCCCGTGACTGGGGACTGGCAACCAGCTCCAGCATGGGGCTGGAAGCAGGAGGGGGGGGGGCACTGGACCAGTCAGATCCCGCTAGGCAGTTAACTGGTTAAACATTAGTTTAACCTAACATTTAACCAGTTAACTGATTAACAGGGATTTTACATCCCTAGAGCAAATCAGGACTCTGTGGGGTGGGGAGGGGGGGGGTGAGTGGGTGTCTCTGGGAACACACCCTGTTTGTGTTGGAATATGTGAAAGGGGCATTGCATGCTCTGTATTGGAGACTGCATATTAGGGCCATAAACACTATAAACTATCTACACTTTTTTTGCATGCTCTTAAAATGTGCATATTTTATTTAATACTATGCAAATATATGCAAATTAGACACACCCCTCCCCTTCCTGGCAAATTACCCCAGTGACTCAGTTGTGCAAAGCTCCAGTGCCCCCCGGCCAGTGTCTCTCCAGAACGCTCTTTGTGACAGTACTGGATGTTTGCAGTCTCCATCGCGGATTTCTCTTGCCAGACCTGTGCTTTCCATGCCCTTCCGAATGCCACCTTTCTAAAGTGACACTGACCAAATAAGACCAGAGAGGAGAAAAGGACTACACGCCGTTAGGAATTAAAAAATCAGAGAGAGGGATTCTTTATTCTAGGGCAAGGCAGGGCTATAATATACAAATCGTAAGCTGCTCTGGGGTGGGGAGCGCAGGCTCTCTCCTGCCTGTTACCCGGCAACTCGTGAGTCTGTTTGCACATCCGCGGGGCCACACTGGGGCCTTGATCCTCACGCACAACTTTCCATTGGTGCCAATGGCCAGTTGGGAGCTCAGATCTAGGCCGCCTCATGGCCCCCTTTATATGACTCAGGGGTTAGGAGTTAGGCAGGGGGCATCTCCAGTCACCTCTTCATTTTCTCCCCTTCTGCTTCATGTGTACCACAAAGTAGTCGTTGCATGCGATGGTCAGCCCGGCCACTAGCGAGAAGAAGCTCTGGAAGCCAACTCTGCCGTCCCGACACTGGTCTAGGTCCTTCATGATTTTATCCACGGCCATGGGGTCTTTCTGGTTCTGGGAAGGGAGAATGCAAGAAAGAAAAGCGGGGGGGGGAGAGGGGGGCTGTGAGTTAATGGAGCTGAATGTGCTCCCGGCGGAAGCTGCTTCGTAGCAAGTGTGGGAGCCTGTCTGTGAGTCTGTCCATGGCAGCGGCTCCATGTAGCTTCATCTACCTGTCCACCTTGCCATCCCACTGGCTCCAAAGCCCTCCCTCCCTCCCAGCAGTGGCTCCATCCTCTCCATCTAGCTGTGCATCCTTCCAGCATCTCAGTGTTTCCCTAGCTTACCTGTGGGGGGCTTTGTATCTTGCCCAGCACTGTGGCACCTGGACCTCTCTTTAAACGGCACATGCGGCAGAAACTTTGGGGTGTGTACAAACAAGTTTACACCAAAACCTCAGCTGAGCCGAAACTGCAGTTGTTTCAAATACCCCCAAAATGAAACCATGGATTAATAGCAAAAAACAAACCAACATGCTGCCCAGTCCTTCCATAGTCTCCCTGCTGACATTCCCCGTACAACCTGGCTTCTTTCTGCCTGTCTTTTAGGCTCCACTGGGAATGGGCAGAAGGGCCAGCCTTTGTGAAGCAGCTTGGAGGATCGAGGCAAGTTTCTTGGGTCACGGGCAATCGCTTTTAATGTAGCTTCAAATTTCTTCGCATCCCCTCCCCCCTTCACAGCAGTGTTCATATCTCAGACAGGCCAGGGCAGTGCCCTGAAGCTGACTAGCCTGTTTCCTGTGCTGAACAACAGTGACTAGAAGTAAATCACCTTCCCCCACACCATACAGAGCGCTCAAGAGGTGTGTGGATTTTAGGAGTGAGGGGGTGTTTGCTGAGAGACACAGGCGCTGAGCAGTGACTATAAACTAGCTTTTAAAATTTCTGCTCCTTTCCATACCCCGTTGCAGCTAAGGGGGACCCAGTTCTTTGAGTACTACTGGCTGCATGCATGACACACTGTGGTTTCCTTGGGCTCCTTGTCCCGGGGAAGCTTGGTACTCACAGCTGCCAGTTTCCATTAGGCACGTGATCAAACAAGAAGAAAGCTCTTATTGGATCCTTTAGCGCCTTCCCCCCCCCCATGACCGGTCCCCGTGGTACATTTCCTAATACTCTGAAATGCTCATAACCACGAGGCTTTCACTACTTCCCGTGGGAACACGAGGATTGCCAGAGCAGAGCACATCTGGGCCCATCTAGCCCAGTATTCTGTCTCCAGCCCAGTCCCAGCTGCCTCAGAGAAAGAAGCAAGAGAGTCTGAACTGATGGGACAACCTGCTCGCAGGGAAAATCCCCTTCCAAGCCCTGCACTTAGAGGCTGGCTCATGACCTGAACTGCGAGGGTTTAGGTCGCTTTCACTGGGCCAGACTCGGTTAACATCAGCCAGTGCTGCTCTGTTAGAGGATCTAGGCCAGGGGTGGGCAATAATGTTTGAGTGGGGCCACTTCAAAAATTTTTGAAGTGGTTGTGGGCTGCCCCAGAAGGGGTGGGGCCTTGGAAGGAAGGGGCAGAGCCTTTAAATAGCAGGATTCGTGCCTCCCCTGCAGCTCACAGACATCACATTAGCCAGACAGAGGAGCTGCAAGTCCTTTTAACTCCTGCTATTTAAAGGGCTCATTGCTCCCAGCCTCGCTGCTATTGGGTTGCCAGGGAGCTGGGGACATGGGAGCCCTTTCAACTGCTTCGATTTAAAGGGCTCATACCTTCCCTGGGGCTGTTGCCTGACAGGCATGAGCCCTTTAAATAGAAGCAGTTAAAAGGGCTCATGAGGTCCCAGGCAATGTGCTAGGGGGCGGGGCCCTAGGCGGGACAGATTCGGTCCACTGAGTGGCTTTGCCCACCCCTGATCTGGGCAGATTCACACCAAGCAGTTCAGTGCCTGGATATTTTTCCTGCCCTTTCACCCACATTTTCTTTTGCTCAATTTCCTCTCATTATTCTCAGTTCTACCACCCCAAATAGCCCCGTCGCACCCAGCACAACACCCGCGACAACTCATGAATATGCCTCTGTGGTGTGCGCTGAAGGCTCTGATCTCAGGCAGGGAGAGTGACAATGCTCAGTGTTTAAAATGCACCATAAGGAACATTTCTAGGGAAATCAACAGCACCATTTCGTGCTCCTGGGGTGCTAGCAGATCTCAGAGCGCATTGCAGCCCTTCAGCCAGTATCTCTGCGTATCTCCTGGAGGAAGGTGAACTTTCAGAGTGGGAAACTAAATGAAAGGGCTGTTAAGTGACTCGGTCAAGGTCATGCACCCAGTCTGTGGCAGAGCTGGAACTAGAACCCAGAAATCCTGATGCCCAAAACCCACTGGTCTAACCACTCTCCACACATTCCTTTCCTGGAGAAGGGAAAAGAAGCCAGGAGTCCTGAGTTCTAGTCCCCACTCCTCAGATTTCCAGCATCTTTATAGATCAGTTCCTGTATATTTTAACATAAGACCGACCATACTGGGTCAGATCAAAGGTCCATCTAGCCCATATCCTGACTTCCAACAAGTGGCCAATGCCAGGTGACCCAGAGGGAATGAAAAGAGCAGGCAATCAGCAAGTGATCCTTCCCCTGTCACCCATTCCCAGCTGTTGTCTTTAGATGGAGTTGGACGGGAGTGGGCTAGTTAATCTACAGCGGTTATTGCTCCAAAGCAGTGTGAATGCTTACGTGCATGTAGCACTTATAATGAATATGAAGAGAGATTAAAAAGACAGGGACTTTTTAGCTTAGAAAAGATGAGACTAAGGGGCGGGGGATATGATAGAGGTCTATAAAATAATGACTGCTATGGAGAAAGTGAATCAGGAAAGTTATTTACTTGTTCCTATAACATAAGAACTATGAGTCACCAAATGAAATTAGTAGGTAGTAGGTTTAAAATAAACACAAGGAAGTGCTTTTTCACACAGCGCAGTCAACCTGTGAAACTCCTTGCCAGAGGATGTTGTGAAGACCCGGACTTTAACGGGGTTCAAAAAAGTAGTAGATAAATTCATGGAGGTTAGGTCCATCAATGGCTATTAGCCAGGATGGGCAGGGATGGTGTCCCTAGCCTCTATATGTCAGAAGCTGGGAATGGGTGACAGGGGAGGGATCGCTTGATGGTTTCCTGTTCTGTTTGTTCTCTCTGGGGCACCTGGCATTGGCCACTGTTGGAAGACAGGATACTGGGCTAGATGGACAATTGTTCTGACCCAGTCTGGCCGTTCTTATGAATGCCCTGCCAGGGACTTTTTTCCTGCAGGATCTGCTGTGACGGTCTCCCAGGTAGAAGAGAGAGACATGTAAAGCTGGTGCGTGCACTTCAAGTAGCGAAAAAGCACAGAACTTGGGCCAACGCCTTTCCACTCTGGTTTCTAGGAGCTCATCTGATGAGACATTCTGCATGGAATCCTGGAGGGCACTGATCCCTGTGCTCTGGCAGTGAAATCCCATCCTGTACAGAGGCCCAGGCCCCCAAGTCCAAGCACAAGGGTCTGGAGGATGTAAGTGGGAGGAACCTTTTGCTTCCGGGCTTGCACAGCAAGCAGTAAATCAAGAGCCTTGTACATCCGGACCACACCCCCGCAATGTGTTGACACCGAGCAATGGCTGGTGAGCTCGGTGCATGGCAGGCCGCCTGCAAGTAACCACAGGGTTTGCTTTACGGGCTGAGGAAATAGAACCCCCGAGCTGCGGGTCCGGATGTGTGTTATAAATGGCAGTTTCAGTGTACAAGCTGCTCTAGGCTGTTACCACACCAGCAGCAGGGAGCCTAGCACTGAATTAAGTGAGGGGACTGAGGACACGTTCTGATCTCCCGCATGTCAGTGTCCACGGCCTCATTCCAGAGCGACACCAGGGTAGCTGAGATCAGAATCCATCTCCCTACTGTAACTGCAGGCCTGTCCCTGGAGGCACTGGTTCTAAGGCGCTGGGATCAGACCCTGGCCCCATAGAGCCTCGGAAAACCCGGCCTGGATCAGTTACAGGTGATGGACCAGATCCAGCTGGGGGGTAGCAGGAGCAATGCTGACGCCACAGCGGAGCTCAGCCAGCCGCAGGGGAGGTCCTGCCCTGGAGGTGACTGGATCCCTGGGGCAGGAGTACTGGGAGCTCTGGTTAACTGCTGGCACTCTCCGTGTGCACCCACGCAGTGGAATGAATGCCCTGGGGCTGGAGCCTGAAATCCCTGGCTGTAGTTTGATCAGCCTGTGCCACCCGGGCCAGCTTGCTTACTCACTGGACACACTAGAGACACAGGCTGGGGGGCACTTTCCTGCTCCAAAGTGGGGGCTGGGCTGGTCCCTAGGGCAGCAGGGAGCTACCAGCAGTAACTGGCACCAGGCAGGAACCGGGCCTGCTGTGCCCATGTGGTTTTAGTGCCAAGCCACCTCAAGAGTCAGGTGCTGTTCGCTCTGCTACTCCAGCCTTGATCTGCACCTCCCCCCCCCAGGTCTGCCAATACCCTGCAGCCCCCTGCTAGCCCAGCCCTGGGCTCCCCCTCCACCCAGCTCTGCCGATGCCCCTCAGCCCTGACCCACAGCCCCCTGCTAGCCCAGCCCTGGGCGCCCCCTCCACCCAGCTCTGCCGATGCCCCTCAGCCCTGACCCACAGCCCCCTGCTAGCCCAGCCCTGGGCGCCCCCTCCACCCAGCTCTGCCGATGCCCCTGAGCCCTGACCCACAGCCCCCTGCTAGCCCAGCCCTGGGCTCCCCCTCCACCCAGCTCTGCCGATGCCCCTCAGCCCTGACCCACAGCCCCCTGCTAGCCCAGCCCTGGGCGCCCCCTCTACCCAGCTCTGCCGATGCCCCTGAGCCCTGACCCACAGCCCCCTGCTAGCCCAGCCCTGGGCTCCCCCTCCACCCAGCTCTGCCGATGCCCCTCAGCCCTGACCCACAGCCCCCTGCTAGCCCAGCCCTGGGCTCCCCCTCCACCCAGCTCTGCCAATGCCCCTATACTCTGACCCAGAGACCCGCCCGCCTGCTGATGCACCACAATCCTGTCCAGACCTTTCTGGATTGGCTTCCCTTGAGGAAAGACGTGTCTGCAGGGACAGTGGCAGTGCCCAGTCCTCTCTTAAATTTGTCATAAGTTACCCAGAAATGTATCTCTGTGCCTCCCCTGGCTATGCCCTTTCTGTGCCCCATTGCTACCTGGGATCCTCTTGTGGACACAATCCAGGTACTTAATGTATTTCCCATGCCGCAATGATTCCTGAGGGCTATGCCTAGCCCTGGAAGGAATGTTGCCTAGCGTTTAGACCAGCAGGCTTTGGAGCCAGGACCTCTGAGCCAGCTTTCCAATTCTGCCACTGACTAACTGTATGACCCTGGGCAAGTCACTTAATTGCTCCATGTTAATCTTGCTGGTTTACATTTGAGAGGCGACTCCAGGCGCTCCTCAGACATTGCATCATCCCTCAATTACAGGATTGCAGATGGGTCCTTGGGAGGTTTGGCTGATGGAGATTTTTCAGGGGACAGGAAGGAACTTTGCCCATCTCCCAGTCTCACGTGTCTGCCCTGCAGCCTTGCCCTTGCTTTGCATCAAACCATAACAGCCAAGGAGCTGGGAGAACACAGTGCACCAGGCAGCAGGGTTATTCATAGCCCAGTCTGGCAGGCTGTTCATAAAATGCTGTCTATTGTCTCTGACAATGCATCATTTCTCACGGAGGGAACACACTGCCCAGAGCCTCGCCCCATTGTCTGTGTCAGCGGCGAGCTAATTAAAGGCAGGGAAGCGAGGGTGGCAGCAGCAGCTACCTGCCTCTGCAGGGCCTCCTCTGCTGGGGGCAGTTCAAGGCCCAGCTTCTGCAGTGTTCAGTGCATGAATGCCACAGGGGCTGGGGGGCGGGGGCAGGGGCAGGCCACTTGCTTCTCTGTGCCACAGCTGGGAGTCTTGAACCACAATGCTGGGGCCAATCCAAAGCCACTGGAGCCTGGCCACTAGCTGCAACAGGAGATGATCAGGCCTTTTCGAGAGACAAGAGTGTGAGCGTCCTGGGGCTAGAAGCCAGAGGGCCAAATTCTCTAGTGACTCGAGGTGGCGTTGCCCTTTCTCTAGCCCCAAGGCCCTCGCTTCAATGGCAGCAGTGAAACTGGAAGGAAAACGGCCTGGTAGCCACATAGCATCTCTCACCCACCTCTGGGGAGAAATGCAGCCACCTCTGGGGAGAAGCCTGGCACCGGGCCATTCTTACCCATACACAGAAGAATACACAGCTGTGTAGGGCATCGGAAAATTTGGGGCACTGCTGGGTCTTAGTGTCCATCCATCTTAGTGTTCTTCCTATCCCTATTCCGTGGCTCTGCTTCCTCTGGAGAGGATCTAGTTAACTGAAAAATGACAAAGCCGGCCAGACCTATTAGCAGACGCTAAACCTGGGAAACAGCCATTTATGTGGTAATGAAGCTATTTCCCAGCCATTTGCCTACCCCAGGTTTACACTGTCCGTTTCTGAATTGACTGTGTTAGTCTACAGCAGTGCTTCCCTGGGGTTCCATGAAGCGAAAGTAAGGGTTCTGCGAGAACTCGGAACTCCCCCCCCCCTCGCGCTCCCCCCCTCTCGCGCTTCCCCCCCCCCCCGATCAATTTTGCTGGCTGGGGTTCTTCGAAATTCTAAAGGGGTTCCGTGGCCAAAAAAAAAAATATTGGGAACCACTGGTCTACAGGGCCTTAGTTTAAATTTGCTTTAAAAATATTTCATTGGTGTGCCCCTGAAGATTATAAAATCACAGCTCTAAAGAAGCTTTGTCTCCACACTGGCAGCCGTGGGGCAGTTTAATAGTACTGTGTAGGACCCCATTGTGGCGTAGTGGGGGGCTGTCTGCTCTGTAACCCGGTGTCCCTCCTGCACTGTGATGTGAGATTCTCACTGACTCTCCCAAATGTGTATTAACCCAGACACCTAGGCTCAGCCTCCCAGGGAGAGGCAAAGGGAGGAAGGCGGAGACCAACACCTGGCTGGGGGGCAGGGCTGGGAGGGAGGCAGTTGCTGTCTGGGAAGCATGGAGAAAAGAGGCTAAGCTGGAGCCTAGGGGCGATGGACCCCTAACCCTAGGGTCTGAGGCATCCTGGCCCTGGCCCCTGTAGCCACATCACATATGTGCTGTGCTGTATCCTGAAGAAACAATAAACCCCTCTCTATTCTACGACTGGCGGAGTCTGTTCTTGCTGCTGCGGGGCTGCAGGATTTGGGGGAACCCCAACTCGCCATCACACCCATAAATCCTAAGGATGGCCCTGGCCTGGCAGCCAGCTCATGCCAACAGCCAGTCACCTGGGCTGAGGTTTTCCAAACCCTTCAGTTGGCTTTGACGCATGGCTTGCTTTGACGTGAACGAGCAGCAAGATGAAGGGCTAAATCCCACAGTTGGCTTTGACCAAGCAAGCCACAGAATTTTCAGCAGAGGAAATCATCCTAGCCTTATTTTACCTACGCTGACATTGCAGGATCCCCAAGAGGCCAGCTGGCTTGAGCCTTCATTTGGAGGGCAGAATAATTTCTTCATCTGAAGTTTGAAGAGTTTAGTTAGAAAAACTATAATCACTCAACCTGGGATGTGACTGGGACTCTGTCTGTCCACATCCTCAGCTCTTTCAGTTTTAACCCTTGTCTGTCTTGTTCCATCTAGCCCATTGGTCCTGTCTTCCCTGCTCTCTCCGATTTCTCTAATATGGTCCCTAAGCGGCTGACCCTGACTTGTAAAAATCTGTCATGCTCAAGTGGAAAATGGCTGGGCTCTTGATGTTGCATCTCACAGGTCTCCCTGCCGCACAGCCCCACCGAGCCCCACAATGCAGCGTCGCTGCTCCATCCTGGCCTAGAGGGATAAACATCCAATCCCCCCCAGCCCTGAATCACCAGACACTGGGACTAGCCAAGTCCCTCAATGGGCCGTGCCAGGAGGGATTCCCTCAGTAAGTGGGAGCCTTGGCATTTCTCACTCACATCCAAAAACCCAGGGAACTCCTTGTCCATCAGCAGCCGGAGATCCTCTTTCGTCAGGTAGTTCTTGTCACCGGCGTATTTGTGGAACGTGAACATCAGCGTCTCCATGGCATGCTCCATCTGAGACGGCATCTTGGCGCGGGTGTCTTGAGCCTGCCCAAGCGGGGAGAAATAGCACAGAGCGCGGTTAGTTTTGTCCTGTCCCACAGCTGAACTTAGTTTGACCCCCAGGAGCAAGACCCACCTGTGCTAAGCACAGGGATTTCAGCTGTGCATTCGCAGATTTCAAGGCCAGAAGGGTCCCCATTAGACCCCCCAGGCGTATTGCAGACCAAGGAGCTTTATCCTGTTACCCCTGAAAAGTCTCAGGGAGGGGGCAGGGAGCCGTGTTAGTCTGTGTCTGCAAAAACAACAAGGAGTCCGGTGGCACCTTAGAGACAAAGAGCTTGAGTAGGGCATCAGCTTTTGTGGGTCAAACCCACTTCATCAGATGAGCTGGAGTGGCGTGTACAGCAGGGATGTTGGAGTTTAACTGAAGACCCAGTTCCCTGATAAGCTGGGGCTAATCGCTTAAACTCTACCCCGCTCCTGGGAGGCAGCTTTGCTATGGCAGCAAAACCACCTTCCTGGGAGCTGGGCCAGCAGGGTTTGGCGGCCCAGCTCCTGGGGAGGCCTCCCTGCGGGCTACTGCAGCATGAAGCTTATTTAAGCTTTATACTGCAGAGCCCGCAGCAGGTGAGATTTTTAGTGTTTACTGGGTTGCTTTATTAAACAACTTTTAACATCCCTAGTTTACTGAGGCAAGGGCCCCCTATTGTTTGTTGTCCTTATATATACCCCTGCCTCTGTGAACTCCACTCTAATTCATCTGATGAAGTGGGATTTACCCACTAAAACTTATGCCCTAATAAATCTGTTAGTCTCTGAAGTGCCACTGGACTCCTCCTTGTTCCTGTTACCCTTGTATTGAGCCCAATATGTTTGGTTAATGCATGTTCTAGAATGGCCTCCAAGCTGGATCTGAAGACATCGAGGCATGGAGAATCCACCGCTTCCCTCAGTACTTTGCTCCCTCATTTGTGCCTCATTTCGAACTTTAATGCTAATGCATCTGCCAAACCTGCTAGCTAGTTAGGTTCCTACCCCTGCAGCCACCATGGGTGGTGGGAGGGAGTGTGTGTGTGTGTGTGGGGGAGGGAGGGGGGGGATCTAAGCTCTCAGACCCAAATGGAAACTTTAAAACCGTCTCCGCTGTTGTTGCGTAGCTATAGCCGCATTGCTTTTCGAGAGGGCGGAGAATGGCTGGGAGATGGCCAGACAGACTCTAGTGAGGCTGGGAGAGTTGGGATAAAGGTCAGACCAAACCTCTGGACTCCATTCCCAGTGAAGTCCATTTTAGCTCTGCTCGGCCCAGGCATGACAATGGCTGGCTTGTGCCACTAGTGCGAAGGATTTCATTGCACAATGAAATCTTTCCTGCTTCAGCAGTTAAACCCCGATCAAACTGCTACAATACGCAGTCCCCGAGCCAGGACATTCCTGAACATCTACAGGAGAATACAATGTACCAGGGTAAATGGAGTCTCCTAACTCACAATGAGGTTTAAGGGACATAAACATGCTTTGGATGGGAGCAGCATGGACGAGCAAGAGGATTTGGAAAACGAAGGACAATCTCTGTGTTGTCTCTTCCATGTGCCAGCACTAGGGAAACGACCGTCTCTTGGTTATTTCTGCCCAGGGCACCCGATGCGTTGATGTTTTAGAGGTGGTTCAGGTATTTTCATGGGAAACCCTGGATTAAAGCTCTGGCGAGAAATGGGTTAGAAACAGACTTGTTATGTACTGTGGAGAGATTTGTAGCTTTCAGAGCCACAAGGGAACTTTATCATCATCTAATCTGACCTAGCACGGGACCAGGACATGGAACACTATCCCTTTTTCCTGCATCCAGAACAATAACTTGTGTTCAAAATATAAACCCCCGTGAAACCCACCTGAGACGAGCTTACTATAAAAGCAAAAGACACGGTAGCCGCTGATTTGCTTGTCTTGTGCCTTTTCTAGCAAGATCCTTAGGAACTCAACAATCTTGGCAAACTACTTAACAAATCATGAGTCAAAAGTTGCTCCTTGCGCGTATGCTAAGGCAGCGTTCCAGTCTGTATATTAAAGGATCACTCCTTCCACCACTAAAATGCAATCCCCTCTGGGGTGGAACATGGCAGCTGTTTATCAGCTCTTGGTAATGCAACAAAACAAGACATTAGTGAATGTTCCCCCAGCGATCAATCCCCCCCGAGAAGGGATGGAGACGGTGATAGAAGAGGACTTCCCTCCCCCCATCTCCAGCATCTATGATTCTGTGATTCACAGCAGTTTGGGACAGGAAGTGAAGAGGATTTCTGTCTCCTGGTGCAATTTGCTGAGTGGGTGCATAGCAAAGGGGCATGGACAAGCTAAGGAGAAACCTGACCGCTCTTAAAATATCCATGTGCCATGCTTAGCAGCATCTGTGTTCTGGGACAGCTCAGCCCAGCCAGGCGCATGCACTGCAGTGTGTCCCCCAACTGGCTGCCCGGTGTGCTGCACAGTCACACACAGTGTTTCCTGTAAGCTGAGCACTTGGGCGGCCACCCAGAAGATTCAGGTGCTGCCCCGCTGATTAGCAGAGCACCCACCGCCAGCAGCATGTATTTCTACTGGTGGTGCACATCCACACATGCCTCAGTGCACAGAACAAAATTAATTCCACACATGGAGGGAAAAAATGAGAGGAAACACTGCTCACAGGGAGCAGCAAATGACCAGAGAGGGAACACGCCCTTCCGGGACAGAATCAATGGGAAGACTGGACCAGAGTCAGCCGGAAAAGTGAGGCTGGTTGTTAAACGCTGTGGCTTTTTTTTTTTTTTTTAAATGAATGGTCAAAGCAAACTCTTTCAATGGCAGATTCCTTTCTCGGCATCTGCCCCCGTGAACGGGAGACTTTGATCCCTTGCCAAATCCAAAGGCCTGGTGCATTGCGGGGTGGTGAAGAGAGAAGTGAGAACTGGGGCGGGTAGCAAATGCTGCAACCCGCTAAATAGGGCCTCCGGAGGGGGAAAAGGGAGATCTCTTCAGAAACAGCCCCCGCAAGCTATCTTTGCTGTGGGCAAAAGCAGCTGTGATCCCTTTGTGTGCCTGGAAGTATTTTACGAGCATATAGCCCATTGGAGTGGTTGTCTGGATGATGTACGCGGCAACAGGCCGGGGCTGGGAAGCGCTTTTCTTAACAAAGAATAGATCTCTGAGAGACGACAGACACAGGGAAGCAGCTGGCTAAAATAAATAGGAATGGGACATGGAGCCTGGCTGCTCATCTGGTGCAAACAGACTGGCAAGAAAATCTCACTGCTGTGTCTCATGCGCAACGCGTTTGCTGGGCCTCCCCCCCCACTTGATTAGCAGCCAAACATTCCCGGCACTGATAGCATCCTTCCAATTTGCCCTCCTGTCCCAGCGGAGAAGCTGTGGGTGCAATTCCCTCCCACGCCCACCTCCAGGGGGGGTCCCCGAGCACGCGTGGGGGTGGCACAGAGATGGGGACGCTGGGATAACGAATAAGCCAACTCTTAAAACCTCGGGACTGGCAGATCCAGGGAAAGCTCGCCAACATGAAGGCGCCACTGGCAGTGGAAGAGTTAAAATGTTCGCACAAGGGAAGAGAAGTCAGCGGATTGCGGCAGGCTGGGCTGGGCTGGGCAGCAGCTTTCTCCCCTGGGGAGCGAGGGGACTTTGGCCAAGAACTCCTCCCGCAGAGCGAAATCATCGCCCAGATGGGCTGCCCCGTCTTGCAGATACTCAGCAGGCTTCAGCGGGGATCAAAGGGCGTGTGCATTCCTCACCCCGCCCTGAGCTCCAGAGGGGCGCACGGCAGGCAGGCAACTGGAGAAGACAGGCTCTGCATGCGGGGCTCCAGCCAGCCAGGGGAGTGAACCGCTACTGCCCTCCAGCTGGGACCCTAAGGCAGGGACCCCTCTGATGCTTTTCATGTCAGCCAACAAACGTGAAGCAGGAAGGATTCCGAGCCGCTTGTGCGGAGCAGCTCCCTTGCATGCACATGCCCTTCCCGTGCCATGCACTGATCCGGACCCCAGACCCAATCTCTCATCCTTGAGCACCAAGACACGCAAGGCACCCAGCCTGCTCCCATCTGGGCATGAACTAGGTCCAGCCGCAGGGCCGTGCTCAGTGTTTTCTCTGGAAGACTCTGAAGCATGAGGGATGGTGGCTCCAAACGAGGCCCAAATGCTCAGCGGTGGGGGATGCATTCCTGGCCTTGGCGAGGTGCCAGCAGGAGAAACTTCTAAGGAGGGAGCCAGCAGCAGGGTGTGGATTGAGGGCCCGATGCAGCTCCATCTCCAGTGAGGGCCCCAGCACCTCTGTTGTCCCAGGCCATATTGTTCCCACTGGTCTGTCCCCCATGGACGTAATGGACTAGACGCTGGGGTGGGAAGTGATGCGCCAGTAGCAAGGGGGAAAGCTCCTAAACTCCAGAGGTGTAACCGCCGGGAGGGAAGCTGCCAAGCCAGGGCTCCGTGGGAGGCCTGGGATGCAAAGCACTTGCTTGTCCCAGCCAGGGCAGGGAAGGCTCCTTACGGAAATCGTCGGGGCAAATGCAAAGAACTGTCCAGGCTGCAACTGTCTGAAGCTCTAGCCGTGTCTGGGCTCCGGTTGGAGGCCGCACCCCAGAGGTGGGAGTTGGCTGGGGAGAGGGTTTGTTTGCGGACGGGGCGGGAGGGAAAAAGCAACCAGAGATGAATAAACAGGACTGTGCTGTGTCTGGCTGGGCTCGCCTCCCCCCTGGCAGCTGCAGTGGCAGATCACCCCGCCCCATCCCTCCATCCCAGGGTGTTCTCCCTGCCCCCGCCTGGCCTGAGCTAGTATTTTCCAGCCCTGCGGAAAAGCAGCCAGTGGTGCCTCTGAGGAAATGACTCAGGTTCTTCCATTTCCATCTCGGAGCCGCAGCGACTCGCCCTGTCCTAGCGGAGTCTCCGCTGCTGCAAAAGTCACCACCAGCCACCACAGCTTGGAGCATGGTAGGGACGGGTCACAGAGGAACTGCCCAGGGTGACACCATCCAGCCTGGCACCAAGCTCTTCCCACAGACCCCGTCCCACCTACTCTCGGCCGGACGCTTCAAAGACCTGGATTTGTGTCCCTGCCTCACCACAGGCTTCCTCAGCGGGTGGTGCTGCTCGGTGCCTCAGTTTCCCATCTGTAAAATGGGCGTGAGGAGGATAAATATGCCAAAGGTTGGGAGATGCTGAGACGCAACAGTAACGGGGGCCAGATGAGCACGACAGCAAAATGTCCCCTTCTAAGGAGTTGCACTCTCCTGATTCGGGTGTATCCTAGCACTCCTAGGAGCACGCCAGGTGCTGTACACAGAGCAAGGAGAGAGTCCCTCCAAGTGCTGTTGCAAATCACGGGAAGAAAAAGAACCTTCCACCTTCACCATCTTGGTCAAACAACATCGGGGAAGCCCTGATCCTAACAACACCGTGTTCTTCTATCTACAGGGCTTGCATCTGCCGAACTGTGTGGCCAAGTGGTCTCTGTCGCTCCCTCTCTAACCACCCCCACTTGCAAACAGAACCCAGGAGTTCTGGCTCTCTGGCCTGAGCACCAGAACTCCTGGGTTCTGTTTGCAGGTGGGAGTGGTTCGAAGGGAGCGACACAGACAGGGCTGTGGGGTTCTATTCCTGGTTCTGGGATGTGTGTTAATGGTTCCAGCACAGGGCTGGGGCAGGATTCTGGGTGTTATTTCTGACTCCGCTCATGCAACCATGGCATGCCTCAGTTTCCCCACCCATGTAATGCTGCCTCTCCGGATGCAACATGATACAAAAGGCCGCAGTATTCAGACTGCTGTATCCAAATGCAGCAGGGCCGCCTGAGCATGGCAGGGGTTTTTAGGTTCCCTTCCAAAGCAGGACCTGTCTCAGCAGAATTGCGGCCTGCTCCTGCCAGGCCTGGGGACTGTTCACGGTGTAAATCAGTGCAGTGTCATTGAACCCTATGGGCCAGATCTCCTGCTGGGATCCACTAAAGTCAAGCAGTCAACTGGCACCATTTGAAGGTCTGGCCCTTAACCCGCCTTAGCCCTGTGTTTGCTTCAGGCAGCTTTCCCTGCCCCGAGCTCTGCAGCTGATGTTGGAAAAGCTCTACGGAAAAACCAGCAAGCCCAGCCAGGCTGTCGGGTCCATTACGCTTGGGCTGCTTGCTTGGAAAATGGGCCAGAGCTGAGACGTGCAGCCCCACATCTGTGCCATGTTGGAAACCCCGCCTGGGAACAGAGTGGCCCTCCCCGCCGCCCTGATCCAGAAAAGCGGGGGGGAGGGAAGGGGGCCTGGAATGCAAGTCTCCTCAAAGGACCTCTGTTTCTGGATCGTGAACTGGGGCTCCTGCCAGCTGCCGCATTGTTCTGCCTGCTAGAGTATCCCCAGGAGCCCAGTGGGGCATGCACCAGTAGCCTGAGAACAGGACCTCTAAGATCCTGGCCCCACACAGCCTCCAGCCCAGGGGCGAGTTCTGAAGCCCTGATCAGAGACAGCCTATTAAAAGGAGCCTTCCTGAAGCAGGCACTGGATTGGAACCCAGAGTCCAAGGGAGGGAGTCTTCTTCCCAAGGGGTTATTCAGCCACCCCAGGGACCCAGCCCTCAGGCCCCCCCCCCTTCTCATCGGCTTGCCCTGAACATGCCCAGTGACAACATCTGGATACTCAGACGCCTATCCGTGTCCTGGGTCACACACCTTGGTGCAAAACAAATCACGGGCAATGTTCCCTCTAATCATTTCCATCCATGTGCTGATTTTTTCCAATCATGTGCAGAATTATATTTTTATGTGCACCAAGCCATGTGCAAATGTGCACCACCAATAGCAACACAAAACGTAGTGGTGGGCACTCTGCTTTAGCTGAGCGGCAACAGAATACCTCCTGAATAGCTACGCAAGCGCCCAGCTTATGGGGAACACTGATCACAGGGATAAGTCAGGGGATAAGCTGGAGCATTTGAGTGAAAACGGCTTCTCCCGGTGCAGAGGGCCAATGGGGCCTGGAGTTTGTTCTGGGAGAGTCTTGGCCCAGGCCGGACAAGGAAACCCAAGCAGTCCAGAGAGAGAGAACAGCAAGCCGGGACGTGGCAAACAAGTTCCTGAAATAAGGCACGCATTTTTAACAATGTACTTGGAATCCTCAGAGATACAAACAGCCAGTGATGGAGTATCTCAATATTGTTTGGGGTTTTTTTAAAGATCTGAGAAGTGGCCTCAGTAGCTACGAATCAAACCAGGCTCCCAGCAAGAAAATCAACTCCAGGTGGAAGCCTGGATCTCCTGAGGGTCTGAACAGCACGACGGCGCTTGGAAAAGAACAGCGCGTTCTCAAAATCTGCCCAGCATGGTAAAACCTGGCTGGCTTTCAAAGCTGAGATTCTACGTCCCCACACGTCCCACCTCTCTCCCTTCTCCCCTCTGCCTCCTCTCTCGCTCAATCTACTGCACGAGTACTAGCTAAAGCAAGTAGCACATCTCGGTGGGAACCCCGATCTGGCTCTCGTGTGCCTCTTGCTGGCACCTTGGCTCCAGAGCAGACTTGGAAAGCATTTAAGCCATTTGCATCCCATTGTAAAGCTCGGAAACGGTTTGGCCCCTCAACTGCCAGCCGCCCAGTGTGTGAGAGCAGGGGCCACACCCATTGGCTTGCTACCCATCAGACTGTGGGACGCTCGCGCCACTTCTGAAATGGACGCAGTAGAACCCAGGCGGGCAGGTGTTCCCTGGGTCCTGTCTGTCAGAGGGTCTGTGGCCTGCGCCGTGCAGGGGGGGTCAGATTAGCCAATCAGGATGGTCCCTTCCAAAGTCTACGAAGCCCGGCGACGGGACTGTGTACTGTGAGTTGCTCTTCAGCACCTACACTGCACACCCGCAGGCCACATTCGCCCCGGGGGTGATTCCCTCAGGCGCAGCCTGGCTTCCCCAGGAGTGGATTTGGCCCCTCCTGAGCACTAGCACCCGGTCCGAGTGCTGTGAAGAGAACACACCCAAGAGCTGTGGGCCAGAGGGAGCCTGAAAAGAAGGGGAGAGGAAGAAGTGGGAGAGACCCCCCCCCCCATGTGACACATGCAAAGGGGTGTGTAACAAACAGGCAAGCCTGGCTCTTTGGCACAAGGATGGGGTCCCAAGAGACGCATTATTCATACAAAATCTAAACCCTCTGAGCCCCCTGGAGAAAGCAGGGCTCCCGCGGCAACACCCCCCCCCCCCGACTCCGATACAGGGGCAGATTTCACTCCCCCCCGCAATGTTGACACCTGAGTGGGAGCCCGGGGAGGGGCCAGGAGGAAGATGCCCCCACAAGCTCCTTGTGTTCAGTGGCACCTGCAGAAAATAACTAGCCCATCGCCAGTCACTTCTGCCCCCACGACAGAGCTGCCCTCCCTGCCCAATGCCCCAGGCTGCTGCTGCCAGGGTGTGTCCCTGCCCCACATGTGACCATGGCATGGTGTCACCTCCACGGCCAGTGGGGCGGGACTGCGGCTGGGATTACCCTCCGGCACGAGCAGGACTAGGGGACCCCTTTTCCTAAAGCCATCTGCAGCCTCCCCTAAGTCCTGTAGCCGCAGGCCGTGGGTACCCCAGCCCCTCCACCGCCTCCGGGCTCTCGGGGGTGCAGAGCTGGGGCACCTCCCCCTTCCACCTGGGGCGCAGGAAGGTCCCCCCGTCAGTGCGCTGGGGGCGCGCTGGGGGGGTGTCAGCAGATGGGGCTCTGGTCCCCCCCGTCAGTGCGCTGCAAGCGGGGCTGGGCAGCCGGACTCACCTCGGCTGGGAGCGCAGGAGCGGAGCAGCAGTGCGGGGACTAGGCGCAGCGCGAGTGGGTGGGACTAGGCGCCGCCGGCCCTAGACTATGCCGGGGAGGGAGCGGGAGGAGGCCCGAGGGGGCGGGGAGAAACCTGGGTCCGGCCCGGGCTGAGTCACACGCGGCTCCCGGCAGCCCCGAGCCCGGCTCGCTGGTGCCCCCTGCCTCTGGCACCGGGCTCCCGGCCGCCCTGTGCCCCGGCGCCGGGCTAGCGAGCGCCGGTCTGCCCGCCCCGCAGCGCCTGGGCCGGGCGTTGGAGAGACCAGGTGGGGAGGGGACAGGGCCTGCTGGTGAGAGAGACTGGCCTGGCAAACCAGCTGAGCGGTCAGTGTCGTCTGTCCTCGAACCCTCCTGTCTGTCCGGCCATCCCCCCCACACTATCAGTCTATCTATCCCCACAGCCCCCTCTGTCTATTCCCATCCACCTCCTTTATCTCTATCTATCCCTACACCCCCTCTATCTATCTATCTATCCCCACAGCCCCCTCTATCTATCTATCTATCTATTCCCATCCACCTCCTTTATCTCTATCTATCCCCACAGCCCCCTCTATCTATTCCCATCCACCTCCTTTATCTCTCTCTATCTATCTATCCCTACACCCCCTCTATCTATCTATCCCCACAGCCCCCTCTATCTATCTATCTAATCCCATCCACCTCCTTTATCTCTATCTATCCCTACACCCCCTCTATCTATCTATCTATCTATCTATCCCCACAGCCCCCTCTATCTATCTATCTATTCCCATCCACCTCCTTTATCTCTATCTATCCCTACACCCCCTCTATCTATCTATCTATCCCCACAGCCCCCTCTATCTATCTATCTATCCCCACAGCCCCCTCTATCTATCTATCTAATCCCATCCACCTCCTTTATCTCTGTCTATCTATCCGTACACCCCCTCTATCTATCTATCTAACCCCATCTATCTATCTATCTATTCCCATCCACCTCCTTTATCTCTATCTATCCCTACACCCCCTCTATCTATCTATCTATCTATCCCCACAGCCCCCTCTATCTATCTATCTATTCCCATCCACCCCCTTTATCTCTCTATCTATCCCTACACCCCCTCTATCTATCTATCTATCTATCCCCATCCACCTCCTTTATCTCTGTCTATCTATCCCTACACCCCCTTTATCTATCTATCCCCACAGCCCCCTCTATCTATCTAACCCCATCTATCTATTCCCATCCACCCCCTTTATCTCTCTCTATCTATCTGTCCCTACACCCCCTCTATCTATCTATCTATCTATCCCTACACCCCCTCTATCTATCTATCTAACCCCATCTATCTATCCCCATCCACCCCCACTACCTATCTATCTATTTATCCACATCCACCCCCTTTATCTAGCTATCTATCCCCATCCACCCCCTCTAGCTATCTGTCTCTCTATCTGTCTATCTAAAAGATAGATTAGATGGATGTGTGTGGGGAGAGAGAGACAGATTAGAATCATGGGTTCCCAAACTGGGGAGGCATGCCCCCCTGGGGGGGCAGGAAGGAATTCCTGGTGGGGCGCGAGGCAACCCAGGCCCCCCCCCCATTAGTTCTCCCCTCCTCCCCAAGTTTTGCTGCCATTTTTGTTTTTTGGCCCTGGTTAGTTCCTTTTTTTTTTTTTTTTTTGCTCAACAAATTTTTCCGCTCGGGGGCGGGGGGGCATGAGGGTTTCTCAAAAATCAAAAAGGGGGTGTGATGCCGAAAAGTTTGGGAACCACTGAATTAGATGATAGGAGGGAAGGAAAGAAGAAGCACCAGAACCTGAAAGGACCTCACCCAGGGCAGGGCCCTGGGAATGGTTATGACAAGCCAAGAATAACACCTCAGAGCAGCAGCCCTGCCTGATCCATCTGTCTAGCCCCATTTATTTATCCCATCTCTGTCTCTTTCCCTCTCTCTCTCGCCCCATACACAGCCTCCCTCTCTTTAACCTAATTACCCAGCTGGCCCCATTTCCTGTGGTTTCAGAACATCCCATCTGCATGCTTCTGCCTCCCTTTTACTCTCAGTCGTTCCACGGGCCAGGCAGGAGGGCTGCTCCAAGCTGTGATTCTTGGCCTGAGAGTCACTCCTAGCCCTGCTGCTCCCAGCCCTGCCCTGGGCACGGCCTTTTCAGGGCCTGGCACTGCCAAGCCCCTGTGGCGAATTGCTGTGGGAATTACGGCCCTGTTTATTGCCAAAGCCCCTCCAGCCAGGGCAGGGCCCAGAGGCGTGAAGTTCTAGCTGCCTGGCACGGGGCCCTAGACAGGCTCCATCTAGCGCAGCCAGGCAGTTGGAACTTCACTCCCCATTTGGCCCTTTGCTGAAGTTCCCAACGTGCCTGCCAATGTACCTGCACTTCCTGAGACACCTTCCCTAAGCCCTAGATGAGCTGAGCTGAGCCCCAGCCAATGCATCTCGCTCCTGCCAAGTTCAGCTGGAGTGGCATAGAGACCCCAAGACGTACGGCCCCAGCCGCGATCCTACCTTGAGTCCCCTGAGCCTGGTGTCCAGGGTTTCGGAGCCGTCTCCACGTGAAATCATAGGCTGTTTAGTTCTTGAAGCGCTTCACTCCACGGGTGGGCAAAATGCAGCAATTGCTCTCAATGGCAGAGGAGGCAAGGGAGGAAGCAGGCCGTGGGCATAGCTGGAGCCGCTCTGGAGGCCGGATCTGTGGAGCAATGGTCTCCAGCAGCGGCTGAGCATGGAGCAATAATGACACAGGTCCTGACCCCGACATGCTCCATCCCTGCTCCTGGGGAAGGTCAGGGCCCCTGGGGAGGTGGTTTTAAAGTGGCTTTAATTCTTAGGATCTCGTGTCTCATGGTTGTGCCTGGGATCCTCAGTGCTGGACCAGGACTCTGTGGCGCTAGGTGCTGTACAAATCCAGAACAAAGAGATGCTCCCTGCCCCAAAGAGGTGGCAAACTAGGGAGTCACCTTTGGGCTTATGCCCTGGGTCCAGACAGGCCCTGCCTGCCCCCACAGTAGGTGTGAGCGAGGGCAACCTGCGGACTGTTCTGCCTGCCCCTCCAGCCATTGGGGCAGAGAATAGGCAGAGTGCAGGGCGCCCTGACCACTCTGCCCCACACCAGGGGCTGGGAGCATGCCCTGGTGGAGTCCTTTCACCAGCTCTGCCCTGGCTGGAGAGGCCTCAGCACAGAGGGGAAAGATGTCTGCCCATGTTACAGCCCCTTTCTGCAGCCCAGCGTGGGACTGAGACTCAGGGCAGTGGGCCATGATCTTTCATCTCTGGGCAGCCTGTTCTCACGGGGAAACCCCTTTGCCATGGGTGGCAGGTGAAGGCCCAGCTGGGGAAGGCAAGCCGCAGCCCCGCCCCTTCCACCTCAGGCTCCGCCCTGGATCCACGCCCCACCCACCCCACCCCAGGGAGCAGGGCTACTGTGCCACTGCCCCATCCCTCCCTGGTGGCTGGGGAGCTGGGCTGCCACGCTGTGACCCCAGTCTTCCCTGGTGGCTGGGAAGTGTAGGCAGTTTTGGGAAGGTGGTGCCTTCCCTTGCCTACACTGCCCATGCCCTCTGCTCTTCGCAGCTGGCTCTGGCGCTGCAGTGATGAGATTGAGCCATTCTGCACACCCCAGGGCGATCTCCGGTAGCTCTCTCAAGGTGCAGGCCGGGGCTCTGGGTTGTCCTACGGCCCTTTCGTCCTAGACAGTGACATGGTGGTAGCTTCCCATAAGGCTCAGGAGATGAGCAGTGCCCAGAGGCTAATGTGCCCCTGCAGAGAAACAAGGGCATCTTGTTGCTGCAACTGCTGGTCCAGCCACTTCCCCGGGGACAGCTGGGCTACACCTGGGCTCAGAACCAGCCGGCTTTCTCCCCCAGCTGCTGAGCAGGACTTCCCTGCCTGGCTGGGCAGGGAGGGCTCAGTCCCAGGGTGGCTGGGACACAATCTCCCTGCAGGTAGAGTCTTGCTGAGCCTTCCCCCAACTGCTGGTCACACAGGGCGGTTTCAGCGCGCCCTGCCTGGGCGAGGGAGAAATGGTTCAGGCTATTTCCATAGGAGCCCAACCCCTTCACCCCCAGCTTTGGGACACTCTGTATCAGCCCTGAACTAGACTCTTATGGCCCCGATGCTCACTGGCACTGTTGCAGTGTAAAGGGGCCTTGCAGCAGGTGGAAATGGCCTCTGAAAATCTCTCTGCACAGGCGCCTGGTTGGCCTGAACCCCTCCTGCACTATGGCTGTTCTCTGCTCCCCAGGGCCCTTCGGGGAGGGGAAGGGCAAGAGCACACTGCATTATGGGATCTCTGCTCCTCAGGGCCCATGGGGATTGTCACGTTATTGGATTCTAAAGATCACTGTTGCACCCATGGGGGGAGGTGTTTGCCCCAAAAGTCTGTACAAAGGGGGTCATGTGAGGTGTCACATGAAACCTTATGTTCTACTGATTCGGTAGATGCTATTCCTGTACTTGTATCATATCTGGATGTGGAGTTGTATGTATGTACTCTGGGTTGATGCTGGAAAATTCTCTGTCTGAGGCAGAGCAGTGTGCCAGGAATGTTCGTTCAATGGCTATGCTAATTAGCGAGGCTCCAGGGACAATAGATCTCCAGGTGCCAAAGACACACCTGAGGAATGAATCTGGATGCCTGCAGACCAGCCAGAATAATGATGGCTGGCTTGGGACACAAGTATAGGTCCCTGGGCCTTGTGACCCGCTCCAGCTTGGAAGAGACCAGGGATGGATATAAAATGCCATGTGGCAGACTCCATTTTGACTTCAGTTCAGCTCCTGATCCCAGATGCTGCCTTGCAGGGAACAACGAGCTGGAAAGAACTGTGGACCCATCCTGACATAGGATGTAGACCAGAGACTTATAAGATAGCAGTTTATAACATCTCTCCTAAGAGCCTGCAATTGAGAACTTGGGGATTCGATACATGTAATGTATTCTCAACAACCTTACTCTCGTGCTTTTCTTTCTTTTAGTAATAAACCTTTAGATTTTAGATTCTAAAGGATTGGCTCAGCGTGATCTTGTGGGTAAGATCCAGAGTGTAAATTGATCGGGACCTGTGGCTGGTTTCTTGGGACCGGAAGAACCCATTCAGGGTAGGTGAGATTGGATTCTAAAACCCCTCACCTGTGTGCAGGCCCGGGACTGATTGGGGCACAGGAAGAGCTGGGGTGTCAGAGGGGTTTTGCTCATGAGGCTTCTGGCTGGCCAGATTGGCAGCTGAAGCGTTCGGTGTGACTGGTTTGCGACCTGTTTGGAAGGTCTTCAGTCTGGGGCTGTAAGGAGCCCCAAGTTTTGAGCAATTAGCCCTGAACGGATGCCCTCAGCTGTACCCAGACCCGGCCTGGTCTGTCACAGTGGCATAGTCGGCAGGATCCACAGATCTTGATTAATTGAGCTTTGGATCAGGACCCCACGCTGTCTAAATTTGATTTTTGGGTGTTGAGAGTTTGGTTGGTTAAAGAGCCGCTGCAATGAGTCAGCAACAGTATGAAAGTCTGGACAGAGAGGCTCTGGAAGCCTTGTGCTTGGAAAGAGGCATTGCCTTTAGTGAGGAAGCTTCTAAGCCAGAGCTGAGATCTTTGTTAGTGGCCAGAAATGCTGCAGAAGAAATGGGAGTGCAAGATCCAATGAGGAGAATGCAACTTAAATGTAAGCGAGAACTGGAGGAATTTCATCTGCTAGCAGAACAGAGAAGACGGAAGCTAGACCAAGAAGCTGCTGAGAAAAGGCAGAAGCTGGAACGAGATCTTGCAAAGAGAGAGGCAGAACGTGCAGAGAGAATGGCAGAGTCGGACAGAAGAATCAGACTAGCCAAAGAGGAAGCTGCCAGATTTGAACTTCAGCTTAAGAGAATAGAAGAACAAAAGAGACCATATCCTCCTGGGTGTTCGGTGTATAACCATGTGGGTATGTGGTGTGACTATGAAATGGCAGATGTGTTTAACCTAGCTGATGTAGTAACCCAGCCCCAAAGCATGTATGAATGCAACTCTTCTGTGTTACCTGTAGCTAACAGGAAGTTTTATGAAGGGGGTGCATGTGATTCTGGGCAGTTGTCTGTGGCTAGTGGGTCCTACTGTAACCAGGGGGAAAGTGTCTCTAAATGTTTGCCTGAGGGAGATGGCTGTGTGTCTGTGCAGGGGAGCAGTGAGCCTGAGTGAGGGTTCTGGGTGCCTGTCTGATGCCTCAGAGGTGAGGCTGGAGTCAGAAGCAGGGCATGGGGAACCCAGGAGTCAGGACAATGCTTCTCTGGAGCAGGTTGCAGGGGACGGCCTGGATAGATTCCTCACTGGGGAACAAGATAAAGTTCTGGATAGTGATGGATCATTAGCTGGTGGTGCTTGTGAGTCTGAACCGGCCCAAGCTGAAAGTGATTCGTGTGAAGCACAGTGTGTGCAAGCTGGCAGTTTGGCTGCTGGAAGTAGCAGTGGGTCAGTGAAAGAAGCTGTCTCAGTCACTTGCTGTGTGCCTGAGAATAGCCAGCAGTGCTGGGACAAAGGAGAAACTGTCTCTGATGGTCTGTCTGTGTGTGGGGAAGAGTTTCTTCCTTTGTCTGAGGAAGGTGCCCTCCGCCTGTGATGGCTGAGAGCAGTGATGTTGTCCCAGAGCTGGGACTGGATACAGCTAAGGCCCAGAAAGGGGGTGGCCCTAGGTTTGTGTCTGCTGGGGAGAAGGATGCTGTGACTTGGGTAGATCCAGTCAGTGTCTTGCCAGAATCCCAGAGATCAGACGATTCTGGTGCTTGTATTCTACCTGAGGGAGAGAGAATCGTTCATGCTAGTGTGTGTGCTGAGACAGGGAGCCTTGAGGGTGCCAGTCCAGAGAGTTGCAAGGAGAAATATCTCTCTGCCCTTGGACCTCATGAATCTGTCTGTTTGCCTGGAAGGGGATTGTCTAGGAATCCGCCTGATGGTGATCCAGGGAATAATTAATTTCAGGAGTTGATGATGGCTCAGCAGAGTGATACTGTGGCAGGGCCAGAGAGTGGTGAACTGTTGCTGAAGGAAGCTCATAGGGAAGAGAGTCCTGGCAGTGCTTGTAGCAAGCAGTTTGCAGTGACTGAGAGAGGTGACAGGGCCTTGCTTGGAGAAGGCATTCAAGGGAAAGCTCTGCCTGTAAAAGGCAGCAGCTTGATGTACGAGACACTTGTTTCAGTGCCTGATGGGCAGGATTTGTCTGTTAGCAGTGACTCCACTGACTTGGATTTAGAAAGATCTAATGTGGATGATTGTGGAGAGGCTTCAAAGGGACTGAGGATTGTTACGAATGAGGCAGGAACAGCCAGAGAATTGGAGCAGGCTGATAACCAAGTGACTGTATGTGACCAGCTTGCTAGGAAGTCGGTGTGTTTGGGACAGGGTTGTTCCCAGGTTGTTGATGAGGGTGGACAGAGTATGTCTCAGATTCATAGGAAGAAAGACTATGTAGCTAAGTATGCAGAGCAGAACAGCTGTGTGATTACTCTCTCTAGAAGGCAGGAGATGGCAGTTAAGCTCCCATCTAGGGTTACCAGGTAGCTTCAGAAAAAATACCGGACACACTTGATTGGGGGGGGGGGGGCTGACCGGGAGTGGGGGGGGAAGTAGGGCTGACGGTGGGGGGAGGGGTTGGAGGCAGCGGGGCTGACCAGGGGAGATCTGAGGGGGTGGCCGGTGGGAAGCAGGGCTGGGCGGGGGACGGGTTGGGGGCAGCGGGGCTGGCTGGGAGAGATTGGGGGCGGGCGGAGCGGGGTTGACCAGGGGAGATCGGGAGGAGGAGAACTGGCTGGCAGGAAGCAGGGCTGGCCGGGAGGGGTCCGGGGGAGTGGGGCTGGCTGTGAGGGGAGAGAATTGGCCGGCGGGGAGCAGGATTGACCCAGGCACATGCAGATCCCAGGGCGCTGCCTGGCCCGCGCACGGTCCCGGCAAAGCACGAGTGAGTCTGGCTACGGCTCCACAATGTGCTTGAACAGCACTCAGGAGCACGGACAGGGCTTCTCCTCCTCCCCAAGGCGTCACTCCAATGTCAGACGCAACCAGAGGCTCCCAGCGCCGATTGCGCCCCCTGCCCCGCCAGGCTTCCGTTGGGCGCCCAGCTGGAAAACCAGAAAATACGGGACATTGCAAATGTCCGGTATTTTCTCCGTTTTTTTTTTTTTTTTTTTTTTACTGGACAGAGGGCCCAAAAA
Source organism: Pelochelys cantorii (assembly GCA_032595735.1). Taxonomy (NCBI): domain Eukaryota; kingdom Metazoa; phylum Chordata; order Testudines; family Trionychidae; genus Pelochelys; species Pelochelys cantorii. The sequence continues at coordinate 19,052,821 of CM064349.1, read as the reverse complement.
CCAGACTGTCCGGTTGAATACCGGACACCTGGCAACCCTACTCCCATCTCTACACACTGTGGACACTTGTAATCGGTTAGGGAATTTGGTAGCTGGTTCCATGTGGAAGCAGACATTGAAGCTGAGAGCAGAGGTTCAGAAGGGTGTCTGGGCTCCTTATTGTTGTTACCCTACTGATTGGGGGGAGAGGGAGAATTCCATGGCCACTGTGAACAGGGAGGTCGCACCCCGCAAACGCTTTGTCTCTGCTAAGCCAGGCTTTGAGTCCTCAGGAAAAGGGGGAGGGGCCGAACTTGCTCTGGCAAAGGAGACTTGCAGTTTAAACCTGAAGGGCCAAAATTACAATGGTGTGGAGCCAAAGATGTGGCATGAGAGAAAGTACTATCAATGTACGCTGGATATGGATTTGTTCCTACTACTCATGTTCACGTTTGTAACCAATGTGCTGCTGTTGTCAGAAATGGTAAAAATGTACAATGTGCATACAGTTTTGGAAAAACCATATAATCTGTCAAGAAATGTATCAAATAACAGACTGTATGTTAAAGGACCTTGTGATATTGATATATCATGGTTAATGGCTGTAACTGATATTGGAACTTCTTACAGGACAAAGAAGTTTCCAGCCGTAAGGTGCTGTGTGGGAAAGGGAAACTGAGGCACACCACCATTTTGTTTTCATGGCTAAGGGCCAAGATGCCTACACTATGGGGGATGAGAATACCTACATTAACACAATGTTAATTGGAGTTCGGAGAGTTGCCAGAGCTGGCATGGCTAAATTTATTATTTTCTTTAGCTCAGGGCAAGATCACCTGACACACATGGGGATCCTGCTGCAAAAGCAGATCCAGTTGGCTATGGTTCTTACCAGATTTTCCCTTGGGTTTATAAAACCAGGCAAGGACATTGTGGTCTTTATGACAGACCTTGCAGTGATGAAGCCTATTTTAGGCAAATTTGGTTTTCATACACTTGTCCAGTTCTGTACTGTGGTTTCTGATAATGGATTAGAACGCGTATTAACACAGAGCCAAAACACAGGGAGGCCTATGATGCCCTCAGTGATGTTACTGGCATCACTTCCTGCATCAATTTTGCATTGGGGGTGTCACGTTATTGGATTCTAAAGATCACTGTTGCACCCATGGGGGGGGGGTGTTTGCCCCAAAAGTCTGTACAAAGGGGGTCATGTGAGGTGTCACATGAAACCTTATGTTCTACTGATTCGGTAGATGCTATTCCTGTACTTGTATCATATCTGGATGTGGAGTTGTACGTATGTACTCTGGGTTGATGCTGGAAAATTCTCTGTCTGAGGCAGAGCAGTGTGCCAGGAATGTTCGTTCAATGGCTATGCTAATTAGCGAGGCTCCAGGGACAATAGATCTCCAGGTGCCAAAGACACACCTGAGGAATGAATCTGGATGCCTGCAGACCAGCCAGAATAATGATGGCTGGCTTGGGACACAAGTATAGGTCCCTGGGCCTTGTGACCCGCTCCAGCTTGGAAGAGACCAGGGATGGATATAAAATGCCATGTGGCAGACTCCATTTTGACTTCAATTCAGTTCTTGATCCCAGATGCAGCCTTGCAGGGAACAACAAACCAGAAAGAACTGTGGACCCATCCTGACATAGGATGTAGACCAGAGACTTATAAGATAGCAGTTTATAACATCTCTCCTAAGAGCCTGCAATTGAGAACTTGGGGATTCGATACATGTAATGTATTCTCAACAACCTTACTCTCGTGCTTTTCTTTCTTTTAGTAATAAACCTTTAGATTTTAGATTCTAAAGGATTGGCTCAGCGTGATCTTGTGGGTAAGATCCAGAGTGTAAATTGATCGGGACCTGTGGCTGGTTTCTTGGGACCGGAAGAACCCGTTCAGGGTAGGTGAGATTGGATTCTAAAACCCCTCACCTGTGTGCAGGCCCGGGACTGATTGGGGCACAGGAAGAGCTGGGGTGTCAGAGGGATTTTGCTCATGAGGCTTCTGGCTGGCCAGATTGGCAGCTGAAGCATTCGGTGTGACTGGTTTGTGACCCGTTTGGAAGGTCTGGGGCTGTAAGGAGCCCCGAGTTTTGAGCAATTTGCCCTGAACGGATGCCCTCAGCTGTGCCCAGACCCGGCCCGGTCTGTCACAGGGACAGGGACAGAGCACATTGCATTATGGGATCCAGGGTTGGATTACCCACTAGGCAGACTAAGCATGTGCTTAGGGCACCAGCAAAGCAGGGGCACCAAAAAAAATGAGATTTTATGGTGTTTTTATTTTGAATTATATATGGGGGGGGGCACCATAATCTTTTTAGTGCTTAGGGTCTCTAAAGGTCTTAATCTGGCCCTGATGGGATCTCTGCTCCCCAGGGCCTATGGGGACAGGGTCATAGCACACTGGCCCCTGGGAGCGGATCAGGGTGTGACCAAAGCACACTGCACTTTGTTATCTCTGTGGGGCACATCGTGGGCAGAGCAAAAGTTAGAGCCGACCCGAAGCTGCTCTGACTCACACGGGTAGGAGGGGAGATGAGCAGGGCCGCACAAAGATGCCCATTGGAAGAGCATGTTCTCAGTTGCTTATAGCTTTGCCAACCTTTAACTGTGTGAACCTGTGATAAGCTCCTGCCTCTGGCTGAATTCTGCTGGAAAGTTGTAACTAAAATGGTTGAGTCATTTCCGAGAACAAATCTGGGGAAATAATCTGTGACCCTACAATTAAAGCCTGTCACAATGTTATACTAGAGAGCCCAGGTGGGTGAGGTGATATCCCCCATCCCTTGTACTCTAGGTGGGGTTTTTTGGGTGCCATGTACATAGTTATATGGATGTACCAATATACATCTACAAAGAGATGTACATGCTCTCACACACACATCTTCATACAAACTCATAAGCATCCCACCCCTGCACCTTTTCCCTGTTGGACGTACCCCTCCCCTGCTGCTTGTGGTCCACACAGCAGAGGGAAGAGGTGCTGTTCCATTCTGGCAGTCCATCCCAGGCCTCACTCTGCCCCCCGGGTGTCTGTGTTGGCAGTTAGACCAGCGCGCCCATTCTGGGTCCCTCTCTGTGATGGCAGCAGTGTATTAGACCCACACCTGACCCTGGAAAGGCCTCCCCCACCTTCCTATTGTGCTCAGGCAATAACATTTGGCTCCTCCGGAAAAAAGAAGGCAGCTACGGAGGCAGAATTAGCTTCTTGGCTGGAAGGTGATCCAGGGATGCCTGGGCTGTTCCCGTGGGGTTCTAGTGACACAGGCCCCTGTGCAAAAACCTGGCTGGCCCAAGCCCAGGGTAGAAGGAAGCTGGCAATCCAAGCAGAGCTCGGGCTGGCTGGGAAGTCTGAGCCAGCTCTCATCCCTGGCACCCCCAGGAAGCCAAGCCAAACTGTGGTCACCTTTGCTGGTCCCCAAGGAGCAGCTCCAGCGGGGTAGCTCATAAGCAGTTCGGCATGCTGCATAGTGCAGGCCCTGCAGGATCCACTAAGCCCCAGAAGGGAAGGCCTCAGGAAACAACCTCTCGGGATCCTGCAGCCTCGCCAAGCCTTCAAACACCCTGAGCTTATAGCTCAAAACACACGAGTTCAAAACTAATCAGTGTGGATCCTTTCCCGTCATTGTTTGGTTTCTGAGCCTACAGCATTTTCCCAGCTTTCCTCTGCAGCCAGAGAGCCAGAAAGGTTGGTGGGGTTTTTTTTCAAACACCGAGACCTGAGAGTCTCCCATAATCACAGGACTCCAGAAGCTGGAGCTTTGATTCTGCTGACACCATCTGGAGACCCAGAAAAGTTCTCTGGAGGGCTAGGCCAACCCATCACCCAATACCATCTCCTGGAGACTCTTATTGCTTTATCTTGGGTGATGTTAAATGACTCATGCGGCGGGGCCTCTCCCATGGGAGACTATCCCATTAGCTAATAAATCTTAGGATGAATCACTTGATTGGCCTGATCACTTAATCTCAGTATGCCTCAGTTTACTTATGTGTAAAATAGGGATCTCTCTATCCATACACCCTGCCCCGCCCCCTCCACACACACTCCCCCTCTAATGCTGTACACACCTTCTGATGACCAATTCGTAGTGCTGCCCCCAAATTGGCTGTGAGGTTTATACTTTGATTTCACCAACCACGTATTGAGAGTAACAGACTAAGCAGGGAGTCACGGCCAATCCTCTGGTCTGTCTTGCCACTGAACCTTTCTGATGGATTGTCCCTCACATCAAGAATCACAGCAATTTTCAGCTTACTCCCAATCCTAAAGAACCAGTTACCTACCCGAGGTCAATTGCACCTTCAGTCTCACACCTAAGACATGCTTTTGGCCAATCCTATTATATTTATCAAACAGGATAAGGAAACCAGCGTGTTATTTACAAGGTTAAATCGGGCAAATATACCACTCCAAATGAGTTACAATCTTAAGCTTTAAAAAGTAGTAGAAGCTTCTCTAACAAGCAAATGCAATATACCTTGAAGGGCTAACCCAGGCCAAGTAGCTGGGGATCTTTCACTTATGCCTAAAAACTCTTTGCCCCTTAAGCTATGTCTACACTGCAGGCTTCTTGCGCAAAAGCGTGTCCACACTGCAAAAGTGCATTGGAAAAGCGATGCGCTTTTGCGCAAGAGAGCATCCAGACTGCATGGACGCTCTCTCGCAAGAAAGCTCTGATTGCCATTAACAGAATGGCCACTAGGGCACCAGTGCTTGTTTTAGTAGGTTGTTTTTGAGCAAAAAAACCTGTTTCCTGTCCACACACACCTTTTTGCACAATAACTCTTGCGCAAAAAGGAGTTATTCCTTGTAGAAAGAGGAATATCTATACTGTAAAGACCCCTCTGTTCTGTCAATTCATTGTAAATTTTCTGGCACAAAAACACGCTTGAGGTGTGGACGCTCCATGAGTTTTTGAAACTCTGCAGTGTAGACGTAGCTTCAGAGTCCAATCATCATAGAAAGCTCCTGTTCCTTTTCTTTGGGGTTTTTATCTCTTTCCTCCCATGTGCTCTAAGCAGCAAACTCAGCTGATGGGAGGAATCCACTTGAATGACTCATCTTCATGAGGGGCAAGAGGGGAAGAGCAGAGCAACAAAGTCTTTTGTCCTCTTGAATCAGAAATGTAAGATTGGAAGGGACCTTGAGAGGTCATCTAGTCCAGTCCCCTGCACTCATGACGGGACCAAGCACCATCTAGATCCTCCTGGCAGGTGTTTATCTAATCTGCTCTTAACAATCTCCTATGATGGAGATTCCACAGCCTCCCTAGGCAATTTATTTCAGTATTTACTCACCCTGACAGTTAGGAAGCTTTTCCTAATGCCCAACCTAAACCTCCCTTGCTGCAATTTAAGCCCATTGCTTCTTGTCCTCGCCTTAGACAATAAGTAGAATTTTTCCACCTTTCTCCTTGTAACACACTTTTATCTCTTTGAAATGGTTATCATGTCCTCTCTCAGTCTTGTCTCCTCCAAACTAAACAAACCCACTTTTTTCAATTTTCCCTCATAGGCCATGTTTTCTAGACCTTTCATCCTTTTTGTGGCTTTTTTCTGGACTTTCTCCAATTTGTCTTCATCTTCCCTGGAATCTGGCGTCCAGAACTGGACACAATGTTCCAGTCAAGGCCTAATCAGTGTGGAGTTGTTGTCCCACAATAGTCCGGCAGATGTCGACTGACCTTTCCTGCTGGGGAGAGGGTGACACCTTCTGTTGCCAATTAGCACCTCACTCTACTTAAATTCCTTCTCCTGTCCAGGGATTTACTTAGTCACATAATACAGGCTCCAAAATATGATTTTACAGTCAGGGATACAGATGTTGTATGTAAAATTAAGGCAGGCAGCAACTTGCAAGCCTGCAATTCTAGGTACGCCAACACTGTGAGCAAAACCACCCTGTCCTGGGAAAGCGTCTTGGTTACGAATTTGACACTTTACGAATGGGCCTTAACAAAGATGCTAATCACCTTACGCATTACAAAGATAGCTTCCCTACTTATCACCCCCGATTAGCCATTCATTGACTCAAATAGCTATTCCCTCCCTTCCTCTCCCTCACCCCATCTTCTGTACCAAATCTGATTTGTCAGTTCAATAATGTGTTCACTTTTTTCATTGTATTCCTTTGGTATATATGGTTATGCCAATTCTCTTCCAGAATATGATCTGAGGAAGTGGGTCTAGCCCATGAAAGTTCATCACCTATGAAACCATCTTGTTAGTCTTTAAAGTGCAACATAGCTTTTCCTTTTGGTTACGACAGTCATGCAACCCACTGAGATGGAGGGCTAGTTCTGCGGCCCGGGCCCAATTGCCTGTGTCACACTATTTGACTCTGCTTGTCAGAGCCCCATCTCACTTTTAGGTGCTGTAATCTTACTATATAGTTTAGAAATGTGTGTCTGTCTGTCCATCTGTGAGTCTGTTTGTTCAAGGACTCCTCATAAACGGTAAGAGCTAGGACCACCACATTTGGTAGGCAGCTTCCTCGTATCATAACTTAAAGTGAGGTCAGGATTTGGTTATGCCAGGACAGTGGGATGTGCCTGGAATTCAATATTTTCTCATAAAATGGAAAGGGAGGGGTCTGGTAGGAGGGAATTATACTGTAGAACAGTGTTTCTTAAACTGTGTTCCGTGGTACACCAGTGTCCCATGAGGCAGTTGGAGGTATGCCGCGGAGAACAACAGAGTTCAAAATGGCTGCCCTTAAAGGGGCAGGCAACTTTTTTTTTTTTTGCTCAATAACTCCCCCCAACCCCCCTTTTATTTCCTCAACAAAAAATCCTTGGTGTTCCACATAAAAAAATTATTGTTTGGTGTTCCTCGGTCTTAAAAAGTTTAAGAAACACTGCTGTAGAATAATCACAGGGAGGAAGCAAGGGGCCAGAGATGGGGACCAGGATAGCTATAACCCCATTGGGCCAGCAGAGGGCAGGAGTAGAGAAAGGGACAGCTATCTGCTACGTGTTTGAGAGAGTTTGTTTGTGTATCTGTTTCTGGGTGTCTGTTTGTCCTCCTGTCGGGGGGACATGCACCCCTCCCCTGCACCCTTTCCCTGGCTACAGTGGCCATGGAATAGCGCTACTCATTTGGCCCCAAGCTGCTGCAGTGATAGAGGGCTGGGGTTGTCCTCTCTCCCCGGGGGCAGCTGGCATACTGACCCCCTCATCCCCACTCCCACCCCATAGCAATGATTTAAATGAAGAAAAACAAAACGCATTTGAGTTAAGGACCTGAGGAATGCTGGATAACTCTTTTAAAAATAAATAACAAGAATTCATAAACATTGTGTAACTGCCACCAGGCAGATTTGAACCTGGGACGTCAGGAGTGTACTTTAGAAGCCTCTACAGCTTGAGATAAAAGCCAGCTGGTACTCAGCTTAGGCTGCAGAGCTCCTTTATCCTTAGCTCTTGCTGTAAGTGGTCTAAGTGCCACTTTATGGGACAGTGAACCACACTAGGTGTGTGGGTTACAATTGCAATATGCTCGAAGCTCAGCCCAGCTCCTAGCCCTGCTCATGTGCCCCCCCCCCAGGGAAGGACTTCCTGTGTTCACAGCCTGACATTTCCCCTCACTCTCAATATTTTGCTCCCATTAAGCCCCACTGCTCGGTATTTCTTGCTGCAGGTGTTTCCTGCTTCCTGTTGTTCGGGTAGCTTGTTTTGCTTGTCCCAGAGACCATTCCTTCCCCCCTGGAGACCAGGTCTGTGCTTTCCATCCCTGGCCCACTGCTTTGTATCCCAGTAGCATGGAGGGGCAGGAACAAACTGGAGCATTTTCCCAGGGCTTCCCCAAGCCTTGTAGGGCAAAGGGTCCTGTCACACCACCCAACCACTCCTCGAAGCTGAGGACCATGGATGGAGGATCGGGACCACTCCACCGCATGGGCAGCTCCGGATTCGGTCTTTGCCTCTCACATAACACTGTGGGGGGTGGAGGCTGCACTGGTGCCCTGGGCAGCGCTGAAAAGGACTGCGCCTCCCCCCCCCACCCAAAGGCAGCATCATGGATGGGGGATGCATGTGCAGGATCCAGCCCTTCTGCTGCTGAGCCCTGCTTGCTAGCTCCCTGCCCAGACACAGCACAACCTGCAGCCTGGGGGCCAAATGGCAGCCAGGCATCAACAGCTGCATCTCACCAGCTGCCCCTGGATTTAGGCCACAGGCTCAGAGCCTCCTGACTCCCACGGGGCAGGCACCTAAATCCCGTTCAGGATCTGGGCCAAATTATTGAATATGCAAAGCCCAGGTCAGGGAGCTGGTTCCTGGTCTGGAGCTACTGGCCTGAACCTCTGCCCCATCATCTCCCTCTGAGTGCAGGGGGAGAGTCTGGCTCGGTGGTGCATCCTCCTTCCAGGTGAGGGCACCTAATTATCTAACAATGCTAATTACCATTATTAAGCCTTTCAGTGTCCAGTGGGGGGAAGGTCTCTATGAACAGGAGGTGTGTATGTGTGTGTGTGTGTGTGTGTAGCTAAGTGGGGGCAATGAACAGAAGGGGTGTGTGTGTGTGTGTATGGGTGTGAGAAAGACAACTGCTTGTGCCCCAGCAGTGTGAGTGTATGTGCGAATGTGTGACAACTGCTTGTGGCCCAGCACTGCACTGTGTGCTGTCCAGGGTCTGAGTCCAGCCGCACCACCTAGTGGTTGGAGCCAGTACAACCATGCGTAATGACAGCTGCTTGGGTTATCTGCTGGGCCCCAACCTGGGTGGCTGGAGCTAGAAGCAGGGCTGAGCCCCGCACCTCTGGCCTTGCCACACCAATTCTGTGGCCCCTCTGAGCCCAGCCGCTCTCTCCATACAAATGAAGCACGGGCGCAGAGCCTCTCCCATTAGAGCTGGACACACACATGGCCCCTGCCCCAAAGCGCTTACAGTCCAAGTCAGGGGTTTGAGTACAATTTAGCTTCCAGAGGAAGGTCCCATCCCACACACCCGGGCAGTGTCAGGCTGCAGGAACTCTGGGTGGTTTCCTTTAACATCGCTGACTTTCTCTCTGTGGCTCCCCCATACCCCCAGCAGCTGTCGGAGCCAGAGATTATCTAGCTCTGTTGTGACACGGCAGTGCAGGGGAGCTCGCCAAGACACCAATTAAGATCAGGAGTCACCCACCAAAACGAATCTATGAATGGAGCCTTTGGCAAGGCCCCAGATATGACTCACTGGGACAATCTGCAGGGGATCCCTTCCTTTCATTACAGCTACACCAGGGTGGGGGATACAGCATCGGGGCCAGGGGATGACCAGTTCGGGGTGGGGGGGAAGGGCAGAATGAGGGCAGCTGGCTTCAGCAATGTTACTGAGCATGCTCCGTCCCTGTGAGCCTGCCCAGTCCAAACCAAGCAGCAAATATAGGGGGGAATGTAACCCCACTAGGGGGTCATGTGACCCTCAGAGCCCCCCCCCCCGCCGTCACCCACATCAGGTGTGATTTGTCCAGAGTCGCTCGTCTCCTCAATGTGTCAGCTCCTGGGTTGATGGTTCTTATTAGCACCAGGACGTGCGCTGGCCGCGCGGCTGGCAACCAGGCCTTGCCGCGAGCCTGTACTGAGCACAGCAAAGCCATGCCAATCCCCCAGGGAGAAGGCACAGGGGTACGACGATGCCAGTCCCACCACAGCTCTGCCCATCTGGCCACACCAGGGGCTGGACTGGTGTAGCTAGAGCTGTTTAAAAAAAATCACCCCTCGCCCCAACATCTTGAAACCAGGACCACACCGGTGTCTAGAACTGGCCCTAGCCTGGGATTGTCCTTCAATCCTGGCTCCTTCCCACACCCACTGAGGTGATACTGACTAACTGGAGCTTGCTCGGTGAAGAGTGGCAGGAAGCAGAGTTCCCTGCAGCCTGAGCATTTGCAGGGAGCATCCAGGAAAGATTCAGATGCCACCCCACTGATAACCAGAGACCCACCGCTGACCAAAGCCGGCACCATGTGTTTCTATTGGTGGTGCACATCTGCATATGCCTTGGTGCACATAAAATTTATTGCGCCCCTGGATGGAGAAAATGAGAGGGAACACTGGGAAGGGTCGGCAGAGGGAGTTCTATAGCAAAGTGAGCCAGGCAAACTCACCCCAGCAGGACTGCAGAGGAGCCAATGCAATTACAGCAGGACAGTTCTAATGATGTAATAGTATAGTTGATTAGCCAATTAACCGATAAGCAAAAGCGTATAGGTTAATGCTGTAGACTACATGCACTTCCCTCACCCCCTCTCCCCGCCAGTAAATTTTTTACCAGGCTGGCCAGCAGCCTGGCTCAATCCTGGCTTGCAATGCGTCCAAGACCAACCCCTGCTGCAGCTCTGCATTAAAGTGTATTAGGAGCTGGGCGGGCAGGCAGCTTGGCTCAGTCCTGGCTCACACTGGGTCCCAGACCTATCCCCATTTCAGCTCTGCATTTCAAGTGTATTCAGAGCCAGCCAGGCAGGCAGGCAGCCCAGCTCAGTTCTGGCTCACGCCAGGTTGGAGAGCTCAGACCCCCCACCAGACAGGGGCTGCTGCAACCCTGCGCCGCTGCCTCTTTCTCAGAAGCAGCAGCACAGGGTGACAGGCAGCTGGTTTGTGAGGGGAGCTGGTTTTTAAACTGGCTCCCTTCATGGACCAGCTCCCACCTAGCACTTTGTGCTGCTGCCTCTGATACAGTGGCTGCTGGCCCCGCCCCTGGGGACTACAGATTAGTCAACTAACCGATACAATTTCATGAGGTTATTTGACTATTCAATTAACTGATATTTAACATCCCTAGACAGTTCCAGTCCTGAAAGAACGAAACCCGCCTCACAGCCTAAATCGGGATGGCTGGAAATGCAGCTTCTGCAGAACTTGGATCCGCCTCTGGGGAGTCTGGGGGAGCAGCTAAGCCCTTCCCATGGGTGGGATCACGCCCCTGGGCTGGCAGCCTCACCCTGCCCTGGGCCATCCACTTGAGGTCAGAAGTTACTCTCACCCATGGGGGTTGGTCTCTAGGTGTCAGGGCTTCCCAGCTCTCAGCACACCCCCACCTCCAGCAGCCTCAGGCTGTCATGCAAGAGGGGGCACAAGAAGGGCCTGCTGATCTGGAGTGTAAACACCAGCTGGGGAGAGAAATGCTGGGCAGAGCCACGTGTCTGTGCGGCCCCTGGCACGGCGGGGCCCTGCTCAGTGGTTCAAGCTCCACAGCGCTACCACAAGGCACCCGATCGATCACCCCGTGGGAGGGTGCTAGGAAAGGACCGCTTAGGCCACATCTCCCCAGACACATCCCGGCTCCCTGTCACAGGGGGGCCGCAACCACAGGGAGGGGCTGCGTGCCCCATGGCATGGGGGTGCCAGAGTCAGGCTGGGCCTGTGTACGAGCAACAGGGCAGGAAAGGACCGGTGGAGGGCGGGGGAGATTTGGGGGTGTTATCTCTTCCTGTGCCTGATGCAGGCTAGATGAGCTGGTGAAGAGGAAATTCTGAAACTGCTGACGCTGGGTTTAACCTAGCAGAGTCCTCGCTGCTCAGTGAAGTGATCCCAGAATCCCCCCACAGCCAGACCCAGCCGCTCCGACCCTCCTGCTCTCAGAGCACTCGCTCCACAGGCCCGGATTGCTCCCTGCTCTGCAGCCTGCCAGGATGACAGGCACACCCCGGCCCTACTTTCTCTTCCTCCTACTGGCTGCCCAGCCCAGAGGTAAGAGACGTGGAGCCGTATCCAGCCCAGCAGATGAATGTGGGGTCAGCAGGGAGCTGCTGAGGCCAGGCCGGGGGGGTCTTGCTGCCCACAGGGACCCAGCACATTCTGAGCCTGGCCAAGGCCGCATGCCTGATCCCCCTATTGCCCAGGCAGAGGGAATGTTGGAGAGATTTGTTGCTGACTCCCGGCCACCGTTCCTGGCTCTTCTGCACTGCCCTTGTACAGCCCCCACTGGAGGGTCTCTCCTTCGCCCTGCGGGCTGCTGGTTCCCAGGAGCTGGTTTGCCAGGCAGGGTCCCTCAGCCCCCATGGGTCAGGTGCTGGGGCTGCTGCCTCCAGGGAGAGAAGTGAGGCTTTGGGAGGTCACAGCCACGAGAAGACCACGGCCCCCGAGAGAGGGAGGAGGGCCCAGCAGTGACAGCCCAGGAATGGCCAGGGAGTAACCTCAGCCCCTCTCCCCACCCAGAGGCAGCACTGAGCAGGCAGGCAGGGTAGGAGCTGGGAGAGCCAGGAGCAGGTTGCCCGGGGATGAAACCCACAGCCTGTGATCACGGCCCCAGAACCCTCCCTCCTGTTCCCGGCTCTGCCAGTGACTGTGCAGGGCACTGCACCACTCTGCTCAGTTTCCCCGTCGGCAGATAATTAATCACCGGGCCTTGAAAAATTCCTCTGGTCCTGCATGGTGACTGCCATTGGCTAACACTGAGTTCCTGTGTGAAAGGCGATTCTCCCTCCCAACTAGGAATTTTAAAGGGACAGGAGTGTATTTTCCTCCTACACAGGGCAGGCCATGAGGCTTAATTCCGGGATTGCAAGGCCAGAAGGGAGCGTTGGGATCCTCTAGTCTGACCGCCCCTCTGAGCCGGGCCCAAAAATCACTGCTGTGAGTAGGAGCCCAGGGACTCGCTGGGCAAAGGGCTTTAGTAGTTCACGCTCCCTGTGGCTGGAGGGAGTCGCAGGGCAGGGGCAGCCGGGTGTGGCTGGGTTTGCTCCGTTTCCTGGACCCTTTTATTCTGTGTTGTCAGGCTCAAGTCCTGCAACCTCAATTTGTGCCTCTTCCCCCTTATGGGTGAATGGGATTCTGGGAGAATCGGTCGTTCTCCCATTTGATTCCAAGGGGACGTTCAAGCTCATCACCTGGTACCAACCCAGCCCTCGCCAGGACCCAGCCTCAGGTAGAAAGGTGCCTCTTGCTGTGGTCACGCCGGGGGAGCCCGGAGCCCTGCCCCGTCTGGCTGTGGAGGACGAGAGATACCGAGGGCGCGTGAGACTCCACGGCCGGAGCTATTCACTGGAGATCAGCAACCTGACGCTGGCAGATCAGGGGGAATACAAATTAGAGCAAAACACAATCGGACACAATGTTCATTACTGTGACTATCATCTGACCCTCTACCGTGAGTGTCTGTGGCTGGGAGCCCCGGGGAGGTGCAGGGGCAGGAGGTGATAATGTGCACTTGGGGCGTCTCAAGAAGGTTTTAATGATGCAATCAGAGCATTCGGTGTCAGCGGTGGGGGCACCCCGGGGTTGGCTGGGGCTTCCCGTGGGCACCAGGCTATTAGAGTACTTAGAGCTCTCTAAATAAACAAAGGAGAAGGGTAGATAGATGATGGGGTGTATGGGGATAGATAGATAGGCAGGCAGAAGGCTACTGGGGAAAGGAGAGAGAGACAGAGAAGGACAGGGTAGGGAGGAGACCAAGGGGGAGATGCAGTCTTTTCACAGGGTCCGGCTATAAGCACAGTGGCTACAAAGATGGCTCCTGCTGACCCTTGGTAAAGCAGGAGGCAGCTAAGCCCCTTCCCTGGAGAGGACCCAGCCCTGGCTGGAAGTGTAGGGTGGTGATGCCAGATGAGGGACTTCTTCAGTAACTATCAGGACTGTTCCCCACTCTGACGCTAGGTCTATACTGTGCTGTTTTGTGCAAGAAATATGCAAATGAGGTGAAGCGTGGAATATTGCCATGCCTCATTTGCATCATTAATGAGCAGCCGCTTTTTGTGCAAAACCCCCCTCCTGCGCAAGAGCCGTTCTTCTGCATTTGTTTCTTTCAAAAAAGCCTCTTGCATAAAAAGTGGCCACGCATTAATTATGCAAATGAGGCACGGCAATATTCCATGCTTCGCCTCATTTGCATATTTCTTGTGCAGAACAGTGCAGTATAGCCATAGCCTGAGTGCAGTAGGTGGGGGCCTGCAAAGACTTTAAATGTACCTTGCCACTGCAGGCACTGGTTACAAAAACTTCTCCCAGAATCACAAATGCACAGATTTGGGGTGCGGAGGGGAAGGGGAGCTGCCGTCATCAAGTGATTTTTCCCTAGAAACCAGGGAGGATACTTGAATTCACCCCCAGGGGTACCCCAAGTATTTTTACCCCAAAAGAGCTTGGAAAAAGAAAAGAGAAAAACAAGCTGCAGTCTCTGTTCGCTGACCCCTCACTCTGAGGCCTGCAGACACACAGACACAGATTCTTCCAGGACACAAGAATCAAATCATCCCCTTAAAAAAGTGATTTTGATTACAAAACAAAAGCTATACTGGATAAAGCATGCTTGGTTGCTAGATGTTGCAGAGCAACTAAGGAAAACAAATTAAAACACAGAGAAAATCTCTGGGAATAATGCTTAGATGGTAAATGGGGAGGGGTGGCATAGATTCACACAGAGCAGTTCAAACCAAACCACAAAATAAAGAAAATAAACTGATCACAACTAGATTCACTTTTCCCCTTTACTTACTCCCAATCTTTTCTTGGTTCAGTCCACTTCCATCCCTCGAATTCCTTGAAGGGATGGTAGTCCTGCCCGGGCTTAAATCATTCTGTGTCTCTCCTGGTTTAACTATCCCCAACAAAGAGAGCAGCCACGGTATCTATATTCAATTCAAATTTCAGCACTCTATTTCGATTAGTTGCCCTGGCCCCCTGGCCCACACCCTTGCTAGCTACTTGAATTTAACCCCCTAGTCACTGGGTGCTGGTCAGCACTCCTCCTGTCCATTACATTAACTATTCCCCCAACACCCCAAAAAAGAAGTGTCCCCATTTTTCCCATGTGCTCCCAGGTCACTTCTGCAAGGTGGCCCCCACTCCTGTCCCAGCACATGGCGCAATGAGGCTGGGGGACACTCACACGTGGGCGGGTCAGCAGCTAAGGGAGAATGGTCCGTGGGGGTCACCCCCTCACATTCTCCAGCCTCAGGCTGCAGAGGGAGGAGCCTGCAGCGGGTTCTTGCCATGGCAACCTCTCTACAATGTGATTTTGTATTTCTCACCCTGGTCCGGGACCCAGAGCGGCTCTCCCAGCCGGAGATCAGGATTCACCCGGTGATGACTGGGAACGGCACCTGCAACGTGACCTTCACCTGCAGCGCCGGGGAGGGGCCCTGGAATCTCATGTACACCTGGATGGGCCCAGCAGGAGGCGCTGTTCTCTCCACTGAGGAATCCCTGCTGGTCCAGCACAGACTGGGGGACAAGGACTCACCTGTCACCTGCACAGTCACTAACGTTGTCAGCACCAACTCAGCCCACGTCTCCCCCAAGGCGGCCTGTGAAGGTGACGCTCGCTCCATTCCTCCCCGTCGAGCAGTCCTGGCTCGTCCAAACCCGTCCTGCCGCTCTGGCTGGGTTCTAGGGCACAGTGAGCACCCCTGGGGGGACCACAGGCTTTTTAAGGGTTTCTCTCCAATTCCTACACCTACCCTTCATGCAGCACAGTCTTCTTCTTCTTCTTCTTCTTCTTCTTCACCACCACACAGTGCACAGTTAACCTGTGGAACTCCTTGCCAGAAGATGTTGTGAAGACTGGGACTTTAACAGGGTTCAAAAAGAGCCAGATAAATTCAGGGAGATTAGGTCCATCAATGGCTGTTAGCCTGGATGGGTAGGAATGGTGTCCCTAGCCTCTGTTTGTCAGAGGCTGGAGATGGATGACATGGGAGAGATCACTTGATGATTCCCTGCTCTGTTCTCTCCCTCTGCGGCATCTGGCATTGGCCACTGTCGGAAGGCAGGACGCTGGGCTAGATGGGCCTTTGGTCTGACCCAGTCTGGCCATTTTTATGTTCTTTTGCTCTTATGCAAAGAAGGTCTGTCACCGAGGGGCCTGGGGGCACCGATGGTCTGGCCCAAAGGGAACAGCTGGGTGTTTGCCTCCCAGCTCGCTGGGGTCTTTAGAATCCGAGCTCCCGGCACCCTCCCAGACAGAGCAAAACCCCCAAACTCTGATTTATTCCTACAGGTCCCGCCCTGTCCCAGACCCCAGCACTGTCCTACTGCCGCACCAAAGGGCTCCTTGTGCTGGGGGTGCTTGGGAGCCTGCTGGCCGGGATCGTCATGGCGCACGTCCTCGCTGCGAGGGAAGCGACACGGCCCGGAGAGGAGAGGAGCTTCCCCTGTGCCTGTTAGTTCCCCAGGAGGCGGCATTTCCCACGCTGGCCAGAGACGGCTTATTGCTTCGCTGCCCCCTGTAACAGCCTCAGTTTCCCTTCCCCTCAGGATGCAGGCGCAGCAGGGACTCTCTTGTGCTCGACTCGGCCCAATGTGCAGCCAGGCTCAGGGAGGCTTTCCCCTCAGCTGCTCTGTATAATACTGACCTAGCACTTTCCCACTGTCCTGTCTGGATTTGCCTCTCAAGGTTTCTCATTAAAGAGCTTCTGGGAACCAGCATTAATGACTGAGCCTGTTGCTGCTGAGCCAGCTTTCCCGGGGTGGGTGGTTCATTGCGCCGCAGACCCAGAGATGCCGGGTGCTTGGTAAATCCGGAGCGCAAAGTAGTGGTGAGCATTGAGAATGGCGGCTGCTTGGTCTTGTGGAGCAGGGCCCAGCCTTGGCTCAGCTCGCCTGGCTTCTCGCCTTGATTCTGCTGGTGGTGAGTGGCCTCTCTGGCAGACTACCGTGCCTCAGTTTCCCCAGTTGTAAAATACGAATGAAATTAGTCAGGAAGGAAGGAGAAGCTGGTGTAGGCCTGGGCTGCCACACACCATCATTCAAACCTCCACTCTGCCACTGATTTCATGTGTGACCCTGGGTAAGTGTGACAGGGCGGACAAGACCCCAAGCCCAGAAAAAGCCATAGAGAAGTCCTCCAGGAGGCTAGAGAGACACTGGAGGAACCGGCCAATCAGGAGCCAGGGAGGCTTACAAAAGGAGCTGCAAAGCTTAGCAGTAGTGAGTGCAGGCCATGAAGCTGGGTGAGGAAGGTGTCTTTTGCAGGGGGAGCCCTGGAGGCCCCACTTTCTCTGAGCAGGGAAGGAGATTGAGGGGAAATTTACTGAGACAGAGACTTGGAGACAGCAGCACAAGGCACTGGGGTGGGCCCCTGATAGGCATGTACCCCAGAAGGCAGGGGTGGGCGATAATTTTGGTGGTGGGGAGGGGCACTCCAAGATTTTGATAAGGGGTCAAGGGCCACACTTTTCTGTGGAGCGGGGTCTAGGATAGAGGCTGGGTACAGAAGGGCACATGGGGTAAGGAACTGGAATGCAGGAGACGGTGTGGGCTCTGAGAAGGTGTTTGGATGAAGGAGGGGGTTGTGACCTGGGAAAGGGGGGTTCAGAGGGCTTGGATGGTGACCTGGGGGCAGGAGTTGGGGTGCAGGAGGGGCAGAGGTGACAGAGGTAGGCTTTGGCTGCGGGGCACTTACCTAAACATCTCCCGGCCTGCAGCATCCCCAAGGCAGCCTGGGCTCCCTGCCTGCTGCAGCCCCTGGTTATGTCTAGATGGCAGAGTTTTTCCGGGATACCAGAAGTATCCCGGAAAAACTCTGCCATGTCCAGGGAATGCGTCTGCTTTTCTGACACTTTTTTTCAGAAGAGCAGACGTGCTTTTTCAGCATCCCCGTAAACCTTGTTATACGAGGAAGAAGGGATGTTCCGAAGGAGTTTTTTCTGACATTTGGCCCACTGTAGACAGGCCAAATGTAGGAAAAGCCTCTTCTGGAAAAAAAGTGGAAAAAGCGTTGCAAAGTGTGGTTCGCAATTTGCGTGGCTTTTGCCAGGAGAGCAGTGCAGTGTAGACGTAGCCCTGGACAGCTTGGAAATACAGGCTGTTCCCTCCACGCGGTGCTCAGCTCAGGGTAGGGGAAGAGACTTGCCCTGCCCACCTCTCCCAGGCCAATCTCTCAGCTCTGATTGGCCAGTTGTTTCCAGCCAATAGGAGCTGAGAGACTGGCGGAGGTCAGTTATTGGCCGGTTGCTTCTGGCCAATAGGAGCAGAGCATTGGGCTGGGGGCGGGAGATCACACAAAATTTTGCCCCCCCCCCCACCTCCTGCCCCAGCAAAGCAGAGACACATAGGGACCGCACTTTAAACTGCAGCAGCTGTGTGCCTGAGGGTCCTGCCAGGGTGGTGCATGGGCCGGATCTGGCCCCTGGGCCATATTTTGCCCAGCCCTGCCAGAAGGGGTTGTGATTTCACAGGAGGCTCTGTGACTCTGCCAGAGGGCTGAGTAGCCAGAAGGCTTTTAAAGAGACAAATGCACTCAGCCAAACAGGGGGTGCTGGTGGGAGATGAGTGCCACCCCATTACAGCAAGTCACTTAGCCTCCGCACTGGTACAGTGGGGCCAAGAACACAGCCTCCCTGCTTCCCCTGGCTGTGGGGTGCTCAGGTAATACTGTAAGGGGGACCAGAGGAGCACCAAAGAACTGAGCTCAGGTTGCTGTAGCAGGCTATTGGGGAGGGAGTTTTAAAGCTCAACTCATTGCTTAATATCAGTCCTTTGTCCCCCTCCAGAGTCCCCTTGGGCTCCCTGGTTCACACTTGCCGCCGTCCCAGGATGCCCTGTGCTGTGACAGCGCCAGTAGTCTCCTGCCTCCGCTCTGAGCCGAACGGTGCTGTGACTATATCTGTGACTGAGGGCCCCGCCTCTTTCGCACAAGGCCCTGCCCTTCTGGAAGTGCAGAGCCGGCCTCCCACCCACCTTGCCCATGAGGCTACAGAGGCTGTTGGCTCCCCTGCTCTTAGGCTAAGTCTACCTGGGTCCTTTACAACAGTGTAAGGGTCTGGCTCTGGGGTGTGAGAAAATGCCCCCCCCCTTAAAGGCAGAAAGTTACAGCGCTGCCAGCGCCATTGTAAACGGGTGCCCAGGAGTGTTAGCTACTCCTCTTGTGGAGGCAGTTTACACAGAGCACTGGGAGATCTCCCAGCTCTCGTGCCGCGGCTCCACTTTCCGTTTAAAGCGCGGCCACCACTGCTCATTAAACTCTTAAGTGGATGCAGAGCCTCAATTGAGCTAGGCCACCCTGAGAGGGACCCCAGCGTGCCCTGATCAAAGAAACGTGAAGAAGGAAGGAATTCTCCCAATGGGTCACACGCTGACGGGGGATGGATAATACTGCGATGATTTAGAATTGTGGCCCCTTCCAATCCAGCAAGGACCAGGGGCCTGTTGTAAAAGCAAGGCCGTCAAATACTTACAAGACGGGAGAATGCACCCAAATCTTCCGAACACAAATCCAAACGTTTTAAAAACCAAAACAAAATCCACCCAGATTTTCCAGGGCCAGCGATACTGAATGATATAAGCACCCACGCAGTGAATATAACTTTGGAATATTAAGAGAAATGGCTTAAACCAGGTCGATGCTAGTTAACATCTGGGACAAATACATACTGGGTGTGAAATAAATCAAATATTAAATCTTGTGGGCTGCGTCTACACTACAGAGTTTTTGCGCAAAAACGGCCGTTTTTGCGCAACAACTCGCAGAGCGTCCACATGACAAGCGCGTTTTTGTGCAAGAAAATGTACAGTAAATAGAGGGCTTTTTGCGCTCGAGTTATTCCTCTTTCTACGAGGAAGAAGCCTTTAGGCGCAAGAGCTCTTGCACCAAAAGGCATGTGTGGACGGGCAGGAGGGGGTTTTTGCGCAAGAACTGGCCTCCAGGATAAAAAACAGGTGGACACTCCATAAAACTCATCACAGCTCTATCATTCCTGTCTCTTAGCCCCTTTTAAAGCTGCAGGCCCCCTGGGCAAACCAGGTGGTAGGAAGCTGGCCAGAGAGCAGCACCTCACCGCGTAGCTCTCCCTGCCACGGGCCTTGCCAGCCCCTGAAGCATCCCGCGATCCCTGTGGCCCTCACCAGGAGCAGCCCCAGGCCGCACCCAGGGGGAGCAAGAGGCGCGCACCCTCCTGGTCGGGCCTGGAGATCGAGTCCCTCCTGGAGCTGTGGGGCCAGGAGGAGACGCTCTAGGATCCCCGGGCCAAGGGGAGAAACGTGGACATTTATGGCCGGAAGACGCAGGCCCTGCAGGAGCTCGGACCAGGTCCGGAGTAAGGTCAAGGAACTCCGCCTGGCATATGTCCGCGCCACCGAGCGCTCAAGGGCAGGACCCCACACCTACCCCCACTACAGGGAGCTGCACCGCATCCTGGGGGATGGGGAGGACGATTCCCCAGCCACATTGGCGGACTCTGGGCTGCTGACCCCCGTCGTCGCCCAGCCGGAGGAGCAGGAGGGCGAGGGCCAGGCTGCCGCAGCAGAGGAAGAGGGAGGAGCAGAGGGGCACCATGACCTTCTTCCTGGAGCCGGTGCCTGTCAGCCAGAAAGTCCTCCAGGCCTTCTCCGATGCCTGGGAGGGATCCTCAGGTGAGTGGTCTCTTTGTCACTCACACAGAGGGCGGGTGCACAGGGGGCGGTGGGGGACCAGTGTCGCTCGGACATCGTGCTGGGCTCCATGCACGTGTGACCTCGTGCAGCATTAGTGTGTGGCACGTGGACGCAGCAGGCAGCCCCTGAGCACTCCTGGGATCCTGCTGGCCACACATGTCCTGCCGGGGCTGGGAGGAGGTGGCCGCCAGCTGGAAGCAGGCTAGCCACAAGGGTGCAGGCCCGACCCCACCCCCCCGAGGAGTGCCACACGCAGTACGCGGTCATGCCTGCACGAGCGAGACAGCAGCCACGGCCGTAGACAGTGCTGCGAGCCGCCCCTGTGTGTGCAGCCCCCAGGGAAGCCCAGGCTGCTCCCAGCTCCTCTGCTGCCTCTGAGGGGATCCCATTGTGGCTGGACGCTTTGCTTGGCTGCTTAGCTGTGGGCTGGGGGAGAGGAGAGAGGGCAGCCTGGTCCTCTGGGCCATGGACTGTTGGTCGCTGCTCACAGAGGAGGGCAGGGCCTCAGGGACAGTGTCTGCAGGGATGACTGACCGCCTCTCCCTCTTGTGTGTTCTCCACAGATGGGAGTGAAGGGCCGGCCAGTCCACCGCTGCCACCTGCCACAGCCCAGGGACCACGAAGGCGCGCCAGGGTCCGGGACCAGCTCCTGCGGCAGCATGTCACGGCCGTCGAAAGGATGGAGTGGATGCTGGTGCAGAAGGTCCGCTCTGACCACGAGTGGCAGCAACATGCCTGCGATCACTTTGGCGACATTATGGCCAGCATGCCACACATAGCCCATGTTGCTCCTCCTGGCTCCCACCCTCCTGCTCCCCCTGCCATGTGCACGCCCCCTCCTCCTGCCCGGCGCATGCCCCCTCCTCCTGCCCCCCTGCCATACCCATGCCCCCTCCTCCTGCCCCTCTGCCAGGCCCATGCTCCCTCCTTCTGCCCCCCCTCCAACCCTGACCCTGCTCCTGCCCCCCTGCTATGCCCATGCCCCCTCCTCCTGCCCCTCTGCCAGGCCCATGCTCCCTCCTTCTGCCCCCCCTCCAACCCTGACCCTGCTCCTGCCCCCCTGCTATGCCCATGCCCCCTCCTCCTGCCCCCCTGCCATGCCCATGCCCCCTCCTCCTGCCCCCTGCCAGGCCCATGCCCCCTCCTCCTGCCCCCCCGCCAACCTTGACCCTGCTCCTGCCCCCCCTGCCATGCCCATGCCCCCTCCTCCTGCCCCCCTGCCAGGCCCATGCCCCCTCCTCCTGCCCCCCTGCCAACCCTGACCCTGCTCCTGCCTCCCCCCCCCCATCCTGGCCACCTCCCTGTACTCCCCGCACCCACCCAACCACAAGCCTGACGAGGCTCCCGCACCCGAGGTGACACAGATAGCCGCCCCCCACACCCCTTGCAATCATGAGCCCCCTCTTCCTCCCGGTTTAGAGCTCCCTCCCCCTGCCCACCTTTTGTGGATGTTAAATAAATACAGTTCATGTCTGGTTGAAAAGCAAAGAGCTTTGTTTATTGGGAAGTCAGGGAAGAGGGCGAGGGAGGGCTTGTGGTGGGGAAGGGATGTGGCCGCAAGGCAGAGGCCCCTTGGTAGGAGGCCCTGGAGACAGTTACTGGGGTGCTTGTGAGAACCTCTCCCGCAGGGCCTCCCGGATGCGCACCCCAGCCTGGTGGGCCTGCCAGATGGCAACTGTCTGGGGTTGCTCAAACGCACGGCCCACTTGGCTGGCGTCTGCCTCCCAGCCCAGCAGGAAGGCCTCCCCCTTCTTCTCCACAATGTTGTGGAGGACACAACATGCTGCAACCAACTCGGCCATGTTCTTCTCCCCCACGTTGAGGCGGGTCAGCAGGCAACGGAAGCGTGCCTTGAGACGGCCGAAGGCACACTCCACCTGGTTCCTGGCCCGGTTCAGGCGGGTATTAAATTGTTCCCTGCTGGGGTCTAGGTGCCCGGTGTACGGTTTCATGAGCCAGGGCATGAGGGGGTAGGCCTCGTCCCCCACGATGCACAGTGGCATCTGCACATCCCCAACTGCAAATTCCCGGTGGGAGAAGAATGTGCCCTTCTCCAGCTTTTCGTACAGGCCAGAGTTTCTAAAGATGTGGGCGTCGTCTGTCTTGCCCGACCACCCCACATAAACATCCGTGAATTGTCCATGGTGGTCGACCAGGGCCTGCAGCACCATCGAAAAGTAGCCCTTTCGATTGAGGAAGCGGGGCCCTCGATAGTCAGGTGCTCGTATCGGGATGTGGGTCCCATCTATGGTGCCCCCGCAGCTGGGGAACCCCAGGGCAGCAAATCCAGCCACGGTCGCGTCCAGGTCTCCCATCCGGATGATCCTGTGAAGCAGGATGGAGTTGATGGTCCTCACCACCTGCAGAAGGACACAGAGAAGCACCGAAAACACACAGAGGATGAGAAAGAGGGGGAGCGTGAGGCCTTGGGAGGCGCCCACCCGCCCTCCCATCTCCTCTCCCCGCAAGTGCCCCAGGACCCCCCCATGAGGCTACCCCCCCCAGCAGCAGGGCTGTGTAAGGGCGGGACGGCACAACCCCCTGGGGGACGGGGCTTCCCCCACCCCCACAGCTCCCTCCTCCCACTCAGGGACTGCAGCCCCAGAGGGCCTTACCTGCATGAGGATGACCCCAACGGTGGACTTCCTCACGCCGAACTGGTCGCCCACCAAGCAGTAACTGTCCAGGATGGGGAGCTTCCGGAGGGCGATGGCGACCTTCTTCTCCAGGGGGATGGCGGGCCGCAGGCGGGCGTCGCGTCGCTGCAGGGCGGGGGCCAGCCTGGCGCAGAGCTCCAGGAACGTCTCCTTCCTCATGCGGAAGTTCTGGAGCCACTGCTGGTCGTCCCACCAGTCGCTCCAGTCGGACATGGAGTCCGGCCTCTTGAGCCACGGCCCCAGCGTGGGCTGCAGCAGCCGGAGGGCAGCGGCCGCCTCCCGGGAGAGGGACTCCAGACTGTCGTCAGGGTCGAGTTCCTGCATGAGCGGGGTGGCGGCCTGCAGCAAGTGCTGCATGCACTGCAGCAAGGCCGTGTGGGGCCAAGACGTGCCCAGGGGCAGCTCCGGCTCCATGAAAAAGCTGCGGCGTCCCAACGAGCATGGGGCAACACTGCAGGCACTGCGAGAGCTTTGCTGCCCCTGGCAGAGGTAGCATGCAGGCAGCAGCAGCAGAGACACGGCTGGGCAGAGGGGTCCCTTTAAGGACGTATCTCTGCAGGCCTCCGGCGCCAGCCCTCGGAAGCAACTGGTGACCTTCTGCCCTGCCTGAAATGCTTCCGGATCGTCTTTCTTGCGAGAGAGTGTCCATGCAGTGTAGACCTACTCTTGCGCAAGACGTTTTTGCGGAAGATCTTGCAGGGATGCCATCGAGTGGATTTGTGCTACACCCGTGCCATCTAGTGGATAAACTTAAAAACCAACAAATAGCCTGGTGCCGTGTTTCTGTACCCTTAGGGGGACTCGAGAGACGTCAGGGGGGTACATCAACACCACTGACATTGGGAGAAAACTGAAGTTTTGTATTAATTTTTACAACCGCTTTATGATTTTTGTACTGTTTACACCCCAAAATTTCATCGCCCGCCCGGCTATGATGAAGTTGTTTAAACAAATGTGTTGCAAGGGTAGACAAAAAATGTGTGTGTCTGAAAACTGTAGGTACTGGGGGTATTTCTAATGGTTTTTTTTAGAAAAGGGGGATACTTCTAAATTTTTTTTTTGAAAAGGGGTACTTTATAAAAAAAGAGAGCTTCAGGGGGTAGCCGAGTTAGTCTGTTACAGAAAAAAACAACAAATGGTCTGGTAGCACTTTATAGACCAGTTATTCCCAATCTTTTTCCCATGGAGGAACCCCTAAAATACTTTGTCATATCCCAGGGAACCCCTACATATGAAAACATTTGCTTGGCCAAAAAAGTTGACAGAGGGAGCACAATTCAATTACTGCTAAATTATTGTCAAGAAAATTTATTTGTAAAGAGCTGTTATATATATATATAACATATATATATATATATATATATATAACATATATATATATATGTCAGCTTACATTGTAAGAAAAAAAATGTTATATATTTATTCAGTGATTTCTCGTGGAACCCCTGACTATGGTCTGTGGAGCCCCAGGGTTCCGCGAACCCTGGTTGGGAAACACTGTTATAGACAAACGAAACATGTAGATGGTATCATGTAAATGGTATTTATTTCGAGTTTACATATCCCCAACTCATAACTCCGGTCATCTGAAGAAGTGGGCTGTGCCCACAAAAGCTCATGATACCATCTACATATTTTGTTAGTCTAAAAAGTGCTACCAGACCATTTGTTTGTTTGTTTGTTTGTTTGTTTTTATAAAAAAAGGTTGAGAAACACTGGTCTGGTAGCACTTTGTCCTACACCCGATGCCATCTAGTGGATACTGACAAAAGCAGCAGAGAAACGAATTCCTCTATAGAAATCCATGGTGTGCCTACATCTTCGTGTGCGGATGTGGTCGCCTCATCGCAAAAAGGATATCTTGGCATTAGAAAAAGTTCAGAAAATGGCAACAGAAATGATGAGGGGTATGGAACAGCCGCCATATGAGGAGAGATAAATAAGACTGGGACTTTTCAGCTTGGAAAAGAGACGACTAAGGGGGGGATATGGTAGAGGTTTATAAAATCATGACTGGTGTTGAGAAAGTGAATAAGGAAAAGTTATTTACTTGTTCCCATAACACGAGAATTAGGGGGTCACCCAATGAAATTAATAGGCAGGAGGTTTAAAACACAAAAGGGAGTGCTTCTTCACGCAGTGCACAGTCAACCCGTGGAACTCCTTGCCAGAGGATGTTGTAAAGTCCAAGATTATAACAGGATTCAAAAAAGAACAAGATAAATTCATGGGGGACAGGTCCATTGATGACTATTAGCCAGGATGGGCAGGAATGGAGTCCCTGGCCTCTGTTTGCCAGAAGCTGAGAATGGGGGACAGGGGAGGGATCACTTGATGATTCCCTGTTCTGTTCACTCCCTCTGGCACTGTCGGCAGACAGGATACGGGGCTAGATGGACCTTTGATCTGACCCAGTGTGGCCGTTCTTATGTTACGGGAGCTGAAATCTGAACGCGGGTGCTGGCCAGGGCCCAAAAGAAATCAGAGATTTGACCTCCTCCAACAAATCCAGAAACAGGATTTATAAATCTGGAGCCACCACATGGGGCCAGGGAGTTGACAGGCCCCATGAATAAGCTTCCCAATCCCAGAAGTGCTAAGTGGTGACCCGCCTTCCCCGGTTACAGCACTACAATTAGTAACCTGGCCCGCCCTGGGCTCAGTTAAAAGGCGAGATCCTATTTCAATCCCATGGCAGTAGTGGCTACAACACTTACCCGCCTGGCAACGCTAGCTTTGATTTTGGCTGAAAATCTAACCGGCCCCTTGGCAAATCCGCCAGCTTGCTCCCCATTCATGCCTCAGTCGTAAGTCCCCTGCACTCACCCACTGACAGCCCTTCCCCCCCCCCCGCAAGATCTCTGACATGGAGCATCAGCTGGGTGGGTGGCAGGACGGCAGCATCCGTTGTCGGAGGGTCAGTTGCTGGGAGCCCGGCTGGAGCTGAAATTGGGACAGGAAATCCCGGACTTCATTTGCAACTTCGAATGCCTACATTAGCCTCCCTAGTTATACCCTCCTCCGGGGCTCTGGTTACAGGAAGCCTGGGCTGTTCGTGCTGGGACTGGAGCAGCCTCTCTCAGGGAGAGTCACTGCTGAAACTCCCATCCCCATCTAGATAGTGGTGCTGTGTCCAGGGAAACTGAGGCACACACATGGAGTTACGACAGGACAGGAGAAATCGCTTGCAACATAATGAAGTGAACAGAGTGAAAACAATCCCCACTTTGTCACACAGGGTTGTTTAATTTTTGTGGTGCCCAGACAGGGTCCAAGTCCCACCCCCTCCCCCACCCTGGCCTTTTATATATATATATGAGATATACGAGATTAGCCGTGGGATCCTAGCCCTGGAAGAAGGGTCAATCCCATAGTTGTGTGGGAAGAAGGCAGGGTAAGGAAAAAACCCAGAGTACCAGCCAGAGGAGCTGATAGCTTTGCCAGGCCCCAGGCAAGGTGAGGGGGAGAAGCTCCATGCTCCCAGAAGGGGCGGGGCCTCAGGTGGAGGGGGCGGGGCATTAGGCAGAAGGGGCGGAGCCAGCTGTCAGTGTTGCCTGCCCTTGGTGCCACTCGGACTGAAGTTCGCTTCACCCCCCAAGCCCTCAATGCTGCCTGGAGTGTGCCGCACGGTGCTCCGATGGCAATTTAAAGGGCTTGGTGCTTTTTAATCCCCAGGCACTAGAGCAACTGTCTCCTCCTGTTGGCGGGCCTGGTACCAGCCGCAAGGAGGTTCAGGCCTTGGCTGCTGGCTATGGGGTTCCTGGGCTGCCATCCAGTGTAGCAGGAGGGCCAGGGTCCCCCATCAGCCACTGGGAAGTGGGGCAGGACTGCCGGAGGTGCCGTCAGGATGGCCGGTCACGGGAGAAGCTGATACCCTGGAAGGGGGATTTTATAGCGACCTAGCTGGAGGGCTGAGAGAGGGAACCCCGCTCGGCAGGGGGAGCCCCGTGGGAAGAAAGCTGCCGTGCACCGCCAGCCAGGGAAGAGGGGCTCTTGTTGTGCGTGAACCCTGATACGGAGCCTCTGTCCTCGGCTTTCATGCCATCATTGCGCTCTGGAGAGAAGCTGGCCTGATGGGACAGATCCTGGGCTGGTTTCTCTGCTGGTTTCAGAGGAGCTAAGCCGGTGGACACCAGCTCAGAACTAGGGATGTGAATGACTAGTTGGCTATCTGGTAAGCAAATGTTTATCGGATAGTTGACACACTAGTCGACTAGTCGCTTCCCCCCACCCTTACTGCCTCTGACAGAAAGAGGCAGCAAGTGGGGGGAAGAAGAGGGGGTGCTTCAAAGTGGCAGCACAGTGTGGAGCTCGGGGTCAGCTGGGGGAAGCACACGGCGTTTCAAAGCGGCAGCGCTGCATGGAGCCTGGGGCCAGCTGGGGACTCCTTTGCTGACCCCGGGCTCCATGCAGTGCTGCCGCTTTGAAACACCACGGGTAGCACGAGGCCAGCGGGGGACTCCTTAAGTCCCCGCTAGCCCTGTGCTCCCCGCAGCACTTTCGCCTTTGAAGCTACACTTCAAAGTCGGAGGTGCCCTTATCGACTAATCAAATCATAGATGCAAATTGCATCGACTATTCAATTACCCAGTTAATCTAAATTTAACATCCCTGCTCAGAACACAGCCCAGGGCCGTTGTAACTTGCAGACCCCTGAGGAGAAGGCCTGCAACAGGCCTAGCGAAAACCCCGGGACAGACGCTGACCTTTAAGGCCTCCATCTAGACCAAGAGGTTACAGTAGTTCCTCATTTAACACTATAGATGCATTTCTGAAAATGTTCGTGCTAAGTGAAAACGTTCTATGCGGGGTCAATTTTCCCATTAAAAATAATGGAAAAGGTGGGGGTTGCATTTCAGGTGGTGGTGGCAAAGTCAATTTTTTATTGGTGCTGGGTTGTCAACGTCAACATTCGATATTGAGCAACACAAGATAACTAGCAACACAAGTCGCCGCGGTTTGTTAAAACACAAAGATAAACACGTGAGTGAACGGAGGAGCGCTGTGACCACATGTATTCATCCCCTCATGCGTATTCCCACTGTTTTCACCAACTTATATCGCCGCACAAAGTAGTCCACCAATTTATTATTTTCATGTTATTTCGGGGATGGTCGTGATATTAGAAAAACATTCCCTAAAAAAAATCGTGCTATTGCGAAAACATGTTAAGCGGGCACATGTTAAACAAGTAATTACTGTACACTTTTAGTGTTAACGCTTTGTGGGCCTGGCTCTCTGTTATCTTGCCATTTACTCCAGAGCAAAGTGTAAAATGCTCCCGGCCCTTTGCCTCCACCTTGCGCCTGTGTCCACTACTGCAGAAGGTGCAGGGTGATGTAGAACCGTGGCGTTTATACCTTCAAACGGCTTTACAGCCATTCACTGAGTATACTTCAAAGGCAAAGACGCTATGTAAATTAGTGGTCACCAAGCAGTCGATCGGAATCGACTGGTAGATCTTGGAACCTCTGACAGGTGATCCTGAGAGGTTTGGCCGGGAGGCTATCAAATGCTGGCACTTCATCTGCCCCGCCCAGCACTGCCATGCTGCTCCCGCCCTCTGCCTTGGAGGTGCCCCTCACCCCTGGGAGCCTCCTGCTTGCTGTGCGGGGCACAGGAAGAAGAGGAAGGGGGTATGTGCTGATGTCAGGATGCTCCTCCCTCCACCTGTACCCCATCTCCACAGGGCAGAGGGGGGCAGGGATGGAGAGTTTGCTGGCTGCTTTGGGAGTGGTGCAGGGCCAGGGTAGGGGTGAGCCTGCCTTAGCCCCCTGCACCCCCACCCAGAAGCCACCTGTGGTAAGCGGTGCTCAGCTGGAGCTGGCATTCCAAACCCTGGCCCCAGTCCTGAACCCCTCCTGCACCCCAAACTGCTGCACCTAGCCTGATAAAAGTGAGGGAGGATGCGGGAGGGAGGATGGAGTGAGCAGGGGCGGGGCCTCGGAGAAGGGGCGGGAAGGAGGCGGGGCCAGAGTGTTTGGGTTTGAGGTGGATCCTGGATTGCGCTTAAATTCAAAAAGTGATCTTGTGCTTAAAAAGGTTGGAGACCGCTGATGTAAATCCACTAGCAGACTTACCCGGCGTTGCCTGGGTCCTTCAGGGCAGGGCCTTGGGGATGCAGGGGGAGGAGGGTGGGGCTCATAGGCCAGTTCTCTCCCCCACAGGCCACTCCCCATGGCCTGCCATGGGCTTCTTCTCCCCCCCCCCCTGCCCACCCAGGACCTGCTCTCTCCCCCTCCCCACCCTGTGGCCAAGGGCAGGGGAAGGAGGGGAAGGGTTTGGGATGGGGGGCGGGGAGAGGGGCTACTTACCAGGGCACTGGCAGGCAAGATGGTGATGCCCCAGCCCTGCTGGCTTCTCCCTTGGTTGTGCAATTGCCACCCAGTGGACAATCTCATATTGTGTCCCTTCAAAAGCAGCCCCTCCCTTTGCACCTTATGGAAAACAGTCCTTTTCCCGGGGCTTCCGGTTGGCCTGGCACAACCAACCCCTGACCTTGCTTTAAGTTAGGCAAAGAGGAAGCACCATCCCAAATTCGGTGGCCCCAGCTCTTACCTTTTAGGAAGAGTTCTTGAACAAACAGACTCACAGACAGACACACAGAGAGGCACTCTCTAGAATGGGGGTGGGCAATAATTTTTGAAGGGGGGACATGTCACAAATTTCTGAAGTGGCCTCAGGCAGCCCCAGAAGGGGTGGGGCCTTGGGCAGAAGGGGCGGAGTCAGGACACTTCCCATTCTCCCCTACCCACAGACCCTGATTGGCCTGGGAATGAGGGAGTGCGTGGAGTCTTTGCCCCCTGCCTCCCGACGCCTAGAGAGAACTGTCAGTTGTTTTGAGCAGCTGGTGGTTCCTTTTAGGCACCATGTGCCCCTGGTGTGGGGAGGAGACTTCACATGCTCCCCCCATCCCCAGGCCAATCCAGGCCTGGGACCAGAGGAGCGCATGAAGTTTTTGCCCCCCATCCCTACCCTGCAAGGGGTGCATGGTGTCTAGAGTGAACCGCCAGCTGTTCTGAACAGCTGTCGGTTCCCTCTGGTGCCACATGCCCCTGGTGGGGGAAGAGACTTTGCAGAGATCATTGGCCTGGGGGCAGGGGAGGGCAGGGCAGCCACGGCCGGATTAGCTGGCTTGGAGGGCTGGATTCAGCCCGCGGAGGCTCTCTTACTGACCCCTGCTCTGGAAAGATAGTACGTTCACATTTTGAATATTGCGGGCAGTGCTGATCGCCCCTTCCCAAAGAAGGAATGGTTTTCCGAAAGAACCGGCCCCCTGTGCAAAAATCAAAATTGTCTGTAGGAATATTTCAATTTTGCTGAAAATTTTCATTTTTTCTATTGGAAAAATCAAAATGCTGGAACCCTGAAAGCTCATGGAGAAGCATTTTGTCAATTTCACATGTCCCCTGCAGGCAGACAGTGACAATGACAGCCTTTCAGGGGGGCCTCCAGCAAGTCAAAAAATAAATAAATCCTTTAAAAATTTTTTTTTTAGACTTTCTCTCCCATGAACATTTTTAGGTTTTTTACTCCATGTTAGGATGAAAATTTTCCCTGAACGATGGCATCTTCAGCAGGATGAAAATTCCTTTTGGCAGCCAGGGTTAGTCATAATGGTATGAGAAATGATGGAAATACACCTCCCACAGATTGTGAGGTTGGACCCACCCAGAGGCAAAGTACACAGCTAGAAAATACCCAGAAGGAAAACCAGTAGATCTTTGTTTTCATGCTTCCGCACACTTGAAATGCAGAGTTACAACCAGTAACAGGAGAGGGGCCCCCAGAAATGACAGGCAAAGCCTCTTAGTTCAATACTCTTTTATTTCTATGAAATGCAAGAGAGGTAAAAGATGATATTATGGAGCACAAAGTGGTGAGGAAGCTGAAATCTTTGTGAAATGCCAGACTTAGAAATGCACCACAAAAGCAATAGACAGTAAAAGCAGCAAAGTGACCATCGGGTGAATCTTTTGCTGCAATAAACATTTTATTTCCAATCATACCAATCAAGGGGTAATAGTCACACCGCAAATACAGAGAGTGGTTCAGGGGTGAAATACGTCCTTAACATTTGTTAGGAGGCAGCACAGTTAAGCAGCAGTAACAGACTGCCAGGTGAAGCACACAGTTACAATTTGGGACCATTACACTTTAAGGTTTCAGAAAACAGCTCCGGCATCAGCTTAGCTCACTCTGCCCTGGAGAAAGCAAAGAGGCAATGGAAATGCGAGACAGCAGGGGGAAGACTGAATAATTTGTGAAGGCAAACGAGGTATCTGTCTTTATAAAAAGGGGGACAAAACAAAGACTCGCCACTAGCACAAACTGACACAGGAGCCTTTTGCAACTTGGTGTTTAAGGTGTACACTGGGCTGGTGTGTGTATATGTAACCCACACTCCTAGTGTGCATCATTGTCCTGTGTAGTGGCACTGAGACCACTTACCCTGAGAACTAAGATGGGTGCTCTACAGCCTAAGCTGAGTGCTAGCTGCCTGCCTAGCACTGAGGTTCCCAAGTTCAAATCTGCCTGGTGGTGGTTACATATACTCTGTATGTAAGAGGACTACCAAACAGCTACACACCACTGTTATCAGTTGTGCTTGCATTAGGAGAAAGTACAGTATTGATACCTTCTGCTTACTACCCACAAAATCAACCACAGGTGCCTAATTCCTACTGACCACAGATGCATTTTTCCACTCTATTGGCTTGATCAGGACACCTGTGTTTCTACATGAAATCAGAAGAATATATAGAGCCCCCGAAAGCAAGCCTGTTCTAAATTCAGGATGTAGGAAAATCTCATGAGGCATCAAAACATAGCCTCAGATTTCACATGGAAACCAGGATGAAGGCAGATTTCTGGAATCCGTTCCTAGGCCTTTAATATCAGCATTGGTTCCAAACCAGCAGAGATGGGTGGAAGGAAAATGCAGTGGTTTTAGTTTCGGTTTAATTGAGTCGATTTCTCCTATTCATTCACTGCTTTCTTGCTCTCTGTAAGGCACACTGGACACTAAGCATGTTGGTCTTGGAGACTTTGGGCCCAATTCTTTAGTACCCTACACCTTTGTATGGCATTTACCCCCACACTAAGTGGCTACAAAGCGCTAGCTGCTCAGAAGGGCAGCGTCTGACATTAGAGCTCCTGAGATGTTTCTGAGTGGAGTGTTTTTCCATTGGAAAATGCTGTTTCATCCAGAGCAAAAGGTGTCTCGGGAATGCATCAGTTTTGATCATTTCAGAAACAAAAGCAGAATGGCACCATCCACTAACTTCGGAATGGGCCGTGTCACAGTTTCTGGAACCGAATGTCCCAATGGGATGATCTAGACAGGGCTTGGTCCTGCCATGAGGGCAGGGGACTAGACTTGATGTCCTCTCGAAGTCCCTTCCGGTTCTAGTGTTCTGTGAGTCTGTGTTCCATTACAAAATCATTGTTCAATGTGTCGGTAACATTTTGAAAAAAGCTGAACTCAGTGACATGTTGTGATCAGCCCAAAATGTCTTCCTGCCACCTCTCTCCCATCCCCCGGCTGAATTTTGTTTCATGGGAATTTTTTGACTTGTTTTCATTTTCTTTTGGAATGGGGAGAGGGAATAAAAAATGGCAGGATTTTTCATGAAACTGAACGTACTTCCCGCCCAGGGCTCCCTTACGCTGAGTTGGTACTGGGGTAAATGACTGCCCATGGTGCAGGGGATAAGAAGTAGTGGCCCCTTTGTTTTAGAAGACCCCTCATTTTTCAGTACCCCAAGCAAGAAGGCAGGCGTTTCAGGCAAGGCACGCCCATGGTTTAGCACTTCCACTTTCCATGTATAGTGAAAAGAACTTTAAACAGGGTAAAGGTAGTTGAGGAATAGTAGTTATAAAGAGCATTTTGTTCCAGCTTGTATGGATTTCAAGCATCCTCAGGAATGTGTACTTTTTAAAATATTGGTTTGATGTACAGTTTCATTATAAATACCTCTCCCAGGGTTTCCATGGCTTCTTGGCTTTGGGCACAAAACCATACAGCCCGGTGGAAGAAAGTTTGCATTCTTCCACTCCCGTTTAAAACTGGCAGCTGAAAGTCAGCAGCCTGGCTATTTTTGGATGGTGAAGTAGCTGTGCTTTCGATGCGGAATTTACGTTTTCCCTCGCTGTTTAGTACCACAGCCTGCCTCGTTTCCTCCTATGTGTCACACATGCCGCTAGCGCGTGGGAAAGCTTTGAGTTGCTGCAAAGAACCAGCTCGCATGCAGCAGCACCTCTGCCCTCTAGTGGATGGAATCAGAACTGCTCCACTGTGCATCATAGACCCTATACTGGTAGTGGCTAAAGGAAATTCATTCGGTGCTCAAACGGGAGAGGCCGGGAGCAGCGCCTCTGAGGTCTATCACCCTGAAATTCCAAACAACAGCTGCTGCAGCCTATGAAGTCCTAGGTAGCCCGAGATGTGTTACAATCAATCTCCGGATAGATACATTCCTAGCTCCCTCACAGCACTGTGCTCCACGCACAGCAGCTGTACTTGAGTAGGGCTACGATGAAGGTCAAGCACAAACCCTCCTCTTCAGTCTCTGATATCCCTTGGGCCCAGTTGCCTTTTGGGCTAACATGGCTCATACTTGTCAGCACAGGTGTGAACCAGCCAGCCAATGGGCCTTGTTTTATTTTTGAGGATATTTAAAAAAAAAAAAAAGGCAGATTTCCTGTTACTTATTCTCAGACACTTCTTCTGGGGGAAGAAAAACAATTTAGTGATTTTTTTAACCCCTTCACCTGAGGGCGACTCACTCCGAGTTGCCCCTTATTCCCAGACCCTCATGGGTAGATAGGTGTCTAGCTCCCACTGAAATCAATGGGAGCGAGGCAGCTGCAATCAGGTTGATTTGAGGCTCTGGGCGGGTCAGAGCTAGGCCCACAGTCAGGAATCAGCGGTTACCTCCTTCAGGTAGGGTGCCGCTTGCACCAGACTAACTCAGCCCCGGGGGCAGGTCATTCACAGCAGACAGCCCCCCCCCCCAATGCTCCTGCCTTTTCTCATGGGGGCTCTGGAAGGCTCAGCTGCTCCCTCATAGCTGGAGATCTGGGCCCTCCCCGCCCCCCAAGTCTGAGGCCAGTGGCAGGGGCTGACAGAGCCCACTGCTGCCGGGGAAGCCAGTGTGGGTAAATCCATGTCTAACTGTGGCTTTAGGCCTTACTGCTGGAAGTCGCCCTGATTAGAGTAATAGGCAGAGCCAGCTGCTGCTTAGTGAGTGGGTTTCTAAGGCCTTAGCCCCCCCGCCCTCTCCCCCGGAGAGAAGCTACTCCTACAAGTAGCCCGAAAATATTTCAGTGGGGTGGATGGGATGATTAGCAACGTGATGCAAGGTAGCAAGAGCCAGATTCGATAGCTGTCCTCACACTCAATAGCGGGGGGTTCCCTGGCTTGGGAAGGCCACTGGCCCATGGCGTGAGGCTCTCTGAGGAGACCAGGGTCGGGCCCTCAGAGCCCACATGCGAGGCACGTCCCGTGTGGCAGCAATCCCAGCAGTGGGCGCCTAAGCAAAATGGAACCCCAAGGCAAAAGTGATGTTGCCTGGGGGTGGCTCTGTTTGGTGTTAGGCCGGATCGACGGTCGGTGGAAAGAAGTTTCCTTGCCGTCTTTGGAGGCTTTGGCTCAGTCAGTTCCCTGCATTCTGGGCAGCTCCTGCCTGTGGCGGGGGGCAGGAGGAACTCTCCAACCCGTCTGCCCCCCCACTTTCATCAGTTAACCCGTTACACATCATGTTTAACGAGTTAACCAACTAAACGGGATTTTACATCCCGAATGCAGACTCCAGCTAATAGGGGCACTGGGAGAGGCGAGGGTCTCTCCTGTTTGCACGCACGTTTCGTAATAAAGCACAAGAGGCGTGAGCTCAGGTCCTACTGCTCCTTCCCGGTTCTCTGGCACGTCCTCGCACAGGCCCGGCCAGAGCTGTTGCACGATGCCTGCTCCTGCCAAGACACAGCCAACGTGGCTTCCGACACGTCCGAGCTCAGCCCGGGCACATCCACCCTGCCCGGGAAGGAGCAACAGCAGCATGGCTCGGCAAGGCCCTGCCAGATTTGGTCTCGGCAGCGTGAGTCACAAGAACAGTGTAGGCAGGGTAGGCTGACACCCTGAGGATGTACCCAGGGACTCCGGCAGCTAGCTTCGGCCACCGCGTATTAAGGGGGCGACTGCTGCATCCTCAGAAATCCCCGACATTCTAGTACTTCTGGGAACACTGTGGGGCTGACCCCAGCTGTGTGACCCTGCCCCCCTGGGTGTGTCCGCATGGGATGACACGTTGACGAGACCCCACCTGAGGCACCAGAACAGGAGGGGCCCTGCCCCTCCCTCTCCACGTCCTTCCCCAGGCTCCGCCCCCTGGCCAGGTTGGCCGCTGGAGCCCAGGGAAGCGTGCAGCTGTGCCGCTGCTCTCTGCTGGATGGAATCAGAGCTGCTCCACTGTGCATCATAGACCCTATACTGGTGGCTGCCAAAGAAAATTCACTCAGACGGTAGAGGCCTGGGGCGGTGGCTCTGAGTTCTATCACCCTGAAGCCTGGGCAGCTGTGGGGAGCCACAGACCCTCCACTCGTCCTGAGGGGTGGGAACATGAACCAGGGACTGCTCTTAGGGCCTCCCACCCCAGGCAAGTGGAGGGATCTGGGCTCCCCAGCCCTGCTCTGGCTTCCGGGGGTGGGGGGATTTGGAGGAAGGTGGGGACCCCTAACCCCTCCACTTTTGGGGAGGCTCCACAACCCCTAACCCCTAGGCTGGGGTGGAGGGGTGCACTCTTCAACATGGCATCCTCTGTGCATGGTACCGGACAAACCCGGTCTGGTTTTATACCAGAGCTGGGCAGGAGCCCAGCCGTAGAAAATCTGGACAAAGGCCTGCCTGCAGCATCTTCCCTGCTACTGTTCCCCTGCTAGCTAGAGTCATGCCAGCTCAGGTGTGTCCACACCTGAGTTTGCTGTGCAGACACACCCTTAGGAAGATAGAAGGCAAGTGTGTGTGTGTGGGGGGGGGGAACAGACTGTGAGTCTTGGAGGAGTCATCACGGGGCAGTGACTTAATTAGCATCGTCAACAACCACTTAAAAAGCAAAGGACAACACAGAGACCTAACCAAAATGACCGGTCATGGGCCTGATTGACAGGGATGGGGGGAGGGAGGGACGAGCATCAAACCAGATCAAAATCTAAGACGCTAATGCTGGCGATCGGCGTGCGCCAGAAATTGAAGCTGTTGAACGGCAGGAGAGAGTCTTCATCCCCTGAGCTGTCCTGCCCGAGCTGCTGCCAATCTCCGGACCGCTTGCCCAAACCTCCTCTGGGTTTGTAGAGTGCCATGTTGGTCAAACCCAGCCCCTCCAGCTCCGTCAGGTCGAGCTCTGGGATGGGCATCCTCCAGTACAGGAAGGAGTTGAACTGGCTGTTCGCCGTGTCCAGCATCTCCAGCTAGAAGGAAGAGGGTAGGGAAGTCTATCAGAGCCGCAGATCACCGTAATCCTAGCTGCTCTGGCTCATGAATGATCTAAATCACCCCTGCTTCATGATGGAGCTTTGTCTAGGCCCTGTCTGTGAACAGGCCCCTTGAGAAAAAACTGGGGCTTTGGTACATCATGAGTGCGGGCCGTGCCCCGTCTCTTTCACCGCTATTACAGGCCCTTTGACGTTCCCCACTGATGTTCCGAACTGTCTTCTCCCCCAGCCGTGCAATAGTTTTGCTTGTGGGCGAGTGGCTAAGGCAGTGGATGAGGGCTCAGGTACGCTGGGTCTCATCCTGGCTCCATCACCGTGACCCATAGCATAAGAACTAGGGGGTCACCAAATGGAATTAATAGGGAGCAGGTTTAAAACAACCAGAAGGAAGTGTTCCTTCACGCAGCACACAACCTGTGGAACTCCTTGCCGGAGGATGTTGTGAAGACCGGGACTTTAACAGGGTTCAAAAAAGAACTAGATACATTCATGGAGGTTAGGTCCATCAATACATATTAGCTAGGATGAGCAGGGATGGTGACCCTGGCCTTTGTTTGTCCAAGGCTGGGAATGGGTGACGGGAGGGATCACTTGATAATTCCCTGATCTGTTCACTCCCTCTGTGGCATCTGACATTGGCCACTATCAGAAGACAGGATACTGGGCTAGATGGACCTTTGGTCTGACGCATTACAGCCATTCTTATGTTCTCTGTGATCTTGGGTGGCCTGGCACTTCAGAACCTTGAGGGCTCTAGACTTCAGCTCCCTGTCTGAAAATTGGCACTAATGTTCCTTCCTCTGTCGGCCTAGGTAGAGGGCAAGGTCTTCGGGGCTGGGATTGCCTTGTGCACTGTGCTTGGACAGCACAAAGGGGCCTCCAGGTGGTACCACCACACACCTGAGAATGAGATTATGGGACGGGGACGTCCCTGAAATCTTGGAACACGTCAGAAGCCCTGAGTCCTCCAAGCCCTTCCTGCTGCCAAGGGCTGTTTGGACAGCCGCCTTCTACCCCAGCTGCCCAGGGTTGCTCCCCGACAGGCATTTCATCCTGTTGTGACAAGCGATGAAAAGCTGTGCATTGAGGCAGTGCGGCCTAGTGGCTAATGCACTGGGGATGGCGCTCTACCACTGGCCTCCTGGCGACCTCAGGCAAGTCGCCTACCTGTTCTGTGCCTCACTCTCCCCATTTGTAAAACAGGGGCGGTGACACTGGCCTCTGTTGTATAGTGCTAGGTCAGAGCTAGGGCCGGGAACGTCAACAGTTTTTATGCCCAGCTCCTGATTGGCTTCTCAGAAGCATTTCCCTTGGGTAAGTAGCTACCTTCTTGGAAGGCACCGCCTGACTGCTTACGGGGTAGGGAATTAATCCCGAAGGGGCTGGGAAATAATATCCCCGGGGGATTGTTTCGAGGGAGGAGGAAAGAATTTGTGGCCAAATAGGACTGAGCACAGAACTAGGGGCAGGGAATGGGAATAAAACAGTGATTGACATCGAATTCGGGTGAGTAGGATTCACAGCACATTCTTGCTAGCCTTTGACTGTAACTCTGCGCATAAACTCTGTGTGTGTGTGTGTGTGAGAGAGAGAGAGAGAGAGAGTTGCCTAGTGGGTAGTGCCCTGGACTGGAACGCTGAAGACTTGGGCTTTATTCCTTCCTTGGCCGCTGGCCTGCTGGGTATTTCACATCACAGATCTGTGCCTCAGTTTCCCCCATCTTTACCGGGGGGGGGGGGAATGACTCATTTCCCAAAACATGTCTTGACCTCCTTTTGGAAGCACTAGGAGCTCTTCTGATGGGGAGAGTGCAAGAAGCATTACTATTGTGTGCACGTATACTTGTGTGGACATACATGTCGATGTATGTGTGTGTGTGTGTGCGTGCACACCCACACCACACACCTGCCCTTAAACACAAAGGGCGTCCTCCTCTCCCCACCACGCCCCTGCTTGAATCAGCAGTAAAGCTACTGACTTGACTCGAGCCCCCTCCCCCCAGAGGCGAGAGCAGAATCGAGACCAAATCCGCTGAGACAAAGCTCTGCTTGGGGATTTCTGCCCTCCCCTCCCCTCATCCCACCCCTTTTCCCACCAGAAATGCCTCTCCCACCTCCGGCAGCTCGGCCCATCCCAAACCACCCGTCCATTGTGTGCCCAGCCTGCAGCTCCTGCAATGGCCCCACCCTGCCGAATTTGCTGCAGAGCCCCTCCCGCCACGCTTGCTCTTTACTTTGATACCATCTTGCTCATATGCCGTTCTCCCCAAAGACCTGGCCTAGCCCAGTCCAAGTGAATCCAACACGCCCGGTGCGTGTCCCCCGCAGGACTGTCTCCTTTGCTCCTCGCTGTCTCCGGCCACAGAGCTGATTTCTTAGATCGCACAGTCAAGGATGCCTCGCTCACTTTCCGCTGACTCCCCGTTCGTGCCTGCCGAGGCTTAATGCCAATGGGCTTCACCATCCCCTGCACCCCCACATCCTCCTCAAATTATACAGGGATCCGTTTGCTTCCAAATTAAATTAAAAAAAAAAAAAGCCCAAAACGTCCCAGGCAGGCTATGAAAGGCCCGACGTCATCCCCTTCCCTCAAACGAACAACTGTGCGGTTTGAAATAGCACTCCGCTCACGGGTATGTTTCTGGCTCTCTCTTTTGCCAGAGGACAGCAGATTATTAAAATTAGACCCTGCGTGAGCACCCAGCAATCGGCTTCGTTTAGAAACGCGCTCAAAGGGGGTGGGGAGGGGGGTGGGTGGATAATTACATATATATGAAGAGGCAGGTATTAAAAAAGGCAATTCACACTTTGGAGAATCCTTTGCAGGCCATCCTCGGATCTAAGCTGGTCGCCTTTCCGGGTGGAATCATAAGGGGCTGTCAGCTAGGCTGGAGGGGAGGGATGACTTGATGGTGCCCTGTTCTGTTCATTCCCTCTAGGGCACTTGGCGTTGGCCACGGTCAGATGGGATACTGGGCTAGATGGACCATTGGTCTGACCCAGTCTGGCCATTCTGATGGGGCACCTGGCGTGACAGCCCTGCGCTAAACTGAGTAAATATGTTTCATTTCTTCTCCTTCCCTGGAAAGCCTCTTGGAGCTGACAGAGGAGCATCCCATACCTTCGGCAACCCCACCCCCAAAGAGAATCCACTTTCTTTTTAAAGACTAATGTTGCCTTTTTTTTTTTTTTTTTTTTTTTTTTTTTGTTACCTGTTTTAAGAAAGGGCTGGATCTGGAGGCCGCTCACCCAGCTGACGGAGGGGGTCTTCTTTGTATGGAAAGCGACTTCTGCTGCAGCTGGGCGTCAGGCAGGCTGGCGAAGATTTTCTGCCTGCCTTTTGTCTGCGTGCGCGTGTGTGTGTCTGTCTCCGCAATGCAGCCCCTCCTATATAGGCAGATGAATTACCCCTCCTCCCAGGGCTGGTCGGCCGATGATTCAGCGGTATGAGCGCTCTGCTATGCAAGCGGCTCGCCCCCCCCCCCAGGTTTTATTATAGATGGGGCCGGGGGCTGGGCTTGAAAGCTTCATCCCCACGCGCGATGGCAGCGGGAGGTTGTATCACGTTGCGGAAAACCCACGACAGTGGGATTGGAAGATGAAATGGTCTGGTCCCTCCTCGGCGGCAGGCTGAGGGGTGGGGGGCTGAGCTGCTCAGGGCTTTGCCCTTCTACCTGCCTCCGCTCTATTCGTTCCAGAGCGGGAGGCTCTGCAGAGCCCTTTAGTGAAACAGGCTCCTTGGCTCCAAGCAAGCCGGAGCGCTGGGGGAGCTGGGCCCAGGCAAACAGTGTGTGTTATACTGGGGCTAAAGAAGGTATCCAGCTGGGAACACAGAATGCTGGCCAACAGAGGAGACAGCTGGTGGGGGGACACTACAGGGGACACCGGCCATGTGGCTGCCCCCCTCCACAACTCCTCCCTGTGCCACCCCTAGTCCCGGGGAGGACTGTCCCTAGGAAGATGTGGGGCCCAGGACAACGCCCCCTCTGTCCCAGGCCCTGCCTCTTCCCGCCCCCACTCCCCCCCTCTCCCCCAAACCCACTCCTCCGAGCAATGTAGTCTGGGGGACTAGCGGGCACCTGGTACCCACAGTAGGGGTCAGGCCCACCCCTGCATTCATCGGTGGCTGCAGGAAATGGAGCAACTTGGCTGGGGGAGCAAAGCAGGCTGGGGCTGAGTGACCCCAGCTGCCGGCCGTGCGAGTCCCCCGGCCGCCCTGCAGGGCCCCCCAAAGCGTGTTGCCCCACACTGTCTAAGGAATGGGAGGGCTCAGCACACCTGCTGCTGGCCCCTTGCCCTTCCCCCCATGGCATTGTTCGGGGGAGAACGTGACCATGTCCCTCAACACGTGACCCCTGCCGGATGTACTTAGAGGATGGGGGGCCTCTTTCCTGGGAAGCGGCGACTGAAAAAGATTTGGGGGTCGCGGTGGATAATCAGCTGAACGGGAGCGGGGGACATTTTCATAGAAGATTGGGGCTGGAAGAGATCTCAGGAGGTCATCTGCATCTAATCCAGCTCCCAGTGTTGCCAAAAAGGCAACTGTGATCCTGGGAGGCATTGATCGAGGGATCTCCAGTAGGTGCAGGGAGGCTATTTTCCCCCTGCGTTTGGCCCGGGTGAGGCCGCAGCAATCCTGGGTCCAGTTCTGGCCTCAACTGGTCAGGAAAGATGTGGATAAACTGGAGAGGGGTCAGAGAGAGGGATGTAAGCGACTAGTTGACTATCCGATAAGCAAAAGCTTATCGGATAGTCAACTAGTCCCTCAACTAGTTGCTTCCCCCCTATCAGAGGCAGCAAGGAGGGGAGCAAGAGCCAGTGCTGGGGGGAGCTGGCTTAAAAGCCGGTTCTCCCCAGCTCCATCTCCATGGGGGGTAGGGAGGGCAGCGGGAGAGTGGGGACTGGGCATGAGCCGGGAATCAGCTGATTCCCAGCTTGCACCTAGTCCCAGACACGCCTCTGCTTTTTAAATGTATTAAGAGCCAACAGGCTCTTAATCCATCTAAAAGGCAGCGCCGCAGCGGGGTTAGCTCCATCTGTCGACTAGTCGAGTCCACTCAAGTTAACATCCCTGGTCAGAGAAGAACCACGAGGCTGATTAATTAGGAACCCTGCCTCCTAGTGCGAGACTCTGGGAGCTCAGGCTGTTGTGCTGGACGTGGAGAAAGTCCAGCCTGTGAGTACCCACATGGGGGAGAAATATTTCCCTAGTGGGCTCTTCAGTCTAGCAGAGAAAGGGCTCACAGGCGCCAGGGGGTGGGAGCTGAAGCTGGACTAACTCAGACAGGAAATCACGCGGACATTTTTAACAGTGAGGATAATTAACCACCAACTGGCACAATTTCCCAAAAGGCACGGTGGCGTCTCCATCACTCAGAGCCGGCCCACGCTACAGGCTGACCGGGCCGCTGCCCGGGGCGCCCTATTGTATGGGGTGCCGTGCGGGGCTGCCGTGCATGCACTGGGCGCCTGGGGGAGCCGCGCACCTGGGGGCGGGGCCACGCATGTGCTGCACTCCTGGGGGTGGTGCCGCGCTCCCGGAGCCAGGGGCGCACGAATGGCTCGGGCTGGCCCTGCCATCACTGGCCATTTTGAAATCAAGACGGGCTGTTTTGCTCAAACTCTGTGCCAGGACTTGGTTCGGAGCAGGTCTCTGGCCCGCGCTATGCAGCAAGCCAGACAAGATGACCTCAGTGGCCTTGGAATCAACGAGGAGACTGTTTGGCTGAGTGCTCCAGTCCCTTCCCACCTCTGCTCAAAGGAATGGGAGCTGGGGACCATTTCACAGACTCGCAGAAGATTTGGGTTGGAAGAAACCTCAAGAAGTCATGG
Organism: Pelochelys cantorii; assembly: GCA_032595735.1. Classification (NCBI taxonomy): domain Eukaryota; kingdom Metazoa; phylum Chordata; order Testudines; family Trionychidae; genus Pelochelys; species Pelochelys cantorii. The sequence goes on along the minus strand of CM064349.1, from coordinate 19,010,554 downwards.
AGTCCAGCTCGCTGCTCAAAGCAGGAGCAACCCCAACAAAATCATCCCAGCCAGGACTTTGTCAAGCCAGGACTTAAAAATCTCTAGGGGTGGAGATTCTACCCCCTCCCTAGGGAAGCCATCCCAGTGCTTCCCCACCCTCCTAGGGGGATAGTTTTTCCTAATATCCAACCTAGACCTCCCCCACTGCAACGTGAGACCATTGCTCCTCGTTCTGCCATCTGCCACTACCAAGAACAGCCTTTCTCTATCCTTTATAGAACTCCCCCTTCAGGTAGTAGAAGGCTGCTCTCAAATCCCCCCTCACTCTTCTCTTCTGCAGACTAAATAAACCTCAAACCCCCAATCTCTCTTCATAAGCCATGCATCCCACCCCCTAATCATTTTCATTGTCCTCCACTGGACTCTCTCCAATTTGTCCACATCCTTTCTGCAGTGGGGCCCCCAAATTGTTTATTTTGCAAATAAACAAATGACACTAAGCACATACTGGACTCTGCATTGCTAATTTCTGCTCCAAAGGGGAAACTGAGCCCATGAATCCCTTTAAAATCTGCTCCCGCTACGTGAGGGAGCAATTCATTAACTCCCTAAGATGTTCTCAAGACACAGTTGGAATAAAAGGCCCCACACGGAATAAGGCTGCATCATTGCAGCTCCTATCAAATGACTGAGGATATAAACCCAATTCTAATATCCTAGCCCTTGTGTTTTCAGCAGAGGGTTACCGTGATTTTAAATCCTCCACAGGAGCTGTTCTCCTCTTGCTGTTGGCACATCATTCCTGGCAGAGCCAAGCCCCTTCTGCGTTTGGTTTTCATACTATTTCTGCCTCTGTGTTTTTGCTTTCAGATCCACTTATCTCGAAGCCTGAACAGGCTACGCCGTCCCTTTCCCTAAATAGACACGCTTTTTGTGCTGACGTGTTCTCCCAGCTGTGGTCGGGGTGGAGGAGGGGGGCCTCCTAGCCAAGCAGGTGTGGGAACTCTGCCGTGGAAACTCCCAAAATTCTTCTCTCTGGTGTTTTCCAAACAGGTCCAGTCGCTTCCTTCTCCTTCACGTCTCTGGTGACAGAGGCTGAATGATGGAGCCGGTGGGAACCTGATCGGGGCACACAGGTCCGATGGGATCGATCCAGGAGAAGGAAAATCCCGAGCAGCATTTAGTCCTTCCAAACAGACACTCTGCAAGGGGCCAAGTGGGCAGCTAGGGTTGTCAGGAGATCCCTGGCGGATCCATAGCCAGAAGGGGACATTAAATGGTCTACTCTGACCTCCTGCATACCACAGGCCATTACATGACACCACGCTACCCTTCCAGCCAAGGGGTGGGAACAGGGAGCCACGGCCCCATCATTTGGGGGGAACGGGCAGTGCTAAGGCAGGAGGCTTGGGGAGAAGGGGTGGGGCTTCTGGGGAAGGGGTGGGGCCTCAGAAGAAGTGGCAGTGAAGGGGGTGGGGCCACTGCATTTTTAGGGAGTTTCTGCCACTCTTCCAGTACATCACTGGCTAGTGCCATGGAATGACTTGGATCCTCCATCACTGCAGCAAGGCCCACGCTGCTTCCTGTTCAGCTGCTCCCATCCACTGGGCTCCATATCCAAGGGCAGGCCAGGAGACACCCACAGCTACCTGCTCTCAAAGGGGAGGATCAGGCAATGGCACCTCCCGACCTCGCTACCTGCTGCAGCCACTCAGCCCTGACACCATGCTACCTGTGTGCACTGTGGAGGTGCCATGCTGCCGAGGCAGTGTTCCCCAGTGGATAGGGCACAGGGTGGAGGGAGATCGGAGGGATATTCCTGCCCCTGTAACTGGGCTGCTGGGGGACCTTTGGCAAGTCACTTTGCTGCCCGGTGCCTCAGTTTCCCCATCTGTAAAAGAGGGATTATCCTAATCTTTGTAAAGCACTTTGAACTCAAACTGAGCAGAAGAGCTAGGGTTTATTGTCACTGCAGATAGAATCGCTCCCCCCTGCCCGTGCACTAGGTCTGTCTGTCACGCACACACACGGCCTAATTAGCTTCTTGGAGGGACTCGATGTGTTCTGACACACGAAGCGATGCCTTTTGACAAGTGTCACCACTCCTTTGGGGGCTCCCATCTAACACAGCCGCTGCCCGGCTGTCTCCTCTGCCTTTGGCAGCGCCCCTCCACATGAGCAATTCATCGACAGGGAGGGCGTCCCCCTGGGCTCTGCTCAGAAAGCTGAAGCCAGGAGGGTCTGTTGCAGTCACCTGCACGGACTTCACAGCACGCCAAAGCCAAGATTGACTCTAGAACAACTGCCAATCCCGACGCCTCGGTTGTCTGGGACAGGGTTGCCTCTCACCATGTCTAGAAAGGACATGGCCTCCCGTAAAGCCGGCCTCTCCACGGCGTTCAGAAGGGAGTTCCGATGGCGCCGTCCATGTGAGGCTCCGTTTGCCAAACTGATGAGATTTGGGAGCAAAACGTGCACAGCGGAGTGGCTGTCTGGAGATTGGGAGACTCCCGAGTCGAGCTGCTTTGAGGAACTGCTGCAAAACCTTCCTCCCAGACAAAACTTCCCCCACACTCCTCTTGGAGCGACATTTTCAAAGAGAGTTAGCAGCCTCAGGCCTGATCTACACCGTTGTCCTGCCAGACAAGCCCATCGACAGGTTGGGGGGGAGCAAAAGGGACAACAGCCCAGGGGACTGGTGTTTCAAAGGGGCCTGGAGCTCCAGGCCACCCCTGTTAAATGCTGCAGGAGCACTGCTCCGCCTGGTCCTGAGGACTGGGAGGGCGAGGGCCTAGCACCGCTCTGTGGGCGGTGCTCAGGGCTGATAGTCCTTGGCCCCGCCCCTTCTGCCTGAAGCTCCGCCCCTTCCAGGGGCACAGAGTCAGGTCCCCCACACCTTGCCCCGGGTCCACGGTGGATGTTTGCTTTGCTGGCTATAGAATCATAGAACTGTAAGACTTGAAGAGACCTCAAGAGGCTATCTAGTCCAGTCCCATGCACACATGGCTGGACTAAGTATTCTCTAGACCAGGCCTGGGCAAAATCTGGCCCGTGGGCTGGATCTGGCCTGCCAAGCCACTGGATCCGGCCTGCAGAGGCAGTGGGGAGCTCCAGGCAGGCTCCCCAGCTTGCCCCGCAGCCCCGCGCACCATGCAGATACCTGGCTGCAGAGAGGGGGGAAGTTTCAGGAGCCGCCCCGCCCCATGCACAATCCCATTGGCTGGTTTCTGACCGGAAACCAACCAATGGGAGCTGCTTGTTGGAATAATGGGCATCCAAGAAGAACCATGCCACTTCTCCTCCGCTCGGTTATTCAATGAAGCACATGGCCAGGCAAGCAGGCAGGCAGGCTGGCTGGGAAACGTTTTCAGCTCTGCAAGCCTTAGCTCTTCAGGCAGGCTGGCTAGTTTGGCAGCTGGCAGGTAAGTCTCTTGGCCACAGCCTGCTTCTGGCACCCCAGCCGTTTCCTGCCCCAACCCTCTGCTCTGCCCCACACTCAACACACCTAAATCCTCTGCCCCCTCTTACACCCCCTCCATCCCCCTCTTACAGCCCCTCCCAGATCTGGCACCCTAATCTCCTGCCCCAGATCACAATCCCCTCTGACCTTACATCACATCCCAAACCCCTGCACTCCAGTCCTCTGCCCTAGGTCACAATTGCCTGCTTCACCCAAACTCCCGCCCAGACTCCAGTCTACCTTCTGCACCCCAAACTCTTACCCCAAGCTCCCTTCTGCACCCAACTCCCATCCCAGACCCCACATTTCCATTAATATCATGGAAGAGGACAGCCCTTGACCACTTTCCAAAATCTTGGAGTGGTCCCCCGTCAAAAATTATTGCCCACCCCTGCTCTGGACCCGTGGTGTCCAACCAGTTTCAAAGCAGTAGCGATTGCTATAGTGACCTAGCCACACTCAACTGGCCAAAGAGCCACATGTGGCTAGTAGACAGCGTGTTGGAAACTACAGCTCTAGACTGTCCCTGACAGGTGTCTGTCCAATCTGCTCTTAAAAATCTCAAGTGATGGAGATTCCACAGCTTCCCTAGGTAATTTATTCCTGTGCTTAACCACCGTGGCAGGAAGTTTTTCCTAATGTCCAATGGTAACTTGCTACAATTTAAGCCCATTGCTTCTTGTCCTGTTTTCAGAGGGTAAGAACAATTTTTCTTCCTTCTCCTTGTAACAAAATTTTATCTACTTGAAAATGGTTATCCTGTCCTCCCTCGGTCTTCTCTCCTCCAAATGAAACAAACCCAGTTCTTTCAGTTTTCCCTCACAGGCCATGTTTTCTAGACCTTTCATCATTTTTGTTGCTCTTCTCTAGGCTCTCTCCAATTTGTCCACCTCTTTTCTGCAATGCAGCGCCCCAGAACTGGACACACTACTCCAGTTGAGGCCTAATCAGCGCAGAGTAGAGCAGAAAAATGACTTCTCGTGTCCTACTTAGAATGCTCCTGCAAATGCCTCCCAGAATCATGTTTGTTTTGTCATATTTAGCTTGTGAGCCACTATGACCCCCCCCCCCCCCAGGTCCCTGTCTGCTGTGTCCCTTCCTAGACATAACCATATCTGCTAGGGTATGTCTGTACATATATGGTGATCAAGTTAGCGTGCTAAAAATAGTGTGTAGCCATGGTGATGTGAGCAGTGGGCGGAGCTAGTGAACACTGGGTGGAGCTAGGCCATCCCATAGAATCATACAATCACAGAATCCTAGAACCGGAAGGGACCTCGAGAGGTCATGGAGTCCAGTCCCCTGCCCTCACGGCAGGACCAAACACCGTCTAGACCAGTGTTTCTCAATCAGTGGTACGAGTACCCTTCGGGGTACTCGAGAGAAGTCTGGGGGGTACGTCAACACAACTGAAATTTGGAGAAAACTGAATTTTTGTTTTAAGTTTTACTGCGCTTTATTATTTGTGTACTTTTTACACCCAACAATTTTATTGCCTGCCCAGCTATGATTAAGTTGTTTAAACAAATGTGTTGCAATGATAGAAAAAAAAATTGTGTGTCTGAAAACTGTAGGTACTGGGGGTACTTATAATTTTTTTTAAGAGGGGGTACTTTATAAAAAAAAAAAAGGTTGAGAAACACTGGTCTAGATCATCCCTGACAGGTGTCTATCTAACATGTACAATCCTATCTGGGATATTAGGAATTTACTCCAGGTGGAGCTCCCCCTCCCACTACGTGGCACTAGCATGCTAGCTCCATCCTGCAGATGTGTCTCTTGGAGCTGGAAATTCCACCTTCTGGCTCTAGGAGGACAGACACATCACTAAGGGATGATTTGATTAAACTGACATTTCCTCATGCCAATCCAGCCCCTGGTGCAGGTACTGTCATACTGGCTGAAAGGGGCCAGGCACAGCTCTACCTTATTCCTTCCTGCACAGGAGGGGCTGTACCAATATAACGCACCTTTTTACTGATATGGCCACAGCCGCAGGAGGCAGTGGGGCTGCCTTGACTATGCCAGGATGGCTAAAGTGGCACTGCTCTCTGGTGTCGATACGATGGGTACAATCCCATTTCTAAAAGGCAGAGGTATCTAGGCTCTTAAATCAGCCTGGCCTTGCCATGCTGAGGGCAGCAAGGCTTAAATACCTTTAAACATCTGGGGCTAGACTCCCAGATGCCTCTGCCACGTCTGCAAATAGGACAGAGGCTCTTCCATTACTTACAGGCTTTGGAAAATGGTGCCCCTCACATGCTGCCCTCTGCTCAGCAAAGCCTGGCCCCAAGAAGCGAATTAGGTCTCCAGGTGGCTGGCAAGCGGAAGAGGCTTCCATTCCAGCTGAGAACCCTTCCCCTGAAGCCCACTTGGCTTCAGGTTCATGGTAATGGTGCCGATACTCCAAAGATAGTTACTGATCCAGGGCTGCTCCTGCATGAGCAATGGGCAACCCAGGCTAGTGATCAGGCCGCATGAGTGAGCAGTGTGACAGTCCTCAGCGGGCTGCCGGATTGTCGTAACCAAGACAGTCTCCCGGAACAGGGTAGTTTTGCTCACTGTGCTTGGCTACCTAAAAGTGGCAGGGGGCGTGGATGGAACCATAGCCACGCTATGATGCTGCAGAGGGCAATGAGCACGCACCTTCCTTCGCATGCCCTGGCTTTACGTGCATGTCACTTTAGTGATACCGGTAGGGAAAAAACTACGCGGATGGAAACCAGTGGAATCTGGCAACCCGCTGCATGGGCAACGGTGAACAAAACATCTCACAGCCCACACACCGAACCCCCATGGGCCGCATGTGGCCTGCAGGCCGTAGTTTGCGCACCACAGTTGTACGTGAGTGTGGCAGGTGGGGTTGTGGTGGGGTCCCGTGCTTGTGCACTCCCCTGGCGTGCACAGTGGGTAATCGTAACAATAATCTGCAGCTCTCTTGTAGGGCATTCTTTCCATCAGTCTCCAAGCACTTCACACAGGAGGCCGGTGCCATTATTCCCGTTTTACAGATGGGGAAATGGAGGCAAGGCGCAGCATAAGCCACTTATCCAAAGTCACCCTGCTAAGCAGCGGTAGAGCCCAGAATAGAAACCCAGTCCCTGAGGCTGCCCTGCTTTGGGGTCACTTTGCACTGACACCAAGCACCATGCCGGGCGCAGGGCAGAGGAGACGCAGGGCAGGCCAGCTGTGCTGGGGCTCGGGGTCTCTCCCTGCCTGTTATCAAAGGAAGACCAAGGTGGAGTGGAGGCTAACAATAGCGAGCTAGATCCTGCTCTCAGTTACACCCGCATCCGCTTAGGGAACCCCATGGAAATGCCCCCCCTGCAGCTATTCACTTGTAATCGAGTGTGGGCAGGCAGCCGCCTATGGTAGGGAGACAGGCCTGGGGGAGGGATCTGCCGGGGCAGCAAGCCCACTCCCCCCCCACAGAGAATCCCAGCCACAAACGTACCAAGCAGCCAATGACGGTGCAGTGAATCAGAGCAGTGTCCAGCTGGAAGGGACCTGGAGAGGTGATCTAGCCCAGCCCCATGCGCTGAGGCAGGGCCAAGGAAACCTGGACCATCCTTGACAGGGGTTTGTCCCACCTCCAGGGACAGGGATTCCAGGACCTTCCTTGGAAGCCAATTCCGGAGCAGGACTCCCTTTGGAGTTAGAAAGTTTCTCCTCATGAGAGTGAGACAAGCTATGTCTGGTCACCCTGGCGCCTCCTGCTGGTTGCTCCAGGAATTAGCTCTTCTGGCCTCAGAGCACCCTCTCCTGGTGGTGTCTCCCCTGCTGTTATTTTTTGGTCCATTCTCCACCACTCAGCAGGACTTGTGTCCCTGCCGGACCATGGCACTCTTCTCTCCGAGTATTGCCCTGTTCCAACCCCCCTACACTCTGGGTCCTGCCTTCCCAGGGAACCCCAATCTCCTAGACCCACCTTGCCTCAGTGACCCACTCTCAGTTGTCATCTAGCTCCTGCTTCAGGGGCAAACTAGTATCTGAAATGACCACCCCCATTGGCAAGGGGATGTGGACCTCCTGCCTATTCCTGCTCCTTTGCAACCCTAATACCCCCCTGAACTCCTGTCACTGGGCCTCAGCCTGGGGTTTATTCAGGCCTGAGCTCCCTTGGCTCACCCTGCCTTCCCCCAGCACTGCTCTGTCCAAGGTAACCTGCTAGCAGACAGCTAGATCCTTCTCCCTCCAGAGCTGGAGGAAGTGTGAACGCCTCCTGGCCAGCTATCTTTTTATACTGCCCTGCTGGGCTCCAACTGGCTGCCACAAGCCCTCTCCCAGTTGGCTCCTACCCTGAGTCCTTTCCCAGGGCTGTTTTCGCCCTTTTCATTCAAGTGCAGGGCAACCGCCCTGTCACACTAACCATAATTTTTCCCTTGCCATAAAGGGAGCCGATTCCTTGTCTTCCCCTCGGAGGAGAACAATGAATTGGCATCGATTACAGGTGCCTCCCTCCGCTCCCTGCACGCATTTCCCCCTGAAAGTGCTGCTTCCGCCAAGCCCACAAATTCTCCCGGAGGCTGGAGGGGGCGATGTGATCCTGCCATGCAAGAAGAAGAAGGTTTCTTCTGAAAGGAGCCTGGGCCCAAGGGCAGCCAACATGGGCACGGTAACACTTGCTCTATTATCCGCCAGGGCTCAGCAGCGATGAATTATAGCAGCAGGACAGAGACCAGATGGAGATGCGGACAGTAGCTGCCTTGTTGCGGGGGCTTTTCGGACTGACTGGGGAGTAGGAGAATTGCTTGTCTCTTCATCAGAGTGCAGGGGTGCATGGAGAGTTACAAATGCACCGCAGAGGGCAGAGGGAGGAGCTGGAAGGAGCTATTCTGGATAAGCCTCTGATAGCCTGAGAGCCAGGCTGGCCTTTGGCAGTGCTGGCAATTGACAAAGGAGGGGTTTTCCCACATGCAAACCCCAACGGAGGGCGTTTGTGTCTCCTGATGTGCCAAAGCTGCCAGGCCTGGGGGGCAACGCGGCCCTCCCAATGTGCCACCCAAGACGCATTCCCAAAATCCTCCCCTCAGGCTGAAACCAGAGATGAGCGTCTGAGCAGGCACCATTTCCCAGTATGCTCTGGGCCAGATTCTCTGAGGTCCTGCCCCTTGGGGCCACTCAGCCCAATTCTTTGCACTGCCTGTCTAAGCAACCAGCTAGGAAGCCCCAGGAGGGAGGGGAGCTCCAGCTGGCATGAGGCTGGCAAAGGTGGCTCTGGTGCCAGCCGCTCCCTGTCAGAGGGGTGTGGCGTAGTGGGGGGCTGTCTGCTCTGTAACCCAGTGTCCCCCTGTGCTGTGATGTGAGATTCTCACTGACTCATCCAAATGTGTATTAACCCAGACACCTAGGATCAGCCTCCCAGGGAGAGAGACAAAGGCGGGGGGACAGGACCAACAGGAGGTTTCGGGTGAAGGGGCAGTGGCTGTCTGGGAAGCTGGGGGAGGACAGGCTAAGCTGGAGCCATGGAGGGGAGAGACTGAGGAGGGGGCTGGGGTTGTAGGGGCCCAGTCACCCCCATCTCAAGGGGGCCTGAGGCATCCTGGCCCTAATTCCTGTAACCAGATTACATCTGTGCTGTGTTGTACCCTGAAGGTACAATAAACCCCCTCTATTCTACTGGCTGGTGGAGTCTGTTCGTGCTGCTATGGGGCTGCAGGATGGGGGGAACCCCTAATTCGCCGTCACAAGGGGGCATGGCAAGAAGGAAGTATGGTGGGGAGGTTTTGTGCCACCTTTTCCTCCACTCCCATAGAGGTCTTCAAAGGGATTTAGGCACCTAACTCCCATTGATTTGCAGCCAGTGGACCCACATCCCCTTCCACCGGCTCGTGATCAGTGAAAAATGTCACAGTGCTTCTTAGAAGGGTTGGTGAGTCCTCCCGGCCACCCTTGCTCCCCACTGGATCCCTTCACATCCTGTCTTCAGCTACTGTCTTGGTGGTGTGCTGCTAATCAGCTGCCACATCCTTCCTCAGAGGGGGTCTCTCGCCTGGTGGGGGATCGCTGCACGGATGAAGTCTGTGCTTTAGTAAGCAATGCTGTTATTTACCAAGGGGCAAAGAACAGGAAATGAAAATGTCAGCCTCATGCCGCAGAGAAGAAAAAGAAAAGAATCGAAGGTCGACTTAGAGGCTGTCAATGCTGTTCCCCACTCTGGCACTTTGAGGGCAGAAGTTGGGGGCCCGCAAAAGACTTGTCTCTCTAGGTTTCTGCTCAGAAACTCCCCAAGGTCACGGATTCCCTGACTTTGGGTGGTATGCTGCCACCACCCAAGTGCAAAACCCCTTTCTTTTTGAACCTAGGAAGATTCACTTGGGAACCTCTTCCCCGGGGTACCCCCAAGCTCTTTTACCAGCCCTCAGGAGAGAGCTTGAAAACAAAGTATCATTTCTGATAACTGGCGCACAGTCTCAGGCATGTGCACACAGACCTTCCCGCTTTGTAGGACACAGGAATCCGATCAGAACCTTAAAAAAAGTGGTTTTATTAACAAAAACAAAAGCCACAAACTTGATAAAGCAAACTCAGTTGCCAGATGCTACAGAGCAACTGAGAAAACAGATTAAAACACAGAGAATTGCTTCTCTGGGATTAAACTTCAGTTACAGTGGGGGCGGGGGGGTTGTTGGTGGCACATGGGCTCAGCACAGAGGCATTTAACCAAACAACAAAACACCTAAAACATTCCCTATCTACTCACACATCCATAGTTCCCAGGGTCAGTCCTTTTCTAGGCATGGGTATCCCTGCCCGGTTCAATTTATCTTCCCCACCCCCAGCTCCTGGCTCGGACTCACATAAAAATACGGCAGCAGGCAGATTTCCTTTCAGTTCAAATCTCAACGCTTTCTTCCCATTGGTTCTCCTGGCTCCCTGCCAACACTTCCTGGATACCTGGGTTAGATACTGAATGCTGGGATGTTTAGAAAAGGGTAGTACCCCTCCCATCCATCAGAGACGCAACGTGGGGTACTAGCTGGAACACTGAATTTAGACCATGAGACCTTGGGTCTCTTCCCAACTCCATCATAGACCTCCTGGGTGACCTTGGGTCAGTCACTTCCCCACTCCATGCCTCAGTTTCCCTTCCCCTCCTCTGTCTTTTTAGATGGAAGCTCTTTGGGGGCAGGTACTGTCTTTTACTCTGTGTCCATGTAGCAGCCAGCCAGACTAGTTCAGACCAGAATCTCACCGTGCTCCAATAAGATATTGAATACCTTTTCTATTCCTGTGCCATGATTTTGTCCCAGTTCCCGCTGGCCTGGCAGTGGTGTTGGTTGGGATGGAATGTGCCCAAGGGGAAGCTAAAATAAAGAAACGCTGGGTCTGATTCCCCATTCCAGGTGTACACATCGGGGTGACTGCTGCTTGGGTACACATACCCATGATAGCAGGGCTAAAAATGGCAGTGCAGATGCAGCGGCATGGGCCCGGGTGCTGCGTACCAGCTCACCGGCACTGCGTCTACACAGCTATGATCAGCCAGGCCAGGGTGGGTGCAGCTAGCTCTGGCCTGCCTATCCGAATGGCAGTCAGTTTCTCAGCAGGACTCCATTATCATAGAACCATAGAGCTGAAAGAGACCTCAGGAGGTCATCAAATCCAGCCCCCTGCCCTAGGCAGGACCAATCCCAACTAGATCAACCCAGTCAGCCGTGTCTTTGTCAAGCCGAGACTTAAACACCTCTAGGGATGGAGACTCCACTACTTCCCTAGGTAACCCATTCCAGTGCTTCACTACCCTCCTAGTGAAATAGTTTTTCCTAATATCCAACCTGGACCTCTCCCACCACAACTTAAGACCATTGCTCCCTGTTCTGCCATCTGTCACTACTGAGAACAGCCTCTCTCCATCCTCTTTGAAACCTCCCTTCAGGAAGTTGAAGGCTGCTATCAAATCCCCCTTCACTCTTCTCTTCTGCAGACTAAACAGACCCAACTCCCTCAACCTCTCCTCATTGGTCATATGCTCCAGCCCCCTAATCATTTTGGTTGCCTTCCGCTGGACCCTCTCCAATGCGTCCACATCCTTTTTGTAGTGGGGGGCCCAGAACTGGACACAATACTCCAGATGTGGCCTCACCAGAGCCGAATAAAAGGGAATAATGACATCTCTGGATCTGCTGGCAATGCTCCTCTTAATGCAACCTAATATGCCATTAGCCTTCTTGGCTACAAGGGCACACTGTTGACTCGTATCCAGCTTCTCATCCACTGTAACCCCCGGTCCTTTTCTGCAGAACTACTACTTAGCTGGTTGGTCCCCGGCCTGCAACAATGCTTGGGATTCTTCCGTCCCAAGTGCAGGACTCTGCACTTGTCCTTGTTGAACCTCATCAGATTTCTTGTGGCCCAATCCTCCAATCTGTGTAAGTCACTCTGGACTCTATCCCTGCCCTCCAGCGTATCTACCTCTCCCTCTAGCTTAGTGTCATCTGCAAACTTGCTGAGGGTGCAATCCATCCCCTCATCCAGGTCATTAATAAAGATATTGAACAAAACCGGTCCTAGAACCGAACCTTGGGGCACTCCGCTAGAAACTGACCGCCATCCTGACATCGAGCCGTTGATACTACCCACTGGGCCCGGCCTTCTAGCCAGCTTTCTATCCATCTTACAGTCCATTTATCCAATCCACATTCCCTTAACTTGCTGGCAAGAATATTGTGGGAGACCATATCAAAAGCCTTGCTAAAGTCCAGGTATATCACATCCACTGACTTTCCCATGTCTACAGAGCCAGTTACCTCATCATAGAAGCTAATCAGATTGGTCAGGCACGACTTTGAAATTAGGGTGGCCGGATGTCCAGTTTTGGACCGGAACGTTGGGTCAAAAAGGGAACTTGGCAAAGACTAGTTGACTAGTCACTTCCCCCCTCCCCTGCCCTTGTTGTCTCTATCAGAAAGAGGCAGCAGGGGGGTGGGGGGGGAAGAGGAGAGGAGGCGTCAGAGCGGCAGCGCTATGTGGAGCTGGGGACTCCCCCGCCGACCCTGGCTCCATGCAGCGCCGCCGCTTTGAAACGTTGCAGGGAGCCCCACATGGCGTTTCAAAGCGGCAGTGCCGCATGGAGCCCGGGGTCAGCAGGGGACACCCCCACTAGCCCCCAGCTCTACGCCGTGTTTCAAAGCAGCAATGCCACGTAGAGCCAGGGTCAGCGGTGGAGTCCCCAGCTGGCCCCCGGCTCCATGCAGTGCTGCTGCTTTGGAACAGGAGTAAGGGGCCAGCGGGGGACTCAATCAGTCCCCCACTGGCCCCGTGCTCCCCACATCGCTTTTGCCTTTGAAGTGTAGCAACAACATTGGGGCTGTTGCTGCACTTCAAAGGCAAGCCTCCCTTATAGACTAATCGAATAGTCAACACAAATTGCATCGACTATTCGATTAGCTTATTAATCTAAATTTAACATCGCTAGTCTGCACCATTGAGCGGACACTAAAAGTCCAGTCAGCGACACGAAGCAGCCTGTGCCGCAAGGGGGCGGGAAGAGCAGCAGCTGGGGTCACATGGAGGAGCTGCTTCCTGCTCAGCTGTTGAAGCTTGACAGAGAGCAATGCCTGGCTCCAAGAGGTAAGTGCTGGGGCCAGTCGCCCTCCCTCCTGCACCCAGGGGCGGCCCGTGAGCCTAGGCAGACTAGGCGGTCGCCTAGGGTGCCGCCGGCCCGGGGCGCCCGATGATGACGTCACAGCCATTGACGGCTGTACAGGCGGGGGTGCCGATCGCGCCTTCCGCCTGAGGCGCCAGCTGCCGCAGCCGGCCTCAGGCCGCTCCTGCCCGCACCTCTTCTCCTCCTCAGCTTGTCGGTGGGCAAATTCAAGATGCAGGGAGCCATCGCGTGGGACTTCTCTCCATTTTGAGCGATCCTCGGCGAGTGTCTCCCAAGTGTCAACGTCAATGTTGCACTTCTGTAAGTTACCCTTTAGCAAGTCCTTCCAACGCTTCTGTTGTCCTCCCACATTATGGTGTCCTTCTTTCAGCTGAGAAAACAGGGAGGTGATGGTCCGGACTCCGAACAACGTGACCAGTCCAGCAAAGTTGCTGACGGATGATCACTGCCTTGATACTGGTGGTCTTTGCCTCTTCCAGTACACACTGTTAGTGCACCTGTCTTCCCATCTGATCCACAAAATCTTGCAGAGGCGGCGTTGGTGATACCTCTCCAGGACTTCCAAGTGATGTCTGTAGGTTGTCCAGGTTTCAGACCCATACAATAGTGCTGGGAGAATGATGGCTGGATAGACAAGAAGTTGGGTGCCTGTTTGAACGGCATGATCTTCAAAAACGCTGTGCCATAAACTAGCAAAGGCCGCACTGCCCCAGCTCAGATGATGATGTATTTCTATAGAAATATCTGCCTTGGATGAAAGATAACTTGCCAAAACTCCAGTCATCTGAAGAAGTGGGCTGTGCCCACGAAAGCTCATGATACCATTTACATGTTTTGTAAGTCTATAAAGTGCTACCAGACCATTTGTTGTTTTTTAAGTTTATCTTGTACAGACTAACACGGCTACCCCCTGAAGCTTCCGAGGTAGAGAAAATGATTGACATTCTCCAGTGCCTCTCCGTTGATTTTAATAAGATGTGGGCATATGGTACCTCATTTGGAGAGAGCTGATGGAGCACTTTGGCCCTCTTGATGTTGAGGGTGAGACTAAAACACGTGTAAGCATCAGCACACACCTTCAAGCTAGTTTGAAGATCTTTCCCTGAGTGGGCAAAAACTATAGTATCATCAGCAGACTGAAGTTCCGTGCAAGATGTGGTAGAAATCATACTTTTAGCATTTAGCCTGTTACCATGTACAGCTAAAGCAACAGCTTGGCACAACAAAGGGATCTGCCCCCACAGATTTATGGGGCGCTATCACACGCCGTCTTCTCCATCCGCCCCCTCTCCGTGCCTGAGTCTCCTAGCACTGCTGCTCCCATAGGAGGACTACAGCCTCCTGAGCTGCCCAGTTAGTGCCTTTAAGTAACCCACAGACGTACAAAATGATGGGGACTAATCATATAATGGTTAGCTATAACCACTCAAGAGAGATCTTGCAGTCACTGTGGAGAGTTCTCTGAAAACATCCCTTCAATGGGCTGCAGCAGCCAAAAAAGCAAACAGAATGTTGGGAATCATTAAGAAAGGAGAATAAGACAGAGAATACAGTAATTCCTCATTTAACACGCGCCCGCTTAACAGGTTTTTGCAATAGCACAATTTTTTTTTTTTAGGGAACGTTTTTTGAATTACATGACCATCCCCGGAATAACACGATTTCCCTAGCCAGCCTGTTGCCGGTGGCTGCGCGGGGCTTCCCCCATCTCCCTGCAAAGCGGCGGAGGGTTCGCTGCTCGACGCGCCGTTCCCCGCTGACTCTCCCTCGCCGGACGCCTTGCCCACTCTCCTCCGCCCCTGCTTGCAGGCCAGCGGCTGGGTTTCCCCAGCTGGCCCATCACCAGCGGCTGCGCGGGGCTTCCCCCATCTCCCTGCAAAGCGGCGGAGGGTTCGCTGCTCGCTGCGCCGTTCCCCGATGACCCCCCCTCTCCGGACGCAGCGCGGGTCCCGGCAGACCTGTCACAGGGCATACTCCCAACCCAATCCCCCTCCCCTCTCCTCTCCTTCCCTTCCCCAGAGCCAAACACCTCCCCTCCCTACTGTAACCCAGTCCCCTTTCTCCCCCAGCCTTATGTCCTGGTCCCAACAGACACCACCGCTTGAAACACAACCCCCACCTTTTCCATTATTTTCAATGGGAAAATTGACCTCACATAACACATTTTCACTTAACACGATCATTTTCTGAAACATCTATAATGTTAAATGAGGAATTACTGTATTGTATTGCCTCTGTATAACTCCATGGTACGTCCAGATCTTGAATACTGTGTGCAGATGTGGTCACCTCATCTCTAAAAAGATATATTGGCATTGGCAAAAGTTCAGAAAAGGGCAACAAAAATGACGAGGGGTATGGAACGGCTGCCATGTGAGGAGAGATTAATACAACTGGGACTTTTCAGCTTGGAAAAGAGGAAACTAAGGGGGGAATATGATAGAGGTCTATAAAATCCTGACTGGGGTGGAGAAAGTGAATAAGGAAAAGTTATTTACTTGTTCCCATAACACAAGAACTAGGGGTCACCAAATGAAATTAAAAGGTTTAAAACAAACAAAAGGAAGTTTTTCTTCATGCAACGCACAGGCAACCTGTGGAACTCCTTGCCAAAGGATGTTGTGATGGTCAGGATTTTAACAGGGTTCAGAAAAGAGCTAGATACGTTTCTGGAGGTTAGGTCCATCAATGGCTATTAGCCAGGATGGGCAGGAATGGTGTCCCTAGCCTCTGTTTGTCAGAAGCTGGGATTGGGCAACAGGGGATGGATCATTTGATGGTACCCAGTTCTGTTCATTCTCTCTGGGACACCTAGCATTGGCCATTTTTGGAAGACAGGATCCTGGGTTAGGTGACCTTTGGTCTGATCCTGTGTGGCCGTTTTTATGTTCTTGAAAAAATAAATCAGGAGGAGGAAGAGAGAGAAGAGGCGAAGGAAGAAAGTTTGCAAAGTGTTATGTAAGCTAAACCCAGTGCTGCTCTATAATTCATTCCCAAAAAGCATTTTGCCATTGAAAAATTAACGAAATTAACGAGGAGCAGAAGCTGAGCTTCAGAGATGGAAAAAAAATCACAGGAGGAGGTTGCTTTGGGACCAGTGCAGAGATGTGTCGTAGGCCCACTTAGCACTATCCTTACACCAGCGCAGCGCCATAGGCGGCAGTTCCCATGTGGCCAGAGGATCTGTACCAGCCCCCAGACTAACACACTTTTAGCTCAACCCCCGGGTGCGAGCGTGACTCTGGAAGGCGCACGACAGTTCCTGGTGTACTGGTCACTTTGCCACAAAGTTCCCTTTGTAGAATAAGACTGGGTTTCTCATGCCCAGCAACAGCAAGGGCCCAAGGTCTGCAGCGGTCCACAGAGGCAATAATGATACATTCTGCTTTGCAACAAAACTCCCAAGCTGTCAAGGCCCAAATGAGGGGGTGAGTGTGTGTGGGAGACAGAGCCTCGAGATTGTTCATGAAGGCCTGAAAGGCCGCGGCACGTCTTCTCCTGGGGTAAAGCCGGATTCATCTCCAGGAGAACTGAGCTAACGCAGGGTAGTTATAGAATCAACCCTGCAGAGCTACCAGCTGGTTCCTGCAGCTCGGAGCTGCTGGCCTGTTCTCCCAACATGAGAACTGTCATTGGGGCGGCTCGGGGGTCTTCACACGTGAAACTCCACCACAGCAGGCTGCGGGCAGCCCCAGAACTTTCTCCTCACCTCTCCCGGCCCATCTTCCATCCTGGAGCTCTCCTCCTCAACGGAGCCGGGCGTGTGTCTGTCAACCTGGGCAGGGAGGCGAGTGCCCAGCTGGAGAGATGCACCAGGTCTCATTCACTCTTGACTCCTCTAGGCCACACACGGCTGACAATCTCCAAGTGCTTTACACCCCTTAAAGAACATAGCCTCAGAATGCAACAGTGACCTTAAGGCCTGTTCTTACCCACAACTCTATGCACACTTAACCCGCAGTGAGTAGCCCATTGATTAAGTGGGTGAACTCTGAAGTGTTTGCAGAGCGTAAGTCTCACAATCCCAGTGGGGGAAACTGAGGCACAAACAGGCACTGCCCACCCAGGACATCAGGGGTAGAACCCTACATAAGAACATAAGAGCAGCCATACTGGGTCAGACCAAAGGTCCATCCAGCCCAGTATTCTGTCTGCCAACAGTGGCCAATGCCAGGTGTCCTAGAGGGAGTGAACCGAACAGGCAATGATCAAGTGATCTCTCTCCTGCCATCCATCTCCACCCTCTGACAAACAGAGGCTAGGGACACCATTCTTTACCCATCCTGGCTAATAGCCATTAATGGACTTAACCTCTAAGAATTTATCAAACTCTTTTTTAAACCCTGTTATATTCCTAGCCTTCACAACCTCCTCAGGCAAGGAGTTCCACAGGTTGACTATGCGCTGTGTGAAGAACTTCCTTTTATTTGTTTTAAACCTGCTGCCCATTAATTTCATTTGGTGGCCTCTAGTTCTTCTATTATGGGAACAAGTAAATAACTTTTCCTTATTCACTGTCTCCACACCACTCATGATTTTATAGACCTCTGTCATATCCCCCCTTATCTCCCCTTTAATCTCTCTTCATATGGGACAAGTTCCAAACCCCTAATCATTTGAGTTGCCCTGCATCCTAAATCCCAAGCCTCTTTCCCCACCTCTGCCTGGGGTTGTCCCCAGAACACCTTAGCAGCTGCTTCCAACTCCTGGGAAAGGCCCAGTTTCATTTTCAAAACCTGGCCTTTCAATTCCAGCTCTGGGCAACCCACCTGCTGGCGAGAACCGGCCACTCACAGCTCAAGACCATGAGGAGGCTGGGGGGGAGATGGGGGCTTTTCTTCGGAGGCAGGCCCCTAAAAAAAAAGAAGCCTTAAAAAAAACCCCAACACATCTCTGGCCCTAATTAACTCCTCCAGCAAGCCTGTATCTCCACTCCGGCTCAGCCCGCTAAGAGTTAATGTGGCCCGCAGGAGGGAAAAGGGGGCAGGGCCGCTTTGCTACACCCTTTCCTGCGGGTTGCAATGCAGCGGGTGGCCAGGGTCTGTGCTGCGCGCCCGGCAAGCCGGCTGTGTATTTAGCGCACGGCGTGTTGAAACGCGAGTATTTCCTCACTCCTCTCCCTGAGCCACACCTCGGCCAGGGGCTGAAGTTCCCAAGGAAACTTTCCTCCTCGTCGACCCAGCGAGGGAGGCTCCGGAGAAGGCGCCCGACCCCGGCGCGTTCAGCGGGGAAGGTAGGGGGACGGCTTGATCCTTTTTGACATCGGAATCTCCATGCTGGTTAATTTCAGGGACCCAGAACCAAGGCAGCTGGACTCCAGGCGGGGGGCTAGTGGCGCAGAGAAAAGGGGCTTACTCGCCTTCACTAAGGCAGCAGCCTGGCTTGATTCCTTGACCCCCGACAGTGGGAGGAGAGGGGGTTGGAAAGTCCCGCTGCCCGTGCGCTGGGCAGAGAGGAGCTGGGCCGTTTTTGGGGGGGTGGCTTTCTCGGAAGAGAAACTCGGTTGCACCTTCTGGAGCTGGCTACACAATTCCAGAGCCCGGTTTGAATGTGGCCCATTGATTCAGGTTCGGACTGGGGCTTGTGGGAAGCCCCCTCCGGGCCCTTTCCTGGAACAGCTGGGGCGGGGGAAGGGGGTTGTGAAACAGGTAGGTGAAATGCTTTCCCGGGGCTTGCAAGGTTTAAGCCCCCCAAGAGGCAGGAGGCTGGGGAGAAATCGAGCCGGAAGTCTCCTCTTTTTCAAACGTGTGTTTGAATTTAAACCGGAGAGGCAGGGCATGAGCCATGGGCCAGGGCGGTTAGAAGCACAGACTGTGAACCTATGTGCAAGGCTGTGAACTAGTGGCTGGAAGGCAAAGAGGAGCGAGGCTGGAGTGAGTCCCCTTTGCTGGGGACGGTGGAAACCTCTCCCACAGAGCCGGCTCTTAACTCCTGAGAGTAACAGGGCAGCTCTGGAGGGAGTGTTTGAAGAGTCACGCCCTTGGCTCCTTTCCTTAGGGTGAAACTGGTTGTAGAGGATGGGCAATACCTCTTGAGGTGGGTTTGGGTCTGGGCTGGTTTGCAGCGGGGGCTTGGTTACAGCAACCTGGAGCCTGAGCGGTTTGTTCCCTTCAGTGTGACACCCCCCACTCTGTGACCCTAATGTCCAAGCCCTGGACTTCTGCCTTGGTGGCCAAACTGCCAATAAGGGTCTTTAAAGGTCGCTTTAATACAAATAATGCAGATGAATGAAAAAAACAGCCCTGGCCCCTTAAAGTTTAGGCTGCCGAAAAGCCTTTGGGGAACCTTTTCTTTGGTCTTCCCTCTGCAATCCCTTTGCTGTGCTGATTCAGTGGTGAGTAAGAAATTGGAGACCCCCCTAAGTCAGCATCAGAGCCCTGATTATAGCTACGCGATTGCTTCACGCTGACCCCCTGCTGAGTCCAGGACAGCAGGGGCACCCCTGCCCAGACAGGATCCCACGCCTGTGACGTGCTGCCTGCTGCTGCAGGATTTCTCAACAGCCAGGCGGGGAGGCGAGGCTGCAAGAGAAGTCATTTTGTGTGTGTGTGTGTGTGTGTGTGAGGCAGCCCTAGCTGTCTGGCCTGCTGAGCTGAGAACCAGCTGGCTCCCTTTCCCTTTCAAAGGGCTTTAGGAACCAGCAGGCCCAGTCCTGCTCCCTGTGGCGTCGGTGGAAGCAGGATTGGGCCCATCGAGTTTTTCTCTGTCAGCAAAGAGCATGGGCTGCCCATCTGTAAATCCCCACCGGGGAGGGGGGGGGAGAACTTACCTATAACTCCAACCCCATCTGGGCAGAAGCTGGGCAGATTCTGGCCTTGTTCCATGGGCATGTGCCTCTGGAAGCAAGAACAGAACGTGGCCGCTGGAGAGTCATACCTGTCTGGCCGCGAGGGAGAAAACTCCCTTAGTGTGAGTTACTTGGAAGGTCCTTGGCTTTGGTAAAGCAGTCTCTCTCCTGGGATGAGGGGTGGATGGATTGATTTTTTTTTTCTGGGGTATGTTTGAATGAGACGCTTTAGCTCAGGGGACCTGTTCCCCGAGAGAGGTTTCTATCCTCACTGGAGATTTTGAAATCAAGCCTTCTCTTCCGGAAGAGATGCTTTTGCTGAAACAGGTGTGATTCTGGAGAGGTTCTCTGGCCTGGACAGGAGGGGGGATTAGGTGGGCAGAGTGGGTCCCATCTGGTCTTAGAACTGTGGCTCTCTAAAGAAGCTACTGAAGCGCTGTGACTCACCAGCCTTCGGGCCTGTTTGTGGCTCTCACGGCTTCCCAAGGACTTGAGAGAGAAATTAAACTGTGTTGCGTTTTCCTGCAGCGGGGTTTAGTTTTGCTACCCTGCCTTGCGTGCTGGGTACCCGTTGTTCCACACAGTAGCAAGAGAGGATCTTGATTAAATACCAAACATCTCAAGCTGCCTTCACTGTTCCCAGGGGGCCAGCAGGAGAAGTGCTTAGGGCTCATTCTCACAGTATTCTTGGCTGGGAGCCGAGGAGGGTCTGAAATCTTGCTGTCTCTCGCCTGGCTTTTCAGGCCCACAAAGGCGCAGCCTCCGTCTCAGCTGCGGTTGTGCAAAGTTCAGACGCCCAAGGGCTACATCCTCAGTGCGGGTAAGCCAGCGTCAGAAGAGCAGGGTTGATTCTATCCAAGGTGAACCAAAGAGGGTAGGCAGGTGTCAGAGCAAGATTTGGTCCTTCACTGAATATCTTATGGCTGGCTCATCTCTGAAAAAGCCAGGGCTAGATCTGTGGCTGGTGTAAATCTTTACTCCATTGATGTCAGTGAGGCAAAACTACCATGCCCTGGCTGAGCATTTGACTCGTATGCTGCTGGAGAGAGAGGCTGTGTGCACTTGCCTTAGTGGTGAGTCCAGATCTAGCCATGGGAAACAAACACTGTTTTAAAAAAAAAAAAAGGGGGGGGGGGCACCCAGATAGGAATTTCCTCTCTGGCCATGATTGCTGTGGTGAGCTGAGCCAAGTTTAGAAAAGAGAAGATTTGAGGGGGGACAGGATAGCAGTTTTCAGGTATCTAAAAGGGTGTCATGAGGAGGAGGAGGGAGAAAACTTGTTCATCTTGGCCTCTGAGGATAGGACAAGAAGCAATGGGCTTAAACTGCAGCAAGGGAGGTTTAGGTTGGACATTAGGAAAAAGTTCCTAACTGTCAGGGTAGTCAAACACTGGAATAAATTGCCCAGGGAGGTTGTGGAATCTCCATCTCTGGAGATATTTAAGAGTAGGTTGGATAAATGTCTATCAGTGATGGTCTAGACAGTACGTGGTCCTGCCGTGAGGGCAGGGGACTGGACTCGATGACCTCTCGAGGTCCCTTCCAGCCCTAGGATTCTATGATTCTAACACCTGCAGTCCCCTTGCCCCTGATTTGGAGCACGTTTGCCTCCATTATAATACTAAATAATATTGTATTTGTGCTCCTGTAGTATGTAGGAGCCCGCCCATGGATCAGCACCCCCTGGGGCCGGGGGTGGTACAAACCAGAACGAAAAGATGGTCTCGAGGATCCACAGGTGCGTGCTGCACGGACACGAAGCAAGAGCGCTCGGTCTCACTAGACAAAGGAGGGGGGAGGGAAAATGGAGTTGCAGAGGGTACATCTACACTGCAGTCCAAGATCTGCAAGTCAGCTGACTCAGCCTCCCAGGGCTGCTAACTGCAGTGTAGGTGCTCAGATGGGGTGGGAGAGGGTGTCAAAGCTCTGACACCAGCCCAAGCTAAAATGTCTCTGCTGCAGATTTTAGCCCTGCAGCCTGTTCCGATCTGGGCCCTGAGGTTTGGTTCTACGGGTTTCTCATTGGAGCAGCCAATCGCAGACCTCAAATCTCTTGAGTCCGAGTGCTACTAACTAGCCCACATAACAAGTCAGCTGCCAAACTCCTAGTCCATTTTGGTCAATTTCACGGGCATGGGATTTTTAAAATGGTAAACTTTGAGTTGAGGGATTTAAATCTGCAGTGTCCCGGTGGTGTAATTGTAGGGGTCCTGACCCAAAAAGGGTTGTGTGGAGGTCACAAGATTATTGCAGGGGGTGTGTGTTGCAGCACTACTACCCTTACTTCTGCGCTGCTGTTGGTGGTGGCGCAACCTTCAGAACTGGGGAGTAGCGGCTGCTGGCTGGGAGCCCAGCTCGGAAGGCAGAGCTACCTCCAGCAGCAGTATAGAAGTAAGGATGGGTTGGGATGGGATTTACCCCCTTACTTCTGCGCTGCTGCCTGCAGAGTTGGGCCCTCAGTCAGCAGCAGCCGCTCAATGCTGGTGCCCAGCAGTATGGAAGTATGGGCGACATTTGTGTGGTACTCCCACCCTCCCTTCTGCGCTGCTGGCTAGCAAGGCACCGGGCCAACATTACAACCACTTCTCTGTGCAGCCTTCAGACCTGGGCAGCTAGAGACCTATGGTTTGCAATATTGTGATGCTCCTAAAATAACCTTGTGATTCCTGTTTTGAGTTAGGACCCCCAATCTGAGAAACGCTGCCCTCCCTCCCCCTGCATGAAATCTGGCTAGTGTAGGGTAAAAGCACACACGTGGCCAGATTTCACTATTCGTGATGTGTTTGGCGGGGCTGCAAATTTGGTAGGGGCCTAATTATAAAGGACAGAGGAGGGGTGGAAGAGAATGACTGGCCCAGGGCAGAGGTGACACATGAATGTGAC
Source organism: Pelochelys cantorii (assembly GCA_032595735.1). Lineage (NCBI taxonomy): Eukaryota > Metazoa > Chordata > Testudines > Trionychidae > Pelochelys > Pelochelys cantorii. The sequence goes on along the minus strand of CM064349.1, from coordinate 18,987,832 downwards.
CACGACGCCCGCACGTATATCACAGACCAACAGAACCGAACCTGGGATTCCTGGAGCTTCGTGCATGAACCTCTACAGCTGGAGCAAAAGGCTGTAGAGGAAACTCATTTTTTTTTTTTTCTCTCTGTAAGTGGGCTAAGGGCCGCTGCATGGGACAGTGAGTCACACCCAGTAGGTGCGTGGGTTACGTATGCAGCTGGCTGGCTTTCTTCTGAAGGGGGGTTGGACTCGGAGAAGATCTGGGGACAGGACGAAGCATCGCATCTCACTGTCTTCCCTGCCAGTGGCACAGGGCTGTCCCACGCCATGCTGTGTCATGCTGCTGCCCCGGAGTATCCACGGGGTAAAAACTGGACTAGCCCACAAAAGGTGTCAAATGCGGTAGGGCTCACTGGGAGGCTGGGGGCAGAAAAGATGCCCTGATCCCTCCAGCCCCGCTAGGCACTTAGCACATGGCCGATGCGCGGGCTGGTGGCGGGAGCCATGCCGGATTTAGCGCTGCCCAAGCGGCGTGCAGGGGGTTAAGGGAATTTAGCCGAGCTCTGCAAATGCCAGCGGCTGGGCCGGGGCACAATGAGCCTTTGGCAGGCTGAGGAATGCTCTGTCTTTGGGGCTGAGCAGATTTTCTGTTCTCTAGCAAGGGCGGTGGGGGCGGGGAGGGGAGCTTTCTTTCTGGACGGCTGGTTTCGTCTCATTCTGCAGTTGTGGGAGGGCTGCATCGGGAACAGCCTCATTCGTTTCCCAACAGGGGTTGGGGAGCCCGTGGGTGGGTTTGGGAGGTGCATGCACCCCCCCTTTTCCCAGACAGATTCAGGGATTACTGTCACGGCGCTGCAGTAGGAAACCCCAGTTGGCAGTACTGCCCCTCCCCTCCCCTCCCCTCCGTATGCTAGGTGCTGTACAGACACAGAGCAGAGAGAACCCACATTGAGCTTGCGGGGATTATCTGGGCTTAGTTTCCCAGACCTGAGTTCTGTGTCCGCCCAACATGGCACAGACACCAAAGCCTCATTCTCTTCTCACCCATCCCTGTACCCCTCAGGAGTGACTCCAGTGGGTTACGCCTGACGCAGCAGCTAGGAAATCCGAATCGGGCTCCAAAGAGGAAGATGAGGCAGGCTGGGTGAAACGAGCGTACACATGGAGCTGGAGCATACAGGGAAGAATGACCCATGTGGGGCTGGGTCCTCGGCTGGTGGAAATTCGCGTCCCTTTGTCAGGAGAGAGCAGAGCAGCACAGCTCTGCTCTGCTGTTTCCACCTGCTGAGGATCCAGCCCAGCGTTCAGGAAAGTGAAAGGGTTTGGTAACAAGAAGCCTCCTTCTCTTGCTATGTAACCTTCGAGCTCCTTGCCCTGAGCTCAGGGCATGCTGGGCAGTATTCCCTGTAAGCTGAGCACTTGGGTGCCCACCCAGGAGAGATTCACATGCCACCCGGCAAATTAGCAGGGAGCCCACAGCCGGCAGCAGGTGTTTCTACAGGTGGTGCACATCCTCACATGCCTTGGTGCATACAACAAAATTTATTCTGCACAGGGTTGGGGGAAAAATAGAGGGCACACTAAGGATGTTAAAACAGAATTTCCATTGACTAGCTGATAGGCACTTCCTCATTCCTCCTTTGAAATGTACAAGAGCCCCAGCTGGGGCTCTTGTACATTTTAAAGGAGGAATGCGGAACTCCGCCTACAGCCCGAGCCAGCCGGAAGTCCCGCTGACTCTGGGCTGCACTCCGGTGCTTGCTTTGAAATACACAAGAGTCCCTAGCAGGGGCTCTTGTGCATTTCAAAGCCATGGAGCCGGGGATCAGTGGGGGGGCTCTTGTGCATTTCAAAGGAGGAATGCGGAAGTGCCCATCGACTAGTCAAAAAACTGTCCGATAAGCAAATGCTTATTGGATAGTCGACTAGTCTTTAACATCCTTAGGGTGCGCTGGTGCCAGGCCCTGCTGCTAGAGCTCAGATGCCCATTCCACCACTGCCCTGAGAATAGCTACCGCTGCCTCTCCATCCAGTTCAGAATCCCTTCCCATGCGTCTGAAATTCTCCATGGACTTGCTGCAGCTACCCCCCAGCTGTGCCCCTCTCTGCTCCTTCTGCCTGGCTCAGCGGAGCGTTCTCCTCTGTGCCTGCCGCCGGCATCTCTCCCGTGCCCTGCTCATCAGAGCTGTCCTGTCCGTGGTGCTGGCTTCCCTGTTCACCCTTTCCACCATCTCTCCACTGTCCTCTGTGCAGCACCTGCTGTTTGGAGCAACTTCCCTGTCTGTCTCCGCCTTGGATGTCTGGAAGCTTTTCTCTTTTGCTGCCACCCCTTCATCAGGCCTGGCTGCCTCTCCCTGGGTGGCTGGGATTTTCACTTTGTAATCAGATTACTTAGATCCCTAAAGAGATGCCATTGGGATGGATAATGCCTGATCCCTACTGGCCTTTGGCAGTGTAAATGGATGTTGCTCCCTGGGGGCCAGATTCCCAGGCAGTAAAATCGGGCAGGCTCTCTTGGATCAGACTCCTCCGTGGGTGTGAATCCGTGTTGCTCCCTTGAGGTCAGCAAGCTGGTCCCGTTTTACACCAGCTGGGGGGCTGGCCCAGTGGCGCTGCATTGCGCTGGCAGCTCGGAGCTGGCATTTCCATGGCCGGCCTGAATTGGGAGCATTCTTCTGAACGGCTGCCCGATGGAGCAGTTCCCTGGGCCCGAGCACAGCCGCGGCTCTGCTGCAGGGAACAGAGCGGCCGTTTGAGAGGGGACTGGCTGGGTCTGTGTTGTCGCTCTGTGCACAGACAGGTCACCCGGGGCAGACGGCTGGAGCACAGCTGCATTCGAACCCGGTTGGGGGAAGTAAGAGGGGGGTTTCCTTTCTATTCATTTTTGTTCTGTTTCCGTGACTGGTGAAAATCAAAGCTGCTTCTGCGTATCCCTCTGTTGCCCTCCCCCTCTTGCCCAGAGCAGAGGCGCTGCCCACAGTGGCTTCCTGGCACTTAGTAGTTTTGGACTACGGGCAGCGCTCCCTGTTCGCTGAGTACTTGACCCTCTCCTGGGCAGCCACCAAAATACCACCCAGCTGATTCTCGGAGTGCCCACAGCCGCTCTCGTGCATTTCTGGTGGTGCACATCCCCACATGCCTGGGTGCGCAGAACAAAATATATTCCACACACGGATGGGAATAACGAGAGGGAATACTAACTACGAGGTTTGGGCAGGGGCTGCGGGCAGATGGCTTCTCAGTCACTTCAGCTGCTCTGTGCCAGGACTAGCGAGGCGTAGTTGCTACCCAGTCGGGGTGGCAACCTCTTTGCACTGGTGCGAGGGAATCCACCAGGTGTGCTGCTCTCCTCCTCCCCCTCCTTAAATCTGTAGTCTCCCATCATCTCAGTGCCAAGGGCAGTGAGGCCCACAGCCACTGTGCAGAGCCCAGGGCAAGATATGGGGGCCCCCTGGCTCAGTGCCCCTGGAGGGGGCGGGGCCTCAGGCAGAAGGGGTGGGGCCAGGAGCAGACAGCCCTCATGGCCACACAGAGTGGCACTCCGGCGGCAATTCAAAGGGGTCCAGGGCTCTGACCGCTGCCACAGTATCGGTGGCCGTGAGCCCGAGGGTCCCTTGAATCGCCAGGCCCCGGGGCAACTGCTCGCTTTGTCCCTGGCCCTACCCCCTGTCAGTGGGCCTGGCCAAGGGCCCTGGTGCTGTGGACCAACCACATTCTTCCTGCTGTGTATTATCCCATGTCTCAAGGGGTGGGTGGGTGGGTTGGTGGAAACTGACATGGTCTAGTAACCAGGGGACAGGACTTCTGCCTTCTGTTGTGGAGTAGCGGTATGGCCTCAGTTTCCCCTTCTAAAGTAGAGGAGCAAATCCTACAAGATGATTCCTTCTCCTTGGTGGGTGTGAAGTGCTCCAAGGCTGACTACTGCAGAAGCGCTCAGTATTATTGTCGGTCTTGTCCCATGTCTCCTCTTCCACCCCCTCCTTCTTCAAGTCTAGACAACCCGGAACAGGGACCCCACATCTCAGCGAAACCAGGCCAAGAACCGGGCATGTGCTTTCCTCTCCCACCCCCCAGCTGATCTTCATACAGAGGAAACACTTGCAATTTCACTAGGCTGTGGCAGTGAAAGAAGGGAACTAAATTGATAATGGCTCAGGAAAGAAAAGGCTGGTGTGAGGGAGGGGTGTTAAATTTAGATGTATTAACTCCTCGAGTAGTGGATGGGATTTCTATCCACTGTTCGATTAGTCGATAAGGGCGCTTCCGCCTTTGCTCTGATAGAGGCAGCAATGGGGAGAAACGACTTGTCTAGTCACGTACGTCCCTGGTGGGAGTGGGTGGTGCAAGGAGTCTATAAATATCTCCCCAGAACTGCTCCCTCTCAGACACGGAGCCAGGAGGGGGAGAAGGAGTAATGGTGTGGCGGAGCTAAAGCAGGAGACATCTGGATAGCTCTGTAGAGTGGGGTTCTGGGGCAGGGCCAGAGCTTGGAGTCCCTGGACTGCCGTGTCTGGGGGAGGAGTTGTCTCAGCCCTGCCACACAGCTTTGCTTCGCCCTCCTTCCCTCGGATCCGGCAGCCTGAGTGTGTTGATCTTCAGGATGGTGTTGCAGGGGTAATGTGGCCTAGTGGCTGGGGGGGTCTCGGGCGTCCTGGGTTCTGTTCCTGGCTCTAGACCTGCTGTGAGGCCTGCCCACCTTCCTGCTCTGTGCCTCAGTTTCTCCTTCCATCCTTTAGCTGTCTGGTCTGTTTAGATTGTAAGCTCTTTGGGGGCAGTGACTGTCCCTGAGTGTATGTGCAGTGCCTGGTGCAGTGGAGCCTGGATCAGGGCTGGTGTTTCTACGTGTTACTGCTCTAAATCAGCGGGTCTAACGCCATGCAGAGGTCCGGCCTGTGCTACCAACACAGCCACATTGGGGATGTGGTGCCCAAACCAAGCAGCGTTCCAGTTTGTTGTATGGATCCGGTCATGCTACATAACAGGCCTGTATTTCTATTGCACCCATGAGAGCTACAGCAGGGTGAGCAGAAGAGGGCAAATCAGTCTAAAATCTGCTTGTCTACATGAGGAAATTAATTTGGATTAGGGTAAGGGTGTGAAATTAAACAGGATTCGCTACACCATATTAAACCTCTGTGTGAATGCCCTCATTTGAAATTAAAGTGGCCTTACTTCAGCTGATCTTAATTCACTTCCAAATTGGATTAAACTAAATTGCATTAAGACCTCTTTAATTCTGAATCACAGCATCCACACAGGAATCAAATGGGATTTTTTTTTTTAAATGCACTTCAAATTCACACCTTCAGGTAATTTGGATTCATTTACCTGAATGTCTCTGTGTAGACAAGCCCTCTTTCCAGAAGAAGAGCATCCACACAGGGAGGGAATCTGGAATAGACACTCAGGAACTGCCCTCTGTGTATACAAGCCCTAAATTAGCATGAAACTAACATGCTTGGTGCATCTTTGACTCTCATGACCAGAATTTGTCCTCAGTGAGTAGGTACCAAGGAGGCCACTAGAAGCATCCTTGGCACATTGTACTAACCGAGCCGCCAGGGCCAACCCATCCATTGGCACTGCCCTTCCCCTCGGACCAGCCCTGCAGTTGCTAGGCGATGGCAGAGGTTAAATAAATAGGGCCTTGCACAATGCCGACTGTGTCACCACCGCCCGTTCTTTGCTGGCCAGGCTGGCACCAGGATTACTGGATCGGGCTGGCCCTGGATTGGCTTCACTTCTGGCAGGGCTGGGCTATAGGGAAAGGCCCTGGCAGGAGGGTGTGGCAGGGATGCCGGGATACGGGGGTGGGTGGGTGTCAGGCCTGCGTAATGCTGTGTAGATGCTGGAGCCCCAGGTCGGGACCCTTCCCCGGGGTTACAAATGAGTGTCGACGCTCAGGCCAGAGGTTACCCAACTCAGGGGCAGCTAACTCCAGTTCTACTCACCCTGGACCTGCATTGCCGTGTAGACGGGCCCTGAATTGGCCATGCCATGAGAGAGAGCAGATTCCAGCCCTCACGCCACCGCTGTATCGGCTTCATTGCCTGCTTGCGGGGCTAACGGGACGTCGCAGAAGCTGATGATAGTCCTAGCCCTGAGGCGAGGAGACTCCCCTTCTCCGTGAGCTGCCTCCACTTGTGACATTGGCCCCAGGCAGACCCGGGGTGTAGGAAGGAGCCATTTCAGCATCGGCCCCTGGCCGGGCTCTGGTGTAAATTGGGAGCGACTCCGCTTTCGTAAGCAGAGGCCCAGGCTGGATTGGAATTGGAATGCGCCCCCCCCCCCCACACACACAGCTGGATGCGGGGGGAGGCAGGGCTGTGGCGTTCCCGGGCCTGCTGAGTCACCTGGTGGTCTGTCCCGCTGGTCGGCATCTTTCCCCTTTTCGGTTTGTGAATGGAGAACTGGGGCGAAATCCTCACTGGCTGATCAAGGCGTGTGAGTCACAGCAGCCCTCCCCCGCCTGGGGATGTGCATGGGGGGGGGGCGGTGGTCCCTCCCACACGCTCTTCTCCACCTGACCCCCACTGCAGCTGGCCCCGACCCGCTAATCTGCTGGGCAGCTTCAGAGCTGGATTCAGGCCAGGGCCTCCTCTCACCTACCAGGCTCCGTCGTGGGCCCAGGGAATTACTCCTGACTGACCTCAGCGGGAGCTAGAGGAGAATCGGGCCTTGAGTGAGGGTTGTGTGGTGTGTTTTTGTTTGTTTGTTTGTTTGTTTTAACTTGCTGGCCGTGCACTCTGTTAATTTTGTTCTTAGTGAATTTGGGGCTGGCCAAGCCATGATCCGGACTTTCCCAGTTGGGCAGGGAGAGAGGGTCATAGGACCAGAAGAGGAGTCAATTTGCAGGCTGCTCTGGCCAGTTCTGGTCTCCTTGCGCGACGGAGCCTCTGTCCTCAGACTCTGACGCAGGTCAGGGTTCTTCCCATTTCGCAGGTGGGCTAACTGAGGCACAGAAAGGAGAAGGGTCTGCCCAAAAACCAACAGCAGTGCCAAGTCCTGAGTCACTGCTGAGCCAGGCTGGTGTGTGTGTGCACCCAAGAGACCTGCCTCAGTGTGCAGCAGAGACCGATCTGAAGAGACACGCGTTTCCCAGCATCAGGGCCAGAACCCAGAGTCAGGACTCCCTGGTGTGTGTTCTGACTACTAGGACTCACTGCCCTCCCAGAGCCAGGGATAAAAGCAGGGAGCCCTGACCCCCCCCTTTCCCTCTCCCTCAAGTCCCCTGCTCTAAGCACTGGTGCATGTGGCCTGCTGCTATGCAATCAGACCTGTGTGCACACGTTTGGGTGAATCCCCTTCCTGGAGAAGCTGTTAGCTGGGCCTGGCATTCAGTGGAGTCTCACAGCCTCAGGCCTGACCTGCTCTCGGTGGTGTCAATCCGGAGCTGCTCCATTGGAAACTGACGGATTTATACTCACCCCAGAGCTGCCCAGGTGGGAGAGGAATCGGGTCCAGAAGCTGGAATCCCGGCAGGGACAGGAGCTCACACTTGTTACTCCCTGGCCTTGTTCTGAGTGCGACGCAACCCCGAGCCAGCTGTAGAGTTCCTCTGCTCCCTGGCCCTGGCCTGTATCCAATCCCCGGAGCTGGGCCCCGGTGCTCCCAAACCTCCTCCAACGTGCAGTGACTCCTCGCTGCTCCCCCTGCACTGACCCCAGGGGTGTCTGGCCTGATGTGCACCAGGGCACGTGAAAAGAGAAACGAGCCCTGTGAGTCTGGGCTCAAGCTACCTGAGTCAGCTGCTCTCTCCTTGTCCTCCTCCCCGCTGCCCAGGGGGGTTCTCCACAGAAATGGAGCCCAGCCAGGGCACCGCTCAGCTCCGCCGTCCTGCCGGGATCACCTCTAGCTCGGGGGCCAGTGTGGGTGGGGACAGGGGCGCTCTGAGCTGGGAGAAGGGGCTGGTGCGGATGGGGGCTCAGCTGGCCAGAGGGGGGGACGCTCTGTTCAGGAGTTATCTGCGTGGGGTTTGCTGTTAGTGTCGGGACAAACCCAGCTCTAGCATCATTGTGTGCCGCGGGATCCCAAAGCTGTTAGCCAGATGTCACAGGGAGGGGCGCCCGGGGGAGAGATGCAAGCGCAACAGAGTGGCAGTGTTGTCTAGTGGCTAGAGCGCTGGACTGGGACACAGGAGAGGAAGGATGGGCTACAAGTCTCTGCTGCAGACTCCCTCCATGACCTTGGGCAAGTCGCTCGAGCACTTGGCCTCAGTTTCCCCAAGCTCTTCAGTGGGGATAATAGCCTCGCCTTGCCTTATAGAAGGTTCTGAGGGGAAAAAATATATTGCAGACCATTAGGTGTTAGTGGTGAGGGGGTTGCAGAGATATGACTCAAACCATCTTAGATAACTCCCTTTCCCCGCTCTGTGCCTCAATTTCCCCTCCTATACTTGGTCTCTTCACACTGTGAGCTCTTTGTGGCAGGGCAGCAACCATCCTGCTAGGCCTTGATTTTGGTTGGGGCCTCTCAGAGCTACTGTAATACTACTCAAGGTGGGTGGATTCAGCGGCTCTCCCCCAAGGCCTGGTGCAGAGAGGCATGTGTGCCCCTCAAGCTGGGAACCTCCGACGTGACTGAGGTCGGGTGGGAGCAATCTTCCTGTTCCCGCACTCCCCGTCCCGCCCCTGGAGCACCGGAGACGGGCCCTAGCAGGGACACCCCTGCCGTGGCAAGTGGCGGATTCCTCCCTGCTCCAGGTGGAAGATTGATCCGACCTGAGCAGGTTGGGGCAGGAAGGGCAATTCCAGTCAGGCCCAGCCTGAGGCATGTTCCTGCACAGCAGCCGTGGCTGCGGGCCCCGGCCCGCGCTCGGGCAGGTCGGGGCTGGCCGCTCGCGCCAACAGTTGGGGAAAAGGGAAGGGCGTGTGTAGGGGGATTTTTCTCTGTGCCATACACTGAAGCTGGGAAGTTCGCCGGGTTAGCAGAAGGTCTGCTTGGGACAGACTAACAGAGAGATGTGCTCACTCCTGCCCAGCTCCCTCCACTTCTGCTTCCAATGGGGCCTCCACCGCCCCCCGGCTCCCGCCTGAACTCTTGCACCACTCCTGCTTCCATCGGCACCTTTGATTTATTCAAATTAAGGCCACTGTAATTCTAAATGGGATCATCTATACAGGAGTTTAGTAGTTTAATGAAGCCACTCTTTAAGTTACTATGGAGACCAGGCCTAATTCACAATTAAGGGGCTCTGACTCTGGAATAAAAACGCCCCTCCCCACCCACCACCCTCCCGTGGCGTATTCCAGAGTAGTTATTCCGCTTGGAATTCACATTGTCTTGCCTTAATCTGAATTAACGTCCTAGTGTAGACAAAGCCGTACGCTCGTGCAGTGGTCTCGCCTGCCTCCACCTCGAAGCTGCTTGCGTCCTGATCCCATGGTGATGGCTGCGTGAGAAGTCCCATGGCCGAGGGCACTTGGCTTATGTGCAAGTCCCGCGCTAGGCGCGCCACCCAGTTCCCCTTTGGCATGCCCAGTGGGAAGCTGAGCTGTGCGGGCATCCGCAGGGAAGCAGGCTCTTGGTGGACGGCGTCTGTCCAGGCATACGGCTGTTGGCCCAGCGGGGTCGGGGTGGGGGGAATCTGCGTGGCCCGGCGGGGGGGCTGCTGGATAGAGCTCTTTGGAACCTGATCCACATCTCATCTTCTCTAGCCTGGGCAGCCGGCTGCCCCTGAGCAGGGTCTGTGGTGGCAGAGGGGGTAGCAGCCCCCCCCCCCCCCCCCGGCCAGCATTTCTTCCTATCTCCTTTCAGAGCGGTGGGACGACTGTTCTTTCCAGGCTTGGCACAGGGCCTGGCTCCCAGATAAACTCTCTGGTCGCTGGATTCCATGAGCACCTGGCACCTGTACACAGCCAGGCATCTCCCTCTGATAGAGCCCCGGCTGGCCAAAGGATCTGTGCTGGGGCTGATAAAACGCTTAAGAGCTCTTAGGACACCGCCTCCCCAGCATCCTGGTTGCTCTGCTGGCTGAGAGGTGATGGGCCTTCTCTTACTGGCTCACGGTGCCATTTGAAGGAATAAGGGGGGGCTGCTTGTGGGTGGGAGGTTCCCAGCGTTGTCGTGCACCCCTGTGTGTCTCCCATGTGCACGTGCCGTGGGTTTACATGTGTCTGTGCTTTGTGGCCTCAAAGGGTCTGTACACAGGGATGCTTGTGTTTGCACATGTGTGTTGGCAGGCCCGGCTGTCTGGACAAGCGTGCCCGCATTGGCACACCTTTGCACGGACGTTCTGTGCACATCTGCAAGCCAAGCGTGCTCCGTGCATGTGCAGGGCTGTACATGCCGGCATGTAACAGCTCTCTGGAGAAGTCACATAGTCCCAGTTTAGGAGGCCCGGTTCTCCGCTCTGCTTCTGACTCCTTGTCACTTAGCCACTCTGTGCCTCAGTTTCCCTTCTGTACATAAAGGAAAATAGCCCTGCCTTGCCTCACAGGGGCGTGAGGATAAATATGGTACATACAACAGACGTGTGTCCAGGTCTGACCCAGTCAAGCAGCTCTGGCTTTTGGCCTGCTCTGACCTGTGTCTGCTCCCACGTGCCCTGCATCAGACCCCTTCTCCTACAGCCCAGAATGCCCCTCGTGTTGGCTCTTCTCTCCTAGCGCTCTGAGCAGGTCAAAGGCCTGGTGGAGTTAAGCCATTCCTGCCTGTTCCTCATGCCTGGCAGTGCCGCTAGTGTCCCTCCCGAAGCTCCACCCTTGAGCACTATTAGCGTTCCTCAGCGGGCTAGGGCACTTGCCTGGGGAGTGTAGGGTGGGGGGTTCAAGTCCCACCCACCCTGGGAGCTGCGGGATAGCCAACACAGGATAAAAGACCCTCAGGAGGTGGGGTGGGTTCCTAAGTGGCAGAATATGAGCCCTAGGCCACGATCAGGACTGGTCCCTGCGTGGCCTGTGCTGGATGTAGGTTAATGAGACTGCAGAGTAATGAGCTGGCTAATGAGGCCATGACAGGAGCAATGTGTGTTCCCTGTGTGCCCACCTCCTTTGCTCTCCCATGGAATCTCTGGCACCATCCCTGCAAGCAGACCGACCTTGGGAGTGAGTGGAAGACGCGCCTCACCCGAGCGGGTGCTGGGCCGGCCTCCATGCTTGGAAAGGGGCTGCCCATATCTGATGCTTCCCTCTATGCCAGCGGTAAGTGGGGTCGCCCCAGAGCTCCCGCTTACGCTATGCGGAAGCGGGGAGCACAGCTGGTAACGAAGCGAGTCCTGGTGCCATCCAGACTGTCCCATCGGACTAGAGGCTGCCCGTTGGACCAGGGCATCCGGCCAGGGGGCCACTGTCCTTGGTGAGGGCGGGCAGAGGTTCTTGGTCTGGGAGAATCTTCTAACATGGTCCCCTGCCAGAAAGGGCCTCTCGGAGCCTCTCTAGAGGTGACCGATTCTCTTCCACGCCAGCCCATTTGTGCCTAGCAAATCTAGGCCTTTGGTCTGCCCCCATCACTGCAATAGCTGGGTATCGGCTCGTTCTGGGGTAGGGAAAGTCTTCGGCTGCAAATCCCTTTTGCTTTGCCAATTCTGGCAAAACCAGGGCCCATCGCTTCCCACTGGCTACCGCTCCATCACCATCTAGCAAAGGCAGGCGGTGCAGCATAGAGGGAGCTTGGGTGTCTCCCCAAACTTAGAACTAGAGCTACAAAACCTTCTTTCTAAAAGCTCTGCTCTAACTCAGCCGGGATTGTTTTGAGGAGGTACAACGGGCTTGCGTTACACAGGTGGGCAGATGAGATGGTCCTGGTGGTCCGTTCTGGCTATCGTCGGTAGATAATCGTTTTTGTACTTTGCTGGCTGAACCTTAAGAAAATAGATTTTGGGGGGAGGGCTCGAAACTTTGAATTCAAGTCGAAACATTTCAGTTTGTGTTCAAGGCTACTTTAAGCCATTTTTTAAATAAATAACTAGAATAAAATTGAGATTAACCTTTGAAAGGAAACATTGTTCAGAAACAACATATTTTTTATTTTTTTTTCTGAATTTGTTGTTGTTGACCCAAATGATTTGGTGAATTATACACACATTTGCCAGATGTTTTTGTGCACATCTTCTCTCCCCTTCTGCCACCTGCCCCCTCAAAAGTTTCCAGCTGGAAAATTTTTCCCAGTTCTACTCAGAGCAATTCCAAACACTGTTGAGGAAAATCTGCCCGCGTCTTGACAGACAGCAGCTCATGCGGCAACTGAGTGGAAATTCTGAATGTAAAGAGTCCATGCAGAGCCAGGATGCTCTCAGCCTGCTGCTCAGATGAGCACAGTCCTGTCTACGCTAGCCCTTAAACTATTGTCAGCCCTGGTGCAACATGGGCCAGTGTAGACACAGCTGGGCTGGATGTTTAAATGCTGGCGGGTAGTTGGGGAATATTGGAGTGATCAGTAATCCGGGAAATAAACCCCAGACCCTCCTTCTCTCCCTGCCCCCCCCCCCCCCCGCCCCGCTTTTCTGCTGAGTCACCTTTCCTGGCCGGTGGAAGCTGGCTGATAAACATCAATTTGTGCGTTTGTCAGACCAAGTCGGGGATTCCTTATAACTCTGTGGGCAGCTGGGCGAGCCGGAGGTCTGGGACAAAGAGGTCAGCTTTGCCCTTGGCCAGTCACGCGGGCTAACTTCATGGGTTTAATTTTGGCTCTGCCCGTGCATGCTGCCTTAAAAATGCCTGCTCTGTTTGGGGAAGGAGCAGCTTTTGCACCACTAGAGGTTTCTCTTACTTTCATAGAGTCTGTCATAAGAACGGCCAGACTGGGTCAGACCAATGGTCCATCTAGCCCAGTATCCTGTCTGATGACAGTGGCCAATGCCAGATGCCCCAGAGGGAGGGAACAGAACAGAGAATCATCAAGTGATCCCTCCCCTGTCGCCCATTTCCAGACACACAGAGGCTAGGGACACCATCCCTACCTGTCCTGGCTAATAGCCATTGATGGACCTAACCTCCATGAATCTATCTAGCTCTTTTTTTAACCTTGTTAAAGTCCTAGCCTTCACCACATCCTCTAGCAAGGAGTTCCACAGGTTGTGCACTGACTGAAGAGCCTGACTGTCTTGAGCCCTTTTCTTTTCAGCCAGGTTCTGCTATCACCTGTTCCTTGGGGAGGATTTCTAAGTTCTTGGCAAAGAGCGAATCAGGCTCTCATAACCTCTCCGGGAAGTGGGCTGGGATCCTACTTGTACAGGTGGGGGGAAATAAGGGCTCGGAGAACGAAGGTGACTTGGCAGCCTTCAGCCCATAAGTCAGTGCTGAAGTGGGACTAGAACCCAGATGCCTTGACTCTCGATTTCCCCTGCTCTAACCATTACACCCCGCTCCCTCCAAAGTGGGACTAGGATGAGGGATGTAAAAGGTTAACCAGTCACATGGTAGGCATTAGGCTTACCAGAATGCTTACTGGGTAACCATGGCAGGCTGGAACAGCCTTAGCTGAGTCCGGGTGGCAGGGCCCTGGCCGTGTGGACTGGTGGGACTTGGACCCCAGCCATGCAGGTTGTGCACGTGGTCCCCCAGCTCTGGTGGCTCTGATTTGGCCTAGGCGGGCCGACAGGCCCAAGCCAACGGGACTCAAGCCCTGGCCATGCCACAGCCCTGGCTGCTCCTACTTGGGCCGGCAGGACCCTGCCTACCCGCCAACAGTTAGCCATTTAACCAGCTAACTATTTAAACTAGCATCCCTAACCAGAACCAAGCACCCTGGCTCGCAGCTCCCCATTCTAGCGGCTAGGTAGTGCTAAGTTAACCTGCACAACAAACATGCATCCCAGCTGCCTCCTCATCTTGCCTGGCAGTCCTAGGCACGGGACCGTTCTCACGGGGCTTAGCTGGTTACCTCCCTCTGTCCTATCCCACCCCTCGCTCTGCAAGTGTCCCCGATACCCCAGCCTGCCAGCCGCTGTGCGTCACCTGCTCTCCGAGGGCAACACACAGACTGGGGCAGTGAGTTACCCTCTGGCGCTGTGTAAGCAAGCACCCTTATTCTTAAGGTAAAAGCAATTCTGGAGCAATTGCATGAAAACCAAGAGCTGTCACTCCGCACGTGTAAGGCACCCCTCAGTCTTATGGGGCTGTGTTGGCCAATGTCCCTCCAGCTCTTCCACAAGGATTGGGGCTGCCTGTCTGTTTGGCTGCATTCGAAAGAAACCACCCTTGGGCGGGTCAGGCTCCATGTTTTAAATCCAAGGCCCTTTTGTTGGTTGAGTGTCCAGGAAGCCCGGTTTAACGAGGCTCTGCAAACCCCCCCATGGGGTGGAAATTCTCTGGAGCCGTCTATAATATCCAGTCACCCCCCAAGCACACACTGGTTATTTCCGGAAGGAGCTCGGGGGAGGGGCAGTACAACACAGCCACAGGTAAACCATGTGTGACACTGTGGTCCCCAACAACACTGCCTGGGGTTGCAACGGCTGTCTCAGCCTCCCCCTCCCTGCAGAGCTCAGGTCTCGCTGCTCGTGCTCCTTATGCCGTTGCGAATGCAGCCTTTTGGGTCCTGCTGCTGAGTGCTCACTGGCAGGAATGCACTTGGAGACCCACCCACCCCCCTGCTGCCTCCATCCTGCTGGCTCCCCCTGCCCCCCGCTGCTTTTCAAAGCATTTCCTCGGAGCGGCAGAGCCTGGGAGAACCGGGCTGTGGGGAAGATCAGCCGGGGGCTGAGGGCTCCCTCGTTCACCTGACCTCCTGGCATTGAACTGGGCTTCTGGGCCTGGATTTGCACAGGAGCTTGGTACGCTTCCCAGCTAGTGCTGGACCAGATGCAGCCTTGATTGGCAGAGCAGGAGTCTATGAAAACACCATGCGGGCAGTGAGTGCTAAGGCCTTGAAAACCTGCCCTAGAAGGCCCACGTGATGGGCAGTGGGGCGGGGATTGGGGGCGGGGGAGTCTGGGGTATAAAAACCGCCTCCACAGACTTTCCATAGCTATTGTCTGTGGCTGGGATCTGGTGACACGGCCGCTCACGCTTGTGGAAAGTCCGGTTTCCTTCCACGCTGCACCTCCCCCAGCGTATGTAAAATCTGAGTGAGAAGTTAGTTTCCCACATAAAGGTCAGCAGCTGAAACGAGCAGACAAGGGTGTCTCCTCCCCTGCCTGTGGATGTGCTCTGCTGTGCCTGTGCCGTGTGTGTTTGCACGCACGTGTGCAAACAATCACGGGGTATGTCTACACTAGCCCCCTAGTTCGAATTAGGGAGGCTAATGTAGGCATTCGAAGTTGCAAATAAAGTCCGGGATTTAAATATCCCGGGCTTTATTTGCATCTTCCCATCTGGGTGCCATTTTTAAATGCCACTAGTCCAAACTAACTGCCCACAGCTACACGCGGCAGTTAAACGGTAATTCAAACGAAGTCCTTAGTTCGAATTACCTGTTACACCTCCTGGAATGAGGTATAGGGTTAGGGTTAGGAATGGGGCCAGACCTCCAGGGGAGAGCAACGCTGGCGTGTCTGTGCAGGGCTGGGGGCAGGACGCCAGGGCTTATTCCTGGCCCTGCTGCGCAAGAACTTTGCACCCTCAGCCATTTACTTCACTGCCCCGGGTTCCGGATCGGTCCAAGGGAGCCGATGAGCACGACCTCCCTCGGGCTGGTTATGGGGGGAAAGGGTGTTTTGCTCACTGGGCGAATGGCCCCGTTGAAACACTAATGAGACTTCAGCCTGGAGAAGGAGCCCTGCTCTGTGTCGGAAGCAGGCCCAGCTTGTAACTGTGTCTGCAGTAGCCGGGCTCTTGCAGGGGGCCAGAAACTCCTTGTGCTTGGTGAGTCGTGGTGCCCCCCCCTTCTGGGGGTGTGCATGGCCCTTCCCAGCCCCCCCGAGTGTAACTGAAAGCAGCCAGGGTGGGGACTCGGCCCAGTGACTGTGAATTCCAGCCCAACGCCCCTCGTCGGACCTCTGTGCTGGGGGCGGGCAGCAGGGCTGGCAGGCATCGCTGGTGCCAGCTCTGTATTCCCTTGGGGAGGAGCCTGGCTGTGAGTGCCAAGCTGAA
Source organism: Pelochelys cantorii (assembly GCA_032595735.1). Lineage (NCBI taxonomy): Eukaryota > Metazoa > Chordata > Testudines > Trionychidae > Pelochelys > Pelochelys cantorii. The sequence continues at coordinate 18,971,882 of CM064349.1, read as the reverse complement.
GCCGACAGCTGTTTGACTCGCCGATGCTTTGGCTGGAGCCGGCCCCCCAGGAGAGATCCGCAGCAAATCTCAGAGAGGTGAGTCTCCCTCTTGCCGAGAAGTGAGGCTGGGCCGGGTGCTGGCAAACCCCGCCGGAGGCTTCCTTTCAAGTCTGCTGCGCTTGGGCGGCCGGGGCAGAGGAAGTGACCTTTCCTGTTTTCCAACGTGTAATCAAAACAGCCCCCCCTCTGGACCTGCGTGCGGCGAGGGCTGGCGTGACGCAGCAAACGGCTCCCGCGCCTTCCCCCACCGCTGGGAAACGTTTTTCCTTGTGGCTGATTACGGCCTGGGTTACAGACAGGTTTTTTTTGGGGGGGGGTCCCCCCCAGTAGAACTAAGCTGGGGGGCGATTGTTTTACTGGTATAAATATCCTGCTCCCCACCCTGGGGCAGTGATTCCCGTATAAACAACCTCACTCCTCTCGAGCTCCTTTGCCGCACGATGGGGCCTCAGAATAAGCCAGTGGTCACCAGCTGGTCGAGCGGGAACTGCTGGTCGATCCCGGAGTCTCTGACTGGTTTGGCCGGGAGGCTGTCAAGTGCCGGCACACCAGCTGTCCCCCTCCCCCAGGGGTGAAAGGAGCTTAAATTTCTTACTGGTACTGTCCTATGGCAACCCAGGTCCCTGGCGGCTCTTTATATAGCTCCCGGCTGGCTTTTGCCGCAGCTCAGCCGGCTCTTGCGGGTGCGCCCTTGTGCACAGCTCCAGCTTCCTTCCACCTCTTCTTTCTTCCCCCCCCCCGCCCCCCCGCTGTACTGCTCCTGACCTCTGCCTTGCAGCTGCCTGCTTGCTGTGTAGGGTGGGGGAGGCAAAAGAAGGGCTGCTGATGTCAGGGTGGACCCCACTCCCTCCTTCTCTGCCCCATCTTTACACAAGGGTCGGTGGGGCCTTGGAAAAGGGGTGGGGCAGGGCCTTGGGGGAAGGAGGTGGGGCAAGGGTTTGAGTGAGTTCAGTGAGGGGCCGCTGAGGCTAGCAAGCAGGCAGGTTGAGTGGCCACCTCCATCTCAATGGGCCCCAGGATTCTTTCAAATCTGGTCAGGATCCTTGTTAGATTCGGGGAAACTGAGGCACAGGGTGGGGCTGTGACTTGCTCAAGGTCACCCAGCAGGCCAGAGCCAGAATAGCCCCTCCCCCAGGAAGAATCCCAGTGAGATTTGGCAGTATGGGAATAAGCTATCCGAGCACAAGTGCTCTTATGCAGTCTGTGTCCACGTTGGTTTGGAATATCATACCGCTTTATGCATGCTGGTGAAGTGAGAGCAGGACGTGTGCTGGCAAGGCCTGCCCCAGAATTGCTGGGATGCCCTGAGGGTTAAAGATCCTTCAGGTTCACCCATATCCCAGCACCTGCCGCGCTCAAGCATCGTACTGGGTTTTTCAGACAGGGAAACTGAGGCACAGATACACAAGGCCAAGAATGGAACCCAGATTTCCACACTCCCAGGCTAGGCCTATCTCCTTTGGCCACTGTCATGCTACAGGCATCAGCACGTGCTAATCCAGCTTTGACTGGGACTTGGGTGTTGCACTAGACCTTGACATCCTATCCATTGAAGCCCCATCTACATTTGGGGGGGGGGGGAAGAGGGAAATTTCTCCTTGCATGATTCCAAAACCCCAGCTGATGACTTGGAGGAGGTGACCCCCCCCCAAGGCACAGGAGGAGGCGACAACTTGAACTAGGACGGATTAGTGCTGCAGAAACCGGTCCCGATCCTCCTCTCGGAGCGCTGTAAACGTAAACCAAGGGTCGCTGCATGGAGAGTGACCATGTCATGTTGTAGGAGACCAGTCCCAAGCCTGTGTGAACAGTCCGGCCCTGAGCTGGTTGATCCAGAAAGTCCTTCCCACATCTCCTGGGCTATGAAAACCCCCTTGCCCCCCCCCCCAGCCCAGAGTTATGGATTGGAGTGTTTGGGTCCCAGCCAGTGACAACCCCCCATCCCCCCGTTTCCTCGGGCTGTCTGGCCTGCCCTCTGCTTATTTGTTTTTCAGGCTCTGAGTCAGAGCCCAGCTGGAAATAAAGATTTATTTCCCCCTTCTCCTTTTAGAAATTAAGCTTTATAACCTGCTGGGAAAGGACAGACTATTTATAGCCCTGGGCGTCCAGGGATACTCGGGTTTGTTTTGGTCTTTGTGTGGGTGGCTCTTCTTCCCTGGACACATCCTCCTGTTCCCTCCCTGCACTGGGGTCTCCCTGTAAAGGAGGTGGGGCTACCCGGATGTGTAGAGGTGCTTGGAAGAGTTGCATCCCGGCCCATTTGGCTGGGCGCATACATGGACAGTGCAAAGGGATCGGCTCTGTGAGCAGAACCGCGCCCTTCAGCACGGCAGGAGTGGGGCTGGTGGAGACGGGGAGACTGAACCCTTTTTGAAACCAGCGGCGATGCGCATGGAGGAGGGTCCTCTAGGTAAGAGGAAGGCTGATGCATTCCGCAGGGCCAGACTTGGTTCCTATTGAAATCCCTCAACAAAACTCCCATAGACACCAAAGGGAGCACGGTCAGGAAGGGGGGTTTATCCCCAGCTGCTTTTGACCCCTTGCTCCCTGCCCCCCCCCGCCCCCCCATGTCTCTGAGCTGGGCTGACTTCCTTTAGTGAGACGAACCCAGGCCAGTTCCTGTTCATTCCCGTTAGGGCTGCGGTGGAGGGAGCTGGAATCCGTGCCGACTCCTGCATCGTCTACAGAACCCGCTGCTAACCTCCGGCAGCAGCGTCATGATCGATGGAGGGGGGCGCAGGAGGCGGACGGAGCGCAGCCTCATGGTCCAGCTTTTTGTGGAGATCAGAGTGGCAAACTTCACATGCCCCATCCCCTCCTTCCCCAAAAAAGCCCTCCCCCCTCGTTAAACCTTCAAGCTAAGCACCCTTTCTCTGCCGCTTGAGTCCCCCTTCCTCGAGTCAGTCTGTAAGTGGGGTGCTGGGGATCGCCCCGTCTCCTGGGCATTTCGAGAGACTCGGCGTGTTCAGATCACGGAGCCAGGGGGGGCGGCTAGAGGGAGAAAGTGGGGGGAAGAGGAGGAGGTATTGAGTCCCCAAGGAAGCATAAATATTCCCCAGGCTGTGTGTCGGTTCTGCTGAGTCACTGTTCTGACCGCCAGCTCCTGTCTGGCCGCTGAGCGTCATGTTCTAGGGATGTTAACTATCAGTTAATTGAATAGTTGAGTAACCTCAAGAATTCTTCTTGGTTAGTCGACTATTCTATAGTCCCTGGAGGCGGGGCCAGCAGCCAGTGTGCTCCAGTCTCACTCCTGAGGAGCCCCCGTCACTCCATGCTGCTGCCTCTGTATCCGAGGCAGCAGTGCAAGGTGCCGGGTGGGAGCTCATCTGTGAGGGGAGCTGGTTTAAAAAACAACTTCCCTCGCCGACCAGCTGCCTGTCACGCTGTGCTGCTGCCTCTGATGAAGAGGCAGCAGCATCCCCTGTCTAGGGTGGGTCTGAGCTCCCAGATCTGGTGCAAGCCAGAATTGGGCCAAGCTGCCTGCCCGCCTGGCTCTAATGCACTTGAAATGCAGAACGGCAGCAGAGGTAGGTTGCAGACCCCTTTCGAGCCAGGACTGAGCCAGGCTGCTGGCCAGCCTGCTAAAAAATGTACTGGCAAGTAGGGGGGAGAATGCGTGTAGTCTGTAGCATTAACCTATCCACGTTTTCTAATCCGTTAATTGACTGCACTATTGCATCCCTATCACATTGTCCCTGCAGGTCCCCAGCCCGGCCTTTCTGGTGGTATAATCTCTGTGCTAGGCCTTGTTGGAGGTGGTCGCCTTTTTGGGATGCTGCACCTGTAACTAGGGTTGCCAGGTGTCCGGCATTCACCCGGACAGTCCAGTATTTTCACCTCCTGTCCGGTTAAAAAAAAAATTCAGAAAATACCGGACACCTAAGATGTCCTGTATTTTCTGGGGTGTCTGTGTCTTCTCCCCCCCCCCCCCCCCAGTCAGGAGGTGAAAATGCCGGGCACCTGGCAACCCCACAAACACTCAGCACCTGGCCTCCCCCTCAACACCCCCAGCCCCCCGACCCGAGACCCGATGCTTATCTAGTTCTGCAAGGCTGCCGGCACAAAATGGCTGCCAGCAAAAAGACGAAGGGGAAGCAATGACTCCCCTGGGTCTTAGTGCTCAACCGCTCCCCTGTTCCTATCCCTGCACTCACTCTTAAAGGGGACATGCTGTTTTATTTTATTTCATTTTATTTTTTTTTGCTCAACAACTTTGGTCTCTTCCCCCTTTTTTTTTTTCCTTCAACAGAATTTTTTCCCAGTTTTTTTTTCTTTTTTTTTGGGGGGGGGGGCAGCGGGTGTTCCGTATTCTTGTTTCAACCATCTGGCAACCCTACCTGTAACTCGGTCAGTCCCAGGGACCCCTGCAGCCCTGTGCGAACCACACCCAGTCGTCCTGCCATGCGGGAGTTGGGTTGGACCCGGGAAGTGGATCGTAGACCTGTATGGGCCAGGCCAGGAGCTGGAGAACCACCAGGTCTGGGTCCAGTAGCCTTCCCCTTCGGCATTCTCCCAAGACAGCTAAAGACACTGCCAGAATGGCCAAGTCAGGGCCCGATCTGGAGATGTGCCCAGTTCCCACTAGGGAACCTGGTCTCTACTGCGCTTTTTTTTTTTTTTTTTAAAGGTCCTTTGTGGCCCATCCTAGCCTGACCTGTCCTCTTCCACCTCGGCTCTGCCCTCCACACCAGTCTCTCCAGCCTGTGTGCCGAATTTCCCTGCCTGCACCTTCTCTTGGGCCACCCGCTCTGCCTGGGGAAGATGCCGTGCAGCTATGCCCTTGTTCTCCTGCAAATCCCTTCTCTGCTGTGAGGCCTGCAAACGAATGGCTACCCAGCCCACTGCTCATCAGAGCCGTGTCTCTGCTGCCAGATGGGGAGGAGCAGTGTTTACTGCGCCCACTTCTTATGCATCTCCTTCTGTAGCTTGTGGGCAAGAGGGGTCTTTGTCGTGTGCGTGCGCACAGCATCCCGCACAACAGGGCTTTCATCTCGCCTGGAGTCTGTTGGCGCTCCTGCGATGTATCTAACTCTGTAGCACAGTGTGGTCAGGTTGGAAGGGTTTCAGCCAGCCAGCTCTTAGACTGTGGAAATCGCCAGCCCTCATCTGCTTTTTGTAGAAAGAAGCGTGATGCTGTAGGGCCTGCCCTGCAGAGGGGTGGTTTCAGGACACATCAGGAGCCCTTGGACTGACAAACCAGGTTAACCCCACAGGGACAGTAACCAGATGTGATGGCCTGGAAAAACCTCCCCCCACAGAGCAGACTTCACGGGAAATGCTTTTGTTGATGATTAAAGGGACCGAGAAAATAAAATGCAGCCTGGTTCCGCTCCACTGAAAGTGGCTTCCTGTTATCTGAACGGACAGCCGTTTTCAAAGCTGGAGGCCTTGTCCCTGTGCCCGATCTCTTTCTCAGGCGCAGGGGGAGCGAGTGTTTGTCTTATTAGTGAAAGGAGCACGGGGGGGGGGAGGGGGCGGGGGCGGAGCGGAGCCATTTCAGAATATGTTCTTGCACAAGAATAACCTTATTTCAGAGAGGAAGATGCTTTGTTGGGCAGTGTGTGTAGTTGTTTAATAAATGTAAAGGTGACCTGCAAAGAGGGGGTGGAGCGGGCTTGGATTTTTCTGTGCCTAGGCTGATCTTCTCCCGGCCCTTGGAGTACATTACAGATGACTGGTGAACTGGCAGGCTTATGACATCAGCGAGGGCTGAAATCTGATTAAAGGAGACGAGAGGATTTTTTTTTTTTTAATCCATCTTAAAATCTTGCTAATTTTTAAAAATGCTTAATTCAACCAATCAGGGAAGCTACTAGAACACCACAGCAAACGTTCAGACCACAAATACCTGGCAGATGAAGGGTGATCACTAGCAGCCGGCATGGATAGACCAAGAATAAATCATGCCAAATCAGCTTGATTTCTTTCTTGGACAAGGTAACTGGTTTAATGGAAGGGGGGGGAGGGGGAGGCTATATACCTGGACTTCAGGAAGGTTTTTGACTCAGTCTCACATGATGTTCTCCTAAATAACCTGGAGAAACGTGCACTCGGTGGAACTACATTATACGGATATGTTATTGATTAAAGTGTCACCAACAAAGAGTAGCGGCTTACAAGGCGGTGTCCTGGAAGGGTTCCCCAGAGATCTGTTCTGGATCTGGTGTTGAACATCTTTATTAATGACCCGGAGGAAGGAGTAGAGCGCAAACTGATCAAATTTGCAGGTGACACACAGCTGGGAGGAGGGGTTGCAAGCACTTTGGAGGATAGAGCTAAATTTCAACGAGATCTTGATGAACTGGGCTGTAGACAACACAATGCAATTCAACTAAAACAAATGTAAACTGCTCCCCAGAGGGAAGAGAAACTAAATGCGCAAATACAGACTGGGGGAAAACTGGCTTGGTAGCAGCACTGCTGAGAAGGACCTGGGAGATATGGTGCGTCTCATCCTCAACGTGAGACGTCAGTACAGGTTGAACCTCTCTAGTCTGGCACGCTCTGGTCTGGCAACATCCATGATCCAGCATAATTTGAGTGAGCCGGATGTCCACTTATCCTGGTGGTGGCCAAGTTTCCCGCAGTCCCATAAAGTTTGTTTACAGCCAGCAGTCCTGGGTCTCCATGTTCTGCACTGCGATTTAGCCCTAACTTACCCCTAAATGTCTTCTCAGAGCCCAGCAAGCATGGGACATGACCTCCCATAGTCCGGCAAATTCTTTGGTACGGCACTGGCCAAGTCCTAAGAGTGCTGGACTAGAGAGGTCCAACCTGTACAATGCTATTGCCAAGAAAAGAAAATGCAATTATGAGTTGCATTAACAGAGGCATAGCATGCAACTCACAGGAAGTGACCGTAAAAAAAAAAAAAAAAAAAAAAATTTGGCACTGGCTAGGCCTCAGCTGGAGTGCTGTGTCTAGTTTTGGTCACCGATGTAGAAAAACTGGCAGGGATCCAGAGGTGAGTGGCAAAGAGGATCCAAGGGCTGGAATGCAGCCTTACAAGTGATGGCTGAAGGAACTGGGTATGTTTAGATGGGTAAAGAGGTTAGGGGCTGGGCAGGATAGTGGACTTCAAATACTTGAAAGGCTGCCATAAAGTTGGAAAAACGTAGTTCTCTCTTGCCACAGAGGCAGGGCAGGAAGCTGTGGGTTCAGCCTACATCCAAGCAGCTTTAGATTAAATCCCCAGAGAAACTTCCTACCTGTAAGAACATCAGGACAATGGGGAGGTTGTGGAAGTTTCTTTACTGGAGGTTTTCAAAAGGAGGCCCACTAGCCATCTGTCTTGGACAGGGTGGACACACAAATCCTGTGTCTTGGCAAGGGGGTTAGATTAGATGACCTGTGTGGTCCCTTATGATGCTATGAAAATTCTCTCTCCCCATCCCCTCCATTTAAGGGCGGAGGAAGCAATCCACTTCTGCGGGTCCTCCAGTGTCAAAACATTGCAGCTGGGTGGCCTTATGTCCCCATTCTCCTCTATGGGCTGGAGTCCCAGCCAGACTGTCTCCCATGGTGATGATGGCAGATAGCCTGGCCTACAGAGAACAATGGGGACACAAGCATCCTGCACTACGACTCCCACGAGGCAATGCGGCACTGAACTATTTTCTTTTTTCAGCAAAACTTCCAATGCTTCTGTGGAAAATGTTGATGAAAACAAATTGTGTGGGGTGGGTGGGGGGAAAAAGACCCACTTTTCCAGTCAGCTCAAATCCAGATGGTCTTTAAACTCAAGTGCATCTGTAGGAAGAGGAGAAATTCTGGCCAAGGAAAACAGGGCAGATCCCTTCTTAGTTCTGGAGGGTCTTTAACACTCACAGCCCGCGAGATGGGATTCGGGGGGTGAGGTTTTGCCCACGCGCAGTGAACTGGAAGGAGCTTGATGTAGTGGTGAGAGAGAGCCGGTGGGAATGGAGGGATGCAGGGTTCTTAAGCACGGAGCAGCCTGTGTAGCGTTCTATAGACGGCTGCAGTGGGGGCATTTTGGGGGTTTTTGACCCTAGTGGAAGGTGGGGAGGATACCAACCATCATTCTCACTTGGCTCACTGCCTGCCTGCCTCGCTGCGAGGCCCGCCAGCCGTTACAGCGGTGATGTGCCGTGCTCCCAGAGGCTCTGCTCTGAATAACTCTGCCCTGGGGAGCTTGGAGCTGCTGTCTTCTCTTCTGCGCTGCAGCCGAGCGTTGCTGACCCATCCTGGCCTGGGGGCGAGTCTCTTCCACAATCACTGCCCAGCGGCTGGGCCACGGTCACTGGGGGCTGCTATGCCTGGGCACACCCTTGCCCTAAGGGGTGTGCCTGAAAGCCACAGGGATGGGCACCGTTGGAGACAGAAGCCCAGTTTTGCTCTTCCGGCAGGCGGGGAGCTATTCTCCCCCTGGATCTGCACAGGGACAGGGCTGCGTCTCCCCTGAGCCCTACGGATGGGAAGCCGGGACCCTCTTTTTAAGCCAGCCTTGCTCCGGAACAAGGGCATGGGAATGGGGGCGTGGGTTTTTGGCTTCGACCACTGCCAGTCACAAAGGGCGTGTTCCCAACCCACTCAGCCACCGGCTCAGGGCTAGCACAGGGGCGTCTGATTCATCCTGTGGCCAGGGCAAGGGTATGCTCCATGCTGGGGGCTGGGTGGGGCATGCCAAGCCCACAGGGAAGAAAGAGGGCAGCTTTGCAAACCTGGCTGAGAACAGCATGTGCCTCCAGGGCCAGTGATGCTAAACACCCCATTTTAAAGGTGTTGTCAATACATTACATGCATTTGTGAGCCCTTCCTTCCTCTCTCCATGCATGTGCCCCTATGGGCAACCCCCATTGCCTGCCTCCCCCCCTACCATGCGGCCCAAAGTTGATGGGGCTGGTAAATTCCCGGCGCTCCCACTGGTACCTTGAGCCACTGGCTTCCCTCTTGGTGCCTCGGATTTCCTCTTCGGACATGGGAAGAATTATCCCTCCCGGCTCGACCAGGTCCCGCCCCTGTCTCCGCTTGGCCCCGACCTCCAGGAACAAGCAGCGCTGCCTGTTCCTGGCCAGCACGGCCTGTCCCACTGCCGCGTCGGCTGATCTTTCTGATTCTTTGGGCATGTTCTAGGACGCTTTTAAAATAGACCACGCTGAGCGCCAGGGGAAAGTTCAAGGGAACTCGCTGGCATGTTGTTTAGAGCTTTGGCTTGCAGCTGCTGCCCAGGAAGTGGTTACGGTTGTGTCTGGAGGGTGCTGCAACCCCACCCTGAGCTTGAGAAGCAGAACCTAGTGCCTCCTTGCAAAGCAGAGGAAGCTCAAGCCGAAGAGAGCGGGTTGTGAGTGTATCTGAAGTGTGTTAATATTTCTAAGCATGAAAGGGACCACCGTGAATCCTCTCCAGACTGTAAGAGAAATGAGCAAAGTTCAGAGACTAGTAATGCCACGTTTCTACGGTGACTCGTGTGTGTGCGCATGCAGGGAACTTAACATGCTAGAAAAGTGTTGCACCCATTTTACAGATGGGGGGGAACTGAAGCCCAGACTAGGGGGGAAAAGATTGACCCTCAACTCCTGCAGTGAGTCAGTAGCAGAACTGGGACTGGAACTTAGAAATGAGGGATGTGAAAGGTAACTCATAAGCATCACCCTTAATGGGCGATGCTTACCGTTTCCGGTTAAGTTAATCGGTGGGAACATCTTCCCCACCTGCACCCCCTTTAATTAACTGGTTAAATCTGTTTAACTGGTTAACCAATTAAATGGGATTTTATATCCCTGCTAGGAATCGAGACTTTCAGGCATTCCCTTTTCCCCAACCATTAGACCACACTTCCCCAGTGACGGGGGAACAGAATCCAGGGGTCCTGCCCCCCCACTTATCTGCTCAGCATGCAGCATGTGTCACAGCCAGATACTGCCACAGGTCTGTCTGGTGTGGCATCCTCCCTGCAGCTGTACCCAATCCCAATGGGAATTCCAAAAGCTAAAAAATTGTCATATGGGGTAAGTGGCTTCCTTCCTGACCCTCTGCAGCTTATGCCCTGAAGCATGAGATCTGTTAACTGACCAACAGCACGACCTCTGGACTTGGGAAAGTGTGCGGCTGGGGGGCTACCTTGGCAGGTGGGGGGAAGCCACATGCCGCACAGCAGGGTAACTCGCGGGTCTTTTGTTTTACTCGGCGGCAGCTGGAGTCCTCCATGCACAGGGATATTTCCAGCTTACGTCTGCTTGGGCTGACTGAGCCCTCCTTTTCTCTGCCACTGCTCCCTGGGTGGAAGAGCCTGCTTGAGATTACAGTACCCCAGCCTTGGCTCCCTGAGATGCATGCAGGGTTGGGTGCGGTGGGAATGGAGCCTCATTCTACAGCAGCGGTTCTTAAACTGTGTTCAAAATTTAAAATGGCCACCCTTAAAGGGGTATGTGACTTTTTTTTTTTTTTTTTTTTTTGCTCTAACTTTCCCCCCGACCCTTTTTCCCCCCAACTTTTTTTTTTCCCCTCAACAAAAAATCCTTGGTGTTCCTCGTTTAAAAAAAAAAAAAAAAGTGTTCCTCAGTCTTAAAAAGTTTAAGAAACACTGTCCTACTGACTGCATGTGCTCTGATGCATCGTGACACGCCTCCTAACCAAATCTCTCCTTCCTTGGTAGGTGCTGCTAGCACAGGCTTTGGGCTGCGGACCCCAACGGTGACCCACGATCCTGAAAACTGAAAGGAAAGGGACTTCCCCCAGATTCCCTCGCGGAGACCAACACCACCTGCTCCATGGAGTGACTCAGAGCAGGGCCTGTGCTGCCGTTTCTTGTGTGTGTGTCCATCCGTCTGTCTGTCCACCCTCCCAGGGAAAGTGGGAGCAAAGCCAGGGGCGGCAGAGCCGGGACCACATCGAGGAGCGGGAGCGATCAGAAAGCAAAAAGGAAAAACTGGAAGCCTCTGCGAATATGAGTGACTTTTGGCACAAGCTGGGCTGCTGCGTAGTAGAGAAACCACAGCCGGTAAGTCGCTCCCACCTGACTGTGTCACCCTGGCTGCCGTGAGCCAGCAGGGGAGGGGATAGCACCCCGGGGAGTGGCTGCTCCCGATCGGCCTGTTGCTCCCTCGAGTCAGGTACCTTGATGCTTGCCCCACCAGGCCGGTTCGCTGTTCCATGGAGGAGAACCTTTGTCAACTCACTCTGCTGTCGTGGTTAGAGCTAACGGCATCTCTAAGTGCAAACCCCACCCTGGTTGGGGGGCGGGGGGGGAAATGTGTCTCCCTTCCCCCCCCCCCCCCATGCCAGGGGTGGGGGGGAGAAATGGCCTCATCAGCAGGAGTCCGCGCGTGCGCGCGCACACACACATTCCCTGCACTCTGAGATTGGTGGTGGGAACAGAGCAACACAGTCCCAGGTGGTATGTTGCTTGGGGGAGGACGGGGACAGTCTCTCTTCTCCCCCCCACCCCCACCCCCCCCCAACACACACACACACCCGGAGGAGCTGGGTCAGCATTGCTCTGCTTTTCCCCACTGCTGTGGGTGAGCGAGCAGGGACCGGACCCCTGGCTCTGCTGGTCTTGTAGGCCACATTGCTCCGGAGGGAGGGCAATAGAGGAAGAGGTGGGTGGAGCAAGGGCGAGGGAAGGGCAGGGAGAGATGGGGCCTGGGCAGAGGGGGAGGGGCCTGTCATGCGGCCAGTGGCCCCTGTCGCCCCCGCCCCACCTCTTCAATATCTGGGCTCTCCTGGGCTGGAATTCTGCAATTCTGCCCCCTTGTCTATGTGAGGGCACTTGGGCTTTCTCTGTGCTAGGAACGCCACAGTAGCATAGCTGCAGCTGCGGTATAAAGAGGGCTGCTTCCGTCCCTGTGGCAAACCCACCTCTCAGAGAAGGGGAGTGATTCTTCCCTTGACCTTGCCATGTCTCCACTGGGCTTCGGCCGGCGTAACTGCGGCCCAGAGGGATGTGAGTTTTTAAATTCAGATTAACTTTCCTGACCATACCCATGTAAACGCAATCTTGGGCCAGGCCAGCGTGGACAGCTGCGGATCTTCTCTTCAGAAGTCTGTGACCGAAGTGGGGTGGTATTTTTAGCAGCAGGAACAAAGCATAAGAGACCTAGCCTCAGTCTGCTTCCCCTAAGCAGCTAGCTCTCCTCTTTCTGGCCCTTCTTGTCCAAACTATCAAGCTAACAGCCACTGCTCAGCAAAAAGAATTATCTAGAGGCATTCTCTGCTTCCTGCTTGTCTCTCTTCCCCCCCCGCCACTGAATGAAACCAGTATATTCCAGTGACAATCCGCTTCACACATACAAAATGGGAAGCGACCGTCTAGGAAGGCACACTGCAGGGGTCATAGTGGACCACAAGCTAAATATGAGCCAACGCTGTTGCAAAAAAAGCAAACATGATTCTGGGAGGCATTCGCAGGAGTGTTGTGAGCAAGACATGGCAAGTCATTCTTCCGCTCTGCTCTGCGCTGATTAGGCCTCAGTTGGAGTCTTGTGTCCAGTTCTGGGCACCGCATTTCAAGAAAGATGTGGAGAAACTGGAGAAGGTCCAGAGAAGAGCAACAAGAATGATGAAAGGTCTAGAGAACATGAGCTATGAGGGAAGACTGAAAGAACTGGGCTTGTTTAGTTTAGAAAGGAGAAGACTGAGAGGGGACGTGGTACCTGAAAACCGCTATCTAAAAGGGTGTCACAAGGAAGAGGGAGGAAAAATTGCTCGCCTTGACCTCTGAGCATAGGACAAGAAGCCATGGGCTTAAACTGCAGCAAGGGAGGTTGAGGTTGGACATTAGGAAAAACTTCCTACCTGTCAGGGTGGTTAAACACTGGAATAAATTGCCTAGGGGGGTTGTGGAATCTCCATCACAGGAGATATTTAAGAGCAGGGGCCTGAAATCGATGACCTCTTGAGATCCCATCCAGTTCTAGTATTCTATAATTCCTGGATCCAAACAATCAGGTCAACAGAGAGTGTGTGTTTGATTTCAGAGCAGCTGCAAATCCATAGCACCTGTCTCCTGCATTCTGGGTCCGAGCGTTGAGCCACCTAACTCTGAAATCTGCTGCTCCTGCAGAAAGAGGCAAAAGGAAAAGCCGCTCTTACACTTGTGCAGAAAGGAGAGCGATTCCTTCCTGGCCCTTGCTCTGGTCAGCCTTGACGCATGAGACTTGGCATGGACCAACCTGGGGGTGAGGCACGGGCTTGGCTAGCACATACCTCACCCTCCCGGAGCTGGGCCCTGGGTCTGCAGGGCTAAGCGAGGACGTGTGCAGGGGGCAAGCCGATTTGAGTGTGAAGGAGCCTTTTGTGTGAATTGCTTTTGAGCTGAGAACCAGGCTGTAGAATCCAGCCAGACTGTTCAACTCTGCCCGCTAAAATGTCACCCTTGTCTCCGTGTCCAGCGCTGTCTCGGTCCTTCCCTCCTGCCCTGGCCTGATGCACCTTCTCTCCTGGCTCCCCTTTTCCGTGCTGAATTGTCGTTTGGTGGGCATTGGCTCCCCTCTGCTCCTATCCTGGCCAGCCCAGCCTCTGGTAGGAGCAAGGCTGCGTCCTCCCAGGGGTGTTAGTGCAGAGGGGGAGCCCTGGGGAGACTTTGCCCCGGGATGGGGGGAGGCCCTGGCGTATGTCGCAGGATGTAAGAGGTTGGTGGAGAGATCCAGGCAGGCTGTTCAAGGGCCGTGGAGGAGAAGGCTCTTGCACCAAGAGGAGCAAGGCTGCGAGGAGGGAGACAGAAGCCAGTGGAGTGTTGTTCTAAGGGGTGGGAAGGGAAGTCACTTGCCTGGAGTCATGTGGCCGACCTGGGAATAAACCCAGGAGTTCTGATGCCCAGTCTTGCTCTGTGCCATCCCCCCTCCCATCTGCTCCTAGTTCTCCTGCCACCTAGCCTGCTTTGCTCTCCTCCCCCCAACCTCCAGTGCCCACAAACGCACATGCAGGCAGCCCCTTCAGCTGAATTGGAGGGGCGAGCGGTGCCAGCCCCATACCAGTCTGCAAAGCTGCCTGGGTCCTGGCACCGAAGGCTCCTTGGCGCTAAGAGCCATGTCCCCCTCCCGCGGAGCGGCGCAGAGACAGGAATCCACCAGCGCTTGCTGCCAACTTCCAAAGGCTTCATTAATTCACTAGCTTGTTTGGGCCTTTCTTTCCCTGCGCTGGTATGTGCTTAACCCTTAGCGTGCCTGGCCCGGGGCAAGCCTGGTGCCCTGTTGCGGCTGGGGCTGTACCCTACCCCGCAGGTATGCGGGGGATGCGCCCGCTGGACTCCTCCCTGTCTGCGGACCGAGGTTGCACCAAGCTCTGACCGCTGAGCATGACTGCCCATGGCTCCCAGCTGCTGGGCCACCCTCCCTTTTCTGCTGTGGTGCCAGCCGTCTGTGCCCTCCCCCCACCACGCAAACAGGCAGTTCTTACAGAAAGCTAAAAATAATCTTCTGCCCTGAAATGCGAACAGAAACTAGCAAGCTAGTTCCCTCTGGGCCCCTGGGCTGCTCAGAGTATCCACATTAACCCTTCCAAGGAGGAGGTCAGGTTTGATTTGAACCAGGTTCATCCACCTCCCAGGCACCTACAGAGGGGCTGGTGTAACCCCCCATGTGGCACTTGGCCCTCCAGCCAGCCCATCATTTAGGCCACCCCTTCCGGGGTGACGAAGTCCAGAAGGGCCACTGTCTCCGAGCCTCCCCGCACAGGGTTCAGCTGCAGCTTGATGCTGGGCCCAGCCCTAGAGACGAATCCATCCCAGGGACCCTACCACCCAGGTCCTTAGCAATGTTCCCTCTAATCTTTCCCATCCACGAGCAGAATAAATTTTGTTATGTGCACCAAAGCATGTGCAAATGTGCACCACCAGGAGGAACACAAACCTAGCTGAGGGTGTTCTGCTTATGAGCTGGGTGGCACTGGAATCTCTCCTGAGCAGCCGCATAAGCACCTAGTGTACAGGGACTTGGTTCCCTTTTGCTATTTCCCTGGGCTGCTTCTTTCCAAGCCCCCTCTTCTTCCCCCCCCGGATCTTCTTCCTCCTTCTTCTGGATTCCATGTCGTCTTTTTCTTTCTTGGCGAATCAGGGTGGACTGGTTAATGTGTCGTCCCCACCACCTCTCCTGTTTAAATACCCAGTGGCTTGTTCTCTTCTGTGTCAGTCTCAAGACCATTCTGTAAGTGCCTCCTTTCTCCTCTGTTTTCCCTGAATAACCTAATGTAAAGTGTTACATTAAGCTGTTTACATTCCTCAGAGCTTTTCCCTTGTTATCAAGGCCCTTACGTGCCTCTGCAAGGTGATCAATTGTTTCTCCTGCCTCAGTGTGTATATGTAGAGTCCACTTTTATGTTTACTGATTCAAGCCACAGGGACCAATTAATACGCTGCCCTAAGGTTTGTCATTATCCTCCATTCTAGGGCACAACCCAAAAATTCTTTTTCCTCTCCCTCCCCCTCCCCCCCCCCATTGATCCACCATTGATTCAAAGTTCCTTTGAAATTTTGCAGCGTGAGGCTTTTTGACTCGCAATTGACTCATGAGACAAGGGGAGGTCAAATCTTGTATTGGAGCCACTTCTGTTGAAGGGTTCTGTGTGGCTGGAAGGCTTGTCTCTCTCTCTCCAATAAAATATCTTCCCTCACCTACCTGGTCTCCCTAATAACCAGGACTGGCACTGTTCAGACACACTCCGGGGTTTTTCTGTATCCATTTCTAACAGTGCTTTTAGCTGCTTTGTCCGCCATTTCATGCACTGGGCTTCAAGCTACACTTTTCTAGTTCTGTGATGAAAAGTGTCCCGTCATTGATGAAATCACTCTGACATATGGAGACACCCCCCTTTTTTAAATTGCAGTAAGGCTTGATATTGAATTGGGAAGAAAATGACTGGCAGCCGCTGCGGGCTGTCCATCACAGATCCAGCTTAATGCCAGCATTGCTGCTAATATGTCAGCTGGCACGACAGCTATAAAACCAGCTGTTCTTTTAGATGTACTGATTCCTGACCTTTGACATGCCTTTGCACACCCCACCCACTGCCACCCAGGCCTTGCACACCTACTTACTGTGCACACCTAACCCTCACATACTCACCCAGACACAGCACCACTGACACAAATCATGACACACAGAACAAATCACATCAGACCAATCTGAGAGCTTTCTTTGATAGGATAACAAGCCTTGAGAATAACGGAGAAGCGGTGAACGTGGTATACCTAGACTTTAGTAAGGCGTTCGACACAATCTCACATGATCTTATCAATAAATTAGGAAAATACAACGTAGATGGGGATACTCAAGGTGGGTGCATAACTGGCTGGATAACCGTTCTCAGAGAGTAGTTATTCACTGTTCACAGTCACGCTGAAAGGGCATAACAAGTGGGGTTCTGCAGGGGTCTGTTTTGGGATCGGTTCTGTTCAGTATCTTCATCAGTGATTTAAATGATGGCATAGAGAGTACGCTTATTAAATTAGCAGATGTTACCAAGCTGGGAGGGGCTGCAAGTGCTTTGGAGGACAGGGTAAAAATTCAAAATGATCTGGGGACACTGGAGAAATAGTCTGAGGTAAAACAGGATGAAGTTTAATAAGGGCAAATGCAAAGTGCTCCACGCAGGAAGGAACAATCCATTTCACACATACAGAATGGGAAGAGACTATCTATGAAGGAGTCCTGCAGAAAGGGAGCTAGGGGGCATAGTGGACCACAAGCTAAATATGAGCAAACAGTGGGACACTGTTGTAAAAAAAGCAAATGTGATTCTGGGAGGCATTAACAGGAATGTTGTGAGCAAGACACGAGGAGTCATTCTTCTGCTTTACTCTGCGCTGATTAGGCCTCAATTGGAGTATTGTGTCCAGTTCTGGGCACCACATTGCAGGAAAGATGTGGAGAAATTGGAGAAGGTCCAGAGAAGAGCAACAAGAATGATGAAAGGTCTAGAAAACATGAGCTATGAGGGAAAACTGAAGGAATTGGGCTGGTTTAGTTTGAAAGGAGAAGACAAAGGGGACATGATAGCAGTTTTCAGGTATCTAAAAGGGTGTCATAGGGAAGAGGGGGGAATATTGTTCTCCTTGACCTCTTATGCTAGCACAAGAAGCCATGGGCTTAAACTGCAGCAAGGGAGGTTTAGGGACAGTAGGAAAAACTTCCTAACTGTGAGGGTCCCGGCTTGCCCTGGGTCCAGGACCTACTGCAGCTGTGGCTCTGCATTTAAAGTGTTAGGAGCCAGGCAGGCAGCCCGGCTTCATTCCAGCTCGCACCGGGTCCGGGAGCTCAGACGCACACACCCTGGACAGGGGCTAATACCACCCTGCACTGCTGCCTCTGTATCAGAGGCAGCAGTGCAGGGTGGCAGGCAGCCAGTCTACTAGGGGATCCCCTCGCAGACCAGTTCCTGCCTGGTACCCCACACTGCTGCCTCTGATAGACACACAGCAGTGTGGAGTAGCACGGGGCTCTTCAGGAGTGAGGCTGGAGCACACTGGCTGCCCGCAGGGACTATAGAGTAGTCGACTGATAAGAATTCATGAGGTTAATCAACTATTCAGTTAGCGGATATTTAACATCCCTAGCCTGTAGCATCCCATGGGCGTCGCAATAAATGCACCCCACGCAGCTCATGGAGTCTGTGCTTGCATTAAAGCTAATGGATCAAGTCCTGCTTTCAGTGCTGACCCCAAAGCCATAGTGCAGGGATGGAGAACCTAAGGCCCAGGTGCTGGATCTGGCCCCCAGCTTGCCTGGATCTGGCTCCTGAGGCTCGAGGCTTCCCCCAGCATCGGGGTAGCCCGCTCTGGTGTTCAGGCTTTGCGTCCATGTCCCCCCTCTGTCCCCGTGAACCTCCCCCGCAGGACGGGAGCACCAGCACCCTACTTCCTACCCAGAGCCCCCAGCCAGCTCCTGCATCCTCCCAGACCCACCAACCCCCAACTCACTCCTGCCCACACCTCAAGCCCGCTTCCCAGCAGCCCCCTTCCACACACTCAACCCCTCACTTTTTGCCTGACCCCAGAGCCTAGTGGGGGCCACAAAATTGACTAGCCCAGGCTCCCCCAGGCTCTGATGTGCAAGGGGAATGTCTTTCTGCTTCTCAGTTGGAGCCACGCCAGTGAGGGGCTTTTGGTTTTGGGGGTTTTGCTTCTCACTTGTGTGTGGCCACTGACTGATTTTTCTGTGGGTCAGTGGCCCCAGTCCAAAAAAGGTTCCCTACCCTGATAATTGATAATTGGCCTGTTTAAAGCACTGTGTACCTTCAGCTGTTTTCTTATCCATCCCCAAATTAGTCCCACCTAGACTTCTGAAGCAGGTTGATCCTTCCTTTGCTTTTATCTTTAACTGTCTGTGTGATCTTTCCACGGTTATCTGGTACAAAACATACCCCTAGCAATCAAACCCTTTTATCTCTGTCTAGAGGGCTTATCTCATACAGACACCAGGTACATTCCTATGTAGCTTCCCCTTTTGTGAAGAACAATCCTTTTGTTTTACAGCAGAGAACTTGAACCCCCATATGTTTCTCCAGGTTCAAATGTCTCTTGGTGCTTTGTTGAGTGTCTTTTCAGCCTCCCTTGTATTCCTGCTACTAATTCATCCATCTTGCTCTGACAATAAGGGCTGGGGCTAGTGTCACTCTTCTTTATTGTGACGATCTCTAGCCCAGTATTAAATAGTAGTGGGCTGATGGTCAGGGGTCCCTCTGGTTTCTCCCACCCCTGGGCGGAGGTGCCATTGCATGGACTGTCCAGTCGGCCCCGTTCCGCGCTCAGCTTTGTGGCTTGAGAGGACTGGCCTTCTCTTTGTTCAACCCTGGCCCTTCTCCCAGGTAACTTAATCGGCCTCTCGTTTGTGGCTACTGTGGGCTGCCCCCCTCCCCCATCCCACTGAAGTGAGGGGGGCACAGAACTGTTTGTTCCAGCTGGTCAGGAAATGGGAAAGTTTAGCTTTTAAGAAACTTCCTTTTGCCCCAAGTGGGAACAAAGTTGTCCCCCTGTCGAACCTGGCTGCCCAGTGACCCCGTGAAGCCGCTGTTCCAGAAACCTCTAAACAGCCCGCTTGCCGTGTCCTGTGCTGAAACATCTCTTCAGTTGAAATGAAGCGTTTCAATGACTTAGTTGGGGTTGGCCCTGATTTGGGCAGGGGACTGGACGCGATGACCTCCTGAGGTCTCTTCCAGCCCTAGGATTCTAGGATTCTGTGACTTCCTGTCCATTTGCAATAAGTTCCTGCAAACTTGGGTTGAATTGGCCTTTTCCTGATGGCAAACAGTTCAGTGGGAAACTTTTTGTTGCCTAGCTCTGCGGTTTAGGCCGGTTGAGGAGCCGGCTGGGAGCAAAGCAGAATAGCGGTCCAGCCCGTCCAGTCCCACTGCAGATCATGATGTAAAATGCCCATAATGCAAGCAACGCCAATACCCTGAAAAGACTCAGGCCTGGTCTTATGCAATTTGGATAGACCGGGAACAGGCTGCTTCCGACCTGCGCATCCCAACGCTGTCGCCGTTGGAGCCCTTCTGTGCACGGCACCCATCCTCCTGCTTCCTGTTGCAATGACAACGTCTTTTGAAATATTTCCTCCCCGTGACAGCCGGGGCACTCGGCTTCAAAGCCCTGGGCTCCGCAGCTAGCGGGAGGGCGTCAGAGCCCGGCATCCTGTTTACCTTCCCTCCCTTGGGTGTGTTTCAAGTCACCGTTTTGCTGCCTCGCTGAGGCGGTGACGTGAAAGCTGCCGGCCAGAGGAGATCTGTTGGCAGCTGACCGCGGTTAGCTGCAGGAGGAGTGGCAGCCCTGTTGTGTTCACCAGCTGTGGTTAGATCTGTGTCTCACCCATCACTGTGGTGTCTGGTGCTCGGAAGTCGTCCTCCCTCTCTAAGGCTTTGCAACCCCTATTTGAATGGTGGGGGTACGTTCGCCTCCCCACTTCGTTCCACAGTAGACGTGATCTCAACCCTTTCCCCATGTTGTGGGCTGGGAAGTTTGGCAGCAGCAGCCAATGCTGGGCTCCCAGCAGGGCAGACGGGCTTGTTCGCTGCTGCTGCCTTACCCCCCGGCAGGAGCTGTCTTAAAATCCTTCCATGTCCTCTCAGATGAGGTTCTGACTCTGCCTCCCCAGCTGGAATGGGTGGTGTCTCCCTTTCCTTGGGCTTGCCCCCAATCTGAAGGAAGTACTCCAGGGGTGGGCAAAAGGGCCTCCGTGGGCCGGATCCAGCCCCAAGAGGCCCTGCTGCTCCCCTGCCCCAAGGCCAATCAGGGCCTGGAGACAGGGGGAGCTGCGTGAAGCTTCCTTCGCCCTGCAAGGAGCCCGTGGCACTTCAAAGTGCCACGTGCTCCTCACAGGGCAGGAGGAGGCTTCCCACACTCCCCCGCCCCCAGACTGTGATGGAGCGTGCCAAGCCTCTTCCAGGGCACAGGTGCCTAGTGGAAAGAGGGGGGCAAAGGGGCTTCCCCACTCCCAAACTAATCATGGTCTAGGAGTGGGGTAGCCCCTCCCCTTCCCATTTAGGCCCCACCCCTTCCGGGGTGGCCTGGGGCTACTTCAGCAATTTTTGAAGTGGCCCCCAGGCAAAAATTATTGCCCGCCCCTGAAGTACGCGGACCCATGGCTGGTGCCCAAGGCAGGCCAGTGAGGCCAAGAGCAAATCCCTTGGAAGGCACCTGGCGGGTGGGCACCAGGTTGTAAATTGGAAGCGGGCATAGGGGCAGGATCTCCAGGATCTACTGCCTCACTACACTCATTCACCCCGGCCCCAGGTCTGGGGGTCAGGAAGGAATGTTCTGGCTGGAGAACATCCCTTGGGCTCTTGACCAGGATGGATTTATCCTGGACGGGGAGATAGATTCAGCAACAAGGATCTGGCAGGCGATCACTTTCTCTGGGGGTCCCTCTCATTGGATGCTCTCGGAGGGCAAACGCCTGGGGGCTGGCTCAGCCTCTGCTTTCTGGGTCTCCTAATGACTCAAGCTTTGGAGGCAGGAGGGAGCCTGATATTACTCAGTCACACCCTTCCCCTGCCCAGTAGCCTCCTTCCGTGTCACGGGCTCCGGGCTAGATTCCACGCTGGCTCTGTAGACTTCGGTGGAGTTGCCAACTCTAGCAGTGGCCCTGACAGCAGAATTTGGCTCACAGGGGGCTGAATCTGGGCTTCTCTCTAACCTCTGAATGCCGCTCCAGCAGTGCAAAGGCCTTTTGGGGAGGTAGCTCAAGCCCCAGGGAGACCTTCCCCCCCCCCCCCCAGAGCGGGAGTAGCACAGGGCGAGGTACGTGGCGCTGCCCCCTGACCTGCATGGGAGGACCCAGAGTGCTGTGTGTTCTGGGAAATTGCGGCAATGCAGCTCCGATCCCCAGGGCTGCTCGAACTGTATCACAGGGGCCAGCAGCACCTAGGAGAGTCAGAATTGAGGCAGCACCGAGTTCGTTTTTCTTCTCAAGAGATGCCAAAGCCCTGCCCCGTCTGTGCCTCAGTTTCCCCATGTGCAATTTGGGCGTGATAAAACGCTCCCTCGCGTATAAAGCACTTTGTCAGCCCCTAAAAACCACCCAAAGGGGCAAAACGTGTTCAGCCTGCTAGCTGTCCTTGCCACAAAGCCCCTGGGTAGAGTCCATGCCATAAATGCCTGTCAGTGTTGCCTCTCTTTGCCAGCAAGACATTGTTAATTTACACACCTGTTAAATCTTCTTTCTTTTTGTCCTCTCTGCAGAAAAAGAAGAGGAGGCGAATTGACCGCAGCATGATAGGGGAGCCGATGAATTTTGTACACCTGACGCATATCGGATCGGGTGATATGGCAGCTAACGAGGGCCTTCCCATGGTACCATATCATTTTAATCCTTCATTTGGGGCATGGGACAATCTGTAGAGCAATAATACCCCACTGCAACTGCAAGGAGGAAACTGAGGGCTTGTCTACACAGGGACATGCAGGGAAATCTAATCCGAATTAACTGTGTGAATTGGAATTGGCTTAGTTTAACTACATTAAACCCCTGTGGGAACATCTTCATTCAGAAACCAAATAAAGGCAATGTTAATTCTGAATGAGGGTGTTTGTTACAGGGGTTTTTCTGTGGTTTAACTAATCTACTTCAAATTCACCTTATTAGTTAATTCAGATTGTTTCCTGCATGTCCCTGTTTAGACAAGCCTTGCAGAGTCATTCTACCCCAATGACTCGATGCCACTGAAACAAAACAGCCCTCTCTAATTCCTGCCTAGAGCTGTCCCTTCTAGCCACCTCTACATCAGCGCTGCAAGACACCATTCTCATGCTTGCCGGGCTGGTAAATTTTCACGACCCATTTGCCAGACCGACTGTAATGCTGCTGATGGATTGGTATTCTGTTGTTACCCCGGATGGGAACTGAACTCGTCAGAGCCGAGAAGCTGCTGTTGTGATGATTTTTGGTGGGGGGGGAGGAATCAACGTGGTGTCTGTGTGACTAAAAACTCTGTGGCGGGGAACTTCACCCTTGGATAAGCACTGAGCCTTTGAGTAAAACGCTAGCGGGTGCCTGTCCCCATACAGAACAAAATGGGAAGAAAACATGGTCCAGTGCATGAGTTCTTAACGTGGGAGTCACAACTGCCCTTCTAATGCTGTGGAATGGAGAAGAGGGCAGCAGGGGATCCCAGGGTGGAAAAGGTGGGAAACCACGTTCGTGATTAGAGGTGTGGAAGATGGCTCTGTTCATACAGTGCCTACTACAACTGGGTCCTGACTGACTGATTGGGGGTCTACATAAGAGGGATAATTAATAGCAGTCTGGGCACCTGGAAGAAAGGAAACCCTTGTGTTTAAGGAACAGGGCTGGATGCCTGGCCACCAAGAACGCAATTCCTATCTCGGCCACCAAGACGCAATTCCTATCTCTGCCACTGGTTCACTTTGTGACCCTAGTAAGTCACCTCCATTTGCCTTCGCTACCATCTGTACTGGGACGAAGAGAGTTACTGAGCCCATGGGGCTATTAAATCCTCTAGTGTAACGTGCCCTGAGTTCCAGGGGGAAAGGGCCAAGGGTTAGGGTGATAAAGCTAAATTTAAAATGAAGGGGATCTGCAGGAGGGGACTGCGACGAAGCAACAGAAGCTTGGATTGTGGTATCTAACACAGAGCTCCCAAACTGGTGTGACTCTTACCCTCGCTCTCTCCGGCTGGTGGGTTAGTCCGAGACCTTGTCTTCACGGGAAGGCCCAGGAATATTGATCCAAATTAACTAAAGGTGTGAATTGGAAGTGGATTAGTTAAACTGCATTAAGTCCCTGTGTGAACACCCTTGCTGAGCGTTAAAGTGGCCTTCATTCAGTGTAGCTAAATTCCTTTCCAAAGCGAATTACGCTAAGCCAAACTAAAGCTTTTGAACAACAGTGGTCTTACGGGAATTTAGTCATCCACTTCAAATTCACCCCTTTAGTTAATGCGGGTTAATACTCCTGGGTGTCCCCATGTAGACAAGCCCTGAAACTCCTTGGCATTCTGCCGCTAGGAGGCCTCTGGCCACCAAAGGGAAGATGTAGCCGTTCCTGCGCTTGAGCCCCCTCTAGTGGTCTGTCTGTGAACTTCATGCGGCTTTTGCCAACGCGCCCTCTTATAGCCCTAGTGTTTAATGTCTACTCACGAGTTCTCAGCAAAAAATATGCTAATGAGGGACTCATTTGCGTATTTTCTGCCGCTCCGTTTTTGCGCTGGGGGTTTGCGCAAACACAAGCAGTGCGGACGTTTTCTTTTTGCACAAAAACCCCTTTTCCGCAAGATCGGAAAAAGGGGGGTTGCGCACAAAAAGAAATGTCCACACTGCTTTGTTTTTTCAGCAAAAACGGAGTGGCAGAAAATATGCAAATGAGATCATGACTCATGCAAATGAGTCCCTCATTTGCATTTTTTGGTCCCGAAAACTCATCGTGTAGAAAGAGCCTCGAGGACACACTGTGCCAAATGGATTTTTACTGGCCTCTTTACGTATGTAACTTTCAAGACACGGAGTGCAGGGAAATGCCTCCTTGTGACCTGACACGCCCTGGCTTGCTGCTGCCTGCCTTCTGCTAGATCAGTCACGCACACCAGGGTCTGTTTGACTCAGCAGCTCTGTTTGGGGGGGGTTCCAAGCCCAACAGGATGCCCCTTTTCATAGGGAAGGACTCCAGTCTATCCCACCCCAATTTCCTAAAGCCTGCGGCATTGAGGCTTCCATGGGAGGTGGCCTCAGGGATTGCAGCCAGATCTGGTCCTGTCCCTATGGGAGTGAGACTTGAGAAATGCTGCAGGAATTTGGACCCTGAGGCTCAGCGGCCTGAGCGGAGCAGCAGGAGGATGAGGTGTGGGACCCGGGGAGAGGTGCAAATGAAGAGCATTGGCTCTTTGGCCGTTTTTCAGACTTTCAGGCATCTGAGGTGGTGGCTGAGGGCTAACCCCGGGTCCCCCGGAGAGCAGAGCGAGTTCTGCCATTAGGATCAGGACTTTTGTGCTCCGGCCGAGCTACTTTACGCGTCTGGTGCGCATGTAGTGCTGTGTGGGACAGACCTCTGGGAGGTGGACTGCCTGAGCTCTAAGGCACCCAGCGCAACCTCTTCGGTCCACCTCCGGTCTCCTCCACTGGACCAACAGGGGGGAATTTCCAGGGTTGAAGACCCTTCATGGAGAGCACCACTCCACCAGCCCTGCCCCATCTAGAGAACGTTCCCTCCCCGCAGCAGGGCATGTGCCTTAGCCAGGGCAGAAGCTTGCACATCACTAAGAGGTGGCTCCGGCGTCTGCAGTGCAATTTGTGCCAGGAACAGATTTTCACACGTCCTTCAGAGACTTCTCCGTGGTCACAGGCTTCCGCACAGCATAAAACCACATGCTGCGTGAGTCGCTGCTTTGGCAAGGAGGCCCTGTACTCGAATGGAGTAGGTGTCGGGAGTCCGGGGAGCGTGAGGCCGCCTGCTGGCTTGACTTGCCACCTTTCCGGGCCTCTGTTTTCCTATCTGTAAAATGGGGATCACACGGAAGCTGCAAATTATCCGCTCAGCAGGGAACGCTACAGGGCCTTTCCCAAAGAGGTGGCCCATATCCCCATGCCACATCTTAATCCTCTTCCTGGCTTGTCCTCGCATGGGCATGTTTGCTTTGGAACAGTGACTGCACTGAGGACAGCCGTGGCTCTGTACTCTGGGCGTGTTGCACTAACTGTTTGAATAGAACCAGTCATAGGAGCTACACTGGGGAGATTTCACAGGTGTGTCCTTTACACCCTGGGGGGTTTAAGGAAATGAAGGGGGAGGCGGCTTCTCCCGTTGGTTCAAATCCAGTCCTGGGGGCTGGCATCAGGGCGCTCCAATGCGGATGGAGCTGGTGGCGTTTGGGTCAGCTCTTGGAGCATCCTGATTGCAAAATCCAGCCTCACTCGTGCTGATGGCAGCAGGGGCCCCGGACTGAACGGCCTCTGAATTCTGAGCCTCGCAGCTGATGACTAAATCAAGATGATGGAGAAGGAGGAAGCCATCAAGGTGGATAAATAGGCTTCAGCCTGTCAGAGTGGTGTTCCCTTAGGGTGGGCACTGTCTGCAGTAGGGGTAGAGGAGCGGTTCCCGGGGACAGGTGCCAACGGTGCACTGAGGGCTGCCGACAGTTGTCATGGCTGCTACGTTGCCGGCAGGGTAGTGTCGAGCCTGTGATGGAGGAGAAGGGGACATCTCCTTCCCCTGCCAGCTGCAAAGGTTTTGCCACGGCGCTGGCTGGAGGAGGCGCGTGTCAGGAGCTATCTCTTGTGACCCGTTGGCTGTGCTCCTTGCAGCTGGCAGGAAATTGCTCACAGCCTCTGTGAAATTGCTCTTGACTGTGACTTGCAAGTCCTAGCAGCAGGGTGTTTAATTTGGCGGAATGAAGGCGAGGGAGTTTCACAACAAAGATAATTGGATGGGGCAGCTGGAGGGCTGTGCTGGGTTTGTCTCCTCTAAATGCACTTGGAGCACTCTCTGAATGGCTGACCACTCCTCTTTGCGGCTTTGGATTGTGCTGTTCCCATTCTCGAATCCATTCAGGGTGTGGCCTGGGAGTTTGGACTCCTGGGTTCTCTTCACACGGCTGCCACTATCTTTAACAAAGTCGCTTCGGGGAACCACCTCCAGGGAAGAGAGCTGCAGGACTGGGCTGACAAACTGGGAGGAAGGGCTTTTCTCAGGCACTCCCCGAGGTTTTCCCCTTGATCATAGCAGATCGCAGCGTGGTTTTGAGATGGGAACGAGGTAACAGCTGGGCCCAGTAAAGACCTTGTAGGATGGCGTGGGCAATCTGTGGTCCATTGACCGCATGCAGCCCGTTGCGGTTCTGTGTGCGGCCCATGAGATGTTTTGTTTCCTGTTGCCCACCCATGCAGGGCTTCCAGATTCCGCTGGTTTCCATCCAGGTGGCTTTTTTCCTACCGGTATTACGCAAGTGACATGCCCGTAAAGCAAGGGCACATGGAGGGAGGTGCAGGCAGATTGCACCCAGCGTTGACTGAGAACGCCGGGCACTCCCTCTGCAGCCAGTCACCGTGCAGCTACGGTTCCGTCGGCACTGCCCGCACATTCTAGATACCCAAGCATAGTGAGCAAAACTGCCTTGTTGGAGAGCATCTTGGTTACGACAGTCTTGCAGCCCCACTGAGCTGAAGGAAACTCATGTGGCTCGCTAGCCTCGGTTGCCCATGGCTGCTGTAGGAAATCTAGAGGACCCTGCTCGAGAGACTGTCATTAACAGTCTCTGCTGCAAGCTGGCACATTGCAAGGCCATAACATCTGCTCTTCCGAAGCAGCTTGGGCGTCATGGCAGTCAGACCTGGCAGAGAGGGTTCAATGGGACCGTGACCTTTCCGAGGCAGGAAAATTGCCCTGGAATCTCATCTGGTGGGACCTGTGACAAGGGGCTGCCAACACCAGCCCATCACTGAGCTTCTACTGATTTATGGGACCAGGTGTCTGTCAAACAGGGGAGCAAGGAAAGGAAGCCCTGGATTCCGAACCCAGCAGGGACCTGGTGATTGTCTCATTGGACCTCCTGCATGGCACAGGCCACGGGAGGGCCCTGAATTAATTCCACTCCTCCCTTGCCACTTCACAGATTTTTTTATGGCCAGACAACTATTTTGACAGCCCCTTCACAAACCCTCCCTTAGTCCGTCTCCAATCCGCACTGGGGGCAAGAGGGATTTCCCCTCTCAGATCACGGAAAGACGATTTTAAAGAAGGTATCTCCTGATTTCATACAGCCCCCACCTTGTCAGTGTGCTCTGGATCATGGCCTAGCCTGGTCCAACTGCTCTTCTCTGGGGAGCGAGTAGAGAGCGAATAGCAGACTTTGGACCCCAGGCTGCAATGGTACAAGTTCAAGTTCCCTAGTGGCTGCTTCTGTAAGATGCTGTGAAGGCAGAATCCACAGGCTGGGCGCGTTAGGTGTGGGCTGTGCTAAGGAAGCCTCAGTGGCCAAAGGACGACGGGGCCTGGCTTTTATTTCCAGATGTGCAGAGGGGCTTTTGGAGCTGTGGGAACTGGGCTTGCAAGCTCAAGTGCAACAAACAAGGCCTACAGCAGGGGATTAACCTGGCACGTTGGTTTCCCAAGGCAAGGGCTTTACCGAGGACCATGCTACACAGTGGTAGCCTGCAAAAGAGGCCACAGCGAAGGCCACGCTGGGTCTGTGCAGAGGCGGCTCGGCGGGAGCTGGTGTAATCTTGTCTGGCAGGGAGGTGGAGATGTAGACGTGCTGCAAACGCAAATGTGGTTAACGCAGCAGATCGGCGCATGGGGTTTTAGGGAGCTGCCTGGCTGCTGTGCTTTCTGGAGCGCCGCTGGGCTTTGCTCCTGCCAGGTGCTCGGTGCCTCCCCTCTGGCTGAGCGTGCCCTCTGCTATCATGAGAAGGGAAGAGGCTTGGACGGGGGGCAGCAGTTATGTAACTCCTTTTTCCACTTGCGAACGTCAGGTCAGCCTGAGGACAAGTTGTACTTTGCCGGGTTGCTCCTGCCCGCTTCGTTACACCCGCTTACCTCCATGGGTGGGGCCTGGCCGCGTTGCTGGAGAAAGCACAAGCCCATGAGTAACTCTCCTGGGGTTCCAGCCTGCCAGAGCCAGGCACGTAGATGCACGGAGCACCGAAAAGAGGCAGCGACCCGGGGGGGGCGCTGGCATTGTAGAAATCCCAGGGCCTTTTTGCAAGCGACTTTTATACTGGTGCTTCCTTCTAGATGTTAAACCTCCTAAATCTGGGACTCTCTGGCCCAGCAACATCTGTGGTCTGGAATGACCAGAGAGCCCCAGCCAGGGGGGAGTGCGATCCAGGCATGAGTCCAGCAGCGGGGAGTCCCACTGGGGGGGGCCAGTGGTAGCCGGGTAGGAACCCTGGCTAGCTGGGGCAGCAGGGGGACCAGCGAGCCTTGTCCCTGGAAAGCCCTGGCAAGGCACGGCAGCAGTGGGCGAGCCCCATCCCCAAGGATCCCTGCACAGGTGGGGCAGCTGTGGTGGCTGGGGGGCTCTATCTTTGAGGAACTCCTGCCAGCCCGCTGCACCCAAGCCTCACCGCAGCGGGGCTGCAACCCCGTGGCAGTGGGGCTGGAGTAGAGCCAGTCACTGGGAGGGGACCTCCCTGATCTGGCACATTCCCTCATTCGGGAGGGGCCAGATCCTGAGGGGGCCAGACCAGGGAGGTCCAACCTGTAGCAGAACATGGTCTGGGCTTTTTCACTTGTGGAACTAACTTCACTTGATGGCTTTGCCCTGACGCTGATCATTTGCCTTTACGGGAGCCTGCCCTATCTGAGCATCTCAACGCGCTTTACATGCAGGCTGAGCAACGGCTGCCAAGCCCCTCTCCATGGTGAGCAGGGTCTGGGGTGGTCTCTTCCCACCCCCGATGGGCCCCAGAGGGGAAACGACTTGCCACGTTCCCACATTCGGAGAGGTGGGAGCCAGGACTCCTGGGTTCTGTCCCCAGGCCCAACAACTCTGATGTTGCTCCTCCAGGCATTGGAACCCAGGCGTCCTGATGTTCAATCCCATCTGTTGTGGCCATTGGTTCCCCGGAAATGTTAATACTGAACAAAGCTGGTTAGCCTCCTTACCATCTCTTTGGAGTCTCAGACCGTGGCTCACGGTTACTGGCGCTCCTCGGGCTCCCTTGCAGTGGAAGAAACCAAGCCAGGCAGGTTGATTTTTGAAGCTCTGGAAGGAGCTGCAGTAAGTCGGGTGGCATCTCCTTCTTCAGCACTTATCCGTTGGCATGAAAGAGTCAGCATCTCACCTGACGGACCTGCTGTGCTGAAAGGCAGCAGCCACCTTCACCTAGGTCAGTGGTTCTCAAAGTGCGGTCCCCGGACCACGAGTGGTCCATGGCCACCTCCCAGGTGATCTATGGTTCAAGACCAGCCCTCGAGCCAAAAAGGTTCCCCACCCCTGCCACAAATAAAGAAAACATTAGCTCCCTTTTTGTTGGACACAAATTAATATTTTACTTTATTTAAAATGAAGATTGATAAACTAACATGAGACAGTTAATCTGTTTAATAATTTAAACTAAACCATTCTCCCTAGCTGCAGCACTAGCAAAATGGCTCGGGCATAATTGTGTAATTAATGGTCACTTTCCATTAGCAACTGGTGGTCCTCGGAAAGACTTGCATTGGGCCAGGTGGTCCATGGGCAAAAAGTTTGAGAACCACTGACGTAGGTGAGGCTAAGGAGAACCTGCCTCCTTAGCATTCTTGCTGGTTCCCATTAGACTCACGAGAGATGGGTGCAATCGGCTTGGGATATTGAGCTTTAAAAACACATCCTTGTGATGTACCATCTCCCCTTCCACCCTCAAACCTGATTTAATGGCTGCTCTCTGCAGAAACACTCGCCGGTCTCGGCAGCACCCAGGTGGTGTGCTAAGGAAGAGACATGGCAGAGGGCCCTGCTATGGGGGGCAGGAAAAGCCAGCTAGTAAGTGGACCTGTCGCTGAGCGCACAAGAAGCAGCAAACCAACAGCCAGAGTCTGTTCCCCACCACAGCTCAGGAGCAAAAAGTCTCCCTCTGACGAGGCAAGCAGCCTCAGCGCTTGTGGCGAGCTGTGCGTTAGTGGGGCTGCCAGATCCGGTGACGGGGTGGAAAATGACAAACCCTGCCGAGCAGAGAAGCTGCTTAGCTTGTGGGGGCGGGTAGGAACCAGAGAGAGAAGATCTCAGATCGCACAGAATCCCTCTGCAGAACGCCAGCAATGGCTTATTGCTGGGAAAAAATTACTTTGCCAAGATCACACAGCAAACTGGTGGCAAAACTGAGGCTAGCACCTGAGGCTATGTCTATGCTGCCGGGTTTTTGTTTTTTGTTCTCCCCCCCCCCTCCCCGCAGAAGATATGCAAATCATGCTCTCATTTGCATATTGTAGTAAGATGAGGGCATGAGACATTGCTCTCCTCTTACTATGCATATCTTCTGCCGATCCTTTTTGTGGAAGAGGTTTTGCTGCTAAAAAGGTTCAGCAGAAGATATGCAAATGAGAGTGCAATTTGCATATCTTCTGCTGCAAAAAAAGGCAGTGTAGACGTAGCCTGAGAGTCCAGACTCCCAATGCCCCCTTGCTCTAACCACTGAACCACAATTTTCTTGCTGCGCTGGATATGATACTCTAAGCTCCCTCCTTCCATGTGCCCTGCTCCAGCCCGGAGGAAGGAATCTGGGATTCTGCCTTGCAGAACTTGGCTGAAACCGCTCAACAGCAGCTTTGACAGGTGACCGACAGCACATTTTCAGTCGATGCTGCTTGATTTCTGGGCAGCTTTTCTAATCAATGTGTGGTGCAGCTTGGGAACCGCTTGTAGCTCGGCCGTTGCTAACACCCAAAAATACCCTAGAGGAGCAGCGTTCAATGACCCTTTTTAACGTGTGCATGCTCTCTCTCTCTTTCTCTCTCTCTCTGTCTGCAGACAGGTGCTGTTCAAGAGATGAGATCCAAAGGCGGACGGGAGAGGCAGTGGAGTAGCTCCAGAGTCTTGTAGCTCTAAGCACAGAGTGTGAGTACCTGGGTATCTTTGTGAATTTCGGAAGAGGAAATTTCCCCTCCGGCGGGATACTGCACAGAACATTCTGTCTCCGTCGGTTCATCTGATTGGGTCTAGAAGTCAAGTCAGACAGCTCCCCACTCAGTTTGCTGCTAGGAAGCTTGACACTGGGGAGTGTCACATTAGGGGTGCAGTTGAGTCCTGAAACTCACTGAAATCCCAGCCTTGGAAACTCTTGGGTCGAGATTTTCCAAAGAGCCCTGAGATCTTCGGTGCCTTAATTGTTGGCTGTCCTATTGAAGGCACTCTGCGGGGATGTCTGCACCGTGCAAATAGCCCTGGTGCATGGGACCTGGGCTTGTGGACTCATTGCGTCCACGCCTGTGATTGAGTGAGTGTCCACACTGCATTATGAATCTGGGCTTACAATTGGACCCAGGTCTTGCAGACATGCTCCCTTGTCCATACTGTGTCTCTCAGCCCTTCTAACGCAGGTCCGCTGTCTGAGCTGTGCCCACGCTGCACAGTGACCGGGCTGCGACCTGAGTCCCAGTGGGGCTCTGGCTCTAACCCAGAGTCCTAGGACCTGGCCCTGTGTGCTTGCTGACCCAAATCAGACTACTTTGTGAGTGGATGGAGGGGAGAGCTGGAGGGGCTCAATCCTGGCTCTCAGCTGGGGCTGAGTGTGCAGTGTAGACCTACCCTAAAAAGGGTGTGACTGCTTTAGAGGGTGAGGGCTCCGCAGTTTCTAGAAATAAAATAGGCGCCTTGGTAGCGTCTCCAGTTGGGCTGGGCACTTCTGAAAATCTTGGCCTTAAAATACAATATTTTCCCTCCCCCCTCCCATGTCTGCACCTGATCACTTCATGTGGTTGCCCCAGCAACTTGATCTGCAGCTGAACAGGGAGAACCCAGCCCTACGAACCACTTTGATCGTTAATAGAAAGCTGTGGGGAAAACCAAACATTGAACTCTTTGCCACCTCCTGAGCCCCTTTCTCACTGGGGGTGAAACTCATCCCTCTGCTGAAAATCACCACAAGGCCCAGGCTAGAGACGTGAGCGAGTAGTCAAGTGGAGTACTCCACTATTCATTTCCTCCTCACCTTACCTCCCCCCGCTTGCTGCCTCTGTATGAGAGGCAGCAAGGGGGAGGGGGGAAACAGGAGCTGGTGCTGGGGGGAAGCGGCTTAAAAGACGGTTTCCCCCCAGCACTGTCTCTGTGGTACCACCTGTCCCCTTCCCTCCCCCCGCCTCTATCAGATGCGGGGGGCAAGGGGGGGACTAGGGGAGGCTACTCCACCCCTCTTTCCCCACCCCAGACAGGGGCTGCTGCCACCAAGCAGCCCTTGTTTGTGCCAGCCTGGGCTGGCCACAGATAGGGGCTGCGCTGGCAGCAACCTCTGGCCGCTGCGAACGGGGGCTGCTGGACCTGGCACGAGCTGGTCCGGGATGCTGCACCTCTGCATTTTAAATATAGTAAGAGCCCAGCGGCCCTTACTACATTTAAAATGCAGAGCCGCAGCACGGGTGGCTCCTGGAGCTACCCTCGCTATGGCTCTGCAGAGCGGTCCTTATCGACTAATTGTGTCATCGGTACAAACTGTATCAGATCACCGCATTTTAACATCCTTCGCCGAGGCACAAATTTTGGAAGCAGAAATCTCACACTCCCCCCGCCCCCCTTTGGAAACTGAATCAATCGCACGCCCTTCCCCATCTGCGCTCCACCTTCAGGTGGCATTACAGGCAGATCTATCTTAGACATCTGTGCCAGCCTGCCCAGGTCTAGTCTCCCGTGCTCCCTCTCCTTTCTTACATGCTTTGAGCAGTGAAATAGTGAATGATAGTGCCATCTGCAGAATCTTCCTTGGCATCTGAGTTAGCACAAGCTCAGACAAATTAGGCAGCTTGCACTTCTGGGCAACCCCTTCCAGGCTCTCTGCCAGCTCAGGCAGGCAGAGAGTCTGGTCCCCTTTTGAAGGTCGGCTTCCCACGTGGAAGGGCTAGAGATGTATGTCTTGGGGATGTTAAACCACTTAACCAGGAAGCCTCACCCTTAAAAGGTGAGACTTACCGGCTGCGGTTAACCGGTAGGGGCTGAAGATGCTCCCCACCAGCCACGGGCAGGGGGCTGCTCCGTCCCCTAGGGGCCCATCATAGGAATGGGCTGCTCCAGCCAGCGGTCCAGAGCAGCCCTTGCCCACAGCAGGGGGGCTGCAGCCAGCCGGAGCAGCTCCTGTCCATGGCAGGCCGGGCCAGGCCGGGCCCGGCCACCTGACCACAGGCTCTTTGGCCGGAGCAGCCTTTGTCTGCAGCAGGGGGCTGGGCTGGAGCAGCCTGCTCCTCCCCCCCCCCATTTGCCCCCCTCTCTTTAATTGGTTAAACGTAATATTTCACCGTTTTTAACCAATTAACTGGGATTTTACATCCCTAATACATCTTTAAAAAATAAAAGCTGACACTGTCCCGAATAAATCTGTCCATGCCCCCTGGCTAGTCCTGCCCATTTTCACCCACTCCCAAAGTAGCTCAGACTCCGGACAAGATCGGGTTAAGTGACGCATAAGCCCTTGTGCTGACCTTCTGCACCTGGATGAAATTCGCCCACTTCTAACAAGTCACTGTGCCTCGGTGCCATTCAGAGCAAGTTTTAACCTGTGCTTTAATCTCTTCCACTTTGCAGGTCCCAGGCTATGTCAGCAGCCCACACTTGAATTGCCTGCATGCCAGTCAGGCGGAAATACAAATATTTAGCGCTTTATTCACTCGATAACTTATGCAAACTGATCCCAAACTTCATGATTTTTTTTTATGTGTTTCCTCAGCATCTAATAAGTTTCACTGAAAGTGCAATGTGGGGTTTTTTTTTTGTTTTTTTGTTTTTTGTTTTTTTTAAATACTGAAAGCTCCTGTCCTACTGGCTCCCCCATGTGAATCCCAACAACTTGTGTTTTGTTGCAGTTGGGTTGGTTTTTTTGTTTGTTTGTTTGTTTTTTCCCAGAGCCTTCTAACTTTATTCATGATTATAAGCACAAAAATAACAGCCAAGCACTGGTCTAGTCAACAGTCTTTCAACACTGCAGTGAAGAATGGAAATATGGAACCGTGAAACTCTCAGAGCACTGCTTGGCTCCACCTTGGCGGGGTGGGGGAAAGGACACCGCTAAAACATGCGCTGGCCTTCAAGTTGGAATCTGATCCAATCCTAGGGCAGATGATCAGAATCCCTGTAAGAGCAAATCGCTCCCTGACCACTAATGTGTTAGACTTAACTGGTCTTCAATAGCTCCGGCAAATATTCATGCCCATGGCTCTATACAGCTTAGTTAGCCGAGCTTTAAGGGGGGAATATTCATGGGCGATGGAGGGCATAGTTGGTAGAGAGTGGCACTCTGGAATGCTAGTCCTGCTTGTGACACAAATTTCTTTGGCAGATCGGTCTTAAGAGTTTCTGAATTCAAGGCCTTACGCCTATAATTTAAAAGGTCTCCTCTAATTTTGGTTCCCAACTTGAGGCAGGTTGGTGCCAAGGTTCTAGAGTTTGAAGGCTCAGTCCCACTGAAAATCAGGCTCTTGGTGTTGCAAACTAAGCACCCACAATTAATAGGCTAGCTCCCTGCCTCAGTTTCCCCCACGTGTAACTACATTCCTACCTCCCAGGGCTGTTGTGAGGATTAGCGTTCTGCAAATTGCTGTTTGATATGTAACAGGACTATTAGAAGGGACGGATTTACCCAGTGGCCTTGACGCTTCTTTAGGTGCACAGTGAAAGTTACAACGCAGAAATCAGCAACTCCATGGGCGTACTTAGAAAGACATGTTAATGGACAAGGTCTTCAGGGCCTCCATTTGGCGGCACCTTAATGTGGCTTGATTTTCAAAAAGCGTGGTGCACGTCTGAAAAACCAGCCTTCCTAAGGTCTCAAGGTGTGCCTCCAAAAACCCACGTCACTTTTCAGCCACTTCAGCCTGTGGCCTTCAAACCTGTCTGGGAGAGTTGTCTGTGAAGAAATGAGGCCTGCAAGAAGTGGTACTTAGCGACTACAGTTATGGAATTTTTGTTTTACAGATGCCAGTGTGGCACAAACATGCATGGGGTTTTGGGTTTTGGTTTTGCTTTTAAGATCGAGAGCGAATTTAGAAGAGCCTTCCACTATATGTCTGCAAGACTGTCCTAACGCTGTGGAAACAGACAAAGGCCCTGGAGACAGATTCCTAAAGGGGAGCTGCCTAGCAATGATTCAGCATCACCGCACAAACATGTCTGCAGAACTGCAGTTACTGCCTCTTTCTGACTGAGGTGTCTTCCAAGAGGGAGTGTTGGTCTTCATTCAATCATACCTCAGTATGCTTTCTCTGAAGTGTTACCATGCCAGCAGGAACTGGTCACACCCAAGGTCACTGGGGATAGTCTTAGCTGTTCTTTAGGGGGCTGGCCAAAGCCTGTTGATGGAAATAATACCATTGGCTTCAAACAGGTCTTTAATGTGTGACCACAGAACTTGCAATAATGAGAAGAGGGGGCAGAAGGTGTAAGGCACATGGCGCCAGCTGTGATGATTCCAAGGGGAATAAGAGGGCTTCGGCAGCTCTAAGTTTGCAAATTTTCTTCAAAGTGTTCATCTCTGGATCTCTTCCCTACATCCACCTTTGACTCTAGTTCCCTGGCACAACCCACAAAAGAGCAAGTGGATGAATTGCCTCTCATCTATGGGGTGCAGTGCTCTCCTTTACCCTGGCGTATAGGGAATCTGCCCAAGTCACCTCTTCACTGGATTGATTCCTGTTGAGTTCAGTGCAGTCACTCTTGACTTATGACTGTGAGCAGGAGAGCCAGCTCCAGGGAGCTGCCCAGGCGTCAGCTGGCAGAGCATTCAGTCCATAGCTGTCCAAAGCAAGAGAGCTGTCCTAAGGGGAAGGGTTAAATCTTGGAACAGCAAAGGAATCAGTGGCACCTTATCGGATATGCCTCTGTGTCGCTACAGCTGTACTTCAGGCTTCCGGTCAAGGAGGAGGGTAGTCTGTTATTGCTACCATGGACAAGAGCTGCTGTGGTGAATAACAGTATAAGCATCAGGGTGGTCTACCAAATGGCTTGGATTGAGAGCACGACTCCTGAGGAGTACCCGAGTTCTGTGGGGCTTGCTAACCTCTCCTTTCAACAGCCTTGTTTTGTGAAGGGCCAGACAGCTTGAGGAACCTGGTACGGAGCTGCTCAAATTCTAGGCTCCTCCTGCAAATTCTGCCAGCTGTTTGGTGAGTGTCTGCCCCAGTGACATATGCTGCTGATGGTCTTTCTGGCCAGGCCTGTGTTTGGATGCGCTACGGCAATTGAATTTCCCTCCGGAACAGAGTGAAAGACACTAGCTTGGCAGCGTGTTGTGGGAAGCTTGCCCTGCTGCAGTCCCAGTGGGAGGGAAGATGTTCTCCAACAGTCTCAGTCTGGTGCCTTTTATCAGCATTAAATTTGCCCCTAATTTAGGAAAAATAGTCTGTATTGGGAACTGTAAACGCTCACAGTTGATGGAGGCACTTTTTCTCTGTCCTAACATGCTTGTGGGTTAGTAAATTGCAACCACACCCCTTTGTGTATCATGGCTTAGCTATACACATGCACACTCTAGTCAAAGGTGTTTTTGTTTGATGTGCTAGGCTCTCTTTCACCAGCTTATAAAAGGTTTTAGGCCTAGTTTGCATCGAAAGCAGAAGATATTCTGGATGAAGCTGCGAAAGCTGACACACAAGATAGATTAATTCTTCTGCAGAAAACTAGTCCGGACTCTTTCTCTGATTTTTTTTTTTTTTTTTTCCGCCCCCCACCCCCATCCACCCACCCCTCCGTGCATTGCTTTCTGTGGTATTTTATAAACAAACTGCAGGTGCCGATTCAGTTTTCCCCAAACCTGAAACTAAAACTTTTGTGCTAGCCTGAGGGGGAGTGTCTTTCAAACTGCCAAACGCATTTGTTACCATGGAACAGTTTGTCGAAATGGGGATGCTGGGGGGATGGTTTGCCCTGAATTGGAGTCTGTTTGATGGACAGTGACAGTCTCTGCATTTTTTTTTTTTTTAAGTCCTGTTTGTACATTGGAAAGCTAGAAATTTACATACAAGTACTGTTTAGCTGAGGCTCTGAAGGCCTGATGCAAAAGCATCTTGCTTGCCAGCTAGCATTCCTGCAAAGGGAAGGTGCGTTACTGGTCAGCATGCCAGGTTCCAGTCAGACGAACATGCCTTCCTCTCTTAGCTCAGTGGAAATGCAGAGTTCCTCCATAAAGCCAGAGTACTATTGACGGCAATACTGGATTTACACTAGTTGAAATGAAGGCAGAACCTGGCCTAGAATTAGTGGCATTTCACACAACAGTGTAGGAAACGCACAATGTTGATACCCCTCTGATACAGTTTTGTTGCAAAATGCCCATCTATTTTTTGCAAACTTTCAGAAGATTTGAAATGCTAGGGGCAACCTGATCTCGATCATCCAGGTGCTGATCTGACATGTGACTCCACAAAAGTCACTCCAGATATACCCCATGGATAAAAATCAAATCTCACCCTGTGGGCTTTTAAAAATAATCAGTTAGGCTAAATCATATTATAAACCTCATCAAATGGATTTCTGTATTAGATTATTGTAACTGGAAAAACATTAAGTCAAGTTCATGTTTCACTATTTATGCAGTCTTCATTACTTCGTATGTTTCTCTCCACTTTGAAAATAGACCATTTTTCCCCCTTTTGATCTCTAATCAGTTTTAGGTTTATGTTCACCACCACAGGTGGAATGCTGCAGTGTTTTGCAACCCAAATACTGCAGGGCAATATAATGTTTGTGTGGTGGTTTTTGTGTTTCAATTTTTTAAATTTTTATTTTCTAGCTATGCATGAATATTGGTTTATAAAAGCTTGTTTTTAAACAGAACCTGGATTCTGCACCCCAACTTGACCTGCCAGGACACCACTGATTGAAAATTGTCCCTTTCCTACCAAACTCTCAGGTCCCTAGTAACAATGCAAAACCCTTTCTAACCATGCTATGCATGTCTGTTTGCACTGAGAAACAAATGACCAGTGTTTCTACAGTCTTTAATTGAGACAAATTTCCCACTGAGGTTAATAAGCACCATGCTCTTAAAGGGCCAAATGGGGTGTGCTCATTTTAAGGCCCAGATTCTCCTCCTTTGAAATCAGTGGGGGTGGGGTTCCATTGCTTCCCCTGGGAACAAGCTTTAGCATTAAAAGCCTGAAGCCATGAGAGGGGTACACAGGAGGGGCCTGATTCTCTGTTGTCCTGCATGTTGTGTGTTTATTCACAAGAGTACAAATGTTGCCAAACAGAGCAGCAGTGATCTATGCATGCTTTGCTCTGGTGTAAATGACTGTACATAGTGCAGAATGACGGAGAATGATGATATTGTGTCCTATGTGAGCAGGAGGCAGCAAGGAATCCTTTACTTACGCATTTATTTTTCCTCAAGAGTTTCCCAATGAGTAGAGGAAATTGCAAAAGAGAGATCTGGAAGGTCTTGAGCAGAGACCAGAATCCCTATGGATAAAATAATCCAACCAACCATCTCAACCAATGTTCTAGAAGTCTGATGGCTTTTGCTGCTCTGCCATATACTTCCTTTGCTGGAACAGATCTGGCAAAGACCATGTCTCTTACTTTCTCACTTTTTAGGAGAACTGGGTCCTGGACCTCCATTACTTGAACACCCTAAATTCCCATGGAAGTTAGGAGTGTGCAAGTAATGGAGGATCTGTGGATTTTTTTTTGTCACAAACAAAACATGACAAGCTGGACAAGGAGGAAATTTGCTCAGAAGCTTTGCCAAATGAACACGCTGAACCATCACATATTTAAAAAAGCTTGACTATTGGCAAAGAGGAAGAAAAAGCACAGGACTTATCAAAGAATCTGGCTCAGTTTTCCAATAACTTGATTTTTAATAAGTATTTTGATGTAAAATTCTAGTTCCTGCACAAACTATGGATTTCACAGCTGGCCTGTTGAAAACAATCACTCTGATAGAATAGCTGGGCTATTCTGATGTTAGTACCTAGAAATATTTTTTTTAAACAAGAAATGCATTGCATATAAAAAGGTATCACTCTACTAAAGACATTTAGCACTGGGAAGCCATAGCATTAGCTATTCGGTCGATCCCTCTTACAATAAATCCAAATACACTGAAATGTATTTATCCTAATCTCTGCTGTACTGAGGCACTGTTGTAGAGAATGTTCTGCTGTGCAAAAAGGTTTTATGGGGGTTGGGGAGTGTTTGTGGAACAGTTGTACAGAAATATCCTTTTTTCTCTTTTACACACCTTAACTTTTCCTACAAAGTGTGTGTTTGAAAATAAAAATTAAAAGATGTCTGTTGGTATTGAGAGAGTCCTGTTTTGTGAAGTCGAAGGTTGAAATGCCCTTCTGTCTCTCTCCCCACCCCTTATAAATAAACTCTAACTCTGTTCCATAATCTTCAGTTGCTACTATGAAATATTTATACAGAACATAAAATGCCCAAGTGTATGAAAAAGGTGGCATTCTCATTCATAAAAGATTCATCATACTTCGCCGCATCTACTACCCGATGCAGACTGATCCACAAACAAATTTGTCTGGTAAATCTAAATTAAATCAAGGACTGTGCTTAGGGCTGTCATAGACTTTGCAGAAGGAATAAAAGCTTTAATAGGGAGAATGCTAATCAGAGTTGTCTTCTAGACAAGAGCAAATACAGTAGCACCTGAACAAAATGTTATGGGTGTTCTTTCAAAAATGCAACTGAACATTTGACTTTGTACAGCTTTGAAACTTTACTAGGGAGAAGAAAAATGCTTCTTTCCCTTCATTTTTAGTAGTTTACATGTAACACAGTACAGTAGTTGCTGCTTCTCTGCTTCCTGATTGCCTACTTCCAGTTCCAAATGAAGTGACTGGTCAGTTTGTAACTCTGGTGTTCATAACTCTTGAGGTTCTACTGTATAAAGATCTTGAAGAGTTCCCCTCTGTTCATTGCCTGGGATTAGTTTAATAGTGGAACCCATTATAAAACTAGAATTTCTATCAGTGAAAAGGTTCAAAGCCCTGTCACTGAGTAGCAGCCCAGCTGTTCCTAAGTGACTTGTTCCAATAGTGAATTGCCCCCAGTGTTAAAAATTTGCAACTTATTTCTAGGCTGCTACAGAATGAGATTTCTTAAGATGATGAATCAGCACCATGCTGCTCCATTTCCTGCCTTGACTTTCTGCCTAAAGCAGTTGCATGAGACATAATTATTTAATCTGATTCTCTACCTACCTCATAAATGCCATAAAATAACCTCTAAACCTTTGACTCATTTTGTTTTCTCCTTAGCTGTAAACATTTTCCTCTTTATCATACTAGCATCCACTTCCCCTTTTGGATTTTTGGAAGTTCTGATCAAAAAGTCCATATTCTCATGTAATGCTTTTTAAAAAACTGCTTTGAAAAAATCTAATGCTGTTGGCTATGAATTACTGGAGTTGATTTCTTCCTCACCTAACTGCATGCAGCTAATTGACTCCCTAAACTCTTGCTTACACCAGCTAAAATCTTGAGTAAAATCAGGTGAGGTCCAAATTAGGCCCTTGATTCTTTTAAGAGGGGTTACCACAAACTCACAAGCAACCCTACCATAACACTTGCACTGGTGGTTCTCGTGTTGGGGCAATTGGCAAGTAACTCCACTGTGTTTAAGTAACTACCCTTTCTTTTTAAAGTTTTATTAAAGGTGAGACAGTCTATTAATAGTTATGTTCATTATAGGCAAATTCAATTTTGTTCAGGCACTGGAACAGACTACCTGCGTCTAAAAGTGCTTTCATGACTACCTGCTGAAAACTTTTGATCTCTAACAACGGGCTGCTTCAAAACTAGGGCAAAGACCATGTTCGCCTCTATTCCACCTTAGCTACAATATCTGAGCACCTCACACTATTTAATGTATCACAATGCCCTTGGAGGTAGGTGACCCCCCTGTAGAAATGAGGGACTGGAACACAGAGAGGCTAAGGGATGTGACCAAGTACATGGAATCTATGGCAAGGGTGGAATTTGAAACTTAGTCTTCTAAGTTCTAGCTTAGGACCCTACGTACTGCCCCATCCGAGTTCTCTTGGTGGGTGAAGAAAGCACCTTCCCTCTTTGCATGTCATCATGGGACTAAGGGGGGATATGATAGAGGTATGTAAAATCATGAGTGGTGTGGAGAAAGTGAATAAGGAAAAGTTATTTACTTGTTCCCATAATATAAGAACTAGGGGCCACCAAATGAAATTAATGGGCAGCAGGTTTAAAACAAATAAAAGGAAGTTATTATTCACACAGCGCATAGTCAATCTGTGGAACTCCTTGCCTGAGGAGGTTGTAAAGGCTAGGACTATAACAGGGTTTAAAAGAAAACTAGATAAATTCATGGAGGTTAAGTCCATAAATGGCTATTAGCCAGTATGGGTAAGGAATGGTGTCCCTAGCCTCTGTTTGTCAGAGGGTGGAGATGGATGGCAGGAGAGAGATCGCTTGATCATTACCTGTTTGATTCACTCCCTCTGGGGCACCTGGCATTGGCCACTGTCAGCAGACTGGGTACTGGGCTGGATGGACCTTTGGTCTGACGCAGTATGGCCATTCTTATGTTCTTATGATGGGTTCTCTCGTTCAAGGGTGCCTCAGAACAGGGGCTGAAATGACACTCACCTTTAGAAACAATGCACTTTCCTAAAAAAGCACAGGAGCAGAGACAGATTTGTAAAGAGCATTTACTATAAATTTTGTTGGTGGCACTAGTGATGCTACTGCCAATTGATAATGGAAACTGTAGCTGGTTCACCTTGAATATGGAGTTCATCTTCAACTGTGCTCCTAGAGAAGAAAGGAAATCAACCAGCATTAACTCAGGGTGCTAAAGGACAAAACTCTGTTTTAGTCATAAGATGACAAGAACATGTGAATGACATGCTGGATTAGACCAGTGGCCCATCTAGCACACACAGTATCCTGTCTTCTGACAATGCTGGTGCCAAATGTTTCAGAGACAGTGGACAGACGAGGGCAACTTTGAGTGATCCACTCCTTGCTGTTGGGTGCCAGCTTGTGGCAGATGGATGATTAGGGACACGTGGAGCATGGGGTTTCATCCCTGACCGTAGCTAAATTCTTGGAGGATAGGTGCGTATGGTTAATTATTTTTAGAACCAAGTTATGCTTTTGCCTTCACAGCAACCCCTGACACCAATATTTAATTCACAGAATCATATCTGCATGTTCATATAAAAAATACTGAAAGACTTGAGTCTCATTTAACTAAGGTCCCTTTGTACCCCTCTGGTAGTGTGAATGGGCTTTAAAGGGGTTGTAAATGCCACTTCTTTAAGGCCCCTTTATGCTGCCAGCAGGACTGCAGTGTAAATGTAAATCAAGCCCCAAGTGTCTGGTGTCCCTTTCACATTACACAATAACAATATTAGATTCTAACCTCCCTAAATAGCTTCAAGTTTGCATGCCTACAACAGCCCAGAAGGTAGAACACAGACATACGTGACAAAGGGCAGCAAGTTTTAACAGTGTTAATTAAAAAAAAATTGTTCCGAGATTTTGTAATGGCCAAGTTCCTACATTTAAAAATAAATATTTAGGCTGTGATCCTGCAAACATTCATGCTGATAGTACCATTAAACAAAAGCATGGTGCTTTTAGGGTCAGCCATGTAGCATCTCAGAAATGCAACTTGCAGAAATGTACACCCATTATGAGTAGCTTCAATAATTGGTGGTGAAAACTAGGAATAATAAGGCAATTGAAGACTGATTAACCCCCTTCAATCTAGCGCATTACTATTAACAGCTCCAAGAATATTGATTCCACCAATTGCTTGTACAGAATGTGCTGACAGTTATTCTAGAAAAGCAGATCTGGTGATCTCTCTGGTTAAAGTGATTGAATCCCACCATTGGACCTGCTACAAATTCTTGTTTGTCTTTTCCCCTCTATTTTAAGTGTGTCACAGTAATTTTGTAGAATAGTAATAGAGATGTAGCTGTGTTAGTCTGGTCTTGCCAAAACAAAAGGCAGGACTATGCAGCACTTTAGAGACTAACAAGATGGTTTATTAGGTGATGAGCTTTCATGGGCCAGACCCACTTCCTGTGTCATTGGTTCAGCACCTCTTGCTTGGAAGTGCTTGCATAACATGCTGGCAAGAACAATATGTCATACCTCCCTTTAGTGGACAATTCCCTAGAGCAGTGTTTCTCAACCAGTGGTATGAGTGCCCTTAGGGGTACCTGAGAGAAGTCTGGGGGGTACGTCAACACAACTGAAATTGGGAAAAAACTGAATTTTTGTTTTAAGTTTTACAGCGCTTTATTATTTTTGTACTTTTTACATCCAAAAATTTCATTGCCACCCATCTATGATTAAGTTATTTAAACAAATGTGTTGCAATGGTAGAAAAAAAATTGTGTGTCTGAAAACTGTAGGTAGTGGGGCGTACTTATAGGTTGTTGGGTTTTTTTTGAAAAAGGGGTAATTCATAAAAAGGTTGAGAAACACTGCCCTACAGCATAACAGTCGCCTACTGCTATTAGCTAATGGGTTATCTCCTACAGATCTACGCTGAAGTGCTAATGAGCCTTGTGGGGAGTAGGGTCATTTACACTTAGAATAGAAAATATTCAGAGATGACGGGATGCACTGGAAAACTCAAAGGTGGAAATATTTTAGTAGGTTGATTAAAAGATGCTTTCTCTAATGCCCATAAAATGCCTTGTAAGATGCACAATCTGTTACCCAGAATACCTAGACCAGTGTTTCTTAAACTGTATTCCGTGCCACACTGCGAGGCAGTCGGAGGACAACAGAATTCAAAATGGCTGCCCTTAAAGGGGCAGGCAGCTTTTTTTTTTTTTTTTTGCTCAATAACTTCCCCCCGACCCTTTTTTTTTCCTCAATAACTTTCTCCTCAACCCTTTTTCCCCTGACTTTTTTTGTTTGTTTGTTTTTGTTCAACAAAAAGTCCTTGGTGTTCCTCATTTTAAAAAATTATTGTTTGGTGTTCCTTGGTCTTAAAAAGTTTAAGAAACACTGTCCTAGACTCTGAGGCTGTGCACTGCCAGCACATTTTCCCAGGATATCCTGCCCACACTTCCCTGCATCACCACACCATGTAGCCTGGATAGCTGGTCCATGGCCCTCCATTCCACACCTGTCCTGTGGGCATGTAGCAGCATCTGCCCATCCTCACCTCCTTGAGCTGGGAGAAGGCCTTTTTGATGCTCTTCCATAGCCCTCTGAGTTCCATCCGCACCCGTCTCCAGAAGTGTTGCGCCTGGAAATACCGGGCTCGCCGGATGTCCCTGACAGCACACAGGTAGGGGCTGGGGGCATCGCAGATCACTGTGGCATGGTCGCACTCACGGTGCTTGCGGCTGCACTTGCAGTGGCGGTAGCTGCAGGCTGTGCGCTGGAAGCGCATGGCATTGTAGTCGTCCGGGTCCAGCTGCAGGCCAGGCACCGTGTAGGTGATGTCCCGCACCCGGGACATGCTGCCCATCTTACAATTGCAATACCACTTGCTCCATGCCAGCCACTTGTAGCGGGGGTCTCCCACCATGATCA
Source organism: Pelochelys cantorii (assembly GCA_032595735.1). Taxonomy (NCBI): domain Eukaryota; kingdom Metazoa; phylum Chordata; order Testudines; family Trionychidae; genus Pelochelys; species Pelochelys cantorii. The sequence continues at coordinate 18,927,262 of CM064349.1, read as the reverse complement.
CTTCTCCAGTGCCCGTGATTCTGCCCAGGACATTGTTGCTGGTGGTGGCTTCATGTCCTCTGTGGCTGCGGCTGGTGATCTCAGACCCTCCACCGTCGCTTGTGGTGACAGCGTATACCTCCCCATTGCCCAAGGCGCCCACGTTGTGGCTTGCCTCCTCCAGGTTGTGCCCACCAACTTCAGGCACGGTGGCCCTAGCCAAGGCGTCGGCAAGCGTAGCCATGACTCTTGGGACTGTCGTGCCGCTGATCACTGTAGAGGATAAGGTGCTGGTTGCTTGGGGCTGGCCGGTGGGCTCGTCACGCCCTGCTGGGCCGAGGTCCAGAGCTAGGGTCACCTGCAGGAGCAGGACCAGGGCACCGGGGAGCAGCTCCATCATCAAGAGAGGGGGGGCGCCCCCCCCCCTTGTTCCACAGGCTCCTCTGGGAGGTCCACAAAAGAGACTGGAGTATCTCACAGCAGATGGGGAGACGGGAGGGCAGAGATGCTCTGAATGAGCTCAGGCAGACGGGGAGGCTGTGGGGGGGATCCCCAGGCCTTGTGTGTGTGTGTGTGGGGGGAATATCACTCAGGAGGGTTCAGGCAGATGGGGGGGTGCAAGGGGAGACCCCCAGCTACCTGGGGTCTCTTGGGATCCCCAGGGGGGGGAGAATCTCTGGGGGGGGGCTCAGGTTACTGAGGAGCGCAGGGGAGACCCCAGGCTATGGGGGAGCAAAATCTCTCTCAGGGGAGCGACCCCAGGCTCGGGGGGGGGGGTGGTGAGTCTTTCTGGGGGGGGGGGGAGGATTCCCACAAGCTGCTGTTGAGGGAGGGGGCGCGGCTTTCCCCCGGCTCCCGAGCGTCGTTCGAACGGGGGGAGGGGCCAAGTGGGGGGGGGTCGTTGGCAGGGCGGGAGGGGGCGCGAGCCTGCGGCAGAGAAGCACCCGCCTGCAGCGCAAGCCGCGGTGCAGCCGGCAGAGCTACGCCCCCCCAGCCACCCCGGGGGGGGGGGAGAGGGGGGGATGGGAGCAGTTACATGGGCGGTTACACGCGTTTTGCGGGGGGGGGGGGGCGTTGCATGGTGCCTGCTGAGCCCGGCAGCGCCTCGGAGGAAGGAATCGCTGCTGTGCAGGGCACTAGGGTGTGTGTGTGTGTGTGTGGGGGGGGGGGTTGCACTTTTGCAGGGCAGCACCCGGGGGCGGGAAGGGGGGGGGGGCAGGGCATACCGCATCCTTAGCGTGCTGCACCGGATGGCGTGGAGGCGGGGGGGGGGGGGAACTGGGACATTGTGGGTTTTCAGGGGCCCCGGAAGGGTGTTGTGACTGGGGGGGGGGGGGAGAAGATGTGCAGCAGTTCTTGGGGGGGGCCAGCAGTGTCTACTTCTGCATGCGCAGTGCATATTAGTTTCCTGACTGGCATAAGGCAAAAGCTATGCGGGCACAAGGACTTTGGTCTAGCAGCGTTTACATTGGTGTGTGTGTGTATCAAAAAAACACCATAAGGCTCAGCAGAGACAGCCCCCCCCCCCCCTAAAAAGATCCTTGGGAGCATGAGAGGAGCAGGAGGCAGACTGGGGGCGGGGGCAGGACGCAAACAGTGAAACCCCAGCATGGAGTGGAAGGGTGTTATGTACCCAATGCAGTAAGAGGCAGGTCTCTTGTCCCTAGTGCTTGCAATCCAACACTTTCTGGTACACATAGCTTTGGTGCTGATCATATAATTATGTCAGGGGTGTAAGTGGTCACTGCTGTCATCATCCCAGTACAACCCATAGTGTGGTTCCCCCTTGTACTGGCAGAAAGCTGCCTTATCCCAGGGTAGCTCATGCCACTTCCTGCACAGGAATGAGGCCAGGTCTACACACTCACATTTAAGTTGCCCCCCTGCTCCATCGCTCAAGAGTGTGAAAAAGCCCCCTCCCGGAGTGGCATACGGAAACTGCCCTAGCCCCTGCTGTGGACAGTGTTAGGGCAAGAAAAAAATCTTCCATCAACCTAGTTACCGCCTCTCAGGGATGGGGGGGAGCGTTCACTGCTCCAGTGGGAGAACGCCTCCTGTTGCTGTAGTTTTTGTCTACACTGAAGCGCTCCAGATGTGCCACTGTGGCTTTCCAAGTGTATTCAAGCCCTGCATTTCCCTGCTCCAACTGCACCCCCCCAGACTTCTGGAGCTCCGGCTTTGGCCATGGATACTCACACAGCACTGTGATGGTGCAGCTGGACGGATGCAGCTGCGTGACCGCGGCACGGCAGGGTGAAAAGCTCTGTGCCAACGGAAAAGAGCGCTTTTCCGGGCCACCGCCATAATAAAATCACCACCGCGATCAGGCTGGAAAATCCTGTTTCATTAGTTAACTGGTTAAACATTATGTTTAACTGGTTAACCAATGAAACAGGGCTGGGGTAGGGCCACTCCAGTTTGGAACGGCCCTCCCCCCCCATGACATGGCTGGGAGCTATTCCAACCAGACTGGGGTGCTCCCCCCCCACCTGCAGTGGGCCCCATGGTGCTGCAATAGCCCCCCCCCCTGCCCTTGGGGCGCTGCTCCAGCCCCCCAATGGTTAATTGTGCCCAATAAGACTCATTTGTCAAGGGTGACGCTTACCAGTTAACTGGTTAACCGGTCGCATCCCTACGCCTCAGGCAGCAGAAGCTGTCAGAAGGAGATGCTCTCCCGCTGACACAGCACTGTGCACACGAGAGCGTATGCCAGCATAATTTGTTACTTGGCGTGGTTTACACCCACCCCCTATGCTACATAAATTAGGCTGACATATGCCGTAGTATAGATAGAGCCAATGTTCTCTCTAATTTTTTTCCATCCATGTACAGACTACATTTTGTCATAGGGACATGGCATGAGTGGCTGTGCCCCACCAATAGAAACACAGGCTGAGGGCGCTCTGCTAATCAGCTGGGCAGGATTTGAATCTCTCCTGGATGGCTGCCCAAGCACTCAGCTGCACTACAGATTTTTCTGGCATGGCCAAGTGTGTGAAAAATACCACATGCAGCCCCAGGTGATATGGCTGTTCCAGTAGCTATCCCTGTGTAGACACAAAGATGCTGACCAAAGAATGCTTTGGGGAGGCTAGCTAATGCGGCGGGAAGCTATGCCAGCAAAGTGCCATCTGGACGCTTATTCTGTATCCCCCACGAGGGAACTGGTGAGCATAGCTGTACTCCAGCAAAGCCTTTGTGGAGTAGACAAGCCCTCTTCTGGGAGCATTAAAGCCTTACAACTTATGTGTCTATTCCAATGGTTCTCCAAGTGTGGTCTGCGGACCACAGCCATCTTGCAGGTAGGCTGCAGGTTTGGGGCTGGCCGTCCCCTGCCTCAGGGAGTCTGAGCTAGTGCTCCAGTTCATCCTCTGCCCCATAAGGATGGAGCTCCAGCACTGGCTTCCCACTGCAGGGAGGGGGCATGGGTGAGACTCACTGGCTGGATCCACCTCTCTAGGGGGGGGGCCAGGAAGTGGTTCCACACTGCTGCTCCCCCTCCCCACAGCTGAGGGAATGGCAGCAGAGGAAATCTCTTGCTTGGAGGCTTTCCCCACTCATTGGCTGGAAGCACAGGAGGCACAGAGCCAGCTAAGTGTCCCCACTCATGCCCAGACTCCACACCTCCACCCCCCCTCCCGCACCCCCCTTCCGGCCCACCCTTAGTCCACTCCTGCACCCTACCTCCTGGCCAGATCCACATCCCCACCCCTTCCTGCACCCATTTTGTCATCATGGGTGGTTGGCTGGCAGTCTGTGGAAAGGTCTGCGGGCCAAAAAGTTTGAGAACCACCGATCTGTACAAAGCTGACCATCCCTGTCCCCACAATGCCCTCTGCAGAAACAGACCACACAGGGCCACATGGAGCTTAGAGCAGAGCTGGTACCTAAGGCTTCTGTCCTACAAACACTAATGAACACAGCTCAGCACTTGCAACAATTGCTGGTCTCATCCATGACCGTGACTGCAGGGAAGATGCATGGGCATTAAGCTGTGTGATTGGAACAAAGGAGCCAGGGTGTCTGAGTGCTGCACTTTTGATCTTGAGGAGAAACAGAGTGTTCAGAAGAGGAAGCCAGTGGCCAGGCATCATACAAGTCCCATTTCTGTGGCCTTCTTTCTGGACTCTGCTCCAAGGAGTTGGTTTGCACACGCTGATCATTTCTGCCCATGGTCCAGTGCTTTGCAAATACCACCTGGCCACTGTTAACAGAGAACTGGGCCAAGGAGCCAGACGTGTGTCCAGTCACTTTATTTCCTTTCTGTAAACTCCATACAGTAAATACAGTAAATCAGCACTGAAACACATCAGCGTGCGAATGTGCAAAAGGTGCAAGCACCAAACCGTGCAATGGCCTTTTCAGAATAGTTTCCACGGGGTCATGGGGGCTGCCCCTGTGCAGTGCTGGTCTGCTGGTCTCAGGAGAGCTAGGATTTGGCAGGGAGGGATATCCAGACTGTCAGGAGTGCTTGTTGCTGCTCTCTGGCAGTCCCCTCCAGCTTACCTCACACAACAGGGATGTCTACACTGCAACAGAAGACCCACAGCGCAGCCATGGCCGGCCCAGATTGATTCAGGCTCAGAGGGCTAAAAATTGCAGTGTAGATGCCTTGGCTTTGAGACCCCCCCCTGTAGTTCCAGTCAAGCCTGGTGAGAGAAATTCAGGGCCTGGCACATTATGTTTGCTGAGGTCCTATCCCCTCCCATTTCACCTCAGTTACAGATGTTTTGGGGGGTTCCCCTGTGCCCCCTTTTCTCCCCTCAGGTCAGCCTTGATGCCATTGTTATGCTGTGTCCATGGTTGGGCCTAGTAGTCCCAGTCATGGCCTGGAACCCCATGGTGCTAGGCGCTGAGAAACAGAACAAAAAATCCCTGCCCCAAAGAGCTTCCAGTCTAAGGCATAGTTCCAGCAGTGGCTCTATTTACATCAAAGAACACAGCTGGGGTTTAGATGAAAGGTAACACTTTCAAAAGTTCCTAAGTGACTTAGGAGCCAATGGCTGCATTTTCAAAGGTATTTAGGTGCCTAAAGGTGCAGCTAGGCACCTAAAGGGAGTTTCAAAAGCAACTAGGTATCTTAACTCCACACCCATGGGAATTAGACATCTAGGCACCCGAAGTACCTTTAAAAATCTCAAACCCCATTTTCAAAAGAGACTAAGGGACTTAGGAGGCTAAATCGCAGGCGCTTTATCTGCAATTTAGGATGGGATTTTTGAAACATGACTGGTGATTTTGGGTGCCTTGTTGGGGGGAGGGGAGAAAGACAACTTGAGACACCTTACAGACCTGATTTTCATAAAGCGCCAAACACCCACCCTCAGAAAGTCAGGCCCCCCTCAAATTGCTCTAAGGATGTTAAGGACTAGTCGACTATCTGACCCCAGCTCCATGTGGCATTTTAAAACCAGAGCGCCGCATGGACCCCAGGCTCCATGCTGTGCTGTGGCTTTGAAATGCACAAGAGCCTGCGGCGGACTCTTGTACATTTCAAAGCTGGCGCACCCTGTGCAGCCCAGAGTCAGCAGGACTTCCCTCTGGCCCCAGGCTGCACAGGGGTTTTCTGCATTCCTCCTTTGAAATGTACAAGAGCCCCTTCAGGGACTCTTGTACATTTCAAAGGAGGAATGCAGAAGTGCCTATCCACTAGTCAATGGAAATTCCAGTGACTACTCGACTAGTCAATTAACTGATATGTAACATCCTTAAATCACTCCCCACTTCCATTCACTAGCCCCTTTTGAAAATCTTGCCTAGGTCAGTTTTGAAAATGGGACTTGGGGTCAAATTTCCAAAAGCAGCTAAGGGACAGGAGCCCAAATCCCATTGCCTTTCAGTGAGATCTATACTCCTAAGGCCCAGCATCTCAGACATTTAGGTGCCTGACTCCCAGTGACATGTGTGGGAGTTAGGCACCGAAGCACCTTTGAGGCTCCAGCTCTAAGGCACTTCATGACCCTTAGATGTATGTGACAATTTGACCCCCCATTGCTATATTGGGAACCTAAATGCAGCGGCATCCACCAGAAAGTGAAAGTGCCCAGTACTGACTCTCTGCCTCAACCAAAGTCAAAGGCAAAACAAAAGTGAACAGCCAATGTGTGGCAAGTGATTTTGGAGGTGATGTGCCAAAGACACTCGGGGCTGTTGGGCACCGATTGAAAATCAGTGGGGCCTGGGGAACGAGTTGCCAGCTGCCTTGGAAAATCCCCCTCTCTGATCTGAAAACTTCCCTCAGTTTAACAGCCTGGGGAGTTGTTGGCAATGTGGAAGGCAATTTGTTGATTAACAATGGCTGAGTAACACGGAGTTAACTGAGGTAGCTTCCTCACCTGCATGGTGGGGGACAGATATGCGGGGCTGAAGCCTCCCATCCAAGAGGTCTTACAAACTAATCAAGGACTAAGAAAGCACACCTGGGCAGCCAGAGACAACCAGCAAGGATGTGTAGCAAAGAAGCTAAATGGCAGGTTATAGCAGAGCTGGGTGTTGGGAGAACTCATTAATTTCCTGTGTCAGACTCCTCACAATAAACACTTGGGATAAAAACTTTCTCTGTGAAATGTATTTGTCCTGGTCCTGCTCCCCATCTTGCAGTGTCCATCACTGCCAGGATTTTTAACAAAACTAATGCTGCCATGCCACGTTTCCTAGCGGGTGCCCCTTCTCCCCTCTCCCTTCCAGGCTAACCCGGAGCTGGTCAGCATACAAGCCAGAGTGCCACTTTTTCCAGCTGCCAGGACCTGAGCTTTATCTGCCTCTTGGGAACGAAATTCTGCAGCTGGAGTCAAAGTGCCGATTCCGCCAGTGATGCAGGAGGCAGAATGCAATCCAATGCTTTCTTCCAGAGCTGGATCAGCTCTGTGGGGCTCCAGCGATCCATCTCCAGCTGCAGCCAATCTCTGCTGCCTTCGACAAAGGCAGGAAAAAACCTAACCTCCGAATACATCCAGCCCAAATTCCTTCCTGACCCCTGCAGGCCACCAGCGGAAGCCCTGAAACATGAGAGTTCCCATTTGCACATCCCCATTGCATGCTGGGGAAAGCTCAGCAGGTAAGAGCAGCTGTGCTGCACCTGTTCTATGGAGTCCCTATGGCCCATTGTGTGCCTGGCTGATACATTAGTGCCATTCAGGGTAGCCCAAATGTTGAGCTCCTGCTTCGTTGGTGCACACTGAGCTAAGGTGAAAAGGACTCTAACTCCCTCTCCTATCCCAGCTGTGCAGGTGAAAAAAAACTTGTTTTCCATCCTTAAAGCTAACTGGGACTGATCTGAGAGAAACCAACACTGATTCTGGTTTTAAATCTACAGGGTACATCTACACTGTGATTAACCCCTGAGTCAGCTGACTCAGGCTTGTGGGGCTTGGATGGCAAAGCTGTAAAATTACAGTGTAGACATTCAGGTTGGAGAGATCATTTAGTCTGGCCCCCCCCCATCTAACAGGCCAGAGAACCCTGTCCTGACCCCAGTATCTCACACCCTCCTATGGCCACATTTCTAACTGAAACAGCACTCACATAAAAACTCTGTGCACACAAAGTCCTCCAGTTAAGCTGGCCTAGCCTTAAAAGCCCTCAGTGCTTATACCAATGCATCCATTGAAGCTGGGTCTATTTACAAAGCCCTGGCGGCAAACACCCTCCCCAACCACTGTCTTTTGGGGTTTTCCTTTAAAGGGCGGGGGAGAGGGGGAAGAGGTAGTCACAGAACTATGCAGTGCTACTGCCCCCTGCAGGCGCCGGGCTCTGCTGCTGCACAGTCTCCCGCTGGTGTCACCGCTGTGTGTTCAGGGAGCCATTCCAGCTGTGATCCAGTCTAGAGGAGAGAAGACATAAGGGCACTGAGGTGTCCGCTGGCCCAGATTTTGTCCTCTGCTCCAGCTGACGGGCCAGGGGAGAATTCCCACCATGTAGGCACCGTGTACGTTAGAGACCCCAGAGAGGGGGGCCAGGGCACTCTATGTTTGCCACCTCTGGCTTTGCCTGCACCCACGTTATTTTGCACAGGGGTGACATGCACCAGCGCGTGCATCTACACGACTGGTCTGAACTGGGGCAGTTACACCAGCACGAGGCTCCTCCCGGGCTCATGCTGGAAGCCAGGACGACGGGGTTCCATTCATCGCTCACTTCCCTTCCCTGGAGGTAATCACACTGACCTACCTAGGTGTGCAGGGCTAAGAGCCCTTCCTGGGGGGGGGGGGGGGCGGGCAAACAATTCAGCAGGCAGGAACAAAAAGGGGAAGAAGGTGGGGGGAGGAAGGGGGAATCCAGCACTTTAGTCCTCACTCCCCTGGAGGCGGGGGGGGCGCCAGACTCCCCCAGCCCAGGTGAACTCGCCGCACCCCACAACCAGCCCAAGGGGCAACCGGGGCTCAACTCACTGGCGGATGCAGTCGGGAATGTGCACTTGCTCAAGAGGAATCTGCTGAGACAGCTCCCACAGGCTATCCATGAACTGCACTTTCCTGCCAAACTTGGAGCTAGGAGCGGAGGGAGAGGGTAATTTATTCAGGTTACCAGAGTGGTTGATTTCCCACCAAGGCACCTCACAGGGTGCCAAATTGACAGCCCTCCCGTCTGTTCTGTTCTACCCAGGTTCCTGGCCTGCCCCCGGCACCTTCCGCTAACTCGTTAAGCAACATGATTACATCCCACTTGCCACAGAGCAGCCACCGCATGGATAGTGCCGCGGCGTGCCTCCCGCGGCGCCATGCACAGCGCCTGTCCAGTGTCCCGTCTCCGGCTGCAGCCAATCTCCATTGCTTCAGAGGAAGGCAGGGAAACCCCCTAACCTCAGAATGCAACCGGCCCAAATTCCTTCCTGACCCCTGCAGGCCACCAGCTGAAGCCCTGAAACATGAGCGTCCTCATTTGCACATGCCGGGGAAAGGGCCATAGGTTTAGGGGAATCTACAGTGCATACCTTCTATGGAGTCCCTATGGCCCATTACATCCCTGGCCTCTCAGCTGACACGGCTAATACATTTGTGTCATTCAGGACAGACCAGGTGTTGAACTCTGACAGCTGATTGCACGCAGGCCAACAAACAGCGGGTCGATCCCAAGCTGGATTGGAACTAGCGATCTGTTGGCAAAAGGCGTGCGGGTGTGGCGCAAATGGGCGTAAACTAATGGAGCTATTCAGGCCAGTATCTGACCCTTGTATCCCCAACTCCTTGTGAGCCAGCCAGTACTTCTGTGCAGCATAGCCACTGTTTCACACGCGAAAGGCTTTTCCGTGCAAGAGTGCGTTATAGCTAAGAGTCCTGAGAGAACACTACAGTACAGGTTAAATGCCCCCTCGCAGCACTACTATCCCAATGGACCAGCAAAGCTTTCAGCAGGAGAGAGCAAGGACACTGCAGCAAAAGCCTGTAAAGACCTTGTGGCCATGAATTAAGTCGCATCATCGAAAGCTGTCACCTCCAGAGCACGAACCAAAACCGCTCTGTGCTGGAAGGCACATGGGTTTTCTGTGATTCATTCACACTTGGGCTATGTCTACACTACGCGTTTTGCTGGAAGAGGCAATGCAAATGAAGCACGGATTAGCATTTTCTCACACTTCATTTGCATAATCTCTTCAGATCCGTTTTTGCGCAAGAGGTTTTTGCGTGAAAACAAGCAGTGTGGACGTTTCCCTTTTGAGCAAAACCCCCTTTTTTCACAAGATCCTTATGCCTCTTCATTATGCAAATGAAGTGCAAGAAAATGCTAATCTTCGCTTCATTTGCATTGCCTCTTCTGACAAAACCCTTAGTGTAGACATAGCCTTGGTGCAAGAACAGGACTCATGCGTGCACATGGCTGAAGTGGAACTTTCGAAACGGACTAGTATTTTGAAGCATTAATGTCATGTAGCTAAAAGGGTGTTACAAGGAGGAGGGAGAAAAATCGTTCTCCTTGACCTCTGATGATAGGACAAGAAGCAATGGGCTTAAATTGCAGCGAGGGAGGTTTAAGCTGGACATTAGGAGAAATTTCTTAACTGTCAGGGTGGTTAAGCACTGGAATAAATTGCCTAGAGAGGCTGTAGAATCTCCATCCTTGGAGATTTAAGAGCAAGTTAGACAAACCCCTGTCAGGGATGGTCTAGATGGTGCTTGGTCCTGTTGTGAGGGGACTGGACTTAATAACCTCTCAAGGTTCCTTCCAGTTCTATGATTCTGGTCTGTCTCTGCACGACCCACTAGACACCCCTGAAAGGGGCTCAATTTTCAGAGGGTTAGGGCACTCACAAGTTAGGCCTTAAAGAAATCATGAGAGTTTGTTTTCTTTTTAAAAATCCTTTTTATATGTTGTCTGGTCTTTCAGTCTTTTCTATCCACTGGGTCACATACCAGGGTTTTCTCTGCAACCAGGAGGGCTGGAAATACCCTTCTTTTTTTAAACAAAAGCCAAGATTCTCCTGTAATCACCTGTCTCTGGGAGCTGGGGTTTTAAGTCAAGCATAAAACTTAGAGAGAATTGGCAGCATTGCTGGTGCTTAGGGCTTTCTGCAAAAACCAGATTCCTTTGGGATATCTCCAATTGGCCCCTGAATCACAAAACCATTGGCACAAATTCTTGCAGCTATGTCAGCGCGCTGGTGCATGGATCTCTCTTGCACTATGGATATCCACGGTTCATTTTTTGTGCATGCGGATGCAGATACAACGTTTGTAGCTAGAACCCTGCACATTTGTGGATATCCACTTTATATCCACGGGATCATTCTTGCAGATGTGGATACACATTTTGTGTCTGTACAGGGTACTATGTGTAACTGTCTCCCAGCAATCTCAGCTGCTGTGCAATCCAGCTGCTGTTCTCTGGCAGGACTGTTATACAAACCGGTACCTGTAACGGACACAACTCTGCCCTCTGCTGAACAATACGTGTCTGGCTGCCTTATGCCTACAGGTGCCCATTTTTGTTGACCAGTCTGATTTAGGGGTTTAGCGCTTCCCCAGACCACAGAGCTGCTGCCAAGGGGGAGAGGGAATGGTCGAGCCCTACAAGTACAGGTGTGATGTCTTTGCTAATTCCAGGTAAAGCTTTAGCTGGCAGGGGAAATCCAAATCTTTACAAGGGGCCCATTGCCACCATATCCGGACACCTAAGGCATGCAAAAGATCCAGTGGTAGAATCTTACCCTACACCCATCACCATGGCGTCTGGTCACATAGAGGATGCTGGCAGATTGCATCCAAGAAATCTGGGTTAGAACCTTGCTCCCTGGCACCTGTGTCGCTAGGAGCCCCACTCTCTGGCATGCAGAGCCCTGGCCCACGGCACTAGCAGCCACCCGGAGTCCCAGACTCAGGGAGGAAATGTTGCTGAATGGGAGGGAAAAACATTCTGCACACGACAGCCCGTGGGGGAAGGGAGCTGTAGTGTCTCCAGCCAGTGAGGGGTTAACGCTCTGAGGGTCACTCAGCAAGGGGGGAACCAGAGTGTGACCAGTCCCTTGAGTGCCCCTGTTAGGGCAGCAGTTGGTCTTGCAGGCACTGACTCATATTGGAGCTCCAGGATGTTCTGATGCTGATACAATACAACCCATGGGGTTCCTGGGAAGTCCGGGCATGATCTCCAGGGGTGGACGGATACTGCAGGCCGGATGGTTGCCAAACCCCTTGCACGTGCATGCATACCACACACGCACGCACACACCCCTTTATTAGTAGCCTCCTCTCACAGGCCAAGTAAAGAGTCCAGCTCACACTACCTGAGGAAGGGGCGGATAACAGCCATCAGCGCCTTGATATACCAGGTGGGATGGACGATAATCATGGCTTTCAGGTTCTTCCGGAGCCTGAAACAATGCAAAGAAGACAGGACACAATGTATCAATTAGCTGGTGGAACTCCCTGCCACAAGCTGTCTCTGAAGCGGAGAGTTCAGCAGCATTGACAGCAGGGTCAGACGTTGATCTGGCCAATCAGTCTCCCATGCTTCAGTGGTCAGTGCCGAGGCTGGTGTTGAAGATGGTGAAGGGGAGCCTTTGAAAATCTGAAACCCAGGAGTTTGGAAGGGCTTTGAACCACCCTGCTTCCTAGCATGATCCAATGGCTAACTATTGGAGGCCAGGAGGAGGTTTCTGGATGCGCCCCAGGTCCAAAGCAGGGCCTCTGACATCCTGGAGCCTTTTCTTTTAAAGAAAGCGAAATGCTTGGTCCACATGGAGAAACTGACCAGGGTAGCTCCCCATATCGACACTCTATTCTGGAATAAAAATCACTTTGTTCTGGAATAAATCCTGTGCTTCCAAAGCCAAGAGGCTGGGAGCTGGCACACCAGAGAGCCATAGAGGCTGCCCTCCATCCAGCAGCCTCATTAGAGAGCCCCTTCTTTATATTCACCACCACCCATCATGGTCCCTTTTCCTGCCCCCTCCAGGGGAGGCTGCAGTTTCCGTTCTCAGCCAGGAGGGGATTTTCACTTATGGCCCAGCCTGTATCACAGTGTCAGCTTCACCGGCCGTCACGATGTGCGAGCCAGGTAGGAAACAGCTGGTTTCCTATTCCCAGTGATGCAGGGGTGCAGATTCTGGCTCGGATCCAGGGGGAGGAGGGAGTCTAGGGATTAAGAGTGGGGTGGTCGGGAATTAGATCTCCTGTGTTCTGTTCCCAGCTCTTCTGTGAATTTCTGATGTATTCCTGGCTCGCCAGAGGGGAGTGGAAAGGGGACAGGGACTAACAGCAGAGAGAGAGCTCCCCCTTCATGGGCTGGACAAGCAGCATTACTCCCGGTGTTTTGGTCCCCTGCCATAGCTCACCGCCTGTTGATGGTCTGGTAGCATTGCTTTATCCAGCTGAAGGACGGGACCTGGCTGCGGAGTGTGGCACCATTCAGACACACCAGTATGTAGCTTTCTGCTACCATCACCTCCAGGGTCCCCATGATATACCTGCCGGGAAAGCAGAAAGGAGGTCTGGGATGCAGCCTGGAACCAGCCCTCCAGGAGGCACAAGAAGTGCCTGCACACTGCAGTTGTGGGTTCAGCTTCACATCACCCCAGCAGCGAGGTGAATTGTCTTATCCCCTACCCCTTTTTCACAGGTGGGGGAAACTGAGGCACAGAGCCAGGCTGTGCACAGCTCAAGGTTACACAATGAGTCAAGAAAAGAACCCCAGGAGTCCTGACTCCCTGTTACTTGTGCTAACCAATAGGCCATACTCCCCACCCAGAGCTGGGCAAAGAACCCAAGAGTGCTGACTCCCACCCACTCTCCCCTCACCACTAGGCATTACTGTCCTCCCAGATCAGGGACTAAAATCCATGAGTCATGACACCCAATTACCTGCACAAACCACAGCCCAGAGCAAGGAACAGAATCTAGGGGTCCAAGCTCCTTCCTGTAACTACTAGGCCTCACTCCCTGCCCAGAGGTAGACATAGAACCCAGGAGTCCTGGTGCCCAGTCATTGGCACTGACTACTAACCCATATTCTATCTCAGGCATTTAACCCTTCCTGCCCCAGCAGCTTCTGTCCTGACCAGCGCAGGGACAGTCCTAACGGATGGTCTGGGAATAGAAAAGACGTGCGAGTGAGTTCAGGAGGGGAACGGCCAATGTTCCCCGTGACGGCGCTGCCAGTAGCCAGGCAGGGCTGGGGAGGAGACTGTGATGTGAGAAAGGGGTTTTTTTTAAAGGGGGGGGAGGCTGGCGCTTCAAAGGGTCAATTTACCAGGGGCAGAGAAATGGGAAGTTCCAAGGATCCTGGGGCAAAGGAACCCCCCCCTTCGCCCCCATGGACCGCAGGCCGACTCAGGGATGTATCCGTTCCTGCTGCTCTCGGCATCAGGGCCCCAATCGCCAGTTACTCTGCCCCTGAACTCAGGGTTGGGGGGGTTAAGCTGCCTTTGAGCTCTCCCCTCCAACATTTTGGGGCTCAAGAGTAAGTTACAGGAGCTCTGGGGATTCTACGACGAGCGGGGAGGAGCTCCCATCACAGGCCCGCTGTCTTACCAGTGTTACTTTCCACTGCGGGGGGTGTCCCAGAGCCACCCCTGCTCCCCCCCGCCCCCGCGGCTCGTTCCCCAGCCAGAAGGGGGCAGTGCGCTCACCGGAACAGGTGCTCCATGACGTACTGATAGTCCGGCACAGTGCTGTGGGGCAGGTAACAGGAGGCAAAGAGGATGATGGCGTTGAGGCCTTCTCCGTAATACCCTGGAGCGGCAGAGCAAAGGGAGTGGGTCCAACCAGCCCATGCCCTTACACCATGGCCCGCCTGTTCTCCCCCATGGGGGAGCTTTGGGATTAGCCCAGACCAGGTCTGTCTGGCAGCTTTGCTCAGCCCCGGACCCAGCGCAGATGGAGTTGCCATGGTGTCCCATGGTGCTCGGGGGACCACAGGCTGGGGGAAGTGTGTTTATTATGGCAGGCTCAGATACCGGGGTCCTACAGGGCTGCGGTTGTGGATTTCTTGGGGCAGAAGCCTCCTCTGATTGGCCGCACTTGCTACAACTAGTAAAGTGCCTGCGTTACTGACGGGCAGCATGTAAATCATCACTCTGGGACCCCGTCCCCTCCCAGAGCCGGGAATGGAACCCAGGAGTCCTGACTCCCAGCACCCTCACGCTCTAACCACTAGGCACTACTCCCCTCCGAGCGTCAGGAACAGAACCCAGGAAGCCTGCTGCCTCCCATTCTAAGCACTTGGTCCCAGGCTACGACTTCTCCGTTACCCCCGTGGGAGAGGACCCTCTTGTAGGGCTCTACCACACTCAGATCCACTTTCTGTTCCTGCTCATCCGTCAGGAAGATCCTCCACTTCCGTCCGTCCTCGTCCTCGACATCCACCATGCGCCCCTCGCTGAGCTTCTCCTCGAGCAGGCTGCTGTCCAGGCGCCGGGCTCTGGGCAGGTCATCTGCGGACGGGAGGGAGGGGAATGAGGGGTAGTAGGAAAGGCTTCTTGGCTCTAAGTGCTGTGTAACCAGAGAATGCCTGGGCCCTGCTTTAGGGGGCTGGGGGGCCCATGAAGAGGGGGTCAATGGGTGTGGGGGAACCAGGCCAGGGAAAGAAGAATTACACTTCCCAAGTGACCCCAGTTTCCTCCCAAACCTTCTCTCACAGCCCAACTCCCCTGGAACCTTCCAGCCAAATCACAACCAACCATCCCCGGCCGCAAGTCTCTCACCCCCAACTCCTCCAACCAAACCCCAACCCCTGCTCCACCCCCTACTCTCCAACCCCTACTCCACATTCAACCTCTCAACCTCCCAGCCCCTCCACATCCCAACCCCTCATCCCACCAACCAACCCTTGGCTCCCCAACCCCTCTCCTCAACCAACCAAGCCCTCAAGCCCCCCTTACCCCCTCACCTCCCCAACCAATGCTCAACCCACCCCTTGACCCCACCCCCACCCTCTCACACCTCCAACCAACCCTTCAACTCCATCCACCAACCCCTCATCCTCCAACCAGCCCCTCACCACTACCAACCCAACCCTCAACCTCACCCCCGGTTCCTCACCCCACCCATCCCCTCACCACAACCAACTAACCCCTCAATCTCAACCCCTCTCCTCAACCAACCAAGCCCTCAGCCCCTCCCTTTCCCCCTAACCCCCCCACCATCTCACATCTCCAACCAACCCTTCAACTCCATCCACCACCCCCTCACCCTCCAACCAGCCCCTCACCACTACCAACCCAACCCGCAACCCCACCCCCAGTTCCTCACCCCACCCATCCCCTCACCACAACCAACCAAACCCTCACTCCCCAAACAACCCCTCACCACACCCACCCACCACTCAGTCCCATCCAAACCTCTGCCCCAACCCCCAGCCAATAACTGAACCTTCCCCTCAAAGCTCCAACCAACCCCCTCCCCTCCCTTTAATCCCAGGGTGGGGAACCTAAGGCCTGGGGACCAGAGGTGGCCCCAGCTTGCCTGGATCTGTCCCCGGAGGCTCAGCTCCCGCCAGCACTGGAGAGCCCACGCTGGTGCTCCAGTTCCCTGCTGCCTCCCCACGGGGTTGGAGCACACAGAACCCACTAGCCTGGGCCTCATGAGGCTGTGGCGTGTGAGGGGAATGTGGGGAGCGTCTTTCTCCTCCTCAGTTGGGGGCCATATCAGTGAGGTTTTTTTTGTGCCTCTCACTTGTGTGCAGCCCCCAACTGATTTTTCCGTGGGTGAGCGGCCCCCCCCACCCCGACCCAAAAAAGGATCCTCGTCCCTGCTTTAATCCCACCCCCAGGGCCACCCTCCTTCCCTCTGCCCCAACCTCACCCAACGTAACTTCCTTGGAACCGTTCCCTCAGCCAGTCCCACCTGCCCCCCAAGCCCTCGCCCTGCCCGTCCCACCACTCCAACCCCTCTACTGATCCTGACCCACCACCTCAGCTTTGTCTAAGGCCCCCACTGTTACAAGCCCCAGCCAGGCCTGTTTCCCACACATCCCACCTCCCAACCCTGAGCATGTCCTCTCTCCGGCCCCACCTTCCCACTCAAAGTCATGGCCCCCCTCGGGCCCATCCAGCAGCTCGCTCTCGGACGGAGTCTCCAGCTCGTCCACGTTGATGTCCAGGCTGCCGTCCGGCGTGCCCTCTGGATAGTTGCCTGACAGCACCGAGCCCTCGGCCCGGTCCAGAGACAGGCTGAGATTCGGCGCCGGCAGGCGTTTCTTCATGTGCCGCTTCCCGCACAGCTCCAGGGTGTTGGGGGCGACTGGGGGGGCGGAGGGGGAAAGAGGAAGGGAGGAGGATAAAGAGAAATGAGAGCAAGCGAAAAGCGACAGGGAACAGGAAAGAGAGACAGGAGGGAAGGAAAATGTCACAGCCAGTCAGCTCTGCTGCTCCTGCACCCACTGCTGGATGGGGGTCTAGTCGAGAAAATCTTCCCACCCAGGCCAGCTGTGCCCTGGTGCATTTGGGGGACTGGGGATCTCAGGCGGGGGACATAGCCTCCCCACGGAGGCCCTGCCCTGCAACGCCCCCAGCATGGTCACATTCAGAGCCTTCCCAGCTGGTTCTCTTGGTGCTGGGGTCTGACCCTCCTGTCGGCGAAGCTTGCCACCTGCACACCTGCCCCCACCCAGGCGTGACCTTACCTGGGCTGGGCTCCCTGCCAGAGTCTTCAAGGTCCTCCTCAGAGACCTCCTCTGGGAGTGGCCTGGAAGAGAGGGGAGGATGAGACAGTCATGGGACGGCATGAGACGGCAGCCCGTCCGTGAAATCTCCCTGACGCAATTTAGCAAGGCAGAAAACCGGTCCCTGGTATCACCACAGTGAAGAGACCCTGGACTGGAGCGTCCCTCCCACCTCTTCACTGCTATGGAGGAGACAGATGTTCTTGGAGCAGGGGGAGCTAGGCGTCCTGGGTTCTAACCCCATCTCTGAGAAGGGAGCATGGTCCAATGGTTAGAGCTGGCTGGGGAGGTCAGGGCTCCTGGATTCTGTTCCTGGTTCCAGGACGGGTGTGGGGCCCATTGACTAGAGCTGGGGGTGGGGACTGTGTGCTCCAGCGAATGTTATGTCATCACATTGCCTCAGTTTCCACACCTGTTAAATGGGAACAGTGACACTGCCCTAGCTCCAGGGCTACCCAGAGCGGATGCAGCTGCTGAACAATTGTCACACACTGGAGGCTCTGCTGCTGCAAACCTACCCTGCTGTGCCCCCACTATTTTAGTCTTGGGCTGACCATGCTTAGCTCTGCCGATGTCTCAGAGTCCCCACCGTTTGTTATCCCTTGGCAGGAGTTTCAGCCAGAACAGATGCAGTGGTCTGTGGCCTGCATGGTGGACCAGAACCAAGCCCATGGACTGAGGCCAATCAACTAATTTCACCTGGGGCTTTGAACCACAGCCTCCAGAAGGCTTCATCCTGGCTCTCAACCCCCGCCTCCTGCCATTCACAATGCAGAGCCTTTCCTGTCCTCTCCCTTCCCTCTCTTCTCCCCCCGACACCGCCCACTGGGTGAACAGCAGAGTTCATCGGGCACCAGCTGCCGGTGGGAAGGCGATGGGAAGACAGCACCTGCAGCCATGTTTTGTGGGACAGATCCTGTCACAGACACCAGCCGTGCACTGCTCTGTGTGACCTCAGAGTGACTGTGCTGGGCGCTTTCTTCCTGGGGGGCGGGCGGGGAAGGCTACATGCCTTTCTGCCTCTTTTCTGGCCCACTGCTTCCAAGTCATTTCGTCCCCAGCCTGGCAGGAAGGAATTATCAGACGCCGCTCTCTTTGTTCATCAGTCCCCATTCTACAGGTGGGGAAACTGAGGTGCAGAGCCGGGAAGCAGCTCCCTGATTGGCAGAGCTGGACGCACAACCCTGGAGTCCTGGTTCCCCATCCCCCTTTCTATCCACTAGATTAGAATCCAGGAGTCCTGAGACCACCTAGCAAGGGGGGGGGGGGGAGCCATCTGCTGGGCCATGCTGCCTCTACCAGGCATGTGGCTTCTTGAAGGACGCCGGCTGGAAGGGGGCAGGCTCATCAGATCGACACCCATTTCAGATTTTCTAGTCCCCCCCCTTAGCTACATCCACTCTCTGTCGGCCGCAGCCGGAACCACTGATCACCAAGGACGCCCCCTTCTTCTTCTTCACATGGCAGCTCCACTTCACTGCGGTGGTGCCAGCCCTTTGGCTCCCCAAGGGGCAGTGATAGGAGTGGCGCAGGGGCGGTCTGTGTCACCTCCCTCTGGACCTGGGATGGGCGACAGGAGACACCCGAGGATTCCAGCCAGCACCCTGCTCCCGCTGCATCTCTCACCCTGGGAACTCCTCGTCCTGCCACTCCTCCTTCAGCTCCATGTCCGGGATGGATACGGTGCCCTCCCCCAGCTCGGCCAGGTCCTGCTTCTCCGGCTCCGTCAGGTCCCTGCAATGCCAACAGAGTGTGGGCTGGAGGAACCGGGCTGGGGGTAGTCTGTGGCTGGGCTGGAGAACGCAGCTGACCGGGATAACCCCAAGGGCAGCGCTATCCCTTGTGGGTTTCCTGGAGCCAGGCCCCGGGGCTGAGAATGGAGCCCGTCAGCAGGTCAAACCTAGCCAAGCTCCTAGGAACCAGGAGCCATTAACACCTCCCATGTGGAATGAGTTTGCTGGGGCTCAGCCTGGTGTCCCAGATGCCCTGCCCCAGCTGGCACTACCACTGGGCCCCCCTCTTTGGCAGCCTGGGCACAGAGCACCAGGAGGGCAGGGGGCCCCCCCATCTTGCCCCTGGAGGGGGGTCCCCGCAGGGCAGCGCTGAGGTGTCCGGCCCTGCCACTAGGAGGCCTTCTGCAGGCTGTGGGTCTTTCTCCAGAGCCCTGGATGCCTGGGGCTTGCCCCTCATGTAGCTTCCTGCCCAGAGGGATCAGCACCAAACCGGGCACCACCAGGGTCCCAGCACCGCTGGCCGCTGCTCCACTTTGTCCCTGCTGCAGGCAGGTGGCACATGCCCATCCCTCAGCGAGGCACCCTCAGCCATCGGCTGGGTCTGGCACAGCCCAATACATCCCCCGGAGGTAGAGTGACCAGACAGCAAGTGTGGAAATCAGGATGGGGGCAGGGGAGAATAGGTGCCATATAAGAAAAAAAATCCCAAATGTCAGGGCTGTCCCTATAAAATCAGGACATCTGGTCCCCCCAGCCAGAGGGCACTCTCAGTGCCAGGCCAGGGCGGGCTCCTAGTTCATCTGGAGCAGGGACCTTGCCATAAGAGAGAAATTGTCTTATGGTCACTGCCCCACTCCCAGGCACACAGATTCCCCCCTCCCCCATCCCATCTACCTACCCAGCCCCAACTCCCATCCTCCACCTCCTGCCACTGGGGCCCTACCTCCCCACCTGTCCCTCGCATCACACATGCCTCCATCTCCCCCTCTTTCTCCCTCCACCCCCACAGCTCCCACCAGCCCCACTGCCTGACCCCCATCTCTGTCACTCAGGTCCTGCCTCCCCATCCATTCCCCATGGCCCAGCCCCACCCCCCACTGCTGCCTCTCTGGTCCTGCTTCCCCATAGCCCCTCCCCCCCCTTGTGCCTCAGGTCCTGCATCCCCATGCCCCCCCCCCCGCACCTCAGGTCCCTCACCCCCACCCCATTGTGCCTCAGGTCCTGCCTCCCCATGGCCCAGTCCCCCCACATCCCCGCTGCGCCTCAGGTCCCTCACCCCCACCCCATTGTGCCTCAGGTCCTGCCTCCCCCTGGCCCAGTCCCCCCACATCCCCACTGCGCCTCAGGTCCCTCACCCCCACCCCATTACACCTCAGGTCCTGCCTCCTCATGGCCCAGTCCCCCCCCCCCCGCTGTGCCTCAGGTCCCTCACCCCCACTCCATTGCACCTCAGGTCCTGCCTCCCCATGGCCCAGTCCCGCCCGCCCCACCTCGCTGCCCCTCCCATTCCCTGTCATCCAACACACACTTTGCTGCTACCCTGGAAGGGACACATAAGCCTGGTGGAAATGGTGCAGCAGAATAGGCACCATCTGACCCGCCGGCCCCCCTTCCTCGCCAGCGAGTGCCCCCAGGTAGCTCATCTGGGCTTTCCCAGGAGACAGACACGGGCTCTGAGACCGGATCCCCCTCCCTCGAACCCCAGAGGTGGCTGAGTTTTCCTGGAGCAAGAACACTGAGCCTGCGGCATGGTCACCGTCCCCATCCCCTGCCCACACACTCCCCCAAAGCTGGACTTACACCCCACTGCAGCTGGAGAGGAGCCAAGATGCCCCCAAGAGACACCCACCCACCCTTCCCACAGCAGCCTGGTGCCCAGCCCCCGTCCCCAGTACACCTGTGTTGAAACATACGTGGTAATCACGGCTCCACCTGTTTGATCACCCCTCTCCAGGGCTAGAACTCCCTCCGCCTGTCAGAGTCGCCAATTACCTCTCCACACTGCTCAGTTACAAAGGCAGCTCGGGCCTGTGGTGGGGAAGGAGGCACTGGAGCAGCTGCTCAGGGCCAGCAGCTTCCCCTTTCTCCAGCCAGCTGACATCAGCCTTGTACCTGGCAGCACTTGCCGGCACGCCCAAGAAAATCAACCCAGTGCCACCTTAGCAAGCCCTGTTGTCTAGCGCAGGGCTGGTCCTGTTTACACAAGCCCAGAGAGCCACTCGGCGTCTCTAAGGAAACATAAATCCGGCAAGCAGGGGAACTTAGAAAGCAGGGATCACTTGGTGCCTGCTTTGGGACCGGGCGGTGGGGGCTAGGCCTCTCTCGTCAGCAGTAGGGACCCCATTAAAAATGGGGAGCAAAGGTGGATTGGCACTGGCAGGCAGGGAGAGATGAATCCGCTTCGCTTCCTTGCAAAGAGGCATCTGAATTAACTCACCATGGCTGGGACTTTTGGAGGTGCTACATGGCCAGTCCCCCTCGCCTCTTGGCAGCATTTTGGTGCCTAGCACCCCACAGTGTAACCTTGGGTGGGCTGGACTTCGCTGCCCTTCTCCAGTGTCTTAAAAAAACAAACAAACAAACAAACAAAAAAAAACCCCATACCCACTCCCTTAGAAGTACTGGAGACCCAGAGTTCAGCAAGGATTGCCCAGTGCCAGCCTCCCAACATTCACGTCCCAAAAGAAACTGAAGAAAGGAATTTAATTAAATAACTTTATAAAATCTTATGAAGAAACAAACAAACAATCTAATTCTTCCAACAGAACACAGCTATTTTATAACCCACAGATAACGTCCACAGTTACAGTAAACATACGTAAAGAGAAAACGAAAAGTAAAATGTGAACAGTTCAGTCCACACAAACACAATAAGAAAAGACTGAGAGGGCCCAAAAGCTTCAATTTAGTACACCAGCGTCTCAGTTTGTGCCTCTGATCATCAAATCTGCACCATATGCTGAGTCTGAACCAACCCTCCACTTGCTTGTAGGGAATCCTCAGTTGGAGTCCAGGCAGATTCTTCCTCTGCTGAATCACTGCTAGGCAGCCAGCTCACTGATTAACTAGTCCCTTAAGTCACAAGTGAACAGGCTTAAAGAACCCTGTCACAAGAAAATACAAAAACTGAGAATAACACAATAGAAACGACTCTTTCCCTGATGCTACATTTGCAGAGGCGCTGAAGAATCCCACTGAGAAAGTGAGCTAGAACAGTTCGGGTAAAATCAAAACAGCATTGAAAGCAGACAATTAACACAGAAGAAGGTATTTTCCCTCCCAGGTCTCCTTGCTCTAAGTAGCCTTGCCCATGAGCCCTGGTAGAGGGTAAACACCATCACTGCCTGCTGCAGAGTGAGGAATAACAGTCTGCCCTCTGCTCCTGACTCAGTTTCTCCCAGCTCACACAGGCCTTAGAAAAGCTGCTGCCCTGCCTGCTGGCTCATGAAGTCTGACCCCAAACTACCAAACCCAACTCCAGAAACCTCTGGGTGGTGCGCTAAATCAGCCCAGCAACATCAACACTCAACTCACTCCTACCTCCCCCACAGGGGTCTCTTAGGGTACGTCTAGACTACATTCCTCTGGTGACAGAGGCATGTAGATTAGGCTACCCGGCATAGGAAAATGAAGCGGCGATTTAAATAATCGCCGCTTCATTTAAATTTAAATGGCTGCCGTGCTGAGCCGATCAGCTGTTTGTCGGCTCAGCGCAGTAGTCTGCACGCTCCGCGGTCGACATCAAAGGCATTTGTCGACCTCCCAGGTAAACATCATCCCAGCAGGCATAGCTGGGAGGTCGACAAATGCCTTTGATGTCGACCGCGGAGCGTCCAGACTACAGCGCTGAGCCGACAAACAGCTGATCGGCTCAGCGCGGCAGCCATTTAAATTTAAATGAAGCGGCAATTATTTAAATCGCCGCTTCATTTTCCTATGCCGGGTAGCCTAATCTACATGCCTCTGTCACCAGAGGAATGTAGTCTAGACATACCCTTAAAGAGATAGCTCCCTATTAGGTGTGTAGCAAAAGGGCTGGACAGCACCATGTTTGGAACAACACCCTGCAGCCAGGTCCCCAGCGAGTTTCCAACCCAGGCCTTGCAGAGCAAAAAGCAGGGACATGGAGAAACCACCCCTGGGGGAGCTGCTCTGGCCTGGACCAGCCATTAGAGGGTGACAAAGAGGCACATGATGCTGGCCACCAGCCAGTAGCGGCGGATGGAGACCCACCCTGCTTAGTTTGCTCTGCAAGATAAAAAGGCAGGAGTGTTACCGAGCACTGAAAAGACTTGATGCCATTGTGAGCCCTGCCTGCTGGGGTATGGGTACTTCATTGCGAGGCACAGAACCAGTGCCAGGTTCAGCTCCCCACTTTGGGGGATGCAACAATGCAAACTTGTCCTCTAAGACACACAGCAGATTGCCTTCCGGCAGGGTCGCATACCCAGCCATCTCACTTCCTCGTGCCAGCTAAGTGGGCTAAAGTTAATGGTGGTATGGCAAAGGGGCACCGCCAATCGGCAGTGTGGTCTCACAGATAGGCCATGGGACTGATTTTCCCATCCAGTGAAGTAGGTTCAGATGTAGTGAAGTGGGAGGTCGGGGTTCTAATCCCAGCTCTGATCAGCTGTGTGGCTTCAGGCAAACAGTGGCCCTTTTGTCCATCTGGTGTAGTCAGGCTGTAAGCTCTTCTGTATGGGCAACACCCAACACTACGGGGCCTCGGCTGAGGCATTACTGTCATACAAAAAAATCATCAAGCATCGACAACTCTTGCAATACCTGGTCTGCTTAAAGTACATTTCTAGCCTGGGCCTTGCAGATAAAAAACAGGACCTGAGCATGACCCCAAATCAGTGATGGGCAACCAAAGGCAGTGCGTAACCAAAGTGAGTAGAGCAACAAAAATGATTAAAGGTCTAGAAAACAGGAGCTATGAGGGAAGACTGAAAGAATTGGATTTGGTTACTCTGGAAAAGAGAAGACTGAGAGGGGATGTGAGAGCAGCTTTCAAGTAACTAAAAGGGTGTTGTTAAAAGGAGGAGGGAGAAAAGTTGTTCTCCTTAAACCTCTGAGGATAGGACAAGAAGCAATGGGCTTATATTGCCGCAAGGGAGGTTTAGGTTGTACATGAGGAAAAACTTCCTCCCTGTCAGGGTGGTTTCAGCACCAGAATAAATTGCCTGGGGGAGGGGGGGGTTGTGGAATCTCCATCCTTGAAGATATTTAAGAGCAGGTTAGACAGACACCTGTCAGGGATGGTCTATGGTGCTCGGTCCTGCCATGAGGGCAGGGGACTGGACTTGATACCCTCTCAAGGTCCCTTCCAGTTCTAGGATTCTAGGATTGTATGAATGGGCTGCATGAGTGGCCTTCCTTCCTCTCAGTGGGTCACATGATAAGTGCTGGGCAACCTGCAGCATATTGGGGTTCCACCTGTGGTCTGCACACACACACCGTCCCCCCCCCCCGCTCGCTTCCTTCACACCCTTCTTGTGCACCGGAGCCCCGCACTTCCCCCCAGCACTATCAAAGCACCATGAATCCACTGATCTGTGCTCCGTCCCTTCTCCTCCCCCGACAAAACAGGTTTCTGTCCTAAAATCCTGACTGAACAAAATCAAAATGGCTCCTGAGAACATATCAGTGGCTAATGGAAAATGATCCAAGTGTTTCCTTTCAATAAGGTCAAAGCACTTTGTTTGGACTCTATGGTGTTGATTTGTATAATATTATCTTATTTAATCTTCTTTCTTGTTCTGGGCCAACGACACTTCTAAAACTCACAACTGTACACCAGGCTGTGGTGTAAATGAACACTATCATTAATGTCAAAGTCAAAATGAAGCATTTGACATTTCAGCTCTTCCTGCCAATTTGCAATGCAAGAGCATTTTGAAAGGAACTTCCTGCTGAATGGACATGGAAAATTTCAACCATCTCCTCCTAGCACATTTTCTTAAGTTGGTCTTGTTCTCCTCATTTTACAGAGGGGAAACTGAGGCACGGGGCAGGAAAGTGACTTGCCCAAGGTTACCCAGCAGGCCATTGGCAGAGCCAGGAAGAGAACAGAGGTTTCCTGACTCCCAACTCAGTACATTAACCATAAGACCCCCCTCTGGGAGGGAATCCCAAGAAGCGCAGGGATCAGCTCGGCCTTCCCACAACACTGCAGTGTGGGATGTTTCCCCATAGTGCTTTGCTCTGTCTGTCGGCAGGGTGCTAGCCATGCAGCCATGAAACGTGGACAACAGGAGGCAGAAAAACTGGTTTGACCAGTTTTCACTTTCAGCAACTTTGCATGTGGACTGCACTTTTGTCACCAAACCTTCCCAGTGCAGCCATCTCAGTCACGGGGTTCGCAGTCAGCCTTCCAAGGACAAATGCTCTTTTTTTTACACCAAAATTGTATATAAAGAATCAACGGGTTTGGTCTTATTAAAATTTTCCTCAGAAGTCCACCAGATTTGTATCCACCATCGGCCAAGTCACAGGCTGACTGGGTTAACTTCATTGGGAGACTCCTTGCTTCTTGTTATATCCCTGCTGCCCTGCTTGTGTAACTGCCACCAGGTGGATTTGAATTTGTGACCTCAGTATTGGAGCCTCTACCTTTTGAGCTAAAAGCCAGCTGGCTCTCAGCCCAGGCTGTAGAGGTCTGTTAGTCTTAGCTGTTGCTGTGATCTAGGTGCCACTGCATGGGAGAGTGACCCACACGAGGTGTGTGGGTTACACTTAGGCTCAGCTCATGCCCAATTTCAGCACTGCTGCTCCATGGACTACCTGTAACATTTAGTGCAGAGGGGCTGCGACAGATCTACATACACCCCCAGCACTGTAGCAGTGCCCTGCTGTAGAGGCAGCGAGGCTGGCAGAAGAACACCAACAGCAATGAAATACCCCCATCTGCCACTGGAGAAGCACCTGCACCAGTGGCAGGCAGCCCCACTCATCGGGGTTCTACGTGTGGCTCACAAGACATTTTGTTTACTGTTGCCCACATGCACAGGACTTCCAGAATCTGCTGGTCTCCGTTCAGGTGGTTTTTTCCCCTGCCGGTATCACTAAAGTGACACGCACATGAAGCAAGGGCAGGTGAAGGGTGGCGCAGGCTGATTGCGCCCAGCACTGACGGGGAGAGCCAGGCGCTCCCTCTGCAGCCAATCACAGCGCGGCTACCATTCCATCAGCACCCCCCGCACAGTCTAGGTTCCAGAGCGCCGTGAGCAAAAACCACCCTGTCCGGGAGACCGTCTTGGTGGCGACAATCTTGCGGGCCCCACTGAGATGAAGAAGGGCCATGCATGCAACCCACTCGCTAGCATGGGCCGAAGCCCCACCCCTTTTGCCCAAAGCCACACCCATTCCCCCTGAGACCATGCCACTTCACCTTCCCCCGCCCCCAGCCAAGTCCCACTCAGCCGCAGCTGAAAGCTGGAGCTGCCGCATGGCGCGGCCCCAGCCCCTCCCGGGCAGTGGGGCAGCATAGGCAATTTTGGGAAGGCAATGCCTTCCCGTGCCTACATTATCCACCACCCACGCTCACTAGCTTAGGTTGCCCATCGCTGATCCATCCTACTACCCATTCCCTGTTCCATCTAGTGAGCTTCCAGTAACGTAACCCTCAGAGTCACTCCCTTCCTGCCCCTGCTGGCTGTGCTGGGAAGCTGGGCTGGATGAAGCCAGCAGGCTAATCAGGACAGAAGCAGTTTTGAGGGGCATGGGTAAAAAAAGTCTGTTCTAGTAGAAGGGGGAAGAGGAGGCAGCAGAGTGGCATAAAGGGCCGGGAGTACCTTCCCCCTGCCCAGCTGGCCCCTGCCCAGCTCAGCATCTCCCTGAGCATAAGGACTTCTCTGCTGCCCCACCACAGTCCTTCCCAGTGATGTGTGGCTGGCAGGCACATGCCCTACTGCTCCAACCTGCCCTGGGCCCGGCGCTCCCAGACGGGCTGGGGCATGACTCAGTTAGCGGGACCCTGTGGGGCCAGAACAGTGTGGTGCCCACAGATGGGGTGAGGCCGCAGGGCAGGTTCTAACATGGCTAGGGCTGTGGAGAGAGGGCGCTGACCATGGTCAGAGGCAGCTCTCAAAGTGGGGGGAGACACCAGTGCCCGAAATGTGGCCCTGCCCCCTGAGGCCCAGTTCCCACATTGCCTCTTGCCCCTCCCCCCAACCCTGCCCCTGCTTACTCCTCTCCATCCCTTCTTCCCCCATCCCCATGTCTGTCCCTACCAATATGCAAAATACACCACCATGTAGAAACTTGGGTATCCACTTGCCCCAAATGTTGTGGTGCCCTAGACAGTTGCATGCTGTGTATGGGGCAGCTCCAGCAGCAGGCCCCGTCTCCCAGCCAGCTCCCCCTCTGTGGGCTGCACCCAGCAGCACTGTCCCTAGTGGGGCACAGGACTTGGGACGTCCCCCTCTTCACCACTGCTCCATCCCCATCCTGCCCACAGTCCACCCCTTCCCCTGAGCCCCTGCCCCTGTTCTATCCCTGGATTAGGTCTTATAGAAGAATGGCCCCACTTAGGGTTGCCAGATGGTTTCCGAAAAAATACCGAAAAAAAAAAGCCACTCCAGGAAAACATTTGTTGAGCAAAAAAAAAAAGTGGCCCCTTTAAGAACACCTGGTGAAGCTTTTTGGCCCTACCAGGCTGCCAGCGGCTGCCCACCATCTTGCCTCCCTGTGCCAGGCCAAACAGTTCCCCAGAAAGCACTAGGGTTGCCAGGCTGCCTCCGTATTGAGCTGGACAGCCCAGGATTTTTGCCTCCTGGATGGGAAAAAAAATCATTTTAGGTGTCCAGTACTTTCTGAATTCTTTTACCGGACAGGAGGCGAAAATACTGGACTGTCTGGTTCAGTACCAGACATCTGGCAACCCTAGACTTGATTTAACCCCCCAGGACCCTTAGGAAGTTGTCCCAAGGGTTCATGACTCTCCCTGTTCAAAAGTTATGCCTTATTTCTGGTCTCCATTTGCCTAGCTTCAATTCCCAGCTATTGCAGCTGGGGTTGTCCCTCCCACTGCTAGACTGAAGAACCTGTTGTTAAATATTTGTTCCCTGTGTAGGTACTTACAGGCTGTGATCAAATCGCCCCTTCGCCCTCTCTTCAGTAAATCGAGTCCCTGGAGTCTCTCAGGACAAAGCAGGTTTCCCAACCCTTTCAGCGTTCTCGAGGCTCTGCACTGACTCCTTCTAATTCATCAGCCCCCTTGATCTGCGGGCACCAGAGCTGGATCCTGGCAGCCGTCACATCAGCGCCAGGCCCAGAGGTAAAATCCCCTCTCTGCTCTTACCCCAGAGTTCTCTCTCTGCATCCCAGGATCGTACTGGCCCTTTGGCCACCACGTCCCCTCCCCTCCCTCTGAGATTTGCACCAGGATGCTGCTTGCTCGTCCCCTTCATCCTTGTCTAGGGGCAAGTGCACCCCTCTGCCCCTCCGCTCCCCAGGCAGGAGGCAGAGGCATGCATGCTGCATGCTTTCCCTTTGCTCCCTGAGAGTGACCAGAAGGGGCATGACAGCAAGCTGTGTCCTGGTACCAATGGCTGGGAGGTTTCAGCCCTCGCCCCGCCCCACTTCCTAAATGGCGCCCTGTGGGGAGCGCTCAGGGCTGGGGCAATTCCAGACCAATGAGGGGACGTGCCCCCAACTTGCCCCTCCTGCAGCCTCTTTCTGCTGCAGAACGCCTCTGCCAGCTAGCTCCTTGCCGGAGCGGCGCACTGGGGGCGCGTTGCCTTATGGTCACCTCTGCCTCTAAGAAGAAGCCTAATAGCAGTGTCTACCTCCCTAGGTCTCAAAGCAAGTCAATAGTATTATCATCCCCTTTTTACAGGAGGGGAAACTGAGGCACGGTGCGGCAAAGTGACTTGCCCAAGGTTATCCAGCGGGCCAGTGGCAGAGCTAGGAAGAGAATGCTGGCTCCCAAGTCCCAGTGGGTGCATCTTGACTACATTCCTCTTTCAAAAGAGGAATGCAAATGAGGGAATTGGAAAATGCAAATGAAGCACAGATTGTAAATCTGCGCTTCATTTGCATTTTCGATTTCCCTCATTTGCATTCTTCTTTCGAGAGAGGAATGTAGTCTAGACGCACCCAGTGTGTGCTCTGTCCACCAGGCCACACTGCCTTGATGCTCAATACTTGGATGGGAGACCTCGAAAGAAAAGCCAGGCTGCTACCGGAAGCAGTGTCCGCAAAGCTGCATGGGGCACTCTGCCCTTGTGAATCAGTGTGGTCTTGATGGAGGTGCATGGGCTACAAAATCCCCCATCAGGTGCAACTTCCAGCATTCTGGCTTAAAACCCAGCTCCCACAGAATTGCCTCCCACTTGGCAATGCTGCACCTGCCGTTGCAACAGGACAAGTTACAGAATCCTTGGGGAAGCACTTTACTGGCAGGCGGCACGTTGACTCTGAACCCTACTGGTGGTCACTAACATTTGCTATTTCGTTGCTTCTCGTTTTAAGGCGGGGGAGGGGCTGAGGGAGGAGCACTGGGTTGTGGGCAGAGCTTAAAGTCCCACCACTTCCTCTCTCTTTGCCCTGCTGTCAGAGGAAAGAGGTGCAGAGACAAGGAGACATCCGCCCTCCTTTGTTCCACCGCTAGGGCTTTCTGCTCCACCCTCCTTCAAAGAAAACAAACAAGTCATGCAGTGGTTGGGGCAGGTCTCTGTATAATTCTCCAGTGATTCTGCCCTACTTCCCTTCTGAAGGTTAACATGGGCTCTCAAGTCTTTTTACCACCCTGGGAGCAGTAGCTGAGCCTGCTTCAACTCTCGAATACCCTGCTAACCCAAAATCCATCGATTCTATGCCCAGAAGGGACCCCACTGTGATCATCCAAATCAAATGCCCTGCATAGCACAGACCAGAGACCTTCCCCAAAATAATGAGAGAGACCATGAGGAGTGCCCGGTCTAACTTGACAAGGCAGCCAGAGGGAGGGCATGATTTCCAGAAATTGCTTGCACCCCTATTTGGTCTGAACACCACAGGTAAAAAGTCCTGGGGCCCCTTGAAGTCACTGGAATGTTGCCTGTGATTTCAGCAGGAGCTGGATTTTGCCCACACCCCTCCTGAGCATCTTAAATTGAGCTGTGTGAGTCACTGATTTTTCAGGTCCCTGGCAAGTCCAAAAAAAGCAGGAATTTTTTTTATTCACTCCAAACCCAAATTTCTTGGAAAATAAAAAAAAAAAAATTAAAAGTTTCAAGTCATAGGAAAAAAGTTTCATTCATCTTGACGTGGAACATTTTGTTTTAATTTTTTTAATATTTTACATTTAAAACATCTACTATATATTTGAGAGAGTCTGTCTGTCAGTATGTTGTTCAAGAACTCCTCCTATAGGGTAAGAGCTAGGGCCACTAAATTCAGTACTCAGCTTCCTCGTATCATAACTTAAAGCAAGGTAAAGTTTTGGCTGTGCTAGGAAAATAGGATGTGCCTGGATTGGAATTCCTTCTCATAAATCATACAGGATTGGGCCCCGCTTTCAGAAACTATCACTTTCTGAGATGGATTTGTCAGCCTGCCTGAAAGGCCAGGCACAGTATGAGACAGTCAGTCAAGTCACAAGCCACCCAGGATAACATCCTGACTCTCTGGGTGCCTCCCTTCACACCCCCAAAAGATGTTTGCTGATTCCACTGAGCACAGATAGGCACTACCAGAGACACACAAACTAGACTAGAGAGAATCCTGAAGCTGCCCAGCTCATTGGCCTGGCCAGTGGACAGGGAACCTGAATTTCCTAAGCTCGATTCAAACAGCATAGGATACTGCCGACCCCATTTGCACTGGAGTGGAGTCGCTTCAGATCAGTGGCTATCAATCTTTCCAGACTACTGGATCCCTTGCATGCCCCCAAGTTTCATCTCACTGAAAAATTACTCACAGCACATCCAGACACACATGCACACAAAAGTCACAGCACACTACTACTCAAAAATTGCTGATTTTTGCATTGTTACCCTGTAATTATAACATAAATCAAATGGAATATAAATACTGTGCTTACATCTCAGGGTATTGCACAGAGAGCAGTATAAACAACTCATTGGCAGTATGAAATTTTAGTTTTTACTGACTTTGCCAGGGGTTTTTATGTAGCTTGTTGTAAAACTAGGCAAATACCTGGATGAGTTGACGTACCCCCTAGCAGACCTCTGCCTACCACTCGTGGTTCATGTACCCCTGGTGGAGAACCACTGGTCTGGATTAACCGAGATCAGAATCTGCCCTGACTGGCATCAAAACTCACCTTTGAGGCTGGAGTTTCTCATCATAGTCCACGTAGGAGCCCATTGTTCCAGCCCTCCCCAAAATGCAGAAGTTTGCTGGGTTTTCCCCCCACTTCTTTGGAAGACAGATCCTAAGTGAACTTTCCTGGCTGTTCTTCCCTTCCTGCAGATCAGATCATAGGACAACACCAATTATCACCCAGACTGCTCATCCCAAACTGGTTTATCTGCATGAACACCTGACTCCACCTGGTGAGAATTTGCTGGGTCCTAGTGCCCATTTCTCCGCCCTGTGGACAAAGCCCTAAAGTGGCAGAAGTGTGCGTGTTTGGGTCAGGGCTGCTGCCCGGGGGGGCAAGTGGGGCAATTTGCCCCAGGCCCTGGGCCCCACAGGGGCCCCCACGAGAATGTCTGAAGTCTGAGGTCTGAGACAGAGAGTGCCAGGAAGGGCCCCCTGAAATTGCTTTCCCTCAGGCCCCCTGAATCCTCTGGGCGGCCCTGGTTTCGGTTGGGGTGTGGGGAGTGGGGTTGCTTCCTATTACCCCCGGTTTGCCTGCTGCTATGTCTGGGCTGAGGAAGGCAGGAGCAGGCCCAGGGCTCCATCGTAATGGACGGCTTCAGACAAAATCTCTGGATCCCAACCCATTTCAGGCCAAACCTGGGGTCTGCAGCGGTAGGTAATGCTGGAGCAGGATTACCCTGTCCTGGCATTAGACTGTTCCCAGGCACAGCATGAGCAAACAAGCTGCCGTGGGGATCTGACAAAAAGATCCCCCTTCCCTGCGGGGGGGGGGAGGGATAGTTATCGGAAATAGAGGGACCCTGCTGTGTCCTATTCCAGGCTCTGCTGCTGACTCATCTGGTGACCTCAGGCCAGTCTCCATGCCTCAGTTTCCCCCTTCCAATGCAGAAGAGTGCCCCCCTCTGTTCCCTGCAAGAGGCCTGACTGGCTAAAGCTGAGCACTCTGCAGCGGCAGCTCACTCAGCCCTTTAAGGGGGAGGGCAAAAGGATAAGGGGTGCCAGGCATTAGTCACGATTCACCTCCTCCTCCTCCACCAGTTAAGGAGGGAGCCCCAAGGGATCCAAAGTCAAAGGCCTCCTCTGCATCACAGTGGTTCCTAGATGTGCTAGGTGCTGTACACAGAGAGAGCAAAAAGATGGGGTCTCAGTCATGAAGTAGCTGGTGGTCTCTGGCTTCCTGCCTCTCTCAGTGGCAGGGCTTTCGTGGGGCAGGAATCCCAGGACGGGGGAATATGAGGCCCCAGCAGGAACTGAGCTGCTCAAATGAAAATCCCTCCTCACTCTCTGGTGCATGCACTTGGCAGCACGGATGGGCGGGCCAGCCTCCAGGAGACATGACAAGGGCCATTACCAACACCAGCAAACTCCCCTCCAGCCTCCAGGCCTGGCTCAGCTTTTCCACTGACTCAGAGGTGCCTGAATCACTACAAAACCCCCACTGCTCAGAGCCACATTCAGTGCCTGGGTTACTGCAGCAACATGGCCCCCACCAGCTTCCCCAGATCTAAGCACCCACCCCCGCCACACTAGCTTCCTCTTCCCTCTGCATCAGCCACCCGATGGATACCAAAAACTGTTCAGCCTTTGCCCTGGCGTTGAGCTCCTCTAATTAACCGGCAGAATGGCCTTGGGGCTGAGTCAGGACTAGAACCTTTGCATGCAGCTTCTAGCTCTGCCACCTGCTCCCAGTGTGACCGTCAATATGCCACACCATCGTGCCAAACCTCCCTTTCCCTGTCTGTAAAATGACAACTAGTTGTAAGCCTGTCTTTGGCCAGACTGGCAGCTCTTTGGGGCAGAGTCTCCCTGTGTGTGTCTGTGCAACATCCCGCCCAGTTGGCGCCCTGATTTCAGTTTGGGCCTTTCTAGTCTGGCACCTTTGGGACCGGGCTGCTGCCAAACCTGAGAATTTGCCGGACCACGGGAGCTCAACACTGTCTAGCAGCATTAGCAACACTGCCACTGCTGGCTGGGCTCTGAGAAGACATTTAGGGGTAAATTAGAGCTAAATCGCAGCACAGAACACTGAGAGCCAGGATGGGTGGCTGTAAACTTTAGGGGACCATCGGAAACTTGGCCACACCCATGATCAGTAGACATCTGGCTAGCTAAAATCATGCCAGACCATGGATGTTGCCGGACCAAAGAGGTTCAACCTGTATTATAAATAAATATAACATGCCATAGGCACCGACTTCCTCTCCAGCTGGGGGATGCTCCACCGTTGCTTTGCCCCGGCCATGCCCTCAGTCTACCCCTTCCCCTAAGGCCCACCCCAACTCCACCTCCACTCCACCCCTTCCTCCAAGCCACCGCCCCCACCCTGCCTCCTCTCCAAGCGTGCCCCATCCTCCTCCCACTCCCTCCCAGAGCTTCCGGAACACCAGGAATCAGCTGACCTCAGCATTCCATAAGACCAGGAAGGGAGGGGGAGGAGTTGGTCAGCTGGGCCACTGGCACAGGAGAGGGGGGCAGGAAGGGAGACAGAGCGGGGAGCTTGGGGTCGGTGGGTGCTTCACACCCCCATTTTTCCCCCATGGGCACTCCAGCCCCAGAGCAACCATAGAGTCGGCGCCCATGACATGTGCAGTTTCCATTATGCAGCAAAGGGGGTTCAGAATTCAGGGCTGAATCTTCCCTGGATTCATCACAATTAGTCCACAGTTCATATCTCCCCGCAGCCCTTTAAAACAAAACTCCAGCCGGGTAATAGGGAGAAATTCTCCAGCCTCTCTTATATAGGGCAGACTTAGTGAGCTAATAGGGCCCTCGGGCTGTACAATCTCTGAGCACACACCCATTCGCATGCTTATGCACGCTTGTGCACATACCCTCTTCGGTTTTCATTCAAGGGAGGCTTTTCCAACCCAGGTGTGATTCGGTGATTGGCCCCCTGCATCTGTCAGCTGGGTTTGCATCTGCCCTCAGTGGTATTGCTCGGCCAATGGGAGCATGCTCTGATGATGTCATGCTTCCAGGGTGGAATGAACTGACACTCACTGAGGAATTCTGGGAAGACTGGTCTTTCTGCTTTGCTGAGCCTGCAGCCTTCATGTTCACATAGGTGGACCGATTCATCAAAGTAGGGATTTTTTTAAAAAGAACAACCCTAAGGCTTTTTGCAGGGCCCAGCAATGTGTATTGTGAGTGTCTTTCAGCCTTTAAGCACAGGGGCTGTTGTATCTTTAACAAAGAAAGTTTTTCTCCCCATAGGCATTTGAGTTAAATTAGTGTTGACAACAACAAAAAGTTTGACTGAGTCTGGTTCAAAGCCACTTCCCATCTCAATCCAGTTTCATTATTTTGCATGGCATAATCTTGCCAATTCTCCACTAGTTCAGGAACAGACCTGTAAAGATTTTTCTGTTCTCTCTTCCACTGCCCTTTCAAAACTAAGCAATCAATCTGCATAGCTGGCAAAGATAGGGGAGAAAGAACTCTACTTGGCACCTCAGCTATTGTGTTTTGCTGTTCAAGCCATAAAATCAAACATTTATTTTCCTTATTACAAATAGACGCTGCCAGGAACTATTAGGTAAATACAGGAGCTTTGGTTACATATTTAACTGGAAATAAAAAGCAAGTTGAGGCAAAGCCTCATTTATAAATGTGTTTAAACAGTGACCTGGCAAAGAAAGCAAAAAATAAAAAGATCTTTTCCTGTCTTAGTTGAGCATTTGAGGATAGGCTTAAATTTTATTTCACTCAAATGCTAGGTAAGCAGTTGGGAAGAATGCTCTCTGTGTTAAAGATCCTCCCATCTTCTGGAAGGCTGCCCCTCATTTGGTTCTCGGAGCCCTTTCAGCAAAAAGGAGACTTTTCTAAATGTATAAAACCAAGCAGGGCCGATTTTAAAAGCCTTTCAATTCTTTAAACCAAACAAGGCAGACAAAAATATGGGTGTGACCCTGGTTTACTTTTCTCTTTACAAAGGACCTTTAACCCAGCTCTGGCAGGAGAAAAGGAGTGTTTAGACTCAGATTTCCAAAGAAGCCTTTGACATTTCAAAGGGAGGTGGGTGCCCAGCTGGCATAGGCCCATGAAAACCTCAGCCTTAAGGCTTTTATGGTGGCCAGGAAGGGCCTATTCACCACTTTGTTGGGCTTAGGGTGTTTTGAAACAGTTTATAAGTATAAGCTCTCACTTGCCATTTCAGGGGGTTTCCTGGTTCTGCCTGCAAGCTAAGGGGAAGAGTGTGACAGATAGATCTAGCAGCAGAGCTCAGTCTTCAAGGGAGCCAGCTTGGAGCAAGGTGGGTGGAACTGTGCCTCTGTTTTAGAGAGTAGCCCATTTTTCCTCTCTCTTGGTTTTGGGATTCTTAGGTATTATCCTTCTGACTGCTAAGAAATACTACGACCTTCCAGCAAGAGAATTTCTGGTTTCAGCTCACGTCTGTGTGTCCATGCCACAATTGTAATGGGACTGTCTTTTACACCAATGCAAACTGAGCCCAACATCACTACCATTGTGGTGCAGCGGCATTTCACGCCATGCTCTGCACTAGGGCAAAGGAATGGTGAATCAAGCTTCATGGGAAAACTTGCTCCGCGGTGAGCAGGGAAGCAGCTCTGTGCCCCACAGAGGCCCCCTGGGCACAGGGGTGAATTTTACCATCCCCGCTCTTCAGTCTTATCCCAGAGGGAAACCTGGAAAACGGACACACCCTGTAAACTGGTGAAAGGGATGTGAAATGCCAGCATGGCTCTTTAGCCCTCTCTAGTGGCTAGAGAATGCAGAGCCGGCTACTCTCTAAGCCAGGGCCGGCAAACTTTTCAAACCAGAGCCAAAACAAATTCAGAACAAGAGATCACCAAAGAGCCATATAAGAACACCCATCTGCATGGCTGAACATATGCAACTTAATATCACTGATAACTGACGTGTGGATTAATAATAGCATTCATGAAACAGTGTACTCGCAGGCTTTATTTAATGGGACTTCTGCTGCTGCATCTTTTTGCACAGTTCTTTGATGTTTCCATGATAACTGGTCAAATCCAGCTGTGTGTGTGCATTCAGGCTGTCTTCTGTCAATCTTATGGCAGGGTGTAGGGGATGTAAGGGGGTGTAGCAAATGGGGCTGGGGTGTATGAAGGGCTCAGGCAGGGGGTTCGGGTGTATGATGGGCTTAGGGCACAGGGTTGGGGTGCGTTGGGGGTGCAGGAGTGTTATGGCAGGGGGCCAGGGATGTGGGGGTACAGGAGTCTGGATTGGGGTGTAGGAGGGGCTCAGGGCAGGCAGTTCAGGGGTTGATGGACTCAGGACGTAGGGTTGGGCTGTGAGGGGGGTGATGGTAGGGAGGAGAAGACAGCAGCTGGAGGTAGGGTGAGTCCTCCAGAGGCCTAATGAATATGGCATCAGACTCCAGAACCTGGGGTTGTGGGTGGGTTTCCCAGTGAGTTGTCTGTTCGGGAAACAAATTGAGAAACTATAACTGAGAAAATATAAATGTCCGGTATTTTCTAAATAAGACGTCATGTAGATTGTGATGTAATGTCAAGCGTATCCAGTTTTTTTGTTGAAACCATCTGGCAACCCTAGTGGGCCACCAACCCACCCAGGGATCAACTGGGCACCAGCTGCCACCAGCTTCTCCAGGGCCAGGAGCTGCAGCTAGAGTGGGAAGCTTGATATACCAGGGCGGTCTAAGGCACCACTGAGAGGGTGAATTGCCTAGAACCAGGGCCACTTACAGCCCAAGTCAGCGGTCCTCCCTATAAGGCACCCAACCAGTCACACAGAGCACATCAGCTGCCACCCTCGCCAGCAAGAAGCCTCGCAAGCAAATCCCCTTAGCCACCCCGGCTCTGCCTGGAACACAGCCAGAACCACACTTCACACAGACGAGAGGGTATGAAGCCCAATCTCACCGACTTCTAGCGGGCTCTCCCAGTCCCAAAGGACCAGCCACAGGCCCAGGTCAATGTATACTTGAGATCTTACCCAAGGAGCACGCTGGGCCAATCTTCTAAAATCTAAAGGTTTATTAATAAAAAGAAAGAAAAAGTTGAGGGTAAGATTGTTAAAGGAAATACCCTGCACACATCAGTCACCATGTTCTGGATGCAGGCACTTAGCAGAGACATCACAAACTGCCAAGTCTCTGGAGTACATCCCATGTTAGGCTGGGTCAACAAACCCTTTCCTCTGTCCCTAGCAAGGGTGCTTCTGAAGGCAAGAGCAGGACTGAAGATCAAGAGGGAGGCGTCCCTAGGGTTGCCAGATGGTTTAACAAAAAATACCAAGCACCTCCCCCACCCCAAAAAAAACACTGAGAAAAAATTCTGTTGAGAAAAAAAAAAGGGGGAAACCAGATGCCGCAGGGGAAAATTGTCCCCACCAGGCTTCTGTCCAAGGGAAACCGGACATACCAGACATTTCACATGTCCAGTGTTTTCTGGTTTTTTTACCGGATGGGGGACCCTAATAATGGACAGACCAGGAGAAAACTGGACACCTGGCAACCTCAGGATCCTTTTATAATCTTGCCCATGCGGAGGGAAATCCATTGTTCTCCTGAGTGATGGTACCTCCCAAACTGGAGCAGAGCACATGATCAAGTGACCTGTCCAGATCCCCTTAGGCAAGCAGATATGGTGTACTTGCCGGCCTGCAGGTTCCCGTGGGTGCAACCATGAGCTGCATTTCCCCTATTAAAACCTGATAAGGTGACCCCTCCAATGCAAAATCGATGCAGGCAGTGATGAGAGGAAGATCACTGAGTGCATCAGAGGTCTCCCCACATTTGGCTCTGTGTTACTACGGGTTTTAATCCAATACTAGAAATATGGGAACGGTTTATGAAAACCGGGATTGCTTAAGGCGTCAGCTTCCAGAACATGGGGTTGTGGGCCCCCAGCCCGCCCAGGGAGCAACTGGGCAGTCGCCACTAGCTTCCCCAGGGCTGGGTCCTGGCAGAAGCAACGCAAGCAGAACAGTAGGGGGTGCCAGTGGCCCAATGGCTAAGGCATGTGCCTCCAGAGGTTGTGGGTTCAAGCTCCCAGCAAACAGCTGTCTCAGGCTTGGAGTGGAAAGTGGCCTATTGTCTAAGGTTTTGTCTTCAGTGCCAGTTTTTCTGGCAGAAAATATGCTCATGAGGGGCTCATTAGCATGTCACAATCTCATTAGCATATTTTCTGCCCTTTCTTTTTGCACAAGGGGTTTTTGTGCAAAAAGAAGCAGCGTGGACGGGGGTTTTTTGCGCAAAAACCCCATTTTGCACAAGATCCTGGACAAGCATAAGGATCTCGCGCAAAACAGGGGTTTTGCACAACAAACCCCCCGGCCACCCTGCTGCTTCTTGTGGAAAAACCCCTTGCGCAAAGAAACAGCAGAAAATATGCTAATGAGACCATGATTTATGCTCGAGTCCCTCATTAGCATATTTTCTGCCGGAAGAGTGAAGACGTACCCTAAGAGAGGAATCTTTTTTGGGTCAGGGGGCCACCGATCCACAGAAAAATCAGCTCACACGCAAGTGGGAAGCAAAAAAAGCCCCTCACTGATGTAGCCCCCAACTGAGGAGAAAGACACTCCCACCATTCCCTTCACACACCACACTGGTAGATTTTGTGTGCTCCAGCCCCACAGTGGGACTGCAAAGAAGGGGAGAGACTGGAGCACCATCAGAGGCTCCCCAATGCAGGGGGGGAGGGAGCCCCCAGCCTCCAAGGGGCCAGATCCAAGCAAGCCAGGTGCGACATCTGGCCCCCGGGGCCTTAGGTTCCCTGGTCTAAGAGCTAATAATAAATCCCATCATGTGGTCTTTTAGCTCAGCGTGGAGAGGCTGGTGGTTTTAGATCCACCCAGAAATTCTCGATTCAGTCTCCACGAGTGATTCACCCATGCAGGTTGTCAATCCACTTGCATCTAAGCAAGAGCAGAATTTGTCAGACCCAAGTAAGTTCAGTCTTTTGTGCTTTATGATTTACACCACCTGTACCACGAATAGGGTGTATGGGGGTGGGGAGGTGTTTTTAAAATATACACTACCATTAATAGGGAGAGAGTGGAGGTGTATTAAAATTCACACACAACACAGCTCAGGAAAGCACACAAATTTAATCTTTAAAATGCAAGATCGTCAGAGTTACAGAAAAACCTTTGGTTCCGTACTATCTTTCTTTTTTCATACAACAATGTGGAAATTAATTAAACACAGCCTATTTTGGTAGACCTGTAGCCTACGTAAAAATACCACCCTTAAAAGTGTTGGAAGGGAAATTACCATATCAAATCATTACAAAAAAATACTCTCCAAAAAGTTTGCCGTCGGAAAGCACTGCCCGCTGAGGCCAGCAGCTCGTCCCACTGCTCTGTGGAGAATGGGACGGGAAGGTTTACAGACCCACAACACCAATTCTGAAGTTCTCATTGGTTCTTTTGCTAAGATGGGATTTATACAAAGCGACAGTGGAAGAAAAAAAATCAAACCGCATTTTCTTGGTGGTGCCCATGTGAATGGCTCAGTCCCCTCATTTACATAATGCTGCTTCTCATCTTGTTTTAGCTTTAGTACACACTGCATATTACTGCCACTGATACTCAGATTAACAGCAGCCTTCATGCAGCATGAAAGTGCCCCCTCCCCCCCAAGACCTCTGCAACCCGGAGTCAGGAGAGCACTTCAGCATGTGTTTAACTTTAAGCAGCCTTCCTGAAGAGGGGTGCTGCCCTGAATCAGGGACCCAAGGCCAATTTTTGCTGGCTTACATGTGGCATTAAGCTTTGTGCTGCTCCCCTATCCCATGCAGGGATGAATTAAAACCCCAGCTATGATAGAACAGAGGCTTTCCTTCCCCCACCCCAGATGAGATCTTCTTTCACCCTGGTTCCTTTGATTGTTGCGTGGGGCAGCTTGAGCTGAGAGCTCTTGAATCATATTCCAGGGGCACATCAACTTGCTGAGAGCAGGACATGCCCCCCCACCATGCCTCAGTTTCCCCCAGCTTCACAGCAGGTATACTGCTCCACACTCACCCAGAGGGGTGTTGCAAAGACTAGCTTGAAAAGGGCTAAGTAATGTCACCCCAATTCCAGCATCCAACTGTACCTACAGCTTTCATGAAACCCTCCGGGGCCTTCTGCTCCCTGGTTCTTTAGGGCACAGACTGTCCACTTGGTGTTTGTACAGTGCCTAGCACCATGGGGTCTTGGTGCATGGCTGGGGCTCTTGCACACCATCGCAATCCACATAAAGATGGAGAGCGCAGCCTGCACACCCAGTTCTGTCCCAAGATGCAGCCAGCCTTACAACTCAAAGCTGGCAGGATTTAGACACAGCATTTGCTTTCCAATATTGATCTCAGCCAGCGGTGCAGCTCCCAGAGGCCACCTGTTAAGAGTCTTGGGTTGGGGGAAAGAAGACAGTCGTGTAGGAGGCTCAGTGGGCCACCCAATGGGAAGTGTCTCTCTAGGGTGGACACAGGCCCACCAATGGGGGGAGGCAACTGCCCTATGGACCAGCAACTCTGAAGGGCCCAGGACTGCGGGAGAATTGCCGCGGGAACACCATGCTGGAGAGCCCAGCGCCGTGTTCTCAGGCCTGCTCAGAGGGCCGGCGGGGGGGCACTGCGCCATACCGGCGGCACTGGGAGCTGGTAGCCTCAGCCCTTCCCTCCAAAGCCCCAACCCTTCTAAGAGCGAGGAGTCAGCCCCCCCCCACACACACACACACTACCCAGGGGCCCGCAATCCTGTCTGCTCCCCTGGGTGGACGTACCATAGAGATGTACTGTGGTTAGAAGGAAGGTTCCCAGGGAAAAAGGAAGAAGGGGGATTCATGACCCACCCAGGAACACCGGTGCTGCTAAAACCCCACACAACGGGGTTACATGAGGCTCGGGCTATGGGTTCAGGGAATTCTTCTCCTTCATGCAATTACCCCATCAAGTGGACCTGGCTGGGGGCACATGCGATTACTTGGTCAGTACCCAGGGCCCTTGTAACCATAATGCCTGTACGTCCTACTATGCAAGAGGCCAGACTAACAATTCTGGAGAACGCCGGTTCCTGGGGCACTAGAACCACCGCCCCCGGAGGAACGTTCCCCCTAACAATGAAAGCTCCAACCAGGTGGCAGAAAAGGGCCATATCCAGGGAACAGTGTTTGGAAGAGATTTCAAGGCTGGATTTTATGGGTTTTGTAGGCTCAGCACTGCCACCCTGTAATTTAGATCCCTTAGAGGCTGAATGCCTGGTTTGCAGGCAGAGTCAAGGCCACGCAGGCAGGTTTGCAGGAGGGCTCAGTTCCTATGTAAGTACCTAAATAAAATGGGATCACATATTCCGTCAGGGCCAGGTTAAGTAAAGAGTTTGTCTCCCCTGAGAAGAATGGTGAATCCCACTCCCCTCCCTCTGAGGACAATGGAAGCTACTGGGTGCCAAGCATAAATCACAAGGCTTTGGCTATGCAGGACGTTTGCACAGGTATAAAACTAAGGTGTGCATTTAAACCCCTATAGGGAAATGGCCCCTGTGTGGAAACTGATGTCAGTTACCAGTGGCGGATGTTGTCCAACTTCAATCAATTGGGAACAGGCTTAAATTTCACTGAAATAAGCCCCTCCTCCTCTAGCTGAAAGCAGAGCCCCCCCCTAGGGGCTGGCATTGCTTTAACCAAATTGGTTGGAAAACCAATTTAATTTGAACTGGTGCAAATTGCCCCTATAGACAAGGACTCAAGCCATCTGAATTGCCAGCCCGTGGAATCGTAGAAACAAAACCGCACCTGAAGTCAAGCGAGCCCACCCCAAAAGAGGCCAAGTTATGGGCAAGCTGAGAGCGGGGCCCCTTCAATAGTTAGGAACAGTCTCCACCCAAACATAAGTTTAGCGGATACTTGCATAGGGGAAGGATGCAAGGGTGCTTGCCTAGGTACTGAACATGGCCCAGAAAGGGGGGCAGTAGCGTTAACACCGCTGGCTTGACCAGTCAAAGCGGCATTAAACAGAGACAGTACAAATGGTTCCTCTTAGAAGAAAGCACACAGATGTTGGTGCATTCTGGGCTGGCCATTTCTCCACCCGCAGATCGGGCCATGTCAGGGCACAGGTGGCTCTGTTCTCCAGCACCCTGGGGCTCTGGAAGCAAACGCACCCCATTCACATGTGCCGAGGAGTTTTTTCCTCCATGTGAGCCCTGGAAACTCAGACGGGGCTCCAAAACTGGTTCCTTCCTTCTTGTGCATCCACCTGGGCTGGGGGGGAACCAAAACAGCCCTATAAAACCAGGAACTGGAAATTAGTAACAATTCCACAGATGATGCACAGGGAGGAATAGACCCTGGACCCCCAAACCCAGAGCCGGGCTGGCCCCACCAGGCTAACACAGAGAGACCCCAGGCCCCTCCCTATAGAGCTGGGGTGGCCCTGCCATGCTAATGGGGAGAGACCCCGGGTCAGATCCCTCCGGCCTAACAAGACCCCAATGCAGTTGTCTTGGCCCTGGGACCAGCTCCCTTTCACAGTCACTTTCTAGGGCCAAGTTTTCGGACTCAATCAAGAGGAACCCCTTCCCACAATCCCAGCTCACGGGAATTCACTGCCCCGCAGGGCAGCTTCCAAAACTCCCCAGCCAGAGTTTCCAAGGGACCGGACAATTGTGCTCTCAGAGAACGGCGCCGTGAGGCGGGAAAAGCTTTCCTTCACTCAGTGCTGCCCAGACAGGCTGGTCTGTGGCAGAGCTGGGGTGCCCGGGAGGCAGGCCGGCCGACCGCA
Organism: Pelochelys cantorii; assembly: GCA_032595735.1. Taxonomy (NCBI): domain Eukaryota; kingdom Metazoa; phylum Chordata; order Testudines; family Trionychidae; genus Pelochelys; species Pelochelys cantorii. The sequence continues at coordinate 18,884,469 of CM064349.1, read as the reverse complement.
CAGTCATGTGGACAAGGGGAGAGGAGACGGGAGGGAAGTTCCTCTCCTTTATTGCTGCTCCCAGAGGGGGATTCTGGGTGGGAACAAAGGGGCCAAATCCACTCTGGGTTTGACGAGCGGGCTGAGCTCTGGCGTCCCATGCGGCCGGTCTATCGACGGAGATGGGCAGGGTACGCATGCGCACACAGAAAGGGGACCCCACACAGCAGCTTTGTGCAACGTGACTGGGGGGCTGCTGGGCGTTCTTCCACACAACACCCCCCCCCCCAGCGCGTGACCGTCGCCACGACGACACAAGCCGCGGCTGTGCCAGGACTAAAGGAATCAGCGTCGCTGAGACAGAGACAGCATGTGGGGGCAACTCCAGCCAGGATCAAACCCACGGTGCCCGTTAAGTACAGCGGCACTCTGCCCGGGAAGGTCACTGCTGGCGTTTCGGTTTGGCTTTGCTACAAATCTCCCTGCGGGAGAAGGAACTGCCCAGGCGTCGGCTCCAAAGCCTCTCTGACAAAGCACCTGGCTTTTATTGCGGAGCAAGGGGGGACCACCTCCCAGTGGGACAGATGGACGCCAGGACTGTAATGGCTTCCCTGAAATCCGCATGGGCGCCAGCCCCAGTGTCATTTCTTTTTGGGGCTGCTGCTGACGGAGGGGCGCACCACAGTGATGTGACTGAATTTCTCGAAGACGGCCTCCGCCGACAGCTTGGGCAGCCCCCGGTCCAGGGGGCACTCGTCCACCAGGCTGTTCATAGGGGTGGGAGGCAACGGCAGATCATCCTCCAGCAGGGCCTCGCCAAGCTGTGGGCACCTGGCAGGGTCTCCCCTGCCCTGCAGGGCGTACCCCAAGGCCCCCGCTTCCCCAGCCGCCTCCGAGTCCTCCGGGTTCTCGTCGCTTTCGCCGGCGGCAGAGTCTTTCGGCTCCGGGTTCATTGTGGCCCAGGAATCCTTGGCGGCGGGATGCACGGAGCCGGCTGCCGCCCCCCACTCCTGGAGGAAGTCTTTGAGGATCGGGAGAACTTTCTTCCGCGAGGCAACTGTGTTGCCTTGGTGGTAGGCACAGAGGTTGGGGTAGCGGCTCCCCAGAGGGGAGAGGTCCAGGGCCGGGTGGTTAGCACGCTCCAGCACACCACAGACCTAGCAGAGACAGGGACAGGCGGGGGTGAGGCACGGGGAGCTCAGGCCCTGCCATCACACCGCAAAGGGAGAGGATCCTGACATACAGAGCCAGAGCAGCAGTTCACCCTTAGTCTTCCCCCTGCTCCCACCACAGGCTTCCTACATTCCCACCCTTTGGGGCCCCGGCTGTGTTATCCAGACACAGGCAGGGCAGATCCCCAGCAGCATGGAATGGCACAGCGCCCTCAGGTCTAGGGAGAGGGAATTACACACGGATGGCTGCCCCGTTCTGCTGCACCTGCAAGGCCAGCTGTGGCCTTTGGGTGTGACCAGCGCCCTGAGTGGGGGTCGCTGCCCCTGGTGCTCCCCGCTGCACCCTTCTCGTCCCAGGGTCACGCTCTCCCCAAGCCTGGGGACAGCAATGAGGATGCTCACTCGGCTGGGCAGTAGGCCAGGCCCCCTGCTAGTGGCAGCAGGCATGGCCCAAGAGACCAAGTGCCATCGGGGATCTCCCCATAGACTCCAATGGGGCTGCTCCGGATTTACCCCAGCCGGGGCTCTCCCCCTCAGACTCCAACGGAGTGACACTTCTCAGAGCAGCAGGTGTCAGAATTAGGCTCCCGTGCCTGGGAAGCCACAGATGGAGAGAAAACCCATGTGCACCCCCCAGCCTAGGAACGGGGGTTTCCCACTCGCCCAGACAAGATGGACCAGGACGGCAAGCGAGTGCAGAGCTTGGCATTCAGGAACAAGCAGCATTAGTGGACACGAGCTGGCGGGGGAGGCTGGATACAGGCTGGTGGGAATGTAGGGGGAAGGGTGGGAGGCTGGGCACAGGCTGGCAGGAAAGGGGGGGGAGGCTGGGCACAGGCGGGTGGGAATGGAGGGGGGCGGGTGCAAAGCTGGACACAGGCTGGCGGGAATGGAGGGGGGGAGGCTGGACACAGGCTGGCAGGGGAGGCCGGACACAGGCTGGCGGAAATGGGGGAGGGAGGCTGGATACAGGCTGGCAGGGGAGGCTGGACACAGGCATGGGAGAATGGGGGAGGCTGGACACAGGCTGGGTTTTAAAGATCGACATTCTGCTCCGGAGGCAGGTGATGCTAAGGGGGACGCGCTGGGGAAAGGTCACACGCAGGGAATTTCTCTGGGAGCAGAGCTGGTTGTGGGGATGGCCAAAGGGGCCTCTTACCTCCCATCTCCCAGGCCGCCGGCTCCCACTCGCTCTCTGACCCACCCGGGCTATTTGCCTGACTTCCCTCCCAGTGCGTCGAACCTTTGACCGGGGTTAATGAGTGACCGCATGGGATCAGATGGGGGGAGCTGCTGCTGCGCAGTTGGCGATGGGGGGAAGTATACACCCCCCCTCCCCGTGTGTTCTCCTCGCCAGGCTCTGGGACGCACTGAAGCGAGTGGCAGGCACGCGGGCTGCCGTGCTGGGGGTGGCCTTGGAGCTGAAGGGGGAATGGGGAGGCGGGCGCAGCTCAGCCACCATCCCTCCAGCTACGGGAGCAACCATGGCATGAAGAAATGCCGCACGGCAGGGGCTGCGAGGGCTGCGGTGCAGAGCCTGGAAGGGGAGGGGAGATTCGTGGAGAGCTAGAAACCGCCACTGAGGTGGGAGGGGGAGGGGAACAGGGCTCTCACGTGGTTTTCCTTCCAGCTGGGAGGGCAGTGGGTCAGCTGGGAGCGCAGCACGCCCGGCGGGAATGGGATGCTGGAGTGGACGGTGCTTGGAACCAGGCCGCCGTGGGAGGGGATGGAGCAGCATGTGCACCGGGATCCTGAAGCAGCAGGACACCTGGTTTCATAACCAGGGCTCCAGTGCTCTGCTGAGCCAGGCCAAGGCTGCAGGAGGGCAGGCGCGGGAGGGGCTTACTCCTGGGGGAGATTTACACAGCTGTGCCCTCACCCTGTCTATCCCGCTCCCACCCAGCCACCACTGCAGCAAAGAGCGAGAGGCTGGCCTCGCGCAGAGATAAACTCTGAGAAATGCAGGGTGCTGAAAATACCAATCCCCGCGGTAAGACTGGAACATTAACGGGTAATGGTGAACGGTTACCGGCAGGGTGATACTTACTTGGTAACCGGTTAACCAGCAGACCAGCCGCCTGCCCGTGGGATCCCCGTGAACCGGAATGTTTAACATTCTGTTTAGCCGATTAACTTTTTCCCTGGGATTTTACATCCCGTCGGTAAGAGCCAAATCCATCTTGCATCTGGATTCCAGCCAAAAGCAGCTTAGCTGGGCAGGCACTAATGAGGGGTTTTTTTTTGGGGGGGGGGGGGGTGCTGTCCTGTTAGGGAGGCGACAGTCCAGTACACCTTACTACAGGGAGACTAGGGCTGACCTGGGAATTCACAAGGCCGGGGGCACCCAGAGAGTCTGATACCCCAGCAGGGGCTCTTCCTACAGGCAGCTCCCTCATTTTATTGGGCTAACAAAACCCTCCGACTCCCACGCTTTGGCTCCCAAACCCAAGCACCTTCTGCCCCATTTGCAGAAGCAACAAACCTCCATATTTAGGGGGTTCCCAAGGCGGGGGTGGCACGGAGGGGTACCTTTGGGGCAGGGATTATTGGGGGTCAAATGATGACCAGACAAGGGGAATGGGTCACTCTGACAAGTCAGCTGGGATCTGACCCAGGACTTAGGTCACAGCTGTCTAGCAAACATGCCCTATGGGGAAGATGAAAAGAACTGGGTTAGTTTAAGTCTGGAGAAGTGGGGACATGATCACAGTTTCCAAGTAAGTAAGAGGTTGTTACAAGGAGCAAGGAGAAATACTGTTCTCCTTAACCTCTGAGGACAGGACAAGAAGCAATGGGTTTAAATTGCAGCCAGGGTGGGTTAGGGGACATTAGGAAAATTTTAGGACAGTCGGGAAGCACTGGAATAAATTGCCTAGGTAGGCTGTGGAGTCTCCATCATTGGAGATTGTTAGGAGCAGGTTAGACCTGTCAGGGATGGTCTAGATCAGTGTTTCTCAACCTTTTTTTATAAAGTACCCCTTTAAAAAAAAAAAAAAAAAAAAAAAAAAAGATAAGTACCTACCTACAGTTTTCAGACACACACTTTTTTTTTCTACCATTGCAACACATTTTGTTTAAACAACTTCATCGCAGCCGGGCGGGCGATGACATTTTGGGGTGTAAAAAGTACACAAATAATAAAGCGCTGCAAAGCTTAAAACTAAAATTCAGTTCTCTCCCAATTTCAGTGGTGTGGACGTACCCCGCCGACTTCTCTCGAGTCCCCGAGGGGACTCGTCCCACTGGTTGGAGACACACTGCCCTAGATTAGAGATGTAAAAAGGCTTTTAAAACGGAAACAGGTAACCGCTAAACCGGTTTTGGCTGCAGAGCCCACAGCGGGGCCAGAGCCAGTGTGTGCCAGGGGTCCAGCTTACGTGCACCGGCTCCTGGCTGCCAGTTCTGCTCCTGGAGAGCCGGCAGGAAAATGATACGCTGATGCTTACCAGTTAAACTCTTACCGCCCTCGTCTAGATGATACTTAGTCCTGCCGCGAGGGCAGGGGACTGGCCTCGAGGGCCCCTCCAGTCCCACGATTCGGTGGCGGAAGAGACGCCCCTGTTTAAAAGTTGTGCGGGACCACGTTCAAGCAGGGGATTTAGCGCTTGAAGGTGGGAATCACACGGGCTGCTGGGACTGGCCACTGAGGGAAGGCTCTGGAATACCCCTGGACAGTCTGAGGGTAGCCCCCGGCTATGCTCACCGCTGTCCGCACCGCCGCGTGCTGGCTGTACACTGCCAGCTGCCGGAATGGCTTGTTCTGCTCGTTGAAAGCGATCGCCATGACTACCAGCCCGCCGTAGCCGTGCCGCTGGCAAAAGGCGCACAGGTCCTGCTGCAAGCCAGGCCGCTGCAGGAAGGCCTAGGCAAGGAGAGCATTCGGCATCAGAGTCCAGAGCCCACCAGCAGGTAATGGTCTTATTCCCCAGCTTCCTACCTCGGCCGCCCTCCCCAGCACCACCCACTCCTCTCTGTACCTGGTGCGGCTGAACTGTTTAACCTGTGGGCTCCTTGAGGAAGGGACAGCTATTCAGCAGCAGCGTGGTCTAGCGGACAGCGTGACAGACTTCGATGCAGGAGACCTGGGTCTGCTAAGTGAGCTTGGGCAAGTCACCTCCCTGCTCTGTGCCTCAGCTTCCCCACCTATACAATGGGCTAAAAGCCCAGCCGGAGGGGCTTCTAGGATTCTATGCTAGTAAGCACCACAGAGAGAAAAAGCCCAAACCATGGCCATACAAGAGAGAGGGGCAACATTATCCCCACTCAATCCAGTGCTTTAACTACAGGACCACCTTCTTCCCCACCTCCACCATGGTACCACTGAAATGGAAACCTGCACAGACATGGAGCGGTGTCAGACATGGTGACAGCCATTTGAACTCCTGGCCTCTGCCACTAACTCCCTCTGCTGCCCAGGGCAAGTCACTTCACTTCCCTGTGCCTCAGTTTCCCCACATTGCATTGATCCTTACCTCCAGTGTCACATACACTGCACTGATGGCAAGAACCAACCCGTCGCTCGACAGCGCTTTAAGGTCCTTTCGCAGCATCTGGTCCGTAGTGAGCCCTGGGAAAACGAGAGGGGCGAGTTGAAGGAGGACTTCCATTCCCAGGGGGAGCGTGGACCTGTTCCAGGGAGCTTTGGGTTTGGAAGACCCAAAAGCCTCAGGCAGTGTTGGCGCACACAACCCTCCGGCCATTCCCTGCCCTGTTTTCAGGTGAATTCAGAGACTCGTATGATTTAGTGCCTCCATTACATAAGCTACACGCAGCCCCTGGCCCTCCCTGGCTGTCCCATTCGATCCTCGATCACCCTGTGAAAAGCTGATACCCGACACGTCGAACTTGGCTGTCTGCAGAGCCTCAAAGAGGACACTCCTCGCCGGGAGGTCTGGGAACCTGGATTCCAACAGGGCCACGCACTGTGCGTCCTTGGGAGTCACCTTGCCAGCTTCCGGAGTCATATTGACGCAGTCCAGAAGTATCGTACCTTTACAGCCAGGGGAGCAGCGGTGGAACAGAAAGACAGCATGCTGTGAGCCAAGCCACGAGAAACCAGAGACCCTTCCACAGTGGGGGTGACCCCTGTGATCTTACAGCAGCAGAGACATGAGCGTGGGGGTTCAGTGTCTCTGGGTCTAGACCAGGGGTGGGCAATAATTTTTGATGGGGGGGGGCACTCCAAGGTTTTGGAAAGTAGTCAAGGGCTGCCGCCTTCCATGATCTGGTCTGGGATAGAGGTTGGGTGCAGAAGGGAGCTTGGGGTAAGGGGCTGGGGGTGCAGGAGGGAGACTGGAGTCTGGGAGGGAGTCTGGATGAAGCAGGCGGTTGTGACCTAGGGCAGGGGACTGGAGTGCAGGTGACCTACGGTAGGAAGGGGCAGGAGATTGGGGTGCCAGATCGGGGAGGGGGTGTGGGTGTAAGAGGGGGACAAAGGGTTTGGGTGTGTTGATTGGGGGTCAGAGAGTTGGGGCAGGAAAGGGCTGGGGTGCCAGAAGCAGGCTGTGGCCAAGAGACTTACTTGCCAGCTGCCAAACTAGCCAGCCTGCCTGCACAGCTTAAAACATTGCCCAGCCAGCCTGCCTGGCCACGTGCTTCATGAATAACTGAGCTCAGGAGAGGGGGCATGGTTCTTCTTAGCTGCCTGTTACTCCAACAAGCAGCTCCCCTTGGTTGGTTTCTGCCAGAAACCAGCCAATGGGATTGTGCTAGGGGCGGGGCGGGGCGGCTCCTAAAACTCCCCCCTGCCTCCAGTTTAAAATCAGAAAGGGAACCCTGTAGCCGTGTTTCTGCACGGCGTGCGGGGCAAGCAGGGGAGCCAGCCTGGGGCACCCTGCTGCCTCCGCGGGCCGGATCCGGTGGCTTGGTACCCCGCAGGCCGTATTTTGCCCAGGCCTGGTCTGGACAGTGTGGTGGGGTATTTCCCTAGGCAAAGCCATGCTGCTGTACACTGGCCTTGGACGTCAGGACTTTGCTGCCGCTGCAGCTGTGACGCTGCTGAGGAGTTGGATTTACAGCCAGCAGGACACAGCCTGGCACGGGGGCCTGAGGTCTGAGTCTCCTCCCCAGAACTCTGCACCCTGCCCTGGAGATCGATCCCGGCTAGCTTTGCCCTCACCGTACAGCAGCGCAGCCGTCTGTCTATCCAACAGCTCCGGCGGGCCCTGCAGGATCCTCTCCGTCACCAGCGTGGCACAGGAGCCCACCAGCTCCGCGGTGACGTTGCACCCAGGCTTCCGCTCCAGGGGCCGATGGTCGATCACCTCGACCACGGCCTCCTCCAGGGCTGCGTCTCCGCTGGGAGGGAGAGATGGGGAAGTGAGTGGCGGCACCGGGTGGGCAGCCCCCCACCGGAGATTTCATCCCCCGGCGTTTCCCTCCGCAATTTCTCTTCCATACCCCTAAACGAGGGACTAAGGGTCAGCGGCACCTCCCATCCTAGCTGGAGCCCCCACTCCCCCCATACCTGCAATTTAACAACACCCCCTAGCTGCCCTAGTGTGTCTTCCATCTATGTATCTCGAAGCACTTACAAAGGTGTCTCAGTGTCTTCAGCCTCACTTCACAGATGGGGAAACCGAGGCACAGAGAGGTGAAGTGACTTGCCCATGGTCACCGAGGAGCTCAGTGGCAGAACCAGAGTTAGAGCACACCCCGCCCCGGTCTCCTAAGCCCCCTGCCCCACCTCTCCCCTTGCCTTGGCAGCATGTGGTGGTCGACCAGAGTCAAGGAGAGGAGGCCAGACCAGTGCAGTGCATGCAAGTCGATCTCGTCCCGGAAGATCAGGCAGCGGTCAGGGATCTGCTGCTCCCGCAGGAGGAAGGTGCTCTCTGTGCGCAGGGGGAACTCCGCACGGGGGATGTTCAGCACAGGGAGGAACGCCGCCTTGGACTGCAAAGAGGTCTGCAGGAGAACGCAGCAACCCAGAGAGCCAGTTAGCAACTGGCCTTGGATACGGCGTGCGTGGCACGGGGTAGTCCAGGCACCGCACCACGGCCTCAGTGCCACCGTGGGGGCCTCTCCGTGCATGGAGAGATCCCCTGGTTAATTCCACCCAGCCCAAGCAGCGCTCCAACGCAGAACCAAGCCCCGGGGACGTGCTCACTGTTAGAAAAAAAACTGCCCCCCAGTAAAAAGTTTGGCCAGGCCGCTCTTGCTATAGTGGGCTGCAGTACTCCTTGGGAGAAACCGGCCGCACCCTTCCTGCATACCATTGCCTTTAGAAAAAGGGAAGATGTGAAAAGGGGAAAATAGCCTTGGACTCTCCCACCCGTCACCTTGGCGTGAGAACTGTGGGGCTTACCTGGTCGCATGAAACCTGCACAGTTTCTGCCCAACCCCTAGGACACAGACGCCCACTTGGTGACCGTTGGGCCGTATATGGTAATATGCAAGCGCGGGAAAGCGATGTGCAGACTTGGGGATAAATACCCATCTCACAGTTCCCTCGAGGAGGTCTTTGCAACGCACGTACCACCGTGCGTGTGCCTTCCCGTATACTTCAAAGTGCTGCCGGCCTGATCAACCGACCAGCCACCTCCCCCGACTCTCGGGCGTAACCAAGGCCTTCACAACCGAACCGATATCTTTGAAACGTTCCGTGTGCTGTGTAAGTTGGTATGTATGATTTGATTTTCTTTGTTGTATAAGCTTAGTGTTACAGTTGTTTTGGTAGTACATAGAGTTTGTAGTTATCACTGTTATTTAATTAGTGTAGCTGGATAGCTTTAGAATAGAGACTATTCCCCTTGCCGTTCCCATCCTTATATTTCTGACACATTTAACTAGAAACCGTAGAATAAATATAATAAATACTGTAAATTCATTATTGACATGGTCTATTAAAAATCTTAGAATAAATACTATAAGTTCATCACTGTCATAAATAAATATCTTTTATTTGCTAAAACGGTCCACCTGGTTCTGTCCTTCCCCCCTTGGGTATGCATCATCGGGCCTGTGGTTCTCGCAACACTCACCTGTGCCAAGTAATACGCCAGGGCGAGCGCCGACACCGTGGAGTCCAGGTCGCAGGCCTCGTTGCCCAGCACCACGTGGACCTCCCGGCCGTGCTGGACATACTCCTGCCAAGAGACGGGTGGGTTGGAATCCCAGCGGAGCAGGCCCAAGGCCACGGGCCCGCGGGAAAGGCTCACTCCTGGGTGCCGGCGCAGAAGGGAAACACACGCCGACGCCGCAGGGGGTGGGCTGAGCAGCAAATGGCACCGCTGCCCGAGGAGTCTGACGTGGCAGGGTCTTCTCGCCCGGCTCCTCCCTGCCCGACCCAGGAAGGCTTGTTCATCTGGACCCGTGGCTCTCAAAGTGGGGTCTGTGGAGCACCATGGGCTCAACCCCCCCTGCAGCAGAGCGCGTGCGTGGACGCTCCAGCCCTGCCCGCCTCCATGAGATTGGGGCGCCAGCACCGGCTTCCCAGCGGGGAGAGGGGCAAGCTGGGAGGGGGCGCAAGTCAGCTGGGGGAACAGCAGCATAGGAAACCGCTCGCCGGAGACTTTCCCTGCTGCTCCCATTGGCTGGAATTGGAATCATGGTCAATTGGAGCAGTGGGGGGCAGTGCCTGGGGGCGGCAGGAGGCACAGAGCCAGGTAAGTAACTCCCATCCCCCTCGTGCCCACACCCCCATTGCCCTCACACAACCTCCCTCCCACTGAGACCCCCCCAGCCCCAGCCTGCTCCTGCATCCTCCTCCCAGACCCCCACCCCACTCCTGCACCCTCCCTCCCTCCCCCCCACTCCTGCATCCTCCCAGATCTCCCACCTCACTCCTACACCCTCCCTCCCCCCACTCCTGCATCCTCCCTCCCTCCCCCCCACTCCTGCATCCTCCCAGATCTCCCACCTCACTCCTACACCCTCCCTCCCCCCACTCCTGCATCCTCCCAGATCTCCCCTCACTCTTGAACCCTCCCTCCCTCCCCCACACTCCTGCACCCTCCCAGACCACCCACCTCCACCCCATTCCTGCACCTTCCCTCCCTCTCAGACTTCCCACCCCATCCCACTCCTGCACCCTTCCAGACCTTCCACCCCTTTCCTGCACCCTCCCACCCTTCCAGACCCCCCACCCCGCACCTGCACCCTCCCAGACCTCCCACCCCCAGCCTGCTCCTGTACCCTCCCTCCCATCCAGACCCCCATCCTCGCTCCTCCTGCGCCCATTTTGTCATCATAGGTGGTTGGCTGGCGGTCCGCAGAAAGGTTTGCATTGAGCAGGTTGGGCTATAGGCCAAAAAGTTTGAGAATCACCGATTTAGCCCCTGTGCTGACTTAAGGACCTGAGGCTCCCAAGTTTATCTGCTGAACAATCCTAGAACCCTAGAACTGGAAGGGACCTCGAGAGGTCATCCAGTCCAGTCCCCTGCCCTCACGGCAGGACCAAGCACCATCTGGATCAGGGCTACTCAACATGCGGCCCGCAGCCCATTTGTTTGCAGCTGACTGTGAGGTTTGGGTTTACGCAGGGCTCAACACACGGCCCGGGGGTGGGATTCTTCGAACATGGCTTCCACTGGGAACACACTCCACAACGGCGAGTCAATAGAATGGTCTTCTGTTGAGATGCGTTTTAGTAGTTCAATTCCTGGACTGTCATTGCTCATTAAAAGTGCTGTCATACGGGTGGAAGTCGGGTAAATATTGCATTTTATTAATATCAGCTGAACTGACTTAAATGGGGCCTGTGTGTTGTGTGGTCTTGCCTTAATCTTTGTATGCATACCCATCAGTGTTAAAGAAGCTATTTGCATATTTATTTGCATGTACATGCAACCACAATTAAGTTGTGGCCCTCGGCATGTGCTGTGAGTATCATTGTGGCCCCCGGGGCTTCCAAAGTTGAGTAGCCCCGATCTAGATCATCCCTGATAGCTGTCTAGCCAACCTGCTCTTCAATATCTCCAGTGATGGAGATTCCACAACCTTCCTAGGCAATTTATTCCAGTGTTTAACTGCCCTGACAGTGAGGAAGTTTTTCCTAATGTCCAACCTAAACCTCCCTTGCTGCAATTTAAGCCCGTTGCTTCTTGTCCTATCCTCAGAGACCAAGGAGAACAATTTCCCTCCCTCCTCCCTGTGGCACCCTTTTAGATACCTGAAACCGCTATCATGTCCCCTCTCAGTCTTCTCTTTTCCAAGCTAAACAAGCCCAATTCTTTCAGTCTTCCCTCATAGCTCATGCTCTCTAGATCAGTGTTTCCCAATTTAATTTGCCCACAGAGCCCCTAGGGCCCCGCCACGTTTGGTCAAGCAAAAAACAAACAAACAAAAAAAACCCCCGTCCACTGCAGCTCCAGCACTGTCTCTTTAAGAGGGGAGGAGGAGGGGGACGGCTCTTCACAGAGCACCAGTTGGGAAACACTGCTCTAGACCTTTCATCATTTTTGTTGCTCTTCTCTGGACCTTCTGCAATTTCTCCACATCTTTCCTGAAACATGGTACCTGAAACTGGACACAAGACTCCAATTGAGGCCTAATCAGCTCAGAGCAGAGCAGAAGAATGACTCCTCGTGTCTTGCTCACAACACTCCTGTTAATGCCTCCCAGAATCATATTGGCTTTTTTTGTAACAGCATTACACTGATGACTCATATTTAGCTTGTGGTCCACAATGACCCCTAGATCCCTTTCTACAGTACTCCTTCCTAGAGTCCTTCTAATGCCCCACCTGCACCTATTACCCCTGGGCGCCAGGCACGCCACCAGAGCCTGCCCCACTCTCCTCCCCCTGTGATGTGAACAGGAAGAGCAGGATGGCAGCTCTGCCAGGACAGGAGAGGAGTCGGTGGGATGAGCAGAGAGGATGAAAGGGCCAGTTATGGCTTCCAGGTGTAAGAGCGGACACCAGGCTAGCACCAAGGCGCTCTCCAGTAGCAATGACCTGTGGGTATCTGTCCCCTGCTGCCCCGCGCTGCTGCCTTTGTATAGCAGCACAGAGTGGCAGGCAGGAGCTGGTACGTGCTGTAACAATATGGTTTTTCTGTAGCCACACTGGAAGGCCTGTCGCCATATTGGAAGGCCTAAACCAGTGTTTCTTAAACATTTTAAGACTGAGGAACACCAAACAATAATTTTTTTTAATGAGGAACACAACACCAAGGACTTTTTGTTGGGCCAAAAAAAAAAAAAAAATGTCGGGGGGGAAAGTTATTGAGCAGAACCAAAAAAAAAAAAAAAAAAGGTCGCCTGCCCCTTTAAGGGTGGCCATTTTGAACTCTGTTGTTCTCCATGGCACACCTCTGACTGCCTCGCGGCACACCAGTGTACCACAAAACACAGTTTAAGAAACACTGGCCTAAACTAAAGCCTTCCTCTGCAGCCAGACTGAAGAGCAGCAGCCATGAGCTGTAAACCCTGCAGTCACATACTCACATTCCATGTAAATGAAAGACAGGACTATGCAGCACTTTAAAGACTAACAAGATGGTTTATTAGGTGATGAGCTTTCATGGGCCAGACCCACTTCCTCAGATCAAATTGTGGAAGAAAATTGGCATGACCATATATATAAACCATCTTGTTAGTCTTTAAAGTGCTGCATAGTCCTGTCTTTTGTTTCAGTACAACCAGACTAACACGGCTACCTCTCTATTACTATTCCATGTAAATGGCATTAAAATAGTGTCACACTAGGCTGTGAGAAGGGGATCCTGTCCTAATGGCCCCCCGCTGTCACCAGATAAAGAAACAGATCTCAAGATGGGTACAGAAAACTTAATTAACAGCATTTCATCTGGCAAGAAACTGCTTATCAATAGCTGAGATTGGGGAATCCTCATTCTATAATTATTGTCCTCACGTTCCTATTGTTGGTCTGTGTGATCTCTGTCTGGTTTGTAACTGTTTCTGACTGCTGTATAATTAATTGTGCTAGGTGTACATCAACTAAGATGGCAGGGTATGATTGGTTAAGTAATTCTGTTACAGTACGTTATGATTGGTTAATAAAATTATACTAAAATAAATGGTTACGGTATAGCTAAGCAGGACTCAAGTTTCACTATATAAACTGGGGTCCAAGAAGGAGACCAGCAAACAAAAGGCAAGAAGAGGAAAAGAGGAAGAAAGGAACACCAAGAAGGAGGGAAGTGCATGACCGTGACTTGCAGTAATTAAGATCCAGAGAGACTGGCCAACAGGTGAAGTCTGCCTGCCTTTATCAGGATTGGTGAGCATGACACTGTGTGTTTAGCATGTGTATGCTGCTTGCTTGGGAGCTGTCAATAAATAGAGAAGAATATTACTGCGTAAGGCTCTTTCAATGGCAAAAGATCCTGCAGACCCACAGGAAGTTCCGCCTTGAGCCCTGGGAATTAGTAAGGGTGGAGGTGTAAACTAACAGGGTTGCACCTCGTGCCCTCGGAACGGGGTAAAGATGTGTGTCCCTACAGTGTGGAAGTGATAGAGAAATTTGTGTGGGTAACAGTGCGGGGAGTCCTCACGCGCACCAGCTCCCGGAGGGCCCACTGCCGACCCACAGGTAACCGCTGACATGTTCAGCAGCTACCCGGTTCCTTAATGACACGCAGTTTAACATCCCTCGTTCAACAGGACTCTGGAGCGAGGGGCTGAGGGAAAACCCGTAGGGCGTTCGAGCCGGCTCCGCTGCTCCAGCACGAGGCCTCGGTGACCGCTTACGAATTAAGCGTTCACTGCCTGCCCAAGCAAACGGATGCAGCAGCTCAACAGCCCACTTCGTCCGAGAGCAAACAAGGCAGATGGGCACCAGCTCCGTAAAAGCTATTTGCCCTTCGCCTCCGGTGCTAAGCAGCTGCGTCCGTTTCCCAGTTACCGCCAAGAGAACCAGAGGCCACAATCGGGGCCGGGTTGGATGGACTGGGCGCTGGCCAGCCGAGCACTTTAGATAAGCAAGGTTGGGATAATGCATTTATGGAGCAGAGTTAAGAGCTGCCTGTTACGGGGGTGAACAGGCAAAACAGCAGCATATGGCCCCCAGGGAGGAAAGAAAACAGCATCCCAGGGAAAGGCACAAGCAATTTGCACTAAAAGGCACTCAAAGGCCTCGGAGAGGGATGTGTACAAGCCTTTTCAAAGCTAATTTACCTTAGCGTTTGCTGGGAATGGCAGCGAGGCTCCAGCCCTTCCTCCAAACACATTACATCAGCACGGGTCTGACCCATTAGCAATGGAAGAGACACACCGGCACCTTTTGGAATCAGATTAAGATGGCAGGGAGGGGCAATTCAAATGGTCCCTCCAGCTAAATAACACAAGCAGCATATTCATAGTGAACTAGATTTTATGGGACCGTTCTGCTCCTCTGCCTGATCTGCTACATACCGCCAGCCCCCGCACCTCGGCCAGTAACACCCGTCCCATACGCGCTTGCCCAGCCAGAAGGTGTATCTTATACAAAGACATCCTCCCCAGACTCAGATGGCTACCCCGCCATGTCCCTAGGGAAGTTGCTTTATCCCAGTCAACACGGACTCACTTCTATAACTGCCAGGCCTATCTCGATTCGAGATCCTGGGACTGCAATCCACAACAGCTATAGCCTGGCAGACTGGATTCAGTTCCGGTCCTGCTCTCTCCAATAGGAGAGGACCAGACTAGAGAGGGCCTTACAGGAAAATGTCCAGCGTAAAAAGGCGGAGATGGTTTACTTCCCGGAAGCGACACAGTGGAGGGAACAAGACAGAGCAAGTACAATAGCAGATCATTAGAGCCCTGCATGGATACAATATTGGTATCTGTTTCCGCATCTGCAAAAATGACCCACGGATATAAAGCGGAGATCCACGGATTTGCAGGGCTCTACAGAGAATGGAGAGAAGAGAACTTGGAGCGCCCCAGTTATCTTTCCAGAACACAAGGGCAAGAGGACATTATTCAGCAAAAAGCAGTCCGTTAAGGAGCATCAACAGGAAATGGTTTTATTTTTAGACAGTGCGCACTTGGCAAGTGGGACTCCCTGCCACATGATTTCAGCAAGGCCAACAGCTCAGTCAGAGTCACAAAGACTGGACTTTAATACAGGTAAAGAGGGCGGCCAAAGCTACCGTAGGTGGAATTAAAGAAGAGACTGGCAAGGAAATAAACCTTCCTGCTTCAGGGCAGACACTAATCACTAAGTGACGGTGTCAGAAAATTCTTTTCCAAGCAGGTTATTCTGTGGTGGCCCACTGTAAAGATGGCTTGTGCTTTCCTCTGAAGAAGCTGGTATGGCTTTCACGGGAGACAGGACATGTTGCTGGCTAAGAAAAGGAAGGATGGTGCAGTGGTTAAAGTACTAGGCTGGGGCTCAGGAGATGTGTTGATTTCCCACTCTGCCTCAGGGTTCGACACAGTGGAACATTTTCAGAAGCATCCAAATGACTCAGGAGCCTAACTCCCATTTTAAAAAATGACTGAGCCACTAACGAGTCCAAACTTCGTCAACCCGGAATGAATCACTTAAATGCTTTGGCACATTTCCCCATTGTTGCTCTGTGCCTCAGTTTCCCCATACAATGAGTACAAGCAGCCCTGCCGTGCATCACAGGGGGGCTATGGGGATAAGCACACTAGTCTGGGAGGTGCTCAGATACTACAGTGATACGGGTCAGACCCTGTCCGGCAATTCCAGTGTTCCCAATCTGTGTGATACAAAAGTTTATGTTTTTTCTTAATGGGCAAGAAAAGAAAAAAGCTCCCATTTGAGCTACTTCTGCAACTGCAAATAGAAAATGCCAGCAGTGCAGACCTGTAGGAATAACAGTCTGCTGATGAGGAACTGAGTCAAGGTCTGATTCATTCACTCAAACAGCACACAAGATGTCTTTGCTCAGGCGCTGCATTTGTCTTCTGGGGTCAACACTCTTAGAGTAAGGGGAAGCCAACACCGAAGGGCAACACCATCCCAAAACTTGGGGGAAATCAGCCACAAAAATAAACTGGGAGGGGGAACATCGGCAGGGAAAGAAGAGACCCGACCCCAGCAAGCCATGTGCTTACAGAGCTTTGACCAGGAACCTGTTGAACTAAACCAGAGCTTCTCTGTACAAAACAAGCCGACAGACCCCCTGGGGCCCAAGGGCTGAACCCAGGTTTGGTCTACCCTGCAATCGGAGGCGTGACTGCACCTAAAACTAGCAGCTGAGATGCAGAGACATGGGGTTCAGTGTGGGCAGCCGCCAGCCCAGCAGAGACCCTGGGTGCGTGATCACATTAGTAACTCGCATGGGGTCCAAGCGGCTGCATCTTCGCTGCTCACTGTACCCACTCTCGCTAGTTTCAAGCTAGTGAAAGGAGACAAGCGGCTGTCAGACCTCCTCCTGCAACGTGAAAAAGCTTGTACCCAACTAGAGGCAAACTCACCGCTATTGTCTGCTCACAGTGTGACCATCAGAGATTTCAAGGGGTAATTCACAGACACAGCAACAGAGCTACACACAGCACAGGCCCAGCAGGGGGCTGGAGAGGGTCCAATGAAAGAAGGTCACGGACCTACCATTCCAAGCCAGGGCGGTATTCAGCCCAATTGACAGTAGTGCCCAGAGGTCTGTGCTGAGACTGGAGTCCACTGTGCCAGGCACTGAACCATGAGGCAGTTCCTGCTGCAAAGAACAGACAGCCGAAACAGAAAAGCTGGAAGGGGAAACTGAGGCAGGGAGCAGGAAAAGTGATTTGCCCAGGGTCGCACAGCCGCTCAGTGGCAGAGCTAGGACTAGTTCCCCATGCGATTCCACCAGCCCATGCTGCCGCTTGTGTGGGTAGGGTCACCTTTCCTCCTACCCGATGCTCTTTTGGGCACCTTCTCACACCCAGCCTACAGGCAGCGTGAACAGGCAGCAGGGCGACACCCCATGAGTCTCAACCAAAGGCGTGGCAGGCAAAGACACACATGAACAGCAGCCGGACGAGGTCACAACACCCTTGGCGCAAACAGGCTGCGGCCAGCCAGCTGCACACAGAGGCTTGCTTATGCGCAAGCCCCAAACAAACAGTAGGAAAGAACAGCCGCCCTGCATTCAGCCTCCCCGCTCCTCTCTCCAGCCAGCAGACTCCGCCCGGCCAGGAGAAAGCAGCTTTTTGTCCCGGCTCCCCACAGGTACGGCCCAATCTGTGCTCTGGTTGGGCTCTAGAACAAGGGGGCCTCTTCACCAGGTAGGTTACACCCTGTCTCTGAAGCTTTATCTGTGGCACGGCCTTTAGCCACCAGAGTTATGGCTGGTGCCAAACCCTAGTGCAGGCATAAAGCTTTACACTCATACAGGGTCTCATATGGGCTCTGTTCACTCACTGCACAGCCTGTATAACAGGGGTGGGCAAAAGGGCCTCCACGGGCCAGATGAGGCCTGCCAAGCAGGTTGATCTGGCCCGCAGAGGTCCTGCCGCTCCCCCACCCCCAGGCCAATCAGGGACGGGGCAGCGCGTGGCACTTAGACTCAACCCTGGCGGTTGCTTCTAAGCGCCATGCGCCAGAGGGCAGGGTGGGAGGAGACTTTGTGTGCTCCCCTCAAGCCCTGATCGGCCTGGGGAGCACCCAAAGTCTCCTCCCGCCCTGCACGGGGCTCGGCACTTAGAATAAACCGCCAGCTGCTGCTTGGCTGTTCCCTTGCAGGGTGGGGGCAGACTTTGCATGCTCCCTAGGCCCTGATTGACCTGGGGCAGGAGGAGGGAGCGCATGAAGTCTCCCGCCGCCAGGGGTGTGGGCGCCGAGAGGGAACTGGGAGCTGTTCTGAACAGCACAGAGCAGGGGTGGGGATCGTTTTGGGTCAGGGGCCGCTGACCCACAGAAAAAACAGTGGGGGGGGGGGGGCGCACACAAGTGAGAAGCAAAGTGAGAAGCCCCTGACTGAGAAAGAGAAAGACACTCCCCACGTTCCCCTTGCACACCAGAGCCTGAAGGGGCCCAGGCTAGTAGATTTTGGGTGCTCCAGCCCTGCGGGTGGGTGGCAGGGGGGCTGGAGTGCCAACACGGGTTCCCCAATGTGGGTCTTCAGGGGCCGGATCCAGGCAAGCCAGGGGCCACATCCGGCCCCCGGGCCAGAGGTTCGCCACCCCTGCTATAGAGCGTCACCTGCCTTCAAGACCCAACCTGGAAAGGTCGGGAAACTGCCCTTCAGCGGAACCTCAATGGGACGGGAGGACGTGGGTGCCTGCCTCCTCTTACGGAGGCCCCACCCGAGTCACCAGCCACAAGGCAGCAGCTGTGGGCAGGAGTGCGTTGTGCAGGTTTGGGCAGGAGTGCTTTGTGCAGCTGCTGACAGCAATGTCCTTGGAGGCTAGTGACATGCAGGCTGTCCCTGGCCAAGTGGTGACATCAGCCTTCAAACCACACGCTCAACCCTAGGGGAAGAGGAGCAGCTCTTGGAACGGGTAAGACACCATACTGCTAAACTGTCTGTTTCACTAGGGAAAGTGGGCGTCATTCTTCAGTGCACTTTGTCACCCACCGCAGGGAGAACGGTTCAGGCTGATCTTGTGGCGAAGGCATGAGGCTGGGACTCGGGAGATCTGGGTTCTAGGAAAGACACTTAAAATCGCTCCGCGTCTCAGTAAAACTCCTCCCACGTTCTGTCTGTGTAGATTGCAAACCAGAGGTGGGCAACCTGAGACCCATCAGTGTTCTGCGTGTGGCCTGTGAGAGATTCTGTTTACTCTTGCCCACGCTCGGGGTTACCAGATTCCATTGGCTTCCCTCCACATATAGTTTTTTCCTGGCTGATCTCAGCTGGTGACTTGGGGTGCTACCATACTACAAACCATAATAGTAAGTGTTAGTAACAGGAGACATTGCTGCATTCGCTTTGCTGTTAAATCCAAACACCCGCCCGCCCCCCCGCCAAGAACTTGGGGGAGCGGTTTGAGAAAGAATGATCAAAGTTTGGGATTAGCTGAGAAATAGGCAGGTTCTGCTGTCTATTGAAATGTCAAGTCGATTTAAAAAAAACAAACCCCTCAGACGACATGTTTGCACCTCTGTGCAGAGAGAGAGATTAAAGATATCACTGATTAGCTCATGTCTCTCCTGGAAGAACTGCTTGCATAAAAATACTCAGCTATAATTCCCTTACCATAACAAGGTGTCAGTGTAGAGAAACAGGACAGCGCTATGCTCTGGTTAGGAAATCTAAGCCTATTAGAGGAGAAATGTAATTTAAATCACATCCTAACCAGGATCAAAATAGCCAAACCTCTTCTGTCTTTCCTATCTTCCCTTGCTCCTCAAGCACACTGATACACCACGCCCTGCAGCTGAATGACCTAATTCTCCATTGCATTCACTAGACTGTCTCCAACAAGTGCGTCATGTCATGTAGTCAGGTTTGGGGGCTTTTATTATTATTATTTTTTTAACCCTTGACCAAATAAGATGAATGACAGTTTCCAGACACGGAGAGACAGAGGTGTGCAGGGCATGAGAATTATCATGGCCACAAACAGCGTGGGGACATCAAAACTCATTGCCACAACACAGAGCAATTATAGACTCTTCACCCCCACTCCAACCTGTCTGCATAGAACCGTTGCCTTCGCTTGCATTTTGGCACACTGGGAGAAGACAGGAAGAAACACACTTTCTATTTTTCGAGGCAGGCAATCTTTCATTTGTATGTTCCTATCTGGACTCCACTCCGGAGCCTGTCCAACAGGGGCACCCTAATCAAACATTCCCAGCGTTAATTATGCCTTGGAATCATGCATAAACTTCTCAAATATCTTCATCTCGAATACTTCAGAGGCCCTTCAGAGGCCAGTGATGACGGTTTTAGTGCATATCCCACATAAGCAAAGCAAGAAAGTAACAGGCCTCGAAAATACAAGGCCCTGAGGCCAGAAAGAATATGTAAAGGATGGTCTACTTATATTTCATTTTATTGACGTCTTCATCCATAGGGTCCTTTTGAGCATAAGAATTAGTGCTCACAGCACTCTGTTCTAAGCCCTCCCCTGAAAAAGTTGCTCCAAAGATAAGTGAGGTTAAATATTCCACCCCACAGCCCTGTGCTCTAGGGAAGTATCATACAGTTGGGGAAACTGAGGCGCAAAAAATTGACAAAGGTCATGAGAGACAGCTGTGGCAAGAATAGGACCCACACTCCTGACTCACACTCAGGAGTCTTAACCACACATCCATTCTTTCATCACTTTCCTCACGTCAAAATGCCCCAAATCATACAGAGCTGTCAGCCTGTGACTGTTGTCAGACACTTGCAAGTTGCTGGGACTGCCCTAGCCTGTTGCTAAGAAAATTCTCTCTAGAGACGAACCGTGCAGTAAAATCTCAGTGCTGACACTCAACTTTGCCCTTACCATGAGTTCATCACCTGGGCCAAGTTTACATGTAAACTAACAAGCTAGAGCTTTGTTGATTTTCAAATTAGTGGCACACCTTCATCTATAAAAGGTAGCTTCTCCAAGTTACGGCCAAGATCTAGCTCATTACTGGAAAGACGTCGACAATACAGACAAGGCATTGCTAAATTCTAATAGAGGGAGGACCATGCACGGAAGGGCCGAGACACTAATTCCCAAAGGATAGGATTTCGCTTTTCCTTTCTCTTCCCACCTCTATTTCCTGCACTTCTTATTTTGACACAGTTACATGTTCATTTTAGCCTTGCTGCCCATCACAGCAGAACTCGAGAATGCTAAAGAAATGAAAGTGATAGCTTCTCCCTAACAGAGGAGGGGGAAACCCTGGGTCATTTCATGCATCCAGTTCTGACACTCCCTCTCCCTGCCCATACACACTAACATTAACAACCAGCCCCTTTGTTTCCACAATTTGAGCTTGTTTTCATCATATCTGTCAGCCAACAGGTCCCACAGGCAAAGGGAATTACATGGGCCCAGGATATGCAATAGCCAGTCCGAAACTAGTGCCAAAACCAAACACTTGCCTGATGGTAGGATGAGAGTCGAGCAGGATGAAACATCAGAACTAGATGCCACTGGAAGTTGTGTGAGTTGAAGTAGGGGATATAGATTTCTTATTAAAGACACTTACGAGACATAAAGACTTACATTTAATTCTCTATTTAAATTAGTCCATGATTTTAGCTGTCCTGGGTTTTGTGGGTTCTCAAGACAGCATTACTATACCCCCCGCACGTCCTCAAAATCCAACATCCAAGGGGCAAAACTCTTAGGCTGGGATTCTCATAGGGACTGAAAGGAGTTTGGAACCCGCCTTTCACTGAAAATTAAAGGGATTTAGGAGTCAAATGTCCCTGTAAGCATCCTTTGAAGGTGCCAGCCTGAGACGCTAACTCCCCTGGATCGGGAGAGAGCAGCTCCTAAAGTAATTTTAGAAAAGCTGTGGGGTCACAGGAAAAGCAACACCGAAATTAATAAGGTCCCTTCCAGGACCAATACGTTTTGCTAAGTGTTGGCTTCAGCCCCCACACCAAACAGAAAATACTTTGATCCCCAAGTAACTTTTCTCCTGGTTCTGCAGAGGCAAGGGGCTACATCAGTGCCCATCCCTGCAGCACATGGCGGGCATCTTTTCCAGCCCCAAATGGATTTTTCCCACCTGTGTGTGGAATCAATTTTTACATGCACCGAGGCATGCGTGAATGCGCACCACCACACACACACAAACTCTAGCTGGGGACTCTCTGCTGACCAGCTGGGAGGCACAAGGGCCCAGCTTACAGCTTACTGCTGCCGGGCACCTCAGCCTAGCTCCCAGGCTAGTCCCAGAGTGGGAATGAGGGGAGATGGAAGGGCATGGGAGTCACATGGAGGGGGACCCGGAGGGGCACGGAGGAGCAGGCATGGGTGGAGGGGGGAGGAATCGGGGAGCGCTGGGGGGCGAAGGGGACCATGGTCTCAAGGGGGGCAGCGATGGGCTGTGCAGGCGCAGGGGCGGTGGGAGACGTGGGCTGGGCAGGGAGAGGCAGGGCCAGGCTGGGTGGTGGAGGGGGCAACGGGGGGGCTAGGAGGGACCCCTGGTGGTCCCCCGGGGATCCCCCAACCCACGTGCCCCCCCTGCCCTGCCCGGTACCTGCAGGGCGGCCCGGCGGCTCCGCACGAAGCGCTCCATGGCGGCCGGACGGCTCCCGGCTCCGGCTCCGGCTCCGAGCGAGCTGCGGCTCCCGCCGGGTGCGGAGCCCGGCCCGGCCCCTTGGTCCGCGTCGCGCGGGACTGCCGGGAAATGGGGCGGCCCCTGGGAGCGAGAGAGCGGCCCTGTGACTGGGTGGCTGTGACTGCGGGGTGTGTGTGTGTGTGTGTGTGTGTGTGTAGGGGGCTGTGACTGCGGGGTGTGTGTGTGTGTGTGTGTAGGGGGATGTGACTGCGGGGTGTGTGTGTGTGTGTGTGTGTGTGTGTGTAGGGGGCTGTGACTGCGGGGTGTGTGTGTGTGTGTGTGTAGGGGGATGTGACTGCGGGGTGTGTGTGTGTGTGTGTGTGTGTGTGTGTAGGGGGCTGTGACTGCGGGGTGTGTGTGTGTGTGTGTGTAGGGGGATGTGACTGCGGGGGGTGTGTGTGTGTGTGTGTAGGGGGATGTGACTGCGGGGTGTGTGTGTGTGTGTGTGTGTGTGTGTAGGGGGCTGTGACTGCGGGGTGTGTGTGTGTGTGTGTGTGTAGGGGGCTGTGACTGCGGGGTCTGTGTGTAGGGGGATGTGACTGCGGGGTGTGTGTGTGTGTGTGTGTAGGGGGCTGTGACTGCGGGGTGTGTGTGTAGGGGGATGTGACTGCGGGGTGTGTGTGTGTGTGTGTAGGGGGATGTGACTGCGGGGTGTGTGTGTAGGGGGATGTGACTGCGGGGTGTGTGTGTGTGTAGGGGGATGTGACTGCGGGGTGTGTGTGTGTGTGTAGGGGGATGTGACTGCGGGGTGTGTGTGTGTGTGTGTGTGTGTGTGTGTAGGGGGCTGTGACTGCGGGGTGTGTGTGTAGGGGGATGTGACTGCGGGGTGGGTGTGTGTGTGTGTGTGTAGGGGGATGTGACTGCGGGGTGTGTGTGTAGGGGGATGTGACTGCGGGGTGTGTGTGTGTGTGTGTGTGTGTGTAGGGGGATGTGACTGCGGGGTGTGTGTGTGTGTGTGTGTGTGTAGGGGGATGTGACTGCGGGGTGTGTGTGTGTGTGTGTGTGTGTAGGGGGCTGTGACTGCGGGGGGTGTGTGTGTGTGTGTGTGTGTGTAGGGGGATGTGACTGCGGGGTGTGTATGTGTGTGTGTGTAGGGGGATGTAACTGCGGGGTGTGTGTGTGTGTGTGTGTAGGGGGATGTGACTGCGGGGTGTGTGTGTAGGGGGATGTGACTGCGGGGTGTGTGTGTGTGTGTGTGTAGGGGGCTGTGACTGCGGGGTGTGTGTGTAGGGGGATGTGACTGCGGGGTGTGTGTGTGTGTGTGTGTAGGGGGCTGTGACTGCGGGGTGTGTGTGTAGGGGGATGTGACTGCGGGGGGTGTGTGTGTGTGTGTGTAGGGGGCTGTGACTGCGGGGTGTGTGTGTGTGTGTGTGTGTAGGGGGATGTGACTGCGGGGTGTGTGTGTAGGGGGATGTGACTGCGGGGTGTGTGTGTGTGTGTGTGTAGGGGGATGTGACTGCGGGGTGTGTGTGTAGGGGGATGTGACTGCGGGGTGTGTGTGTGTGTGTGTGTAGGGGGATGTGACTGCGGGGTGTGTGTGTAGGGGGATGTGACTGCGGGGTGTGTGTGTGTGTGTGTGTAGGGGGATGTGACTGCGGGGTGTGTGTGTAGGGGGATGTGACTGCGGGGTGTGTGTGTGTGTGTGTGTAGGGGGATGTGACTGCGGGGTGTGTGTGTAGGGGGATGTGACTGCGGGGTGTGTGTGTGTGTGTGTGTAGGGGGATGTGACTGCGGGGTGTGTGTGTAGGGGGATGTGACTGCGGGGTGTGTGTGTGTGTGTGTAGGGGGATGTGACTGCGGGGTGTGTGTGTAGGGGGATGTGACTGCGGGGGGGGTGTGTGTGTGTGTAGGGGGATGTGACTGCGGGGGGTGTGTGTGTGTGTGTGTAGGGGGATGTGACTGCAGGGTGTGTGTGTGTGTGTGTGTAGGGGGATGTGACTGCGGGGTGTGTGTGTGTGTGTGTAGGGGGATGTGACTGCGGGGTGTGTGTGTGTGTGTGTGTAGGGGGATGTGACTGCAGGGTGTGTGTGTGTGTGTGTAGGGGGATGTGACTGCGGGGTGTGTGTGTGTAGGGGGATGTGACTGCGGGGTGTGTGTGTGTGTGTGTAGGGATGTGACTGTGTGTGTGTGTGTAGGGGGATGACTGCGGGTGTGTGTGTGTAGGGGGATGTGACTGTGTGTGTGTGTGTGTGTGTGTAGGGGGATGTGACTGCGGTGTGTGTGTGTGTGTGTGTGTGTGTAGGGATGTGACTGCAGGGTGTGTGTGTGTAGGGGGATGTGACTGCGGGGTGTGTGTGTAGGGGGATGTGACTGCGGGGTGTGTGTGTGTGTGTAGGGGGATGTGACTGCGGGGTGTGTGTGTGTGTGTGTAGGGGGATGTGACTGCGGGGTGTGTGTGTGTGTGTGTGTGTGTGTAGGGGGATGTGACTGCGGGGTGTGTGTGTGTGTGTGTAGTGGGATGTGACTGCGGGGTGTGTGTGTGTGTGTGTGTGTGTAGGGGGCTGTGACTGCGGGCTGTGTGTGTAGGGGGATGTGACTGCGGGGTGTGTGTGTGTCGGGAGATGTGACTGCGGGGTGTGTGTGTGTGTGTGTGTGTAGGGGGATGTGACTGCGGGCTGTGTGTGTAGGGGGATGTGACTGCGGGGTGTGTGTGTGTGTGTGTGTGTGTGTGTGTAGGGGGCTGTGACTGCGGGGTGTGTGTGTAGGGGGATGTGACTGCGGGGGGGGTGTGTGTGTGTGTGTGTAGGGGGATGTGACTGCGGGGGGTGTGTGTAGGGGGATGTGACTGCGGGGTGTGTGTGTGTGTGTGTGTGTAGGGGGATGTGACTGCGGGGTGTGTGTGTAGGGGGATGTGACTGCGGGGTGTGTGTGTGTGTGTGTGTGTGTGTAGGGGGATGTGACTGCGGGGTGTGTGTGTGTGTGTGTAGGGGGATGTGACTGCGGGGTGTGTGTGTGTGTGTGTGTAGGGGGATGTGACTGCGGGGTGTGTGTGTGTGTGTGTGTGTGTAGGGGGCTGTGACTGCGGGGTGTGTGTGTGTGTGTGTGTAGGGGGCTGTGACTGCGGGGTGTGTGTGTGTGTGTGTAGGGGGATGTGACTGCGGGGTGTGTGTGTGTGTGTGTGTGTGTAGGGGGCTGTGACTGCGGGGTGTGTGTGTAGGGGGATGTGACTGCGGGGTGTGTGTGTGTGTGTGTGTAGGGGGCTGTGACTGCGAGGTGTGTGTGTAGGGGGATGTGACTGCGGGGTGTGTGTGTGTGTGTGTGTGTGTGTGGGGGGCTGTGACTGCGGGGTGTGTGTGTAGGGGGATGTGACGGCGGGGTGTGTGTGTGTGTGTGTGTGTGTGTGTAGGGGGCTGTGACTGCGGGGTGTGTGTGTAGGGGGATGTGACTGCGGGGTGTGTGTGTGTGTGTGTGTAGGGGGCTGTGACTGCGGGGTGTGTGTGTAGGGGGATGTGACTGCGGGGTGTGTGTGTGTGTGTGTGTAGGGGGCTGTGACTGCGGGGTGTGTGTGTAGGGGGATGTGACTGCGGGGTGTGTGTGTGTGTGTGTGTGTGTAGGGGGCTGTGACTGCGGGGTGTGTGTGTGTGTGTGTGTGTGTGTAGGGGGATGTGACTGCGGGGTGTGTGTGTAGGGGGATGTGACTGCGGGGTGTGTGTGTGTGTGTGTGTAGGGGGATGTGACTGCGGGGTGTGTGTGTAGGGGGATGTGACTGCGGGGTGTGTGTGTGTGTGTGTGTGTAGGGGGATGTGACTGCGGGGTGTGTGTGTAGGGGGATGTGACTGCGGGGTGTGTGTGTGTGTGTGTAGGGGGATGTGACTGCGGGGGGTGTGTGTGTGTGTGTGTAGGGGGATGTGACTGCAGGGTGTGTGTGTGTGTGTGTAGGGGGATGTGACTGCGGGGTGTGTGTGTGTGTGTGTAGGGGGATATGACTGCGGGGTGTGTGTGTGTGTAGGGGGATGTGACTGCAGGGTGTGTGTGTGTGTGTGTAGGGGGATGTGACTGCGGGGTGTGTGTGTGTAGGGGGATGTGACTGCGGGGTGTGTGTGTGTGTGTGTGTGTGTAGGGATGTGACTGTGTGTGTGTGTGTAGGGGGATGACTGCGGGTGTGTGTGTGTAGGGGGATGTGACTGTGTGTGTGTGTGTGTGTAGGGGGATGTGACTGCGGGGTGTGTGTGTGTGTGTGTGTGTGTGTAGGGGGATGTGACTGCGGGGTGTGTGTGTGTGTGTGTAGGGGGATGTGACTGCGGGGTGTGTGTGTGTGTGTGTGTAGGGGGATGTGACTGCGGGGGGTGTGTGTGTGTGTGTGTAGGGGGATGTGACTGCAGGGTGTGTGTGTGTGTGTGTAGGGGGATGTGACTGTGGGGGGTGGGTGTGTGTGTGTGTAGGGGGATGTGACTGCGGGGTGTGTGTGTGTAGGGGGATGTAACTGCGGGGTGTGTGTGTGTAGGGATGTGACTGTGTGTGTGTGTGTAGGGGGATGACTGCGGGTGTGTGTGTGTAGGGGGATGTGACTGTGTGTGTGTGTGTGTAGGGGGATGTGACTGCGGGGTGTGTGTGTGTGTGTGTGTGTGTGTAGGGGGATGTGACTGCGGGGTGTGTGTGTGTGTGTGTAGGGGGATGTGACTGCGGGGTGTGTGTGTAGGGGGATGTGACTGCGGGGTGTGTGGGTGTGTGGGTGTGTGTAGGGGGATGTGACTGCGGGGTGTGTGTGTGTGTGTGTGTGTGTGTAGGGGGATGTGACTGCGGGGTGCGTGTGTGTGTGTGTGTGTAGGGGGATGTGACTGCGGGGTGTGTGTGTGTGTGTAGGGGGATGTGACTGCGGGGTGTGTGTGTGTGTGTGTGTGTGTGTGTGTAGGGGGATGTGACTGCGGGGTGTGTGTGTGTGTAGGGGGATGTGACTGCGGGGTGTGTGTGTGTGTGTGTGTGTAGGGGGATGTGACTGCGGCGTGTGTGTGTGTGTGTAGGGGGATGTGACTGCGGGGT
This sequence comes from Pelochelys cantorii, assembly GCA_032595735.1. Classification (NCBI taxonomy): domain Eukaryota; kingdom Metazoa; phylum Chordata; order Testudines; family Trionychidae; genus Pelochelys; species Pelochelys cantorii. The sequence goes on along the minus strand of CM064349.1, from coordinate 18,857,283 downwards.
GCGTGTGTGTGTGTGTGTAGGGGGATGTGACTGCGGGGTGCGTGTGTGTGTGTGTGTAGGGGGATGTGACTGCGGTGTGTGTGTGTGTGTGTAGGGGGATGTGACTGCGGGGTGTGTGTGTGTGTGTGTGTGTAGGGGGATGTGACTGCGGGGTGTGTGTGTGTGTGTGTAGGGGGATGTGACTGCGGGGTGTGTGTGTGTGTGTGTGTGTGTGTGTAGGGGGATGTGACTGCGGGGTGTGTGTGTAGGGGGATGTGACTGCAGGGTGTGTGTGTGGGGGGGGGGAGGGATGTGACTGCAGGGTGTGTGTGTGTGTGTGTGTAGGGGGATGTGACTGCGGGGGGTGTGTGTGTGTGTTTAGGGGGATGTGACTGCGGGGGGGGTGTGTGTGTAGGGGGATGTGACTGCGGGGGGTGTGTGTGTAGGGGGATGTGACTGCGGGGGGTGTGTGTGTGTGTAGGGGGATGTGACTGCGGGTGTGTGTGTGTAGGGGGATGTGACTCTGTGTGTGTGTGTGTGTGTGTGTGTGTGTGTGTGCGTGTGTAGGGGGATGTGACTCTGTGTGTGTGTGTGTGTGTGTAGGGGGACGTGACTGCGGGGTGTGTGTGTGTGTGTGTAGGGGGATGTGACTGTGTGTGTGTGTGTAGGGGGACGTGACTGCGGGGTGTGTGTGTGTATATGGCTGTGGCTGTGACTGCGGGATGTGTGTGTGTGTGTGTAGGGGGATGTGACTGCGGGCTGTGTGTGTGTGTGTAGGGGGATGTGACTGCAGGGTGTGTGTGTGTGTGTGTGTGTGTGTGTGTAGGGGGATGTGACTGCGGGGTGTGTGTGTGTAGGGGGATGTGACTGCGGGGTGTGTGTGTGTGTGTGTGTGTGTGTAGGGGGATGTGACTGCGGGGTGTGTGTGTGTAGGGGGATGTGACTGCGGGGTGTGTGTGTGTGTGTGTGAGTGTGTGTGTGTGTGTTGGGGGATATGACTGCGGGGTGTGTGTGTGTAGGGGGATGTGACTGTGTGTGTGTGTGTGTGTAGGGGGACGTGACTGCGGGGTGTGTGTGTGTGTATGGCTGTGGCTGTGACTGCGGGTGTGTGTGTGTGTGTGTGTGTAGGGGGATGTGACTGCGGGGGGGTGTGTGTAGGGGGATGTGACTGCGGGGTGTGTGTGTGTGTGTGTGTGTGTGTGTGTGTGTGTAGGGGGATGTGACTGCGGGCTGTGTGTGTAGGGGGATGTGACTGCGGGGGTGTGTGTGTGTGTGTGTGTGTAGGGGGATGTGACTGTGTGTGTGTGTGTAGGGGGATGTGACTGCGGGGGACGAAGGTCGGGGGAATGTCACTGTGTGTGTGTAGGGGGATATGACTGCCGCGTGTGTATAGTGGGAAGGTGACTGCGGGGTGTGTATGTGTGTGTGTATGTGTAGGGAGGGCGTGACTGTGGGATGTATATGTTTGTGTAGGTGGATGTGACTAGGGTTTGTGTGTGTGACTGCGGAGGGTATGTGTGTAGGGTGTGTGTGACTGCGTGGTGTTTATGTGTGTCTTGGGAAGGGTGTGACTGGCGGGGTCATGTGTTTAGAAGAGATTGTGACTGTGGGGGTTGTGTTTGTATAGGGCAGGGTGTGTCAGCCAGGGGGGATAGAGGAGGGTATGGCTCTGCGAGTTGTGGGTGTGTAGGAGAGGATGTGACTGTGGTGTGTGTAGGAAAAGGCGTGATGGGAGAGTGTGTGTGTATCGGAGAGAGTGTGATGGGAGAAATTGCAGAGGATTGTGATAGGTGTGTTTGTAGTGGTGAGTGAATGTGTAATCAGCTGTCTGTGCCTGGGTGATTGTAAGTATGTAGGAGGGTTATGGCTGGGGTATGTGGGGGGGGGATGTAAAGAAATCTGGTCCAAGTGTAGCGATTGTGATGGGGAGGGAATGTATTTGTAAATGGAAGGTTATGGATGTCAGAGGTTGTGATATGTGTGTAGCTGTGAGTGAGTGTCTAGGGGTTCCAGTTGTGGGAGTGTGTATAGGATTGGTGTGACTGGGGGGAGTTTGTGATGGGGAGCATATGTCTAGCAGTAAATGAGTGTGCATGGGGTTCTGCTCGGTGTGTGTGTGTGTGTGTAAGGGTTGTGATGGAGTATGTGTGGGAGGGTTGTGTGTGCAGGAGATGGTATGTAGTTGTGAATTTGTGTATAGGAGTGTTGTGAGATTAGAGGGTTGTGATGTGCATGTGTAGTAGGGAGTGAGTGTGTATGGTGGTGTGTGTAGGAGGGCTATGAACATAGAGAACTGAGTGTGGGTAGTATGGCATGAGTGTAGGGGTTGTGAGATGACAGTGTGCAGTTGTGGTGAGTATGTGTGTGTCATAGATGGCTAGTGGGATTCTAGGGGTTGTGATGTGGGAGTGTGTGTGTAGTTGTGTATTTGTACATAGGAGTAAGTGTGTTTGCAGGGAGCTCTGTGAGGCTGTGTTTGTACACAGAGGGGTTTTCATGTGCTGTGGGGATGGGAAGGTACTTTGCAGGTGCGGAGCTGTATGGAAATACACACAGGCAGCAGGTGTGAGTGTATGGTTGTGTGGACTTTGCAGGAAAGGGGGGGGTGACTTGCTGGAGTATGGGGGGGCAGTTTGTTGATCCAGTTTGACAGGAGTGAGGGTGAAGCAGATCTTTTGGGGCAAGTGACGGGGACAGAGTGAGCTCTGAAGTACTCATGGGATGGGGGGTATGTTTTTCAGTCACACTATTCCCAATCCCCCCTCCAGCGTTGCACACCCTGTAATTTAAATTGCCCTGAATCCTGATTGGTTGTCCTGTTACATTTCTTTGACCAAAACCTCAGAGAACCTCTGCCAGCAAGCAATATTCTCTGCTACCTAACATCCAAGTTGTGTTATTTACATAACACCCAGCTCTCTTTTAAGAAAGGCTCATTTCTGGACGGGTTCTTTTCCTTATGTTGTTACAGCAACCTTGCTGCTTATTCTGTCTTCTGAATTACTCCTCTTGCCTTTAGCTAAGCCTCAGATGTGAGACACAAATCCAGTGCAGCAGCTGGCCTGGGGGAGATGGCATTGCTTTGACAGCTGCGGTTCAGAAATAGGGAGGCCATGTGTGTATGCGCGTGTCTCTGTCGTACAATCACTTTACAATAAATACTTTAATTAAAAAAAAACCATCACAAGGCAAAAATAACCTGCAGCAAATTGCGATTAGGCTGACAATGTTGTTTGCAAACCAGTTTTACTTCCCAATAAAGAAGTGCTGCAAAACAGATTAAAGAGAAAAAGCGACATTGAAAGGGTCAAAAATCATATTTTTAAATTAAAGAGTGGCTTAAAATTACAAATTTTTTATAGCACCACCTAGAGATGTGATACTGTCAATGTGTAAATGGTTAACCCAGGGGTGGGCAATAATTTTGGATGGGGGGGGCCACTCCCAAGATTTTGGTAAGTGGTCGAGGGCCACACTCTTCCATGGTATTAATGGAGGAGGTGTAGGGTCTGGGACGGAGGTTGGGTGCAAAAGGGAGCTTGGGGTAAAGGATTGGGGTGCAGAATGGAGTGTGGGAGTTTGGGCAAAGGAGGTAGTTGTGACCTAGGGCAGGGAACTGGGGTGCAGTGTTTTGGCATCATGTGACCTAGGGTAGGAGGGGATTGTGATCTTGGGCAGGAGATTGGGATGCCAGATCTAGGAGGGGGTTTGGGTGCATGTGGAGTAGCGGGGCAGGAGTCTGAGGCAGAGGGTTGGGAAAGGGAAGGGCTGAGGTGCCAGAGGCAGGTTCTCGCCAGGAGTCTTACCAGCCTGCCTGCAGCGCTAAAGGCTTGCAGAGCTTAAAATGTTTCTGCCTGCTCATCCACGTGCTTGAGTGAGTGAGCAGGAGGGTTGTGCTTTTTGGCTGCCTGTTATTCAAACAGGCAGCTCCCATTGGCTAGTGTTTGTCCAAAAACTGGCCAATGGGATTGTGCTGGGGCCGGGAGCAGCATATGATTCCCCCCCCCCCCCGCCCCCCCCCCCCCGGTCCCTTTTGGATTAAAAAAAGAAGTGCCCCACAGCCGTGTTTCGGAGCGGCATGCAGGGGCTGTGCGGCTCCCCACTGCCTCCGGCCTGCGGGCCGTATTTTGCCCAGGCCTAGGTTAACCAATGAGCATGGTTACACACAGGCCTTCTCCCCAGGTGCTGCTGCCTCTTAAAAGCCTCCTCCCAGAGAACTTGCCACCTTTACACCTTTCCCCCTCCCTGTGTAGACTGTAACTGCTGAAATGTTCTGAATACACAAATTTTAACATCCCTAGCACCACCACGCCGGTGAAGCTTCTCCTTTGCTTTCTGGTGTCTGAGACTTAGGGGTTAGTTGCTTCGTGGTTTTAAGTATTTCTCTTCAACCATAAGGAGGAGAAAATTACTTTTTTTTCTTGCTTCCTTTTAAATGAAAGCCAGAGAGTCTCTTGCAATCTCATGATTCCAGCAGCTGGATAGATCACCAGTCTGGCTTGCAGTGTAATCTCAAGAGGTGGGAACGCTGCAGGAGCGAGGGAGGGGTTTTGTGATGCACACGCCTGTTCCTGCCAGCTTGTTTCATACAGGTTGTCACTTTTTGGACTCTAATAACCTAGGTGAGATTGGAACCAATGACTTCAACATGAATGGCATTGCAGACTCTCTGCCATGCATTATGCCAATCCTGATGATTTGTAAAAGCCTTCAGATTGGTCCAGGGAGGCAGCCAGGTTATACCAAAAGAAGAAGCCCCTGAGGTGTGGAAAGCACTCAGCCTACACAAGCTACACGTTTTGCACCCTCCTAATTAATGTCATCGCAGGGTGAGGCAGATCGTAGAGGGGTTGAAGGGAGCAACGGACTCCCTGAAGTATTAGTTGATCTTTTCGGTTACAACCCCGTCCGCTGCTGTCCTGAATTTAAAGAGCATTCCCACACCTGTTTACCTCTGTTAAGGAGGAGGGCCCCCTAAAGATGAGCCCCCCCCAAAAAAAGTCTTAATCACATAAGCTGTTTTGTTTGCTTGTTTTTACTTTCTAAAGCAAAGGTTTTTTATTAGCCATTTGTTGTCTCAGTCCTGTTTTCCAGCTTTTCTCCACAGCTGATTTTGCACAAAAAATGGCAGAGCATCCACACCTCAAGCGCTTTTTTGCGCAAGAAAATCGACAGAACAGAGGGCTTTTGCCGGTAGAGTTATTCCTCTCCCCACAAGGAATAACTCCTTTTTGTGCTATAGCTCTTGCGCAAAAAGGCAGGTGGGGATCCTCCGGAGGGGTTTTTGTGCAAGAAACCCCTATCGGAAAAAGCAAAGGTGCTCTGATTCTATGAATGGCCATCAGAGCTTTCTTGTGCAAGAGTGTCCATGCAGTGTGGACGCTCTCTTGCGCAAAAGCACATACCTTTTGCAATGCACTTTGAGGTCTGGACATGCTTTTGCGCAAGAACTCTTCCGCAAAAGGCTTCTTACGCAAAAGCCCTGCAGTGTAGACGAAGCCCTACTTCAGACACTCACACTGCACCTGAGAGTCTCACCTCATCACATGCTTCCAGCAGTTGGAGCTTTAAGCAATGCACATTCAGTATTGCCAGACTCACAGTGGAATTGTGGGAACTGCCAACACTGGACTGACTGCTGCTGGATAAAAAACTCGATGGTCTAGTATGTCAGATCCTATAGGCCTTAAATGAGCATGATGATATTTCAGTGTAATCCACAGTAGATTGATATGCTAAATCTTCTTTGCTTTGGCCTGTAGACTCTTATCTTATGAGACAGCCCCTGCACATATTAAGTAAAGCTAATGTCTTGCTAATGACGAGTTGCAGAAGGGTAGCTGTTAGTCTGTTTCAGCAAAAATTAGTCCTGTGGGACCTTCAGGACTAACAAGTTTATTAAGGCATAAGCTTTCATGGGCTGCCGCTTACAAAAATTCATCAGCTTCATGAAAAAAACCCTCCCCCTCTGACGAAGTGAGCTGCAGCCCATGAAAGCTTATGCCCTAATAAATTTGCTAGTCTGTAAGGTGCCACCGGACTCCTTGATGGTTGTACTGTTCCTCTTGTTTCTTTCTCCAGACAGCTCTTGTGTATTACTGTTCAACTAGCAAGGCGGGGGGAGGGGGGGGACTTTCTCCTCCTCCTTGGCTGCTGTAAATCCTCCAACCCAGCAGATGTCCCTTCTGAAAATACAAAGGCCAAGCCAAGAAACCCAAGCTGTGTTTCTTTCCCCAGCAGCTCCAGGCCTCTTGTTGATGGATCCACCCAGGGGAGGAAAAAAAATAAAAAATACAAAAGTTCCCAGAGAAGGCAGCAAAGTAGTGCCAGAGAGTTTCAGGGTGGTGGGAGGTGTTGGGGGTACCCCATGCAGGCAGGGGAGGTTGCATGTGTCGCAGGAAGGAGACAGGGTTACAAGCCCAGTAGCAGAATCTGGATTAGTTGCATTTACATTAGCACCAGGAGGGGCGGAGAAGAAGAACAACACAGTGCTGTCAACAAGAGGCAGGGGGAGAAGAGTCGGTCCTGGCCCAGAGGTGGCTTCAGAGTGAAATCTGCAAAGAAACTTTAGTCTCCCACCCCCCACTACCAGGTAAGAATCTGGAGGCAGGCGGCTGGTGTGGGGAGAGGGACAGATGCCAGCGGGGAAAGAGAAATATGGCTGCTGAGGGGCAGAGTTGGTAGAGGGGGTGTCAGTGGGTTGAGACCACTGTCCCATCTGGAATAGGGGAGGGGGTGTGGATTTGCAAGGTGACCACTCATTTTCTGGCTGCCTTTGAGGCAAGGGTGGCTGAGGTTGGCCAGGATAAGAGATTTTGGGGCTGGGAAAAGGGGGGGAGGTTGCTCTTAAGAGCTAACCATCTGTGGGGCTCTGAACCTGCAGCGGGCTGCTTCCCTGGTCCTGAGCGCAAGGGGTGTCTGCATGCCAGGTCTGGAGGCTGCAAATGTGGCTTTTGATGTGTGCAGGCATATGGGCAAAGCTATCTTGAGCCTTGTTCCCTTCATCCCATGATTCTGGGGTGCTGCAAAGCCACCCTCAAAGCTGTGCTGCCCAGAACTGGCTTCAGGGTTTGCTGGCTGCTTGCAAAAGGAGCATGGGATGAGCATGGGAAAAAAAGCCCAGCTGCCTAGGGTGCGGTGTCCTGGGCAAGTTTGGGAGCGTCCCTTTGCGCGTATGTGTTGCAAACCTGGAGACCAAGATTGCTGTGTGGTAAGATGCAAGGAGGGGCGGATCCAGAGGGTTGTGACTAGACTTGGAGAAGTTTTCCAAAGCGGGGGGCGGGGGGCAAACATTTGCCCAGGCTGCATCCCACCTCCTGGCAGTGGCTGCTTGGTTTCAAGGCAGTGACTCAAGTGTTGGAAGTTTGCTGGGCCCCTGGCTACTCTCTGGTTCCAGCTTAACGCCTGCCACCTCCTTTCCAGAGGTTCCTTTTATTTGGCAGTGCTGGAGAGTGAAATCCCAGAGGAGGGAAGGGCTCAGCCTGACTGAGTGTGTCTGGGAGAGCCACACCCACACACGCTGTGGTGGCTGCGGAGAGACCAGACAACAGGACCCCAGATAAGAAACTGGGTCACTCCAGGCTAAGCTTGTAAACCTGTCATTTGCAGTCCCAAGCGGATCGTGTTCTGGGAAGGGGGTAGGCACCTGCTGTCACCCTCGTTTGCCTGTTTAAAAGCTGTCCTCCTGACCCCATCTCTTGCGGAGAATGGTGGGCGAGCTCTCTGCATTGCTTTGTGGTCCCAACAACTCCACCCTCGAAGATGATCCTACAGGACACAGAGCAGTAAAAAGGCCAGCCCACCCTTTTTGTAGCAATTCATAGAGCACCCAACCCCTTGGCTTCTAGCTCTTGAGGCCTAGACACTTGGAGGCAGCTTCCCACATAGGGATGGAGACCCCTCCCCTCTCCTTTCCACTCAGACCTCGGTGACTTAAGCCTTCCATTCCCCTAAGGCCAAATTCACTGCTGGTGTGAAATCGCTTGCTGCCTGTATAAACAACAAAAAGTTCTTACCCATCCCAAAACTTGTAAATGAATAAGATTTGCATTTAAAGACTCCCCTCCCCCCGATGTGTTTTGGTATGGCATGTGATTAGCTATGGGATGTTCTATTATCCCCATTTTATAGGTGGGAAAACTGAGGCATAGGCATGGGCGTGGTTTACCTAGTGGGCTGTGGCGGAGTCACTGGCAGAGCAGGGATAGAACTCACAAGTCTTGCTCTCCCCACTAGGATCCATGCCTGCTGGCCATTTAAGATTGAGCATGGAAATAAGCAAGTGATACAATCTAGTGGACTAAGGCTAGGGAGAATTTGGGTGAAATGTTATCTTGAGGTTTCACGTCTGATAAGTTGGTTTTGTCTGTCTGCTGTGATGCAATAGTTGTTTCGACAGCTCCGGGGAGCAGCCCTGGGTAAGAATGTGAGATTCTGCAACACAACAATAGCCATCTCTTGTGATTTTTGTTGTTTGCAAGTCTTGTGATATTCTTCTGTTTCTTAAAGCCCCAGCTCCCGGGGTCATGTGGTGCGGGAGGATCTTAACTTTCATTTAAAACCAGAAATGTCTTTAGCGCTTGTGGACGTGGAGAAAAGTTTGAAAACATGCACCCTGAAGGCTCTGTTATTACTTGTATTATAATCATAAGCAAGGACCCTCCATGTGGAAGGTGCTGTACAAAACTGAACAAACACAGGATCCCCCATTCCAAAACGCTTCTTATCTACATATCAGCAAAGAGTGAACAGATGAATTCAGCCAGGCAGGGGAGCACACAAGCAGGACTCTCAGAGGCCGGGAAATGAATATCTGTGGTATATTTTTGAGAGAGTTTGTCTGTCTGTCTCTCTGCTCAAGAATTCCCCCTAAGCGGTAAGAGCTAGAACGACCAAATTTGCTAGGCAGCTTCCTCTTATCATAACGTCAAGCAAGGTCAGCGTTTGGTTGTGCCAGGGAAATAGGATGTGTCTGGAATGGGATTTGTTCTCAGAAAACCATACAGAGAAGAGACAGATTCACCGGGCAGATGAAAGGGGCGGGCTGGGGGCGTGTCCCTGACTCCCTGTCTGGGACTGCCCTAGCCCCAAGCCTCCCCCCAGGCACCCTTTAGGGAGGGAAAGTGGGGAGAGGCTGAAGCTCCCCCCGCTATCTCCCTAATTCATATGAGGACATTGCTGGCTGTTCCCCTTCATCAGGGAGCAAGGGGAAAGTGCAGTTTGCTTCATTCCTCGCTCTGGGGGCAGATAAACCTGGACCTGCCCCAGCCAAGGGACACGCAACCCTCCTCCAACTGTGCCCCCTGGGGCTGTAGTAGCCATGGAGGGGTGCTTCTCACCTGCCCCCAAGCTGCTGTGGTGAGAGAAAGCGGGAGTTGTCCTTTGCCCCCTGGGGCAGCCTGCATCCTGAAATACCCAGCCGCAGCCCCACCCCAAAGCAATGATTCAAATGCAGCCTGAACATTTTCATTCGAGCAGTGCTGGGTAAATCTAGTATTTAAAAAACAGAACCAATCCATGATTTTTTGGGGCGATCCCAACTTTATTTGTGTGTGTTTCTTTTAATACCTGGGGTTGGCAAGACTGGCCGGCAACGCTGGGACTGCAAATGTTTGGATGGTATTTTCCTTGGGAAGAGACGTCTGATTTATACTTTTAAAGCAAGAGCATTTCCAGCGACGAAGGGAAGTCTCCGATCCCAAGACCCCTTTATCATTGGCAAAGGACGTACTCCCCTCCGCTTCTCTCACTGCCAGCTGCTTCAGCCCTGGTCTGGTGTAGGGTCCCCCTAAAGGAGACGCTCATGGCTGTGACCCATTCGTCCTTCGCCTCTCTCGGTGGAGATTTGCCAGGGAGGGGATGGATGGTGCCTAAACGGCGGAGGCGGGGGGCTTTGAAAGCCTGTTTTCAGATATTAGACTACAAAGAACTGTGGGGACCTGCATCCTGCCTGTCTCCCTCATCTATCACACCAGACTCCATTCCCGCCAGTGCTTTGGCATGAAAGAAGCTCGCAGTGAATTACGGTGGCCAGGCGGCATTGATTGACAGCTGCATCAGTAGCATTTTCTACTCTGGCATCCAAAACACGGCACTGGCCACTTTTCGCCCTTCTCCTTTTCCTCTGTAATCCCGTAGGCACTCAGCATGCAGGGAGAGGAAGCATTAATGTAGCCTTGCTGTTTTGAAGGGTGCTTTTAAATGTCTCTGGTCCTGATCCAGCAAAGCACTTAAGCATGTGCTTAACTTTGAAGCACAGAACCGTTCAAGTTACTTCCGTGGGGCGACGGACATGCTGAAATGTAAGCATGCGGGTAAGTGCTTTCCTGGATCTGCTTTGAAATTCCTCCACTTTCCTCTTTTTGAAGCTGTGGATGTCGCTGGAAAAGGGCACATTTTACATGGTCGCTTTTTCTGCTCTGCTGGCATGAACCTGACTGACAGAGGCAAGTTTTCAGGCCCCTTGCGGCGGTGAGCTTTGGTGGTAGTTCTTCATCCATCGCTGGTAGAGCCATCAACAGCTGACTGCAGAGCTTTTTGTGCCGGGCCTGTCATCAGGAGGTGGGAGGAGCCAAGAAGAAATTGTTAAGGCCTTAAATTTGCAATGGCAACAGTTGGGGTGTGGTGGGGGAGCATTTTTTTGAGTTTTACATCCAGACCCCATCAGGTCTGGCCCCGGGCTCCATGAAGCGCTGCTGCTTTGAAGCACCCGTTTGTCCCCCCCGCCCTTGCTGCCTCTTTCTGATAGAGGCAGCAAGGGGGAGGGGGAGCGACTAGTCGACTAGTGTTCACATCCCGATTTTTAAGGCTGGGAGGAGGTATTAGATCAGCCAGGCTCTGGCCCATGCCGTGGAGAGTTTCACTCAGTCGCTCCTCTCACGTCTAGTGACTTGTGTCGACTGTGGCCTTTTTTGAGTTTGGAATCAAGACTTCGAAGAAAAAAGAAATTGCTGTTGCCACTGGAAATCCCCACTTGCTTCCAGGTGCACAACTTCAGCACTGAGATCCTGCACCAGAGACAGTTGCATTAGATTTTCTTTTAACAGCACCTATAGGGCCAAATCAAGAGCGGGGTCCCAGAAGTGTGGATTAGCGGATGGTGCATAGGCGAGGGACTTGAGAGAGCTGGATTCGGCTCCTGACTGTGCCACGGGTCTGCTGAGTGACTTTGAGCAAGCGGCTTCCCTTCTCTGTGCCTTTGTTTCCCTCTCTGACCTCCTCAGTAAAGTGCTTTGAGATCTCCTGATGCAAAGAGCTAGATACCGCTACGGGTAATGTACGCAAATGTAAGACAGTCCTTGCCCTATGGAGATTACACTTCAGCGTCCCTAGATTTTTTTCAGTCTGGAAGGAACCATTCTGGTAATCTAGTCTGATCTCCTGTATAACATAGGCCATAGAATTTCACCCACTGAGCCTACAGCCTCGGTCCTGCTGAAGCCAATGGAACAATTCGCCGTAATGCACCCATGTCAGTGGGACTTGCCGTATGTCAAGCTAAGCAACGGGTGTTAAGTCTGCAGGATCAGGGCCTAAATGTGCAGAAGATGCACCAGCCGGACGCAGAGAAGACGGGTGTGGTAGCAACCCCAAGGGTGCCAGGCAGAGTCTTTACGGGCAGGTCTACGCCACCAATTTAAGGCGACCGAAGTTACGTCCACGTCCAGTCATGGCAGGGATTAAACAGCTTTTGCATGTGCTCACAACGCTCCTTGTCGATTTAACTGCCCCGGTGGGGCGCCCATGGACGCGGTGTTGGCCTATCTCTGCCGACCTTCAGGCTACGCCTCTCCTGGAGGTGGAGTGAGGAAGCCGGCATGGGGGGCAGGTGGCCTCCTTGGAGCTGTGTTGTAGGGCAGTGGTTTTCAAACTTTTTTTTTTTTTTCCTCATGACCCCGTCGAAGAAAATGGTTGAGGCCGCGACCCAACAGACAGTGACGAGAGCAGGGGTGGGCAAAAACCACTCCACGGATTTGATCTGGCCCGCGCGTCTGTTCCAGGCCCCGCCCCCTAGTGCGTTGCCTGGGAACCAGAGCTGCGCAAACCGTTACAATGCCTTGCCCAATCGGCACGAGCCCTTTAAAGAGAAGCAGTCGAAAGGGCTCACGCGGGTCGGTCTCCCAGGCAACGCGCTAGTGACGCCAGAGCCGCGAGCCCTTTTAACTGTTTCAGTTTAAAGGGCTCACGCCTCCCAGGCGGCTGCGTTGCCTGGCAGCCACCCAGAACATAAGAGCGACCATATTGGAGGCACGATCCCTTTCAGTTCCTCCTATTGAAAGGCTCCGCCCCTTCCCTCTGAGGCCCCGCCCCTTCCGGGGCGGCCTGCAACCACGTCAACGTTTTTTGAAGTGGCCCTTGCTCAAAAATTATTGCCCACCCCAGACTGGAGTGTGGGGTCTGTAGTGCGGGGGAGACCTCGCAACCCCTTGAAGCGTGGGGCCCAGGGTGACCGCCCCAAACTAAGGATGTTAAGAGGCGGGTAATTGACTAATCATGTGGTTGATACAGTTTGTATCGATTACACGATTAGTCGATAAGGGAAAGTGCTCTGTCTCGGCTCACACCGGGTCTGGGAGCTACCTCTGCTGCAGCTCTGCATTTTAAATGGAGTAAGAGCTGCTCGGCTCGTACTACATTTAAACTGCAGAGCTGCAGCGGGGGTTGCTCAGGGACCTGGCGTGAGCCAGGCAGAGCAGTCCCGGCTTGCGCCGGACCAGGACCTCAGCGCCTCTGCATTTTAAACGTGGATGCAGCGGTGCAGGATTAAATGTTGTACGGGGATAGCTTGTGTCTCTTCTCTATGTTAGCTTCTCCATCACTGGCAGTGTTTAAATCCAGCTTGGATGTTCTTTGAGAAGATCTGTGCTAGTTCAAACAGGGATTAATTCAGGGAAGTTCTCTGGCTTGTGGTCAGACTAGGGGTCAGAGTACAGGTGATCACAGTAGTCTCTTCTGGGCTTAGAATCGGTGACTGGTGAGAACTGCCCCCACTAGCAGAACTGTGTCTACACTGGAAGGGTTTTGCTGCTTTAGCTGGGCAGGTATAAGATGTTACAAGGTGTGGACAGGCCCTTTAAGGGCTGTGTTTGCTGGCTGGGTGGATAGTTTTTGTTGCTGTTGGGTTCTTTTCCTTCTTTGTCTGTCCTGCCTTCCTGTGAGCCAAGCAAATTTCACACCAAACAAAAAGGCCCAGAGTAGGGTTCTGAAAGGTCTCACAGTATGAACACCCAATTCCCATGCAAAATTCATAGGAATTCTGTATCTGCCTTACCCATGTGGTTTTCAGAACCCTACCCACTGACCCTATGTTGGAGGGCTTGCGGTTCATTCATTTTCAGGCTTGATGTGAAAAGCCAGAGCTATATTTTTAGGGGGTTGCGTGGAGGGTGTGAAGAAGGATAAGGAATAAGATCTCTTGGCTGCTCAGCTGAGGCGTGTAATTATAATAATCCTTAGTGTTTTTCATCCACAGATCAGCAGCGTTTTGCAGGTGGGGAAACTGAGGCACGGAGCAGGGCAGCGACTTGCCCTAGGGTGCCCAGCAGGCTAGTGGCGGAGCTGGGAATTGAACCCAGGTCTTCCAAAGTGCCATCACAGTGGGCCCTGGTCTGGCACTCTGCCTGCAATGAGTTTGCGCATGCTGCGATGGGGAGGCTTGAATGAACTGAAGCCATTGGTTTGGGCTGGGCTCTAGGGATTCAGCATGGGAAATGGGGATGTAAAATCCCATTGAGTTAGTTAACCAGTTCAACGTTAAGGTTTTAGGATAAATTATCCCACTGTTCAGATATTAAATTCACGCGGTAGTATATCTCAGTTTCCCTTCTTATGTGGCAGATCAGGCTTGTCATAGTTTTTCTGCTGTGCTAAGCTTCACATTTATTTACAGGCAATTGCTAAGAAACAGTATTACAATAATTCTTTTTTTTTAAAGTTTTCATGTACTTTCATTAGAGTAGCAGTCTAATTACTTAGCCACCTGAAGGTGCGGTGTTTTTTAATATTACTTCTTTGTTCACCTTTTTCCTGCTGTTACTTCTTTTTATTTATTAATGAATTAATAACTGCACCTCTTGGCTGTCCTTAATTACAATCACAACTTTGGTCTTTGTTTTAAAAATGTATTAAACTTTTTTAGGGTACTTGCCAGCTGGGAAGTCCTGGCCTGTACTGCTGATCTCCATTAGGGGTGAGTCTGTCCAGCTGCAAATGAACTGCCCACGGAAGCTCATGATACCATCCACGTGTTTTGTTAGTCTATAAAGTGCTACCAGACCATTTGTTTTGAACTGTAATGATTATTGGAAATCTCACCATGGAATTATTAACCCATTCTTTCTCTTCTGTGTGTTTATTCAGTGAACCAGGGGGAGGCTACTGCTGAAAGGACCGCCTAAGAGAGCTCTGTCCAACAGTGCTGATACCCCAACCCAGTGAAATCACAGAAAGGGAGAAAAATAACTAGGGAAGACAAACAGGAAAGACAAGTTAAATTGCTAGGTAGGAAGAGCCACAGATCAGGTCAAAACAAGATAAGAAAGCACTAGCCCTCTGTTCTGTTGACATAACCTCAAGCCTGGAGAGAAAAGGACTTTGGGTAAAGAATTGAGAGGAATCAGAAGAATTCCAGACCACTGATCAGGCCGGAATTAACCAAAAAACCCGCTGGCTTTGGGTTTTTTTTTTAATTTTATAGCTTAAAAATACTTTTTTGTATGAAAATCTTTGCTCTATATATTGAAGGGGGGATGTTATCTACATTATCTCTAATTACATCAGACCTGTTTTGCAAGCTAGCTACTCTGTGTCTGTGTTGTTTTGAGTTCCATCTCTCTCCCCTTCTTTCTAGATTGTTGCTTTTCAGGGTGTAGAAAAGCACTGAGAAGCCACTGTTTTTTTTTTTTTTTTAAAGGTGATCTTGAGCTGAAGTGTACACACACACACACAGCAGGTGGAAGATTGCATTTAGTCAGCACTGAGTAATTGAATTTAAAATAGGAAAGGAAGGAAGATCGGGATTAATTTTCTTTGAGGAAATTGATCGATAGGCCAGGTATCAGTTCGGGATTGGGGTGGGGTCTTTTTTTATTTTATTTTTTTATTTTATTGTTTTGTGGGTTTTTTTGAGTGGGAGGAGATTTAAAAAAAAACTTGCAAAGAAATCTCAACGTGCCTAACAAAGATTCCTTTAACTTCAGGGGGTAGCCGAGTTAGTCTGTACAGGATAAACTTAAAAAACAACAAATAGTCTGGTAGCACTTTAAAGACTAACAAAACATGTGTCAACACTCTGGTCATCTGAAGAAGTGGGCTGTGCCCACGAAAGCTCATGATACCATGTTTTGTTAGTCTTTAAAGTGCTGCCAGACTATTTGTTGTTTTTAAAGATTTCTTTAAATACCTTGGCCTGACCAAGCAGCACTAAATAGATTCTGGAACAAGAATTAGACTGCTTTAAGAGGAGCTATTTATTATAACCTTACCCTACTTTAGATTTTTTTTTTTTAATTTGACAGGAAGGGAGGGGGATCTAGCTGAATAGACAGGAAGAGGAATGAGCTCTGAACATGATAAATGACTAAGAGTTCATTTTGCTTAGAACACGCTAGTTTCATGGCCTCGAAAGGAACGTAGTTCTGGGCGGTGACTGGATTTGCCGTGTTTGTAAAGGGTAGATTGAGACGTGGGGATTTTTTTTTTCAGAAGCAGATGGTGGTGGCCGCTCTTCCCCCCTCCAGTTGTGTTGAGTGGAATCAGCTTCCCTGAGAATTTGTAAAATCAGGGACAGGAGCGAAACAAGTGGCGGAGTCAGACAGCCACGGAAAGTGAACCAAGATCCACTCCCGGCCCTGGTGAATGCACTAAGGACTCTGCCTGCTGTCTGGGCCAGATGGAGCCCCGGGTTGAGCAGGTGGATCCCGTGTCCACCAAAGGGGAGGATGTAAACATGGAAGACACCAGACCTGAAATCTGCCCTCTCGAGGAGGGCACTGCTGGCCTGGGAGAGAGAACCCAGCTGGCAGCAGTGCAAGCCTGCCTGTTGAATGGGCAGGAGCTAGGAAGCCCAGAGGAGACTGGGGTATTGCACGGTGAGGAGCCTCCTTCAGGGCAGGGCAGCCCGAGCCGCCAGCCTGAGGATGCCCCAACGAAGGGTCTGTCTCTGAGAGCAGGGCCCAGTGACGAAGCCGAGCAGCTGGAGCGCGGGGAGCCCGAAGGAGAGGCGGACCCCAAAGAGAAGCAGCATCCCCCCACAGGAGGCAGCCAAACGGCGGGTGTTTCCTCCCCACCAGACTCCCCCATCGTTAGTCCTAGCCTGGGCGCCATGGGGCAGGTGTTGGATGCCACCAAGGCCCAGCCCCCAGCGCGCGAGCCCGAGCCCGACTTCTATTGCGTGAAGTGGATCAGCTGGAAAGGAGAGAGGACCCCCATCATCACCCAGAGCGAGAATGGGCCCTGCCCGCTCCTGGCCATCATGAACGTCCTCTTCCTGCAGTGGAAGGTAGGCGGGTGCCAGAGGAAGCCCGGTGCTGCCATTCAGAACAGAGGGGTGGGGTGCGAAGAGGGGGAGCAGCTAGCACGAGAGGCCTATTTTAGAGTGGGGGGGTGTCTGTTTGTGTGTCCCTCCATTTGTCTGTGAGTCCATTTGTTCACCAACTTTCCTCCTACCCGGTAAGAGCTGCGGCCACCAAATCTGGCAGGCAGCTTCCTCTTCTAACCTAAAGCCAGGCCAGGGTTTGGTTGTGCCAGGGCAATGGGATATGCCTGGAATGGGATCGTTTTCCATCAAATGGAAAGGACAGGGTGTGAGGGCAAGGACAGTTACACTCACGAATGA